>CAJGYO010000001.1:134662251-135311468 GCA_904845875.1 Miscanthus lutarioriparius
CCTCGCCTTTTTCTCTAAGATTCCCAGACTCGGCGACCATACTCCGGGGTGAAGAAGAAACGCTTCCATCAGAAACCGCTGGACCGTTGTCCTTGTTTATCGTATGCAAGATCTGTCGCAGGTATTCACACCGACCCGACTTAATCGGACCTGGACATGCTGTGGATGGACAAGAATCTATATTCCAGACAGCTTAACGGGACGTAAACATGATAAATTTCTCCATAGCAGAGGAAGAGAATCGCTCCGACGACACCGCACCAGACATCCCCGTTGCCATCTTACTCGAGCCGGCGATGCTTTCCACTTTCCAGGCTCCCAGGTCCAACGCAGAAATATCCGGGAAAAAGTTCCACAGTTTCACGCAGGGAGTTAGCCGGATTGTGGGACGCAGCGGGCTGTTTGCCGGCCTGGCCCAAGGATTCATATGGGCTTTAGGTTCAGGTTCTGGTCTGGAGCGGGTCCAAAATTTTGAATGGAAAATCAATTCAGAGAAAGCAAACGGTGTTTGAATTTCAGATATGTTTGGTTTGCTACTTGAATTTCCTCGCCTGACTTCATCCAGCAAAGCTAGCCTTGCCAGTCCAGGTGAGACAGTTGGGGTTGCTTTGGTTGTTGGCAGAGGCTTGCCTCGCCTCACCCAGCTGAGCCGGCGGCAACAACAAGGAGCTTGCTCGTGCAAGCCACCCAATTTGGCTCTACTGAGGGAGCAAAACAAACCTTGCCTGCACTGTCCACGACATGCTCAGGCAAGATTACCAAACCCTGCCTTTCTTCGCTACCCTCGCCCAGCAAGGCACAACAGTGCGCGGCAAGGAAACCAAGCAGGCCCTGGCTCTCCCAAGTTAGCAAGGGAAACCTTGCTTGCGCAGGAAACGGGGCAGGCAGGCCAAGGAAACAAACACCATGTACATTCTAGTTCCCCTTGCCCTGCAAGGTGAGATACTGAGATGAGCTGGAGATCCAAACGCCCCCTTCGTCTTCGTGGGGACATCTGCTACGCTTCGGGTTTGTTTTGTTCGGTGCGACTGAAATGGACCATGTTCCACCCTATTTCTTTCTGCTAGAGCATTTTTGTCCGAAGCCGTGGAACGTTTTTTCCTCTGAGATGAACAAAATTTGCTGTTCCATCAAGCTAGGGAAACAAGTATAGGCTCTGTTCGACATTTGAAAAAAATGAAGTCGAAATCTTTGTTTCTCGGCTGATTTGTTTGGAGAAAAAAATCTTTATTTCTAATTTGAAAAAAGCAAAGTTCGAAAAGACGGATTATAAGAGGAAGCGAATGGCCCTATGAGCAGATACCAAGTATATTCTGAGCAGACGAAGGAAATGAGCCTGATTGAATTGCAATCTGATAACTAGCTCATCAGCTAGGTGTTTAAAATAAACAACTGGGATGCTGTCTAGCTAGGTTAAGTTGGGTTTAGCTACCAAACCATACAAACTCGAAGTGCTCTATGAGACTGTTTCGAGAGGAGGTGGTACACCGTCACCGTGACACATTTCAAGTCGCATATGCAACATATTAACCTCCTCGATTGCAGTTTTCACAGGGTTACAACTGTTGCGGCTGCTTGTGCACCACATTTATCTATTTTTACTCTACTCTCTACTGTAGTTTTGCAGCAGTTGCTGTTGCACAGCGTTGCAAAAAGTGTACCTAAGCAGGCTGATTATATTTTCTGTGTAGACGGTCCATTGCTAAAAGAAAGAAATGTCCCCAATCACACGGATGAATTCCCTGAGAAATGGATCAGAGGAATGCTTGCCGCTTTTGAGCATGTCATGTTGGCCCTGTTTGTTTGCGCTCATACGCTGCGTTAAGACGGGAGAAGCCGGATCGCCCAAAGCGACTGGCGACGGCATCCATCATAAGCCAGCGTCATGTTAAACTTTCCTTCCCTTAACGGCTATTGAAAAAGCGCCTGAGGCTGCGATTTGGAAATCGCGGCGCTTTTCCTCTCACCGCCTCCTCCCTCCCTCCGGCTCCCTACCAAGCAAGGCGCACGACGTCGGCTTCCCTCCCCGTCGCCGCCTGGCTCTTCCCACCCCGCCTCCCTCCTTCATCCCTTTTCCCAGATCCGGTTGCGACTCTCTCCTCATTGCCGCCTCCTCGTCCCTCCGTCTCGACGTGCAGCCCCGGTCCCCTCCCGCCCCCTCCTCAACGGCAGAGCGTAGAGGCCCCCCTCTGGACCCGGCTGTCGCCTTCATCGCTAGATCTGCGGCGTGATCGGCCGGATCTACTCTCCACCACCGGCTCCCCTCCCTTCCCCCACTATTTCGACGGATGATATGAATATGGGTGCTTTCTGTGATGCTATTGCTAATGTGTTGGTTGGGTGATTTATTGTTAGAAACTTGAGTATTTTGTAGCAATTACATTACCCAAATAGATGTTATTTTCCACTATTATTGTACATTGCAACTTAATGGAACCATATTGTTATCTCAAACTTTAAAAATATTCCCACCATTGCCTTCAGATCATTGTGACGAACCAAAAAAAGGTATCATTAGCCTTAGGAGTACATAGGTCAATTTACATATAGGATAGATAATCTATCAAAAATAATTAGAATAGCCAAACACGCAACTTATTCAGACAACGTATTCGCCGGATCGTGACTTATCCGCTGCTCACCTTATAAGCGAGAGTCACAAAAACGGAAACAAACACCGCCGTTGTCGTGTCAAAAGAAACTGGCAAGGATTAGGTGAGGTCGTGAGGAGACGTTCGTGAGTCAGAGCCCGTGGCCCAGCTGCGGGCTCCACCACGTACCTTTTGCACCGTCCACGTCCAATTTGCGGTACCCGAATCCACCACGGGCCCCGGCTGGCCCGCCGGCACCGGCATGAGGGCCCAGGGAAACTACTTTACTCCGTGGCCCACGAGGCATGGTCAGCTTGCCTCGCGTACCAACAAAGCGGCTTTCACGCGGAGCATGACCTGCTAGGTGTCGTCCAGACTGCCAATTTGGCCCTACATACAGGGGTCCACTGCTCAGAGAAGAGTGGAGCCCAGATATTAGGACGGGACCGACATCGAACCGATGAGGCTATTGGTTCACTGGGTTTATTGGTCCAACTGTTAATAACCGTTAAACCGTCCGGTTCGATAGTTTTGGACCGGATGTGTCAGGTGTTTTTGGACCGGGGTCCTAAACCAACCAAAGGAATTTGAACTGCATGCCCCTAATCCCTGGGATGGTGATGCAAAGAGACACAAGGTTTATACTAGTTCGGACAATCGGGTGCTCACGTCGTCCAAATCACGAGAGATCGATCTTGTATTCCTTGCACCGAGGTGCTTGTAGTAGGGGTTACAAGTCGGGTGAGAGAGAGGAGCTAGTCCTGTGTCTCGGCATGGAAGCGGTCTTGGGTCCTGAGGCGTTGTTCTTAAGCGGAGCGGGCGTGTTACAGAGTGTCGCTGTCGCTTCACTACAGCGTGAGCGTCATTCTTCGTATGTTTTCTCGCCTCTCTTAGAGCTATCCTCAGCTTCCTTTTATAGCCGTAAGGAGGGCCAGAGTACATGAGTGAGCTACATATGGAGCCCATCAGAAGTTCGATCTCAGAAAGACATAGTGTCTTTGGAATGGTGATCGGTGCTTGATCTGGCGTGCGTGCCGCCAAGCCAAAGTTGTTGAGGTCGTGGAGTCCTTGTTGACGCCTAATTAGTATGGCCTCCACCGTAGGAGACATATCGTGCCTTGTGAATTCTTGACTTGGTGGAGTGCCGAGGCCTAGCGAGTGCTGTAGCTCATCGTGTCGAGGCACTGCTTTTTAGAGGCCTCGAGGTGACCCCGTGTATGATGCGGGGGTCTTAGTGGTCGGCGACCGCACAGGTTTAGGTGGAAAAGTACGGAGCGTGTGTCCACAGGGGCCAGTAACCCCCGCACCGCCGTCGAGGGGGATGGTAAAAGGAGATTTGACCATCGTCCCCATCGCCTCGTTGTCAGCACCACCCCGAATGTGGGCCGACGTAGTAGGTGTGACCAGCGCACTTAAACGGATGGAGCGGCTCGCCCAGAGGGATTCGTTGAGGCGAGGCGACGAGGATGCGGGATTTGAGCCTTCGGCCGAGGCGGAGAAGAAATAGTATGTCCGAGGCCTACTCACGGGGTCTCTTGACGAGGCGGAGGACGAGCAGCTTGGTCTTTTATGTCGATTCCGAGACTACAGAGGACGGACTTGACCTCCACGCCGCTTTGTCCTTGGCGCAGAGTTGCTATACAGAGCGTCTGGGTGTCGTGAGGGGCATAGTGATGAGCACAATGGCAGTAACCCTCACCTGCGCTTTCGGTCCCCTGTTATTTCGGTCACTCACTGCTATCATCGCGCCAACATGCGGTGACATTGCGGGAGAAGTTGCGCGCATTAATCGACGTGACGTTTTGTCGAGAGTCGGTCGGATTGAGGTGACGAGGTTGTTGCTGAGCTCAAACCTCGGCGAATCGGAGAATTGGTATCCCGTCCCAGGCCTTGTGGGGCGGGCCTCGGTGAGAGGGCTTTGAGGCGGAGAGAGTTTTGGCCTTTAAATGAGGCCTCGGCGTAAGCCTCGGGCGAATCGGAGAATCGGCCGAGACCTTGTGGTTGTCCTTGGCTTTGATTTTGCTAGGCTTAAGTAATATTTTCGGTTCTTGATAAGGGTACCCTTCTTGTGGTATCCGACAGAGCCCCAAAGCCTTGGGGGAGTGCGGGCACTCTCCCCGAGGTTTTGACGAGACTTGGCTCATAGCAGCTCTGCTTCGGGATTGTGTTTTGTACTTGGTGGTTTCGGTGGGTGAAGGCCTTCCCGGTGTAGTCTTCGAGGCCCTAGAGGAGTGGGTTTACTCCTCCAGGGCTTTTTTTCTCCTTTGAGCAAGGAGTTTTTTCGTGTTTTGCCGGGCCCATGAATGCGAGTTCGGGTCGTGGGGACTTGTCCTAGTTGCAGGAAGAGCCCCCGAGCCTCTGCACGGAGCGAGAGGGTGATCAGTGGTTTCCCTGTCTTTTTCGGCGGCCCTCGCGCATCCTTTTCGCTCGAAAGGAGGGGGTTCGTTGCCGAGCCCCTCGTCTGAGCCTGGTCACTGGGTCTCAGCAAGGCCATAGGAAGAGCCCCCAGTCTCTTGTACTGGAGCGAGAGGGCGATTAGGAGTTCCCCGGCTTTTTACTCGACCTCGCAGCATCCTTTTCGCTTTCGGAAGGAGGGGTGGAATATGCCAGTACTACCCTTAGTGGGCGCGAGCGGTGACACTTCCGGTGAGTCACTATCGGGTGCAAGTCCGAGTAGAGGCCCGTGCCCCATTTGATAGAGATCGGCTAGTGGCCCGAGACGCACTCCAAAAGTACCGAGGGCTTCTCTAGTGGGTTCCAGGTCGTTCGATTGGCCCCGGGCTCGGCGCCTCCTCTGGGGTGGGATCCCATTCGAGAACTCCTTCTTGGTCTCGGACACGACTTAGGCATCCCGAGCGATTGCTTGCTCGGCCTCGCCATGTAATGGCTCACCCATAGCTATCCTCGACTCTGTTGTCCCGGGGCGGCCGTCGAAACCTTTTGGGGGCCACCTTGAACCTCGGACCGTGAACGGGCTCGGTGCCCTTTTTTTGTCGCATTTTTTCAATCTCTGAAAAGTAGCTTGGGTGGCTTGCTTTCATTTTGAGTGCAGGAAGAGCCCCGAGCCTCCGCACGGAGCGATAGGGCGATCAAGAGTTCCCCTGGCTTTTTATGCGACCCTCGCGCATTCTTTTCGTTCAGAAGGAGGAGTTTGTTTACCGAGCCCATCGAGTGCGAGCCTAGGTCGCTGGGTCTCGGCAAGGTTTGTAGAGAGAGCCCCCGAGCCTCTTGCACGGAGCGAGAGAGCGATCAGGACTTCCCCTGGCTTTTTATGTGACCCTCGCGTATCCTTTTCGTTCGGAAGGAGGGGTTTGTTTGCCGAGCCCATCGAGTGCGAGCCTAGGTCGTTGGGTCTCGACAAGGTTTGCAGAGAGAGCCCCCGAGCCTCCGTACAGAGCGAGAGGGCGGTTAGGAGTTCCCCTGGCTTTTTATGCGGCCCTCGCGCATCCTTTTCGCTCAAAAGGAGGGGTTTGTTTGCCGAGCCCATCGAGTCTTCCTAGGTCATTGGGTCTTGGCAAGGTTTGCAGGAGAGGCCCCCGAGCCTCGCGCATGGAGCGAGAGGGTGGTCGGAGTTCCCTTTTTTATGCAACCTCGTGCATCCTTTTCGCTCGGAAGGAGGGGTGGAATATGCCAGCTACCCTCGGTGGGCGCGGGCGGTGACACTTCCGGTGAACTACTATCGGGTAAGTCCGAGTGGAGGCCCATGCCCCATTCGATAGGGGTCAGCTAGTGGTCCAGAGACGCACTCCAAAAGTACCAGAGGGCTTCTATAGTAGGTCCCAGGGCCATTCAATTGGCCCCGGGGGCTCGGCGCCTCCCTACGGTGGGATCCCATTCGGAGAACTCCTTGCTGGTCTCAGACACGACTTAGAGCATCCTGAGCGATTGCTTGCTTAGGACTCGGCCTTGTACGGGCTCACCCATAGTTGTCCCTGACTCTGTTGTCCTGGGGTGGCTGTCGAAACCCTCGGGGGTCCAGCCTTAGAACCTCTGGACCGTAACAGGCTCGGCGCCCAGTTCCTTAGTCTGGAAGGAATCGGCTGGGGGAATATTCCCCTCCTATCGGCTGACAACGGCAGGCGCGCCTTTTGAGGTGGTTTCTCGGGGCCTGCTGTTGCTGCGATTGGATGCGATGCGGTGTCAGCGGGCAGGACATAACAGTCCGTGCGATTAATGAGGAAAAGGTGGGCGCGTGGGCGGTAGAATCGGATCTGGATTAACTGTGCCTGGACTCGAGGGAAACTTCCCTAATTTTGTCGCCTAACCATTTCGTCCTTTCCCTGCATAAATATGAAACGAGTCTCGCCCCTCCCCTCCTTACCTTGCCCGTATTTGCCCTTTCTGCCTTCGAGCCATTGCCAAGAACAGAGAGCGCCGGGGAGAAGAAGGGAGAAGGGTGAGGGAGAGAGGAAGAGCGAGAGAGAAAGAGAGGGAGAGAAACTTACCGCCGTAGCAGCATTCCCCGCCCCCCCGCGCAATGGTCGACGGCCCTGTCATCCTCCCGACAGATCCTTGGGAGCCGTGGAGATGCTGCAGTCTCTTGTCGACGACGGCCTTCTCCGCTCGATCATCGACCCCGATAGGCCGGAGTGGATTGCTTCGTTGGGCGAGCCGGAGCCGAGGCCACCTACGGGGTACGTCGTGAGCTTCGTGTCCTTCCACGAGCGTGGTCTCGGCTTACCGGCGAACCGATTCATGCGAGCGCTCCCGCATTACTATGGCGTGGAGCTGCATAACTTCAACCCCAACTCCATCGCGCAGGCGGCCATCTTTGTCGCCGCCTCATGAGGGGTACTTTGGGCATTGCCCCCATTGGGAGCCGTGGCTCCATCTCTTCCGGGCGGGGGCATACCACCAAGCCGACATGCACGGTGGGTACGAGGAAGACGACGAGGGCTTGCATGGCCGCACTTCCAGTCGCCAAAGTCGACAAGACTTTTACATCCTCCCCAAACTCACGTCATCCAATCGCCACCGGTACACCACCGGTTCTACCTCTCAGAACGATGACAACGGATTTCCCCCTATCCGGGGCGGATCATGGAGGACCGTCCGGGAGAAGTGGGGTATGGCGTCCGAAGGAGGATCGACCCTAAGCTGCAACCGCCGCCTAGAGGGGCTAGAGAGAGGTCAAGGGGCCATGCCTTCTGGCGGCTGCGGTCGTGGCGGCCTTCCATCGTCGGAGGGTGCTACCGCTGATGGCTCGGCGGCGGCGCCTGTTCGACATGAGACCGGATGAGCCGATCGAGGGCATCCGGATGTCTGCTGCCGCCCTCTCCGATGAGGAAATTCTACGTCAGGTGAGGGAGATGGTGGATGGAAAGCTAAAGAGCGGTGGTCTGACCCCCATCGTCATGCGCCCGTCGTGGGGGTATCTCTCCCTGGTAAGTCACGCGCCGCTGCAGCCCCTGAGGCCTCCTCGTTCCTCACCGTTTTCCCGTTTCCTTACTTGCGTTCGCCGTTCCTGTAGGGGATGAGGGATGTGCGAGACTCCCCGCCACCCGTTCCCGAGGACGCACGACAGCGGGCGGCGAACCGAGCACATGCCGAGGCGCAGAAGAAGAAGAAGGACGCCAAGAAGGCAAGGCGCAACAAGAAGATACTCGAGCGTGAAGCGCTGGAGAAACGCCGCCGGCGTCAAAAGCAGGACGGTCTCCCGGTGGAGTTGTCTCCGTCGCTGTCGCTATCGGAGGATTCTTTGGATGAAGATGACGGGATCGAGATGGGGCGAGGTCCCCTGGACCATCTCCCCGATGTCGGGGAGACAGCGCTCGGGGCGTCGGTGAGCAGCCCAACGTTTCCAGGGGGAGGAGGAGATGACGCCCCGGGGTTGGCAATCGCTCACCCCACGTCTGAAGCTGATATGCCCAAGGTACGGGCACTAGAGAAGCATGCCGTCAGCCCGGTGGGCTCGTCGGCGGTGGTGGAGCAGGTGGCAGCGGGGGCGACACGACCGTCCCCGCGAAGGGTCGAGGGGGCACTGGAGTCCGGCGGAGACCGGCAGGCACCTGCGGATACCGAGGTCGTGCCTCCGCCACCGCCACCGCCATTGCAGAGGAGAGTCGCGGTGCCGAAGCGGTTGCAACCCCGCTCGAGGTGAGTGTTTTTTTAGCGACATTCGTATTGTCTCCTGCTCGCTTCATGGTCATATGCTGACCAAGTGGGTGTTTTGCTTTCAGTCGGAAGCATCAGGTGGAGGTGCCTGCCTTGGCGCCACGCAAGGTGCTGAAGGTGAGCACCAGCTCCACAGCCCACCGGGTGGTGGAGGTGCAGGCCGCCGTGCAGCGTGGCGCGGCGTCGGCCGGGCCGACCTGGGAGAGCTGGTTGCCCAAGAAGAGGCTCCCCAAGTGGCCACGAAGCAAGTGGGCAAGGAGGCACCTAGGGCCTCCGAGGCCAGGGTGGCCGAGGCCAGGGCTCCTGAGGTTGAGGCGCCAAGCGCCAGGGCTCCCGGGGCCATCGAGGCTGAAGTGGTGGAGGCGAGCGCGGCGGACCCGGTGGCCCAGGATACGAAGATGGAGGTGGGGCAACCTTTGGTGCCGCCCCTGGCCCAAGGCCTGCTGCCATCGCAGGAGAGCGCCCGGGAGGTGGAGGTTCAAGTGACCTCTTCTGACGATACTTCTCGGGGGAAGGAGGCGGCAGATGTCGAGGCGGCCAGCACCGTGGAGCAGCTAGTTCTGGCTTCTGGTGAGGGAAACTTGGCCCTCGCGCGGGTATGACCCGAGCCCCGCAGGTGGAATCACCCGCGTGTATCGTGGCTGAGCCAGGATGACCCAGAGGGGGAGCCTCTATTCACCCTCGAGGATGCGGTCGAGGGGGGGCGCTGGAGCTCCTTCGAGCAATGTCGCCGGCTGGCGGTGCAGTCGCTGCGAATAGCGCTGTCCGTCATGGACGTCGATCTGCCCGGCGTCACCCAGGTAAGCGTCTTTTTTCTCGTGCGGTGTCGTCTTGTTCTAAGTCTTCTTGCAATGCATGGCCCCTGTTCTGCCTATCCAGGAGCTCGAGGCTCGGTCCCTCAAGAAGTCGTTGTTCCTCCGTCAGGAGAGGGACGTCTGGGACCAGCTCGGGCAGTAGAAGGACCTGCTTGCCAACGCCAACAAGCTTCTGTCGGTGCGGAGCATGGAGGTGGAGGACCTTCGTCTTGTATTGTGTAGATATGAAGGCCGAGGCGCCCATGGCTCGGGCAGATCACCCCTTTGCGGGCGAAGTCAAGGAGCTAGAGGAGGAGCTGACCCGGGCGGCCGGCGAGCGGGACGCCCTCTTATCCCGGGTTGTCGAGGCCCTCAAGGCGGCCGAGGCCTCCCGGGTCGATGCCTTGGCCTGGAAGACGAAGTGCGAGGGTGAGTCCTGTTCCCTTTGTCTTATTTGTTTTTCTTGCATTCGGCCCCTAACTGCCCGATGTGGTACAGATGCGAGAGAAGGAAGCTTCCGAGGCAATGAGGCCTCTCGGGTCGAGGTCCAAAGATTGGAAAGAGAGGGCCGAGGCCTCTCAGGTCGAGGTCTAGCACTAGAAAGAGAGGGCCGAGGGTGAGTCCCGTTGGGCTTTGCCCCTCGTCCTGCTTATTTTTCTTTTGCACTTGACCCCATCCCGCTTGTTTGGGCGCAGGTTGGAGAAAGAGGCTTCTCGTGTGGCCGAGGCTTCACCAAGCAGCAAAGTGCGCGCCGAGGCCGAGACTGGGAGCATGACGTCTTCAGAGAGCGCAGCTCACTCACCACGAGGCCCCAGAGGTTGAGGGGTCTAGTCGGGTAGCTCTCTTAGGAGCCGCTGATCAAGTTGAGTGGCCAAGTCGGGAGTGACTTGGGGCATTGCATACGGGCATCAAGCGTGCCTCGCCGCCGTCGCCTCCTCGCTACGCCATCAACCTCGAGGCCGTCAGCGACGGTTACATCTTGCCTGATGATGACGAGGAGGCCGATGAGGAGGTCACGAAGCTGATGGAGGCGGCTGAGGCCCTCGAGACGGCACCAAGCTAGCCTGCTCAAGAAGAGGTGATTCCTTCCTTGGCTCAGCCGATGTACGAGGCCCTGAGCCTTGACCTGGGCCAAAGGGGGCCATGTAAACGAATTGAGTTATTGTCATGTCATGACATTTGTGGCCGTCGAGGCCTTTAAAGTACTCGTGCGTATGCTTTTTTAATCGGTTTATATTGTTTTTCCAAGCCTCTGCCCTCTGCCCTGTTTCTAGACAAGTCTTTTGCAGAAAATTTCCTCGGAACCTGAGCTGCCCATTTGGCGAAAGGTGGTGAGGGAGGTGCCGTAGCCCAGAGGCGTAGGCAGTCTCACGGCTCGGCCGGCCTTTTGCACTCGAGGCGCGCTTTCGGTCCTTAGATTTTTTACAATCGATCTATCAGAGTACGCGAGAGAGTTTGGCGTGGAAATCTATTCGAAAAATGATTAAAAAATAGTGCCTAGGACTTAGGGGGTTCCCCCCGCTTCTAGCCCCCGAGGGAGGCTCGGTTCTACAGGGGCAGAGCCGAGTCTTGCTTATAGCGTTATCGCAATGTCGATCCCCCGTTGATGGGGGGAGTTTTCTCGAAAAATTAGAACAACTAAAGAACACCTCTTTAATATATTTCGAGAAACAATGTATACAATGCTTGGAAGTTTAAGGGTAGAAATGACGTAGCTGTTCTATGTTCCAAGCGTTGGTGAACATTTCGCCCTTCTCGTTGGCCAGCTTGTAGGTCCCGGGTTTTAGCACTTGGGCGACGATGTACGGCCCTTCCCATGGCGGGGTCAACTTGTGGCGGCCCTTGTTGCTCTGCCTCAGTCTCAGCACCAGGTCGCCCACCTTTAGGTCTTGGGTTTGGATGCACCGGGCTTGATAGTGTCGTAGGGCTTGCTGGTACTTGGCCGAATGTAGCAGCGCAACGTCTCGGGCTTCCTCCAGTTGGTCAAGGGCGTCCTCGCGGGTAGTGCGGTTGCTTTGCTTGTTGTAAGCCTGCAGCCTTGGGGAGCCGTACTCCAAGTCAGTGGGGAGGATGGCCTCGGCTCCATAGACCAGGAAGAACGACGTGAACCCCATGGCTCAGCTTGGTGTATTCCTCAGGCTCCAAATGACCGACGGGAGTTCGACCAGCCATTTCTTGCCTGAATTTCTTCAACCGGTTGTATATCCTTGGCTTGAGGCCCTGTAGAATCATGCCGTTAGCATGTTCTACTTGGCCATTCGTTCTAGGGTGTCCTACAGCCGACCAGACCACATGGATGTGGTGGTCGTCGCAGAACGTCAGGAATCTATGACCGGTGAACTGTGTCCCATTGTCGTTGATGATGGTGTTTGGAACCCCGAACCTATGGATGATATCAGTGAAGAACAATACCGCTTGCTCAGATTTGATTTGGGTGATCGGTCGAGCCTCGATCCACTTGAAGAACTTGTCAATAGCTACCAACAGGTGGGTGTAGCCCCCGGGGGCTTTCTGCAGAGGCCCAACTATGTCTAGTCCCCACACGGCGAACGACAACATGATGGGGATGGTTTGGAGGGCTTGAGCCGGGAGGTGCGTCTACCGCGCATAGTACTGACATCCCTCGTAGGAGCGTACCAGCTCGGTGGCATCGGCAACCACCGTTGGCCAGTAGAACCCTTGGCGGAAGGCATTTCCGACGAGCGTCCGAGGCGCAACATGGTGCCCGCAGGCTCCCGCGTGCAAGTCCCAAAGTAGGGCTTGGCCTTCCTCGGTGGTGATGCATCGTTGGAGGACGTCAGATGGGCTTCGTCTGTACAACTCGCCGTTGCTGACGACGTAGGTTTTGGCTCGTCGCGCAAGCCGTTGGGCCTCGGTCCTGTCTGCAGGAAGCACTCCTCGAGTGAGGCGATCAAGGAGGGGGACCCGCTAGTCCGCCCCCAGGTCAGCCTCGGGAGGCCCTGCATCGATTTCCATGGCCTCGGGCTCGGCCGCCGGGGTCTTGGTAACAGAGGGGGCGTCGAGCCCTATGGTAGGCTCGACCGGTGGGCCCTCTTGTGCCGCCGAGGCGTAGTCCACCGAGGGCTTGTGCAGGTCTCTGGTGAATATGTTTGGGGGGACCGAGGCCCGTGCCGATGCCATCTTCACATGTTCGTCTGCGGCCTCATTGAACTTTTGCGCAATGTGGTTGAGTTCGAGACCATCGAACTTATCTTCAAGGCGATGTACCAGTTTGCAGTACTCCTCCATTTTGGGGTCATGACAATTCGAGTCCTTCATGACTTGATCGATGACGAGCTGTGAATCGCCTCAGACGTCCGAGACGCCAGCACTCCAAGCTCGATGGCGATCTACAAGCCATTTACGAGAGCTTCGTACTCGGCTACGTTGTTGGAGGCGACGAAGTGGAGCCGAATCATGTAACGCACATGCACTCTGAGGGGAGAGATGAAGAGCAGGCCCGTGCCTACCCCGGTCTTCATCAGAGATCCATCAAAGTACATGGTCCAACATTCCGCTTGGATTTGAGCAGGTGGCAGCTGGGTGTCGGTCCACTCAGCCACAAAATCGACTAAGACCTAGGATTTAATTGCTTTCCGAGGCGCAAAAGACAGGGCCTCCCCCATGAGTTCAACAAATTTACTTGGCTATTCTACCCGAGGCCTCCTGGTTACGGATTATCTCCCCAGAGGAAAGATGACACCACGGTCACCGGGTGGGATTCGAAGTAGTGACGCAGCTTGCGCCGAGCCAAGACTATGGCGTAGATCAGCTTCTGGATGTGGGGGTAGCGTGTCTTAGTTTTGGAATGTACCTCGCTGATGAAGTAAACAGGTCGTTGGACGGGTAGAGCGTGCCCTTCTTCCTACCTCTCGACTACTACGACCGCGCTGACTACTTGGGTTGTTGCGGCGACGTAGAGTAAGAGGGCCTCACCCTTGGTTGACGGTACCAGGACGGGAGGGTTGGTGAGCAGGGCTTTGAGCTTGGTGATGGCTTCTTTGGCCTCGGGGGTCCAAGAAAAGCGTTCGGATTTTCTCAAGAGACGGTACAAGGGTAAACCTTTTTTGCCAAGGCATGAGATGAAATGGCTCAGGGCCGCAAGGCATCCCATAACTCTCTGTACTCCCTTGAGGCCTCGGATTGGCCCCATGTTGGTCACGGCCGAGACCTTCTCTGGGTTGGCCTCGATGCCGCGCTCTGAAACTATGAACCCTAAGAGCATGCCTCGGGGGACCCCGAAGACACACTTCTCGGGATTAAGCTTGATGCCCTTTTCTCTGAGGCATTTGAAAGCGATCTCCAGGTCACCGACGAGATCACTGGCCTTTCTAGACTTGACCACGATGTCGTCCACGTAAGCCTTGATAGTTTTTCCGATGTGCTCGTCGAAGACCTAGGTCATGCACCGCTGGTATGTGGCCCCTGTGTTTCTGAGACCGAATGGCATGGTCACATAGCACTACATGCCGAATGGGGTGATGAAAGAAGTCGCGAGCTGGTCGGACTCTTTCATCTTGATTTGATGGTAACCAAAATACGCATCAAGGAAAGATAGGGTCTCGCATCCTACGGTGGAGTCAACAATTTGATCGATTTGAGGTAATGGAAACAGAACCTTTGGACATGCTTTATTTAAACCGGTGTAGTCTACACACATCCTCCATTTTCCATTCTTCTTCTTAACTAATATAGGATTAGCTAACCACTCTGGATGGAACACTTCCTTGATGAATCTAGCCGCCAACAGCTTCTGCACCTCCTCGCCGATGGCCCTGTGCTTCTCCTCGTCGAATCGGCGCAGGCGCTACTTCACCGGTCTAGAGCCGACCCGGACGTCCAAGGCGTGCTCGGCGACCTCCCTCGATATGCCCGGCATGTCCGAGGGACTCCATGCGAACATATCGGCATTCGCGCGGAGAAAGTCGACGAGCACGGCTTCCTATTTGCCGTCGAGGGTGGCGCTGACCCTCAACGTTCGGCCGTTGGAGCAGTTGGGGTCGACCGGGATGAGCTTGACGGTCTCTGCGGGCTCGAAAGTCCCAGCGCGGCGCTTGGAGTCGGGTACTTCGCTACCGAGTTAGTCGAGGTTGATGATGAGGGCCTCGGCCTCCACGATAGCCTCGGCGTACTCAATGCATTCGATGTCGCAGTCGTATGCATGCTCGTACGTGGACTCGACAGTGATGACGCCGTTGGGGCCTGGCATTTTGAGCTTGAGGTAGGTGTAGTTCGGGACCGCCATGAACTTGGCGTAGCACGGGCGCCCCAAGATGGCGTGGTAGGTCCCCTTGAACCCAACCACTTTGAAGGTGAGGATCTCCTTGCGGTAGTTGGAGGGAGTGCCGAAGCAGACCGGCAAGTCAATGCGTCCGAGGGGTCGTGTGCGCTTCCCTGGCATGACGCCGTGGAAGGCGCGACACCACCCCGGAGCCGTGACTGATCGAGCTCTAGGAGCTCTATGGTGTTGGCGTAGAGGATGTTGAGGCCGCTGCCTCCGTCCATCAGCACTTTGGTGAGCCGAGTGTTACCGATGATCGGGTCGACGACGAGCCGGTATTGCCCGGGGTTTGAGACATAGTTGGGGTGGTCTTCCTGATCGAAGGTGATCGCCTCCCGAGACCAGTTGAGGTACTGAGGAGTGGCTACCTCGACCGAGAAGACCTCCCGGCGTTCTCTCTTTCACTGACGCGTTGTGAGGCACGCTGAAGGCCCGCCGAAGATCATGAAGGCATTGTGCACTTCGGGGAACCTGTCGTCCTTGTCGTTGTCTCCATCGCCAGCGCCCTTCTTCCTGGCATCGTCGTTGGGGAGCCCGAGCTTGGCGTAGTAACGTCAGAGCATGGTGCATTCTTCGAGGGTATGCTTCACCGGGCCATGGTGGTAAGGACATGGCTTCTTAAGCATATCATTGAATACTCCGGGGCCCCTACCGAGGCCTCGGGGATTCTTGCGATCCGCGGCTACGATGAAATCGGCCTCGAGGGCCTCCTGCTTCCCTAGGTGTCCCTTTTTCTTTTTCTTGGGGAAACGGGAAGCCGAGGCCCCGGGGGCCTTGTCCCTCCGCTTCCCCTTTGTGTCGCCTTCGGGGAAGATGGCCCCGACGGCCTCTTCACCCGAGGCGAAGTTGGTGGCGATGTCGAGGAGCACGGCCGCTGAGGTTGGTACGTTCTGGGCTAACTATCAGACCAGGTCTCGATAGGAGGTGCCGAAGAGGAAAGCCTGGACAACTTCCGAGTCGCTGACGCTGGGCAACTCAGTACACTGCTTGGAGAATCACCGGATGAAGTCTCAGAGAGACTCGTTCGGCTTTTGGCGACAACTCTTGAGGTCCCAGGAGTTCTGGGGCGCACGTATGTGCCCTGGAAATTCCCGATGAAGATCTTTACCAAGTCGCGCCAGTTGTGGATCTGCAAGGGAGGGAGGTGTTCGAGCTAGGCTCGCACCGAGTCTATCAGGAATAGAGGGAGGTTGCGGATGATGAGCAGGTCATCGTTCGCGCCGCCTAACTGACAAGCCAGGCGGTAATTTGCCAGCCACAACTCGGGGTTGGTCTCGCCGCTGTACTTTGCGAGGTTGGCCGGTTGCTGAAACCGAGCGGGGAATGGGGCGCCGCGGATGGCCTTGCTGAAGACTCGAGGGCCAGGTGGCCCAGGAGAAGGACTGTGGTCCTCGCCACTGTCGTAACGGCCGCCTCGGTGCGGGTGGTAGCCTCAGGCGGGCCCATCATCATTGTGGCGTCGTCGCCTGCTGACCGCATCGTGGTCGTCTGACGCCTCGCATCGATCGCTGAGGCGGTCGTGAACTGAGGGGGCCTTGAGGCGATCATGCACCGAGGGCCGTTTCGAGGTGTCCTCACACCGTCGAGACGCGGAGCTTTCGGCCTGCTGTATCGCGGCGGTCTCGAGAAGGTCTCGGAGCTCGCCGTGGAACCGTCGCCCCTCCGTGGTAGAGGGCTCGGGCATCGCTCGGACTAGCATTGCCGCTGCCGCGATGTTCTGGCTAGCGCGATTGAAGATTGGGGGTTGCTCACTCCCTTCGTCGTTCTTGATGCGGCGGTGGACGTCGTGGGCCCTCCACCAGGCCCTTCCGCCATCACCGCGACATTGCTGCTCTTGCTCGAGAGTGTCTCGAAGCTGCTGCAGCAGGAGTCGGTCTTGGTTGACCTTTGCCTGGAGCTCACGGAGCTGCTCCAGGTCAAGGGGTCGGAGTTCCTCGGGGGCGGCGTTCATGTTCCGTGCCGCCCGAAGCTCGACGAGCGGGGGTGTGGCGTCGCTCGCCCCTTGGCGGAGCGGGGAGCGGTTGCCGGCCCCTTCATTCTCATTACTTGCCCCTAGCATTCCGAGCCTGATGTGGAAGCACTCTCGAGTGGGATCGTAAGTGCCTTCGTCATCGGTGTCGGAGTAGCCAAAGCAGTAGTCGCTTGAGGCCAAAAAACGGCGCATAGCCTCAGGGTCGCGAAGCCCAGAGAAGTCTACTCCGGCCCACGCCTCGTCCTCCTCTGAGTAGTCGGTGTGGGTGTGAGCCGAGGTTGTGGTGGAGAAGTCGAGGGCGAATCGTCGGTGGCGTCCCGAGGGCTCCGCGTGCGCGGTAGCGTAGGCGGGGACGGCATTTCTCAACCCGAAGGGGTATGGAGACGGTGCCATCGCCGGGCCCTGCTCCACCGGAGTTGGCTCCTCAGGCGGTGGCGGTGAGTAACTTGACGACGGGGCGTCGCTGCACGTCACCGGTGTCTTTCCCCTGCCCAAGCTTAGGCCAGACAGGTCCCCAACCAGGGACCTCGTACCAACAGCCGGGCATGGGATACCGGCAGAGCGCGGCGCGTCGCCCTAAGGTCGTGCAGGTGTCGGGGTGGTCCTGCTCGCGCCGTGCCTAGCGAAAGCGACTAGAGCAGCGGCCCGGGCGCCGCCTGCGCCCGGGCTGCTGGTGCGCGACGCCATCGTCGGCCAAAGGGGCTCTGGGTGGAGGAGTACTAGGTCGTACTCACGTCCTAGAGTTATGAACTCTAGGCTCCCGAACTAGATCACCGTGCCGAGACGTAGTGGGCGTATGTGATCTACCATCCGGAACTTGTTGGGACGATCAAGCTAACAGGCAGAGGCTCCTACCTGGCGCGTCAACTGTCGGTGTTTCGGACCGGGGGTCCTCAACCAACCAGTAAATTTGAACTGCGTGCCCCTAGATGGTGATGCAAAGAGACACAATGTTTATACTGGTTCAGACAATCGGTGCCCTACGTATAGTCTGAGAGATCGATCTTGTATTCCTTGCACCGAGGTGCTTGTAGTAGGGGTTACAAGCTGGGTGAGAGAGGGAGCTAGTCCCAGGTCTCGGCGTGGAGCGGTGCGGGCTGCCTGAGGCGTTGTTCTCAGGCAGCGGGGGGAGCGTGTGTTATAGAGTGTCGCTTGCGCGTGTGTGAGAGCGTGGTTCTTTCGTATGTTTTCTTGCCTCTCTTAGAGCTATCCCTGGCTGCTTCCTTTTATAGCCGCAAGGAGGGAGCCAGGAGTATATGAGTGAGCTACATGTGGAGCCTACTGTAGTTCAGTCCTGTAGCAGCATAGTGCTGGGAATGGCGATCGGTACTTGACTGGCGTGCCGTGCTGGCCAAGCCCAAAGTTGTTGAGGTCATGGGAGTCCTTGTTGATGTCTAGTCAGTATGGCCTCCACTGTAGGAGACATATCGTGCCTTGTGGATTCTTGACTTGGTGGAGTCTGCCGGAGCCTAGCGGGTCTTGTGGTGATCATGCCGAGGCTCGCTGCTTTGTTTGAGGCCTCGGAGGTGACCCGTGTATGATCTGCGGGGTCTTGGTGGTCAGTGTCGTACCCGTTTAGGTGGAAAAGTGCTGAGCGTAGCGTGTCCACACAGGCACGGTAACCCCTAAGGCCGTCGATGAGGGATGGTAAAAGGAGATTTGACCATCGTCCCATCGCCTGTTCTTTGTACCACCCAGTCATGGTCGGCGTATAGTAGGGTGTGACCAGCGCACTTAAACGGATGGGCGGCTTTCGCCAAAGGGGACGGTTGAGGCGAGGCGACGAGGATGCGGATGAGCCGCCTCGGCCGAGGCGAGAAGAAGAATAGTACGTCCCGAGGCCCCGCCGGGGTCTTGGGCGAGGCGGAGGACGAGCAATTGGTCTTTTGTGCCGATTCAGAGACTACAGGGACCGGACTTGACCCTCCACGCCGCTTTGTCCTTGGCGTAGGAGTTGGTAGCATGAGGCGACGGGTGTCGTTAGGGGCACAAAGATGATGAGCACCTGATGGCGGTAACCCTATTGCGCCCGGTCCCCGTCCGTCGGTCACTCTGCTGCGCATTTACGCGCCAACGTCTGGTACCGACGTTCTGCGAGTAGTTAGGCGATTAATCGGGCGTGACGTTTTGTCAAGGGAGCTCGGTCGACGGGAGGAGGTGACGAGGTTGTTGCCGAGCGTAGCCTCAAAGGTGAATCGAAGAATTGGTATCCGTCCGAGGCCTTGCGGGGGGAAGAGGCCTCGCGTGAGGCGGAGAGTTTTGGCCTTTAAATGCGAGGCCTCGGCGCAAGACTCGGGCGAATCGGAGAATCGGCCGAGACCTCGTGGTTGTCCTTTGGCTTTGATTTTTGCAAGGTTTAAGCAATATTTTCGGTTCTTGCTAAGGGTATCCCTTCTTGTGGTATCCGACAGGATGAATTGAACCGCCTAGAATTACTTTGAACCGGTGCAATATAATAATATATAATAATAGATAATTAGTAACATATAGGCTGTGTTCGGCTGGTATAAAAAAACACTGTAGCGGCTGAATTTTACTATTCACGGCTGAATCTGTGAGAGAAAAATACTGTTCCGGATGAAAAAAAAACGGATCAAGCCGGGTTTGGGGTCAGCCGAACAAGCCCATAGTTGATCACGTATACAAATAAGTTGATAAAAAACACAATTATATAACCTGCTTCTCACTAATTGGTGCTCTAGATTTGATTCACAACATATAAAAAATGTGTATGAAAACATATAATATAATTTGTACAAAAATGACTAGAATAGTAATTTAAATATTCGTTGTTGCAAAATAATCTCGAAAGGTAAAATAAAGTGCACAATTGCGAAGAACTCGTTACGATAATCGAAATAGATATATTATTTATCTTATTTAGAGCTCATTTGAAAAAGTTACGAAGTTATGCAATTTAAAAGTCAACCGAGCCTGGAGCAGTGCACCACGCATGCAACATTCAAATTCCAAAGCAGCAGCCCAGCGGGCCCAGCGGTGGCAGGCGCACGCACTCGGCACTCCACGTCTCCACACGGCACCAGCTAGGACCACGCTGTAGCAGCAAACACGTACGCTATCAGCACGGACCTGGACGGTTCATATGGAACCGGCCGGTTCACCGGTTCCAAAAACCGTCCGGTTTAACCGGTTTTTATCGATTTAATTACATAGACAGTCTTTCAAGTGAATCGAACCGATCTAATTCTGGTTCAATCTTTTAGCGGTCAAACCGTCGGTCCGATCCGGTCCTAATAACAAGTGGAGGCGTCGGACAGGCACGAAAACGGTGAGCGCAGCGCTGCTAGGTGCTAGCGGATAGGCGATCTCTTACCAATGGCAGGACCCACACCATCAGTGACTCAGGAGGCGAGGCGCGCGTGGGGGTAACGCGAGCTCGGCCGCTCGCCCACCCGGGGGAAGGGGCCACGTCACGTCACGCCGCTCGCGCTCCGCGTCGGTTATAGCCTGGCGACTCCTTTTCGCACCCGGCTCCTCCCCCACCTGCCCGCCTCTCGCTCCGAAACTTCTCTCCTCTCGCGTCTCGTACCAGGTGGGAGGGAGACGGGAGACCCAGGGAGCGGAGGCGTGCGAAGGTCGCTTCGCGCGCGCGTGCTGCGGCCTGCGGGGCGCGGGAGATCGGGGCCTGAGCTAGGGTCTGGGACTGGGAAGCGGAGATGTCGACGCCGGCGAGGAAGCGCCTGATGCGGGACTTCAAGCGGCTGCAGCAGGACCCGCCCGCCGGCATCAGCGGCGCGCCGCACGACAACAACATCATGCTCTGGAACGCCGTCATCTTCGGGTAATCAGGCCGCCTATTTATGTGCTGTTAGGTTTGCTAGCCTAAGGATCTAGTGAGGTGTGAGGCCGCGATACGTTTGGTGGATTTTGGTGCTGACTGTGCTTTTGCTCTTGTTGTTTGTTGCGATTCTGCAGGCCGGATGACACGCCGTGGGATGGAGGTGAGACCATCCGATTTAGGTTGCCTCGATCTGTAATTGCTCAATAGCTGTTGTCTGCACTTTGAGTACTGCCAATTTCGTTAGTTGGTGATTGGTTGACTGAAATACTGAATTCTACCTTATGCCGATTGTTCAATAATTGTGCGTGATAGGTCCCATATTTCCCGTTTGATTTGGCATCTTGAAGCATAGATGCAAACAAATGTAAACAAACCGCGGTCTGCGGATGTTAACCCCTATGGGCTTAAGAACAGGCTGCCTACTTAGGTTCCGTGCTTAGTTTGCATGCTTTCCTGATGTAGGAATCTTGCGGTTGTGTCATCTCTTACGTGTCGTTTGCCAAAAAAGTAAAGAGCGTGATCTGTAACACCTTTTTTTTTGTTCTTTAATGCCAACGGTCGTCACAAACTATCAAAGGGATGGCATGTCTGATTGACATGAAAGTTATTAATAGTCAAACTTTGAGTATGTGCGTTTTGGCCAAGCATATTGCTACATCTCTGTCTTTCTTATACAGCCAATAAAAGAACAAGCAACATAGCACTTGGGAAGTTGGAATTGTAAATTGAGTTACCGAGGCACTCCCCCTGGTTCCATAAGTCTTGTCGTTTTCGACATCAACATGGTCTTCAATAATTGCGTGCAATAGGTGCCATATTTCTCGTTTGATTTGGAACCTCACAAATAAATGGAAACGAGCTATGAATGTTTACCCCTACGAGCTTATAGCAAGCTGCCTATTTAGGAACCGTGCATTTATTTGCATACTTTTCTGATATAGGAATCTTACAGTTGTGTCATCTCTTGTATACGGACTTGATCTGTAACACCTTTATTTTGTTCTTTAAATGCTTACGGTTGTCACAAGCTACCAAAGGGAAGCATGTCTGATTGGCATATTATTTAGTCAACTCTGGGTATGTGCATTTTAGCCAAGCATATTGGTGCATCTCTGTCCTTAATTATACATCAATAAAAGATCAAGCATTATAGCGTTTGGGAAGTTGGGGTTGTATGAGCTCCTCCACCTGGTTCCATAGTTCCTGTCGTTTTGGACAACGACACAGTCTTCAATAATTGAGTGTGATAGCATGCAGACAAATGTAAATGAACTACAACTATTTACCCCTTCAAGCTGCCTACTTAGGGTCCGTGCTTTGTTTGCATGCTTTCCTGATGTTGGAATTTTACAGTCGCGTCATCTCTTATGTACCATTTACCAAAAAAGTAAGGAGCTTGATCTGTGATGGTTTGTGTTTCCTTCTTTAATGGTAAGGGTTGTCGCAAGCTGCTAAAGGGAAGGGGTGTCTGATTGGCATGAAAATTATCTAATCAACTGCGGATATGTACATTTTGGCCAAGTGGTACAACTTGTGTCCTTCATTATACAGCCAATAAAAGAACAGGCATCGTAGTACTTGGGATTATGTAAGTCTGTCGGCTGTCCTTCATTATATAGCCAATAACAGAGCAAGGTTATAGAACTTGGGATTGTAAATTGAATCTCTGAGATATTGACTGCCACAGTAGCTAATGAGGACAGCCTACATCCTGCAGCCCTGCACCTACTGTAAATCATTACTAGCTAGTCAATAGCCATGGGCCATGGCTTCAATTATTCAGTACCACTGTACCAGGTTGTTTCACATTGGTACTGTATTGGCACGAATGTGTTAACCTCTATTTGGTTGATTCAGCTCATTAGAATTATGTGATATCACAATGCAAGCACCGTCAGTGTAGAAGTTAGAGAAACCATTTGTGATTGATAAATACACAACTATCATTTGCCAGGAAAATAAAAGCACCTATGTGATTCACGAGAGCATGGGACCCTTCCCCAGTGGAAGTGTATTGGTACTAAAAAAACATCTGTTGACAGAAAAAATACCGACCTTCCGTCGCCTGAAGGACTAAAACTCCGTTTTTCTCTTATGTGATTTGGATTGTTGTTTTTTTACTACATCTTTCAGCATATTCCTTCCATTGTACATATACTTTATTTTGGTTTGTTAATGCCACAATCGACTAGCTTAGTTCAATCATTTATTTTGGGCTTTTCTATGATATCGGTGAACATCAATCATAATGTAGTTTGTAGTGTGCTAGAACAGTAGACATGGTTCACCTCGTGTCTTGTATTGGCAGCAGAACGAACTGGCTGCTTTCTGATTTTAACTGTCAGTTCGCTAACGTATGTCAAGTCTACACTTGCAGGCACGTTCAAGCTGACTCTGCAAATTACAGAAGATTACCCCAACAAACCTCCAACTGTTCGGTTTGTTTCGAGGATGTTTCACCCAAACAGTATGTTCTCTTTAGATGTTAAGGAACTAAATTATCCTCATATATTGACACCTGAATACATTGACAATAAGTGGTTTAATACCATTTTTTTTCAGTCTATGCGGATGGAAGCATCTGTTTGGACATCCTACAAAACCAGTGGAGCCCTATATATGATGTTGCGGCAATATTGACCTCCATTCAGGTATTGCTCATTTTGTCACTCAACCTATCATGTTGAAATAACCCCCATTTTGTTCTATCACTGCCTGTGTATTGTATTGCTCTAATGGATTATTGTGTCCAGTAGAAAGCTCATGCGATTGGTCCCACCTAACTGAATTGACATTGTTATAATTTCAATTGCCATATGGTTTTGGAATAAATACTCCAGTTCCATACGAACAGTGAAAGAAAGAAAATGTTTTCCCCCATTACCTGATGTCACTAGAAAAAGGTTGGTCACAAGCCATCTACTCCCTCCATTCCGAATTGCTGACTTTTCTATGCACAATAGCTTTTGCTACACACCTAGATATACATCATGTCTAGATACATAGTAAAATATTACAATTTTGGAACGGAAGGAGTATATTTTATTGATTCTGTAATTGAAGTGGACCAGTATATGTCCACATGGGCAACATGCCTCCAATAAGTACCCAGCAATGTGACGTGCCAATGTCATGGTCTGTGTAGGAGGTCTAGGATCGCTCCTCGCCATCCTTGACGGTTCGAGACACTGTTTGTAACAAACTACATCCTTTCCTCTTAATGAAACACATGCTTTAAATTTGCGGAAAAAAGTACCCAGCAATGCAAATGCTTTCCATTGTTTGATCCTAGTATGGAAGTAGGACCTCCTATCCATTTTATGGTTGTTTTGTGAATTTATATTTATTTATATTGGTCACACCAGTTCCAAAAGGTAGTTTTGGGACATCGGTACTCAACATATTAAAATGATTTACTGATTTCTTGTTGCCTTTCCTTTGCAGTCCCTGCTGTGTGACCCAAACCCAAATTCTCCTGCTAACTCTGAAGCAGCCAGAATGTTCAGTGAGAACAAGCGTGAGTACAACCGCAAAGTCCGCGAGGTTGTGGAGCAGAGCTGGACAGCCGACTAAAACTTTATCCGCTTCGCCAGATGGTGCAAATAAGCACCTGCCTTTCCTGCTTCATCAGTCTGTATTATCGGCTTAAACCGTTAAAAATCCTCAGCTACTGTTGTGTTCTTGTGGTTCAGTCCCCTGTTGTACTGTTGCCTGCCGGTTTTCCTAATGTAGTTGTGAACGGTTTCATGAACTCCAATATTGGTGCTATTGTAAAAGATATATAGCTAAGCCAAGTTGATGCTAGGTTTGCAGAAACATCATATGCTTATTTCTCGCTGCACGAACGGCCTCTCGCGAGGTGCTCCTGTGGAGGCTGTTCGTCCTGTTCATGTTCCTAAACCCTAAATGGTGGCTCCAGCAGTAGTTACGTGGTGATCACAAAATTCAGAACGTAGAAGGCAATGCCTATTACATCATTATTGTGTTACCAATGGGGGGAAAATCGACAAAAGGCACACCATTATTGTACTCGTAGATAGGGATATGATGATAAAAGAAAAAGGAGCGAAAAAAGAACTCTACAGTGGCACAACGCACACTAGTCTGTGTGTGCACCACGGGGAGGGGAGAATTTTCAGTTGAGCGGATCCTGCTGGGGGCTTCAGCATCACGCTGTAGGCTGGCCAGCGTTTCCATCTTCAGATCATGCGACCGCTTTACTGGAGATTGGAGAAGCACCTGATCATCTGCTCAAGTGTAGCCGGGTCGACCTGGTGGCCCTGGACGATGACGACACTGGGCTTCCTCCGCTGCTGCTCCAGGCATCCACCTCCCAGTCGTCCTGCACCTGGGCGGCGAACTGCAGGTTCCATAGCACGTCCTCCACCGAGGGCCGCTGCGACGCCTCCTTGGCCAGGCACCTCTGGCAGATCTCCATGACCGTCCTCAGCGATTCGTCCGAGCACCCTTTGCTCACCACGGGGTCTGCGAAGCTCCTCCTCCTCACCCGGTCCTCGTCGGCAATCGCCCATGCCAGCTGCAAGTCGCATTGAGGGAGGCTCATTCAGTTGACTGACCCAGTGCAATGCCACTAGCTAAGTTTTACACTGTCAGGTACAGAGATAGTGATGGTACCAGTTCTTTCAGTATCTCCACTTCATACATGGATGTGATGGTCTTCCCAGACACAACCTCAAGTAAGATCACCCCGAAGTCGAAGATGTCTGCCTTATCGCTCTTCATCCGACTGTAAAAAGCAAACCATGTTGTGATTAGTCACATATCACACTGATTGAAACCGGCTGGACGGTAGTGTAAGACTGCCATTTTGAGAACTCCTACCTTTCAGTTTGGAACTTGTTTCCAGCTCCTCCCTGCTCGGATTTCATGGCCTCTGCTAGGATCGGGATGTTGTAGCTGCCGATCTTGGCGACATGGTTCTGGTCCAGAAGGATGTTCGTGATCCTCAGATCGTTTCCAACTAGGCCAGGTATGATCCCTCCGTGCAGGAACTGGATACCCTTGGCGACACCGATGGCAGCCGATATCCTCTGTGACCAGGTAAGCCTACACCCTTCAGTCCCCTCTGTTGAAAGAAATTCAGTTCAGAAAGCAACACATTAGTAACATTCAGTTCATTTCACTGTCAGAGCAGCAAGTGAAACGAAAGCGAGAGGAACCGGCAGCTTACGCGAGATCCTGCTCCTCAGGTTCCCATTCTGCACGTACTCGAACACGATGTACAGCTGGGTCACAGTGGACTCATCGAGATCGTACTCAAAGCAGTGTCCCAGAGCGCTGACCAAGTTCTGATGCCTGAGCCTGGAGATCGTCTCGATGTGACGGTTGATGCTCTGGGTAGTCCGGCTCCTCTTCATCTTCAGAGTCCTGATCGTCACTGGCGTGCCGTTGCCTAACCTTCCTCGGTACATCTGTCAGTAAAACAAGAGATGTTCATGTTACATGTGTGTTTGCTTCCATGGTGTTCCAAAAGAAAACTTTTTGAAAGATCTTCCAAAGAAAACTTAATGATCACGTATTCGCTTTAGGTAGCTGATGAACATGATTGCAGCAGGTGACGGTAAACTGCATGCATCAGATGTCCTAGTTCTGAGCTGACAGTGAATTGAGCAACCAAGAAGACGACACCATACCTCGCCGTGGGAGTCTTGTCCCAGCAGATGAGAGTTTTCAAAGTTATTGGTTGCAGCTTCAAGCTCGACCAAAGAGAACGATCTGTATGATGGGATCCCCAGGGCTCCCAGCTTCACTGTCTGTGATATGTATCCTTTTTTGTTTCAAATTACCAGAGAAAAACTGAAGTTATTAGCGACTGCAGCATCAAAATGAAATGCCAAAGAAGCAATTTTAATTTGTGCACAAGAACTCGAGAGCATACGTGCATCGGCGAGCAACTTGGAAGGGTAGCCAGTCGAAGAACTTTCTTCCTCCGAAACTGTGGGAGCCCTCGCCTCCGAACCTTTCATGGCTGCCCTCCTCACAGCGAAGAAGACGATGAGACCCACAGCCGAAATGGCGACAAGGATCGCCATCACAATGCCGGCCACGAAGCCTGCCTGGCTTGCGATCTTCTTCTTCTCCTTGCCGGGCACTATCCCCACGGCCAGGGCCTGGTT
The DNA here is from genome assembly GCA_904845875.1 of Miscanthus lutarioriparius. NCBI lineage: Eukaryota > Viridiplantae > Streptophyta > Magnoliopsida > Poales > Poaceae > Miscanthus > Miscanthus lutarioriparius. The sequence continues at coordinate 134,688,943 of CAJGYO010000001.1, forward strand.
CTGGCAGAACGGTGACGGGTGTTGCGAACCGTCGCTGTCATCCAGGCAGTTGGTGGACACGAGCACCACCGTGTCCGGCTTCCTGTCCGGTGACCTCAAGCAGGTCGGCACGCTCCCCATGAGGAGGTTCAGCGACAGGTCGACGAACCGGAGGTTGTCGCCGCACGGCGCCTTGTCGGACAGAGTCCCGGTGAACCTGTTGCCGGCGATGTTCAGGTACCGGATGGACGGCAGGGAGAGCAGCGCCGGCGCGAACGGCCCGACGAAGCGGTTCCACGACACGTCCAGATGCTCCAGCAGGTAGAACGAGCCCAGCTCCGGCGGGAGGCCGCCGCCGAACCTGTTCCTGCTCAGCACCACGGTGACCACCTTCCTCCCGAGCCTGGGGAACGCCGGCCCGAGCGAGTTGCCGCCGACGTCGAGCACCTGGAGGTTGCTCTGCCGGCTCATGTCCGGCAGGTTCCCGGACAGGTTGTTGGACGCGAGCACGAGCGACCGCAGCGACGGCGCGCTCCCGAGGGACTCCGGCACGGCGCCCTGGAACGTGTTGTTCCGCAGGCTCAGCACGGCCAGCGACGGCAGCGCGCCGATCCAGGCGGGCACCTCGCCGCCCAGCATGTTGTCGTCGAGGACCAGCGTCTGGAGGCCGACGAGGCGCGACATGCCCCTCGGGACCTCGCCGAAGAGGTAGTTGCCGCTCATGTTGACGATCTCTAGCGAGGCGAGCCGGCCGAGCTTGCCCGGCAGGGGGCCCCAGAGGCCGAGCCCGGACAGCGTGAGCACCTTGAGGTCGGGGAGCCTGGACAGCGTCGTGACGACGGCCCCGATGGAGAAGTTCCGGGGCAGAGGCGGCGCACCCGCGGCGCCTGCGATGTGGAGCTGCGTCACGGTGTCCCCGTAGCACAGGACGGCGGCCGTGCCCGTAGGCCCCATGGCGCCGCCGCAGAAGTCGGTGCTGCGGCGCCAGTGGCTGACCATTGGAGGGCTGTTCAGGAGCTGCTGGATCTTGATCAGAGTCCATACCTGCGAAGGCTGGAGCTGCGTGGTCTCCTGGATCAATGCAAGAAACACCGGGAAGAAGATGAGCCGGAGATGGTTCGGCCTCGCCATTGGATAGGATTTCTCGACCAAGAAACACTGCGTGGTTATCGAGAAACACGAACGACAGGAGCACAACAAGCTTATCAGCGAAGCTGGGGCTGTCTTTGCCTGATCTTGTACCGGTTTCTCCTGTATCCGAGAACAGTGACAGCATCAGTAGAATGAACAGCCAAACGTGGGTAAATACGAGGAGAAGAAAACATCATCAGGAAGCAAAACTAACGATAACGAGCTCATCTCCCACTTGGTCAGCAGCAGTAGAAATGAGAGGAGCTAAAGTTCAGAGGTTAAAAGGTAAGGAGGCAAAGAAAAAGAGAAGCCGAGCAAAGCTGCTGCCTGATTGGAAGTTGAGATAGCTATCGGACGCCAGAAAACAGAAGTGGACTCATCAAATCTCCAAGGACCTGAGCACAACTGACTCGCGAGTAAAACAAGCAGTTCCTCCAAATGTGTAGAGGAGAAAACAATGAGAACCCCTGCTGCTACCCAGTTGCAAAGAATCTCACGGAATGCTCGCTACCACTTGGCGCCAAGATCGTCAGTAGTACTTTCACAAGAAAACCGTGAAACGAAGTGAATGTCACCTTGCAGTGCAGTCGCCGAAGCAGTTGGCGATGAAGGAGCCAGCAAGGAAACCCAACCTTCTTCGGAGCTCAGATCAATGGTGAAGACATCAGAACAACAACGGATAGACGACCGTTGGAAGAACGGGCTTCGTGCTCCTCCTTGCTGTCTATGCTCGCTTGCCTTGCCGGTGCTATATGCGCTGCTGTAGCGCTCGCTCGGTCAGTCACTGACAGAGCTCACTCGGCGAGTGTCGCCTAGCAGTGCTGCGGCGCAGAGCATCACGGGGGTGGCAGAGGAAGAGGCGCCTGGAGCAACGGACAAGTGGTGTCTCCAAAGCCTGAGCTGGACACGGGGAGAGCCGGAGAGAGGGGAGAAGGCAACGGACAAGCTGCCTGTTTGGGCTCGTTTAACTGATAAGTCAGTGTTAAAAAGTCTCATCGGCTGATTTAGTGTAAAGGAAAAATATTATTTATTAGCTAAAAAAATACGACTTATAAAATAAAAGCTCGAAAGAGATGGCATGGCAGTTCGCTCCAGCCCGTAGTGCTACTACTGCTCAGTGCTTTCCCTCTCACGGACACAAATACCATCACTGCCCTGTTCGCCGGAAGAAATTTGAATAAATCTAGAGTGAACAGTGTTTTTCGTCTACGCACAGTAAAATCCGGCTGGTTTCCAACCATCCGAACGAGCCCAAAGCAGCAGATTGTGTGATGCTTCTCTGCTTTCTTGGGATTAGATTCTCTTCTTTCTTAAACCGTGCTGCTTTAGCGAGGTTTCAAGTAGTATTATTGTAGCAAACTTTTACTTTGACAATGACACTGATGTCGCCCTTTGCCATGCATGCTCTCAGGAACCGGGATTGCAGTGATCTACGTACTGCGTCTCACAACCTGTCCTTTTTTACCTACTGATGAATGATGATAAGCCAGCTAGTCCTGAGCTCCTTCCTGACTAAGAACTGCGACAGTACTACTAGACGTTTGGACCGACACGACGCCATTATTGCACGGTAAGGTAAGGCAAGGCACCATACTTTCCTCAGCTGTATGATGAGCATGGCTTGTATTTTTCTCGTGCTTTTCTTCTCTTTTCTTCGTACGCTCCGATTGATCCGCTTCCTTGGTCGGGTGCTCTTTGGTCTTTACACTACAACAGGAGCTGCCGAGCTGGGGGCTGGGGCTGTCCGGTCCTCGACGCTTTGCCGAAAGCGCCGAGACCAAAAGCGTGCCTGCCCGTATTCACGCCTTGGGATGGGAGGATGCAGGATGCAAGGGAGTGGAATGCACTGCACTGCACTGAAACGTTTGAGCCGAAGAACTGCAGGGCGCCCCAATGTTCGGGAGATGTTTGTGGAGGTGAATGCGAAATGAATGCTCGTCATGACAGATAAATGACACCATTCAGCTAAGTTGGGCCTGTTAGTTAGTACGGTGTCCTCCTGCTTGGGCAACATAGCAACAGAAACTCTCCTCTCCAGAGTTCAGACAGGATGCTGCAGATCAGGAGCAAGTGTTGTTGTAACTGAAGAGCTGGTGACGTGCCCGGCAGTCATCACGGAACTGTGGTCCTTGTGGACTTGTGGTGGAGCAACGTGCATGTGCACATGTTAATATACACGGGACAAAAATCCAAGCGAAAATTGCAGGTAGCATTTACCAGCACTTTTTGTAGCGGAAAAGATTAGCGTTATCTTTTGCTACGTTCGTTCGTTCATTAAAAATGCTTAGCTATTTAGTATTACCACTAATGTCCTATACATTTTTATCAGTAGTACTCAAAGAGTAAAGGAAAGAAAAGGAAATGCCAGCCAGATTGACTATCTTTTGCAGAGGAACCTGAAACAACCTTTTTTGCGTGCCATGCATGTCTGCCTTTTCCAATTTTTTTGAGCACCAAAACCCCCAAACCCAAAGGCAACGGCGTATGGCCTACAGCTACAAGAAAAAGTAAGAGAGAGCATCACGCACGGTGTACAACTACCGGCTGTCGCTCTTTAATCTCCCAAGCATTACTATCCTGATAAATTCTCATCGACCAGACAAACCTACCATGCTTGCTTAATTGCTACTAGCTGCCAACGTTTCTCTCTGTTAAACCTGTTATCACTGCTTATACACACATAGTAAAAGACAAAGAAAAACTACGGCAAACAGACTCACAGACAAGAGCAAACCAATGGCCTACAGCCCTACAGTGCACCACACCAGTACAGCACCAAAGTTTGCGATGCAAGCAAAAGCGGCCGGATCGGAGCCTGTTGTTCCATGTGTGAGTGAGTGCACAGTGAAGACTGGTGACGGGGGAGTGAGTGCTGGTTTGTCGAGACGTACAATTACGTGAGTGCCCTGCCCGCGCGAGTCCATCGCCATCGCCATCGCCATCGGCCTCGGCCCGTCCGTCAGTCGTCAGTCGGCACACCTAGTACACGGTACACCGTACGCGCGCCATTACTGTCGCTCGCCGCGCGGTTGGTGGCGATCCGCCCCGCGCCATTACTACTCCGCCGGTGATCCATGCATGCGATGGAGCCCCGCCGCCCCGGCCGGACCCGGAGGCCATAGCAATAGCATGCATGCCAGCCGGCGGTGAGCTTTCGTAGCATCCAATCCAAGGGGCCGCCGGGCCGTGAACGGACGACGCCATGCATGGAGCGCGGAGTAAATTCGGCCGCAACCGCCCTCGTACGCCCGCCCGCCCCGACACGGCCATCAAGCCTCCAGGCCCGCCCCGTCGCTCGCTCGATGATGGCCGCGTGTTCCGCTCCAGATCGCCGGCGTACGGTGGTCACATGGCCTGGGCGACTCATTGCCTGATGGTTTTTAACTCTCGCATCTGTCGTACAAAATGTCGTTGGTGTAAAAGTGGGTTTAACGTGATGCCTTCTTAGACTCACGTTTGCGTGTTAATATAGCTAGAAGCAACCCCTAGTGTGGCACTTATAATTGTACAACAAGATGACTATGATCTAATTACAACCACAAGATTACAATCCAAGAATAGCCAAGTGGACAGGAGTAGTAGTCGTGAGCACATCTTATAACCGCGGTTGCCAAGCCCAGCCATTGCATGAGATCTCTAGTTGAGTCTTAGGCATTGCATGCCACTGTATGGGATCGGTGTTGACTCTAAAGCCGCACATATTCTAACACCCCCCGTCAATCACAACACACATGTTAAGTTGAGATTGTTCCTAAACATCATTGTTTGCTTCACAGGGAGTGCCTTAGTAAGTCTGTCAGCAATCTGATCTGAAGTACTAATGAACCTAATATCCAAACGCTTTGCAGCAACCTGTTCTCTCACAAAATGATAATCAATCTCAATGTGTTTTGTGCGAGCATGAAACACAGGATTAGCTGAGAGATACTTTGCACTAATGTTCTCACACCACAAACACGCTGCCTGAGGATGTAAGATACTTAACTCATCAAGTAGTTTTTGAATCCACATTACCTCGACAGTGGCATTGGCCAAAGCTTTATACTCAGCTTCTGTACTCGATCTAGAAATAGTTGCTTGTTTCCTTGCACACCATGACACATGGTTGCAGCCAAGGAAGACAACAAACCCTCCTGTGGATCGCCTATCATTAGGACAACCTGCCCACTCTGCATCTAAAAAGGCACTCACAAGAATAGAATCAGATTTTCTAATCCTGAGACCAAGGCCAATTGTTCCCTGTATATATCTCAGAATTCTCTTCACAACTTCCCAATGAACAGTTGTTGGTGAGTGGAGGAACTGACAGACTTTGTTAACTGAGAAGGATAAATCTGGCTATGTCAATGTCAGGTATTGGAGTGCCCCCACAATACTTTTGTATCTGGTGGAATCTTCTGTCCCAGGTCGAGTTCCACTGGTGATTGACAACTTCTCAGTACTACAAAGTGGTGTATTGACTGGTTTACATAGCTGCATATTAACTCTTTCTAGAATCTAAGAGGCATACCGTTCCTGTGTCAACAACAACTCACCTTTCTTCCTTTGAACTTTTGAATGCCTAGAAAGTAGTGCAGTTCTCCAAGAACCTTGATGGTGAACTCCTTCTCTAGATCCTGGAGTAGAGCATCAACCACTTCCTGTGAGCTGCTGGCCACAATAATATCATCAAAATAAACAAGCATAAAGATAACTTGATTTCCTTTGCGATAAAAGAAGAGAGAAGTATCTCCCTTGGATGGAACAAAGCCGAGACTATGTAGCTTGTGACACAAACGAGAGTACCAAGCCCGTGGAGCCTGCTTTAAAGCCATAGAGAGCCTTGTCAAGTTTGCACAGATGAAACGGCTTGTCTTTGTCCTCATACCCTGGGGACTGCCTCATATATACCTCCTCTTCAAGGAAACCATGCAAGAAGGCATTTTGCACATCAAGCTGCCTCAAGCACCAGTTTCTTGACATAGCAAGAGAGAGCACAAGTTGAATTGTAGCTGCTTTGACCACGTGGACTAAACGTGTCCTCATAGTCAATGCCATACACTACCCTGAGCATTTTTTCCCCGACGGCGTAAAGCATCACGAAAAGTGGTTGAAACCGCAGGGGAAGGCTATTCTCGACAGTGAATCGCTGTGGATCAGCCGTCGAGGACAAACTATCGAAAAGTCAACCTTCCTCGATGGAAAACCGTCAGGACCATTTCCTGACGGCAACTACCGTCAGGAGAGATCAACCCTGTCGGTTTTTTCTTCACGGTCAGGAAAAATCTTTCCAGTACGACGCCGTCAGGGAAGGTTCGAAGTTTTCCTGACGGTTACAGTAACGGATAGTTCAGGTCGACAAATCTTAAGCTACACTCTAAAGGCCTTACAAAATAACAGAGACCCAAGTTACAATGCTATAGTTCATGCAGCTAACATATAGGAAATAGATAGAAGTTTAGTAATTACTTCATACAAGCCCTTAGACAAACAATATACAGATTGCTACTACATCCATTCATCTCCATATCCTACAGCCAAAACAAGAAAAATATAACAATTCATGAGAAATCTTGTTAAATATGTAGTAAAACAATATAGCTGATTGCTTGTCCAACATCGCTAAATTAAAAGAGTGGCCATATAGCACTGCAAGCAGGGATGACCACACAGGATGACAATAAAGCTGAGAAAGCAAGAGCTAACCCGATATATCTATAAAACTAGGAATTTAGTAACTAAAGCAAATATGATTATTTACTTTCGTTCACGAATAAACCATCAGTCAAAGAACAAAGCAACCTGATACTATATTGGGGTTCATTTATGCTGTACAGAATAAATGAACACTACAATAATCTCCAAATTCATTGTTTTGGCAATCTGATCACACTCTTAAGAAAATTCTTACACTTCCTTCATCCCTAAGTGACAACTATCTTTAGATCCAAAAAAATGATTTTCAAAGAAACCAAATAAGACATGGAAATCATACGGTCAATATTAAAAGGCAGGGAGGAAGAAGGTAACCTACAGAGATAGGTGATGGTAGCAAAGTCACATCCAAATTTGCTTCCCCTTTCTCACATTCTGTACAAGTAGCAAAATTTGCTTCTGTAAGGCACTAAAACAGTCCATAAATGGTCGATAACCTGAAACATGTGAAAATAATCAACTGTAGGCATATGCATACTTCTATTAAGTGAGGAAAGATAAAGTAGGCAAATGATTGATGAATAATTTTTACCTAATCTAGCTGAAAAGTGTCTTAGTCCTGCAGAAGTAGTTTGATCCTTTTCACCTGCAAGAAAAGGATTCCCTTATATCTATATGGTGAAAGGAAACATTAAAGTATCATATGCTAGCTAATTATAATTCCAAGATTATGTAAGCTGCATATACAATGCATACATTATTCACTTCAATGACCACAAAACCAGTCGTTACAATATATGCTGACATGTAATGCTAGTTGTTAGTGTTGCATGTATTTGAATGATTAGTTATGTTAAAACTGAACCAAGCATGAAACTTCCTACATCAGAAAGTTGCTCATTGTAAATAACAGCTTGGCACTAGTTATCTTCTAGTAGGATCAGTACCAAGAACACAAGCAAGCCAGGGATAGGAGGGTATAGGGTGATGCTCTACACTACGTGCTATCAGTCAGAGCCTCCATGCTTTGCCGCACCACATCCTGAAAGTCGCCATGCTACCACAACACATCTAGGAGCTGCCAACCAACCTCACTCTTTTACATCCGGACCTCGCAACACTAATTGTTAGTGTTGCACATCAAGACATTTCATGCTTGGAATGTCTGCAAGCAAACTAGATATTCTCAACTATGTGCGGTCGCAAACAAATTTATACAGATTGAGGTTGCAACCATAAGCAGGAAAGATACATCACTTGCGTGCATGCCATAAACAAATCAACATGCCACAGGCCTCGCATTTATAAAGCAAAAAAAAAAATCAAAAGGAGCTTTACAGACAAATAAGATAGTTCTCACACAACATTAGCAATCGATACAAAACTTAAGTGGGAGCACTTTCACTATCCTTCACAAAGTTTTAGTTTCACAAATCATAAGTCATAAGTCGAGAGATTAAAAGTGACTAATCTGTTCTATCTACATGTCTTCTCCTGTTGCTAATGCCATCTTGAAAGTATTTACACCTAGAATCATGGAAATCCAAGTATTTACAACCTAAATCTAGAGCACGATACACCATGTCAAAGAAGAAAAAAGAAACTATGATCTGAATCATTGAAGTATAGAACGCATACTTGATCATTGAAGCAGAGTGATGCTAATTAATTGCATTCACACACTAATATCTATGTGGCAGGCATAAGAAGACCAATCAATAAATATCTCCTCCCATCTCGCGGTAAAAAAACCATTCGTGATCACCCTCATCTACCATTAGTAAAAATGACATCTAGCCAAAGACTACTATGCATCGACTCGGAAAAGAACTTACGAGCTAGTTCAAGATTTATTATTTGAAGGTGGAAGATCAATCATGCATCGGACCACGCTTTCCCTTTCACTCTGCATGCACACAACATAATTTACCTCGAAATTTCCCATACAAAAGAATAGAAAGAATATAAGAAGAGTAGCGAGACAACATCTTACCATCAATCCTGCATAGTAGTATTGTGAGATGGCGGATAACACAAACAACGTGGTGAGCGATGTTAAGGCACAAGAAAATGCGTAATATTTTAGGCGACATGTAGTGCGTAATATTTAGTTGAAACACATATGAGATTTTCAACAATGCTACTTCATTGTATATAGATGGCGATATCGATTCGTAAAATGAGTGAAAAATGCAGGTACCGAGTAAAATTCATTGTCTTTTGTTCAAGTTCAGTGTTGTAACACCTCTAGAAGGGTAAATAAATTGCCTAAAACAATCTAAAACATTTTCTCCTCCATGCAAGGGTAAATAAATCACCTAAAAATCTAAATTATTTAGATCTAAAACATTTTCTCCTCCATAGCTGGGTACCTCGTGCTACGCTGACATGGGGGGCCTGAGCAGGGAGGAGGGCCTCGTGCGGTGCCGCTAACGCCATGAATTTGTGCGGGGAGGTGTCACCCCTGGCCGCCGATGGATCACCGTCGACGTGAGCTCGCGAGTGGATATGGGACGAGGACGCCGGCAGGGCAAACCCCACTGCTTTGGCGACTTAGATTTCTGGATAATAGAGTTGTTGCCGGATCGACCTGAGTTCGAGCACTTATGTGCCGATCTGATTCTTCGCCATTTGGCCCCATAATTCACTACAAGAATGTAAACGTAATATGACAAATGCGTAAGCTACTGAGGAATACGTCTTCTTCTCCAGGTAACTCCCATCAGTGATGATCGCTGGGTGTGACATCTCCCCCCTCTTGAGTTGCAGCTTGTCCCCAAGCTGGAGCATGAGGAAACCAATGCTTGACCACATAGTAATCTTTCCAGGTAGTGATAGTGTCTGGCAGACCCACCCATGTAAGCTTTACCTGAGGCACTGCTATATTGCCCTTCTTAACCATACGACGATCAATGATTTGCTTGAATTGTACCACCGCTTCCAAGTCTATGAGGATGCATAATGTGTCGAGGGCGGAGACAAATCTGCAGTAAATGGTTTCAATTGGGATACGCAAAAGACTGGGTGAATCAGAGAGCCTGCAGGCAACTGTAGTCGATATGCTACTGCACCCACTTTCTGTAGGATGGTGTATGGACCGAAGTACTTGTATGCTAGTTTTGGATATGGTCTGTTAACCATAGTAGACTGAGTGTATGGCTGCAGCTTCAATAACACTTTATCACCAACAGAAAATTGATAGTTTTGGCGCTTTTGATCTACCACTATTTTCATTCGATTTTGTGCTCTTGCTAGATGTTGCTTCAGTGATTGTAGATGGAGCTCTCTGTGTTCAATGATATCAGCCATTGTTGTAGATGTTGATGCTGGGAGAGATGGTACTACTCCAATGTTGGGCTCATAACCATGCAATGCCTTGAATGGGGAACACCCTAGTGTAGAATGCAGTGAAGAGTTGTACCAGAGCTCAGCCAAAGAAAGCCAAGATTTCCAAGCTTTAGGTGAGTCATTAACAACACATCTCAAGTACATCTCTAAGTATTGGTTGACTCGCTCTTATTGACCATCAGTTTAGGGATGATAAGTTGTGCTCAACTGTAAGTTCACCTTGTAGAGTTTGAATATCTCTTTCCAGAAATGACTAACAAAAATGGTGTCTCTATCTGAGACAATGGATGTTGGTAATCCATGTAGCTTGACCACATGATCCATGAACAGTTTAGCAATTATTGCAGCAGTATAAGGGTGCTTGACTGGTAAGAAATGTGCATATTTTGTTAACCTGTCCACTATCACCAAGATGACAGAACAACCTTCTGATTTTGGAAGACCTTCTATAAAATCCATTGTTAAGTGTTGCCAAAACCCCTCTAGAATTGGTAATGGTTATAGGAGGCCCAAGGGATGATGAAGTGAGTGCTTTGCTTGTTGACAAATAATGCACCGTTTAACAAAATTCTCCACATCTTGCTTCATACCCTTCCATGCAAAGTGTTTCTTCAGTCTGTAGTAAGTTGCAGCAATTCCAGAATGGCCACCTAGGGAACTAGAATGGCAAGTAGCTATAATCTTTGTTTGAAGAGCTGAATTACTGCTGATCCATACTTTGCCTTGATGCCATATGAGTCCTTTCTCCAAACTATAGCCTTGATTGTCTGGACTGGTGACTGCTAACCTCTGCAGTAGTTGCTGGGCTTGGGTATCAGTTGTGTAAGTATTAAGGACCTCCTATATCCAAGCTAGTTGTACTGATGATACTGCTTGAATATCCATCATGTGACCAACTCTGGATAGAGCATCAGTTGTAATGTTATCTTTGCCTTTCTTGTATATGATTTGAAATTGTAACCCCATGAGTCTTGTCATTGCTTTTCTCTGCATGTCAGAGTGCAGATTCTGTTCATTGAGGTATGCGAGGGACTTGTGGTTTGTTTGGATGAAAAATTCCCCTCTCTGTAGGTAATGCCTCCACCTTTCTACAACCATGATCAAGGCTAAGAACTCCTTTTCATATATAGATAAAGACTTATGCTTTTCTCCCAAAGCTTTACTGAGGTAGGCTATGGGTTGTCCTTTCTGCATGAGAATTGCATCTATGCCATCTTGGCAAGCATCAGTTTCCATAGTAAAAGGTTCTTGAAAGTTGGGCAGTGCCAGGACTGGAGTTCTGGTCATTGCTGTAACACCCTCGGTGTTACGCCCTAAACAAATTACCAAACCAAGTCATGAGCATCATGTTTACGTGAGAATGCATATGATGGGATGCGTGGATAAATTTTTTGTAACTTAAGATGATCAATAAAAATGTTAAATGAGAAGCTATGCCATAACTCATGTATATCAAGTAGGGTTTAAAACCAATTTTTATTAAAAAATGCTATATAACATATATGTGGCACTTAAATAAAGTTTGGAATATGGAATTTGTAGATGACAATGAAATCCTTGATGTAGAAAAATAACATTGCTAGCTAATATTTTTAATAGCCTAGAAATGCAATTTGGAATCAAGTTCAGCTCAAAAATTTAGAATATTTTCAAGTATGTTGACAGCTAGACAATGCCGTGTTTGGGAATTTATTTTGTAAAATCAAGTTAAGAAGTGGTGTCATGTGTTAGCTCGAGTTGGTAGCCTGATAAGCCCTCTTGAGCATGGTGAAGGTGGTTTGATTCCTAGAACAATCGTTTAGTTTTTATATGCGCTTTAAAATTCATGCACGGTACGTTCTCGGGCTGGTTTGCCGGGTGAGTGCGATCACCATGCCCGGCCGCACGGCGCCACGGGCTGGTCGCGCACGCGCGCTGCCGCACGTGGCCAGCCACGACTGTCTCTTGCCCAGCTATGGCTTGGCCGCCACTGGCCTCTGCCGCGTGGAGCCGCCGCCGCTGCTTGCGTAGTCAAAAGGTGTTGCCGCATTGCCGGTCCGCCCCGTGCGCACGTGGTTGAGCTCGCCGTCGCCTTGTCATTTATGGCACTGCGGCCGCGTGGGCCATGCCGGTCTTGGATGCACGTGCTTGTCCGTTGCGTCTGAGCGCGCGTCGCACTGGTCACGCCGACCACGTCCTGCCAAGACGAGGCCGAGCTGAGCCCACCTGCCGCGCCCCGTCTCTCTCTCCCTCTGTTGCCGCCGTCGAGCCACACCATCAAATTAGCCATCGAGCGATCACCTCCATTCAATTTAGCGCATCCATGGCTTCATCATCAAGTCCTCTCGCTGCTCGACCCCACCCAGCCTCGAAGCATGCATAGCCAAGCTCCAATTTGGAGCTTTCTCCATCGTTGTGCCGATGAGGCCGCGCTCGGCCATGGCCGAGGGCAGCCCTCCCTTAGTCCACCCTAAGCAGATTACTGTGCACCGCTAGCTTCGACTCCACCCCCTCTTCACCCTATGCGCCTTAGCGAAACCTCTACCGCCTCACCGTCATCGCTGACGCGACCGTGCTACCGTGATGCACCGCCGTATGGCTCGGCCACATGTGGACACACCTCCTCCGCCATCCTCCACCCCAACCGTCACCTCGGCTAGGTCCACGGTAGTCTCTTGATGCTCGCGCACTAACTAATTAGGTCTGTAGCTACCCCAACTCACTGGAACAGTGGCATCGCTGTCGCGGATGACCGCACGCTGCTGCAGCCTTCCCCAGCAAGTCATGTCACCCCACATCGCTGTAACACCCTCGGTGTTATGCCCTAAACAAATTATTAAACCATGTCATGAGCATCATGTTTATGTGATAATGCATGTGATGGAAGGTGTAGATAACATTTTTGTAACTTCAGATGATCAATAAAAATGTTAAATGATAAGCTATTCCATAACTCATATGTATCAAGTAGGGTTTAAAACTAATATTTATTGAACAAAAATACTATAGAACATATATGTGGTGCTTAAATAAAGTTGGAGTATGAACTTGGTAGATGACAATAAAATACTTGTTGTAGAAAAATAACATTGCTAGCCAACATTTCTAATAGCCTAGAAATTTAACTTAGGAATCAAATTCAGCTCATAGACTTATAAGATTTTTAAGTATATAGACAGCTAGACAATGCCATGTTTAGTGATTTATTTTGCGAAACCGGGTTTAGAATAGGTGTTATGTTTTAGCTTGGTTTGGTAGCCTCATATGCCATCTTGAGCATGGTGAAGATGGTTTAAGTCTAGAAGCAACCGTTTAGTTGTTATAGGTGCTTTAAAATGCATGCACGACACGTTCTTGGGTTGGCCGGGTGGACGCGGTCACCATGCTCGGGTGCACGCCGTCGCCATGCTGGTCGCTCGCGCGTGCCTGGCCGCAGCTGCCTCTGGCCTGGTCACCATTGGCCTCTACCACACGGAGCCGCCGCTGCTGTTTGTGTGGCCGTGCGACGCTGCTGGCAGTCCTGCCGCGCTGCCGCACTACCGACCCGCCCCGCGCCACGACGCAGTCGCTGCCGGTGCCGTTGCCTCACCATCACATCCGCGCTTCTCTCTACACCTCTACGTCGCTGCTGGACCTGCTCGAGGCCGCCACTGCCGCGCGCACGTGGCCGTGCTCACCGTCGCCTTGCCATTTATGGCGCTACGCCGCGCGGGCCATGGCCGGTCGGGGACACGCGTGCTTGTCTTTTCCGTCTACGCGCATGCCTTCCCGGTCAAACCGAGCATGTCCTGCCAAGGCGAGGCCATGCTGTGCCACCTACCGACCCATCTCTCTCTCTCTTTACTGCCACCGTCAGAGTCGCGCCCCACGCAATTGACCAGCGAGTGGTCATCTCCTTTTAATTCTGCGCGCCTGTGTCTCCGCCATCAAGTCCTCTTGCTGCCCAACCCCACCCCGCCTTGAATGGAGCCCGGTCGAGCTCCAATTTGGCATTTTTTCCGCCGTCGTGCTGATAAGGCCGCATCCGGCCGTTGACAAGGGCAGCCCTCCTACCGTCCCTCCGGAGCTAATTCACCCGCATCACTAGTTTTGCCTTGCCTCCCTCTCCACCTTGCGCACGCCAGTGGAACCGCTACCGCCTCCCCATCGCCGTTGACGCGACCGCACCACCGCTCAACTCGGTCGCACATGGCCACACCTCCTCCGCCATCCTCCACCCCAACCGTCACCTCGGCTAGGTCCACGGTAGTCTACTGATGTTCCCTCGCTAGCTAGTTAGGTTCTTAGGTGCTCTGGATCGCCGGGGTAGCTACACCACTGCCACAGACAGCCGTGCGTCGCTGCAACTCGCTCTAGTGCATCCCGTCGCCCCACGTTGCTGCTTGGTGTAGGCGGTTGGACCATAGTTGAAGGTCGGCCCGACCGATGGGCCAGCGCGAGCCTCTGGTGGCCGCACGCGGTTTAAGGTCAAGCGTCATCGCCCACCAGCGCCGCCATCTTGCCGAGTCATTGGGGTCTTGTGCAGTGAATCGAGGGAAAAGTTAGGGGGTTAAGTGAGAAGGTCTAAGAGAGGAGAAAATAGTGTTAGTACTTAGTTTTAAATTGGGAGGAGTTCGAGGTCTCTTTTGCAAAAATCGCCAACGCGCGCGGGACTCCCCCGTCACGGACCGACCTCGCATGGGCCGCGCCAGTAGGCCGCTGCGTTCGTGCTATGTCGCGCGGGCCACGCGTGTGGGCTGCGTGGGAGATTTAGTTTTCTTTTTCATAAGGAATTAGCAATGGTTTTCTAATTTAATTTTTGAGTTGATCTTTAGTAAATCATATAAAATCATGTTGGTGTCCAAAAATTATAAAACAAATTTTGTTAGGTTCCTAAAATATTAGTAGAAATAGACTAAGCATTAGAATAGACTAAGCATTAGGGTAGTTAAATGCTCTTTGTTTCAATATACATTAAAACATTAGTAGAAATAAAGATATATCCTTAAATTGCAAAACTGAGTGTTTGTTAGTTGAATCCAACATCTTGCTTGATGAAGATGATAGTTAGCTTAGTATCTTAGTCATTAGAGCTAGTTTAGTAGCTTGGTATGCGCATTCTTAGTTTAAGAGTTGCCGTTGCCTGAATGCTAAGTGTTGTATCATCATCGCATGCATGTAGAGAATGGGTTGGAGGAGATCATGACCACCGACGACCATGATTTCGAGGAGATCGTCGAGGAGTATGAGGAGGATATTCTCATGTAGGAGGTCCTGGAGCCGCCACTGAATGACTCAGCTAACACCGCACCTGCCCAAGGCAAGCCCTGGTTCCTCTGTTTTATAAATGTGTTGTGCATTTATGTTACAGGAATTTTATGGAAACCACATGCATAGATACACCTATCCTAAGAGTCTTACTAGTGTATGTTCAAGTAGATGCTATGCTTAGGTCATCGGTAGCATGAGTAATCTGTCGTTGCTCATAATAGAGGATTATTATTACTCTCATAATAAAATAATAAAATAATAAAACAAAAAATGGAGACATGACAGAGATATGGTATGGGTATTGGTGGGTATAACAGGTTGTGTCCCATGGCCAATGGGGCTTAGCTTGGTTACACTGTTTTCCCTGCTCTTATCGATTGAGGACCGTCCGTTGCTGTGGATGGTAGTCAGGTCACAGACTTATTATCCTGAGCACATACTTGCTTATGGGAGCAGGAAAACTGGTTGTGCTCTTGTCGTGGGTTCTAGCTCTTTTTGGACCGACTGATTGGAGGCGGGGAAAGGTGGAGGTCTAAGCACCATACTGAGACCGGGTCTCAAGTGTGGGGGCTTAGAGTCTAAGTTTGGACGGGGACCTGGACCCCTTGACATGAGTGGAGTGGGTTGGTCTCTTTTGTGCCTGGGGTACAAGCGGGGCATGTGTTTCGGGGTACCCAGCTAGGATACATTGATTCGTGAATCGCTATTTTTGTGAGACGGTATGACTTGGCTATGGTCTAGCACCGTAGTAAGAACTAGAAGATGAAAGATAGTGAAATGGTTCTGATTGCTTAACCCTTGCTTGAAAGTAGAATATATGCTTACCTAGAATGGTTAGCTAATGAAGTAATCATGACTGCTAATTAAATTTGATCTTAAGGACGTACTTCTAGTAATGCTTTTCGCAAACAAAAAGAAAACAGCAAACCCATATTGCCTATCATATACTTGAGAGTCGGGAAACTATTCCCACTAGTCAGGTAAGTTTTACGAGTACATGGTGTACTCAGGGTTTATTTTACCCCTGTTGCAGGTGCAGCTTGAGGAGTAGCTCTTGTGTGGAGGATTCTTCTGGTGGGCACAGATGGATCCTTATATCGTTTTTGCTAGATGTTTATTTTTATTCCGCTGTTTAATTATCGCACTCTGAACTCTGGTATTGTAATAAATAATTTCCAAAAACTCTTGTTGTATGAAATAGACTAAGTATTGTAAGCTCGTACTCATTATTAGATTCTAGATGTAAAACATGGATTGTTTTGAGTTCTCCCTTAGGGTGTGCTTGACGAAACTGTTCGATGTAGCTCACTTTTGAGTTGCTTAGTGTCTAGGGGAAGACGAGCGCTTCCAAAAGCATGTTATTTTGGACGGTTCTGCCACAACTATCGCTTAGCATAGCCGCTCGGGTCGAAGATGGTGACCGACCCGTTAGGTGGGCAGTCTGTCCCTCGTGGCTTGCCCTTGTCACAGAATAATGTCCCCATGCAGCACCACCATGCACCGAGTCATCGAAGTGCGCATGGGAATTTCGGTAAAGTCAGGGTGTTAAGTGAGAAGATTTGAGAGAGGGGGAAATAGTATAAGGGTTTAGGTGTGATTCGGAAGAAAATCGGTGACTCTTTTGCAAAAAAACGCTAGCCAAGCGTGGGCTCCCATCAGGGCCGCCTCATGGCCTGGCCGGCGCTCGTGTGGAGTCGTGATCAGGTGAGCCATGCTATCATGTTGCGTCTCATGGGCCACGCATTGTGGGCCGTGCGGAGGATTCACTTTTCTTTTTCCTAGAAAATTAGTAATGGTTTTCTAATTTAATTTCTGAGTTTTCTATTTGGTAATTAATATAAAATAGTATAGATGTTCAAAAATTATGAAACAAATTTTGTTAGGTTCCTAAAATTGTGATCTATCTATTGGTATAATTGGTTTATACATATACAAATTGATACTAGGAGCTATTAAATCGTTTGAGAATGCTTCATATTATTAAATTAATCATTGTAGAAATTTTTGTGGTAAATTGGTGATAGATTTAGTCCTGGAATTTTTATAGTAGCTTCATTGTATTATTATGTGCTCACTGTAATTTTTGTAGCCTTAGAATAGACTAAGCATTAGGGTAGTTAAATGCTCTTTGTTTCAATATACATTAAATCATTAGTAGAAATAAAGATATACCCTTAAATTGCAAAACTGAGTGTTTGTTAGTTGAACCCAACACCTTGCTTGATGAAGATGATAGTTAGCTTAGTATCTTAGTCATTAGAGCTAGCTTAGTAGCTTGGTATGTGCATTCTTATTTTAAGAGTTGCTGTTGTCTAAATGCTAAGTTGCTGCATCGTCATCGTATGCATGTAGAGAACGAGTTGGTGGAGATAGTGACCACCGACGATCGTGAGTTCATGGAGAGCGTCGAGGAATACGAGGAGGAGATCCTCTTGAGGGAGGAAGTCCCAGAGCCACCACCGATTGACTCAGCTAACGCCATGCTTGTCCAAGGCAAGCCCCGATGCATAACCTCTATTTTATAATTCACCGTATATATATATATATATATGTTGTGTATTGATGTTACAGAAATTTTATGGAAACCACATGCATAGATATACCTGTCCTAAGAGTCTTACTAGTGTAGGTTCGAGTGGATGCTATGCTTAGGTCATCGATAACGTGAGTAACTTGTCGTTACTCACAATAGGTAACTATTATAATTATTCTCATGATAAAATGATGAAAGGAAAAATGAAGACCGGGAAGGAATATGGTATGGGTATTGGTGGGTGTAACAGGTTGTGTCCCCATGATGTGGGGGATATGACCCCCGGTATCCACAAGACAAGGCATGGGCCGCACCATCAGAGGTGGCCCAGCCCACAAGATCAAGGCGTGCACGACACTGGTCGACGTGCACCGTAAAATATTGTATAGTACCAAATAGGACATTTTTCTTGTAACCCTATCCCTCCAGAGTATATAAGGAGAGGCAGGGGTCCCCTAGTCAATAGCTACTACATCTCAATACAATACACCAAAGACACAGGACGTAGGGTATTACGTCGATCAGATGGCTCGAACCTGTCTAAATCGCTATCTCTGCGCCTTGTGTTACCATCCGGTTCCTATCACGCGCACCTCCACCGACCAATCTACCTTCATGGGATACTCCTTGGAGGACTACCGAGCATCTTTTGTCGACAGTTGGCGCCCACCGTGGGGCTCATACACGCTGATCCCTGGCAAACCAGATGGCATAACTCAAGATCAACATCCTTCGTGGCAACTCGGCTGATCGCGTCGACATCCTTCGACAACCACGGCGCACATCTTCATACGCGGATTGACACCGCCAAGCTCCAACTGCGTCCGTCCTACTCCAACATGAGATCAACTTCGTTCCAGCCGTCAAGCGAGCCGCTAAGCGAGCTACCCGCATCGCCAACCAGATAATGCCATACGACGCCGACCAGACTTTCTGTCTATAGCTAAGTCACGCTTTAATATTTTTCTAAATATTCTCCAATCTTCGTATATCGCCATAATGTTTCTTTGAGTTGTTTTCTCCATGTTTGCTCTCCAAACTATTTTCTGAACCCCCGAACAGTCATGTTGACACTCGGATGTCCTTAGAGACGGCCCTGTCTTTGACTCCTGCCTACACGTGCACGAGCGTCTGCCCTCTACGTTATGGGTGGTCGACAGTGGCTCCTTAGCGACGTTTTGTTCTTCCAACACGCATATGGGCTCCGCGCTCTGCGTTATGGTTAATGGGCTAGCTAGGGCTAGAGACTCATCTACACACTAACTGGTCGGACGATTTATATTAAATATAAATATATCTTCACACCAACTGATCGCCGAGCTGCATATGCTATTTCATCGCCATTGCTGATTTTTCTCTAGAGTTCATATATTTTTACATCATGTACTACTCGTTCTACATATTTATATTGCAGGATTATCGTCCAGGTGATCGGACCACTTGGTGCTCGAACTTCTCTATCGATCAACTGGTCGGACCGCTAGGTTCATGGACTTCATTGCCGACTAGTTAATCGGATTGTTCGTCAGTCGCTTCTACTCAATGCTCACTTCACCGCTGACTAGTTGACCGGACTCCTCGGTGCTCGGACATTGCCGGCTACGCCGGGGACTCCTCGGTGCTCAGACATCATCAGCTACGCCGGGGACTCCTCGGTGCTCGGACATCGCCAGCTACGCCGAGGCTCCTCGGTGCTTGGACATCGCTAGCTACGCTAGGGACTCCTCGATGCTCAGACATCACCAGCTATGCTGGGGACTCCTCGGTGCTCGGACATCGCTAGCTACACCGAGGACTCCTTGGTGCTCAGACATCGCCAGCTATGCTAGGGACTCCTCAGTGCTCGGACATCGCCAGCTACGCCGGGGACTCCTCAGCGCTCGGACAACGCCAGCTACGTCGAGACTCCTTGGTACTCGGACACTGCCAGCTATGCCTAGGACTCCTTGGTGCTCGGACATCTCCAGCTACGCCGGGAACTCCTTAGTGTTCAGATTCTTCATGCAAGCATCGCCAACTAAGCTGAGGACTCCCTTGGTGGTCAGATCTTGCTACATCTCATTGGTGTGCTATCAAGCTGCTCCATGCTGTTCGGATCAGGGTGCTAATCTTGGGCAGCACGTCTGGGGTCTTGATACGCGCATGTCAGGTGATGTCGGCAAGCTTTCAGACTTCTTTTCTTTGACACTGCTACAAGATTCATTCTTCATCTTTCAGTAGGCTCGGGGACTAAGTGGCTACACTTCACCGGGCGGTGAATGTAGTGCTTATTTCTTGATTTACCCTCCTTATTGACGGAGTCTAAGTGGCTACACTTCTCCTAAGTCAAAGAATTTTTAGATTTTGAACTTGAGCTTCTTATATCCTTATGGCAAGCCTTACTTGGGACACGCTGCTCGGCGACAGTTCACAACTGCTCGATGATAGTTCACATCTGCTCGGCGATGGTTCACACTGCTCGACGATGGTTCACGCTGCTCGGCGATGGTTCATAGCTGCTCGGCGATGGTTCACGCTGCTTGGTGATGGTTCACGCTGCTTGGTGATAGTTCACAGCTGCTCGGCGATGGTTCACAACTGCTCGGCAACTCATCATGATGGTTGGACCATGAGTTTGGTTGCTTGGCTTTGTTCGCACCTGCTCGGACAAGCTCAAGACGACATTGCACAACGGATACAAGGCACTCGGGGACTAGCTATGGGGGATATGACCCCCTGGTATCCATAAGACAAGACATGGGCCGCACCATCAGAGGTGGCCCAACCCACAAGATCAAGGCATGCACGGCACTGGTCGACGTGCACCGCAAGATATTGTATAGTACCAAATATGATACTTTTCTTGTAACCCTACCCCTCTAGAGTATATAAGGAGAGGCAGGGGTCCCCTAGTCGATAGCTACTACATCTCAATACAATACACCAAAGACATAGGATGTAGGGTATTACATCGATCAGACGACCCGAACCTGTCTAAATCGCTGTCTCTGCACCTTGTGTCACCATCCGGTTCCTATCACGTGCACCTCCACCGATCAATCTACCTTCGTGGGATATCACTTGGAGGACTGCCGATCATCTTTTGTTGACACGCGGCTAATGGGGCTTAGCTTGGTTACACTGTTTTTCCTGCCCGTGTTGATTGAGGACCGTCCGTTGTTGTGGATGGTAGTCAGGTCATAGACTTATTATCCTGAGCACATACTTGCTTATGGGAGCGAGAAGGCTCGTTGCGCTCTTGTCATGGGTTCTAGCTCTTTCTAGACCGACTGATTGGAGGCGGGGACAGGTGGAGGTCTAAGCACCATACTGAGACCGGGTCTCAAGTGTGGGGGCTTGGAGTCCAAGTTTGGATGGGGATCTGGACCCCTCGATAGGAGTGGAGTGGGTTGGTCTCTTTTGTGCCTGGGGTACAAGCAAGGCATGTGTTTTAGGGTACACAGCTATGATACATTGGTTCACGAATCGCTGTTTCTATGAGACGATATGACTTGGCTATGATCTAGCACCGTAGTAAGAACTGTAAGAGGAAAGATGGTGAAATAATTCTAATTGCTCAACCCTTGCTTGAAAGTAGAACAGGTGCTTACCTAGAATGGTTAGCTAATGAAGTAATCATGACTGCCAATAAAACTTGACTTAAGGACTTACTATTAGTAATCCTTTTCGTAAACAAAAAGAAAACAACAAACCATACTGCCTATCATATCCTTGAGAGTCGGGAAGATATTCCCACTAGTCGGGTAAGTCTTACGAGTATATTGTGTACTCAGGGTTTATTTTACCCTGTTGCAGGTGCAGCTTGAGGAGTTAGCTCTTATATGGAGGATTCTTCTGGTGGGCATAATTGGATCCTTGTATTATTTCCGCTAGATGTTCATTTTAATTCTGTTATTTAATTATCGCACTCTAAACTCTGGTATTGTAATAAATAATTTCTAAGAACTCTTTGTTGTATGAAATGGACTAAGTATTATAAACTTATACTCATTATTGGACCCTGGATATAAATCATGGATTGTTTTGAGTTCTCTAGTGGGGTGTGCTTGACAGAATGGTCTGATGTAGCTTACTTTTGAGGTGCTTAGTGTCTAGTGGAAGATGAGCATCTCCAAAAGTGTACTAATTCGGGTGGTTCTGCCACAATTGCCACTTTGAGGTCATCAAAAGCTGATTGGTCTGCAGAATTCCAAACAAACTGCTTGAGTCTGAGTATGGCTATCAGTGGCTTAGTCATGACTCCATAGTTTTTGACAAACTTTCTATAGTAGCCTGTTAAACCTAGAAAGGCTCTTTAACTCAGTCATTGTTGTAGGCATAGGCCAATTTAGCATATATGTTATCTTATTAAGATCCATGCATACCCCTCTAGAAGATATGATGTGGCCGAGGTACTCTAAACTATCCTTAGCAAATGTGCACTTGGATGCCTTCAAATAGAGTTGGTGCTTCCTTAAAGTATCCAGTACTTATGTCAGATGCTCAGTATGTTGCTCTAGGGAAGTATTGTATATTAGAATGTCATCTAAGAAAACGAAAACAAACTTTCTCAGAAAAGGTTGTAGAACTTGGTTCATGACACATTGAAATGTGGCTAGTGCATTTGTCAAGCCAAAAGGCATAAGTTTGAACTGATAATGGCCTTGATGTGTCTTAAAGGCAATTTTGTGCTCATCCTCAGATAGCATTCTAATTTGATGGTATCATGACCTCATGTCTAACTTTGTGAACACCTTTGCTCCTGATAGTTAATCCAAGATTTCTTCAATTACAGGCATTGGGAATCTATTTTTGATTGTGATGTCATTTAACTTTCTATAGTCAACACAAAATCTCCAAGATGCATCTTTCTTCTTAACTAGGAGCACTGGAGAGGCAAAAGGGTTGTGGCTCTGAACAATGAGGCCTGCTTGTAACATCTTCTGCACCTGCTGTTCTATGTCTGTTTTGTGGATTGGAGAATAGTGGTAAGGTCTTGAGTTGATTGGTATGGAACCGGGAATAAAGTGGGATGGCATGGTCATAACTTGTCTGAGGTGGAAGGACTTGGGGATCAGTGAAAACATCTTTATATACTGCCAAGACATGTTGAATGTCTTCTAGGAGGTGATTGGTCTCTAGGGCTATGGTGGGAGAATGCTCTGGTATGTGGTCCAGCAGAACAAAGGCCCAAATATCATTGCCTTTAGTTGAATTATACACTTTGGTGGCTGAAATAGATGATAGTTGAGGAGGTGGTGGAAGAAGGCCTTGAAGTTTAATGGTTCTGCCTTGTTCATAAAACTTTAGAGTCTTGTTCTTCCAATCACATTCCATAGGACTATGTGCTTGGAGCCAGTCACATCCTAAGATGGCATCATAGGGTTGCATCTCTAGTACCACCATGTCAGTGGAGAAGCTTCAGGCAGCTAGTATGGTCTTCACTAAATAGTGCATTCAGAGATAATTGACAAAACTCTTCATGTAGTTGATCTTCTACTACCAATTCATTCAGAACATCATCTGAGAGTTCCCTGCCCAGGTCATTGAGCACAATACATTGACTTATGGTTTGTGTCTCTTGGAGCAGACCTCAATGTGTCCTGGCACAAATTTCTCACCACAATAGAAACATAAGCCATTTGCTTTGCGATAATCCCGTAATTGTCGGTCCTTCCATAGGGTAGATGTTTGTTGGAGTGGTTTGTAATCGGCCTTTGGTGGTGCATAAGGCCTGATCTGATTATTTGCCCAGTTGTATCTTGTTTTGTTTCTTTCTATCATACCTTGCTGAATCCGGGCAACATTTGACGCTTTCTGCTCTGTTTGTGGCATTTGAGGCTCCACTGTACCCCTGATCTCCTCCTTAAGCCCTCTGATGTATTGTGGCATGAAAAATAGCTCATCATAGTTAGAGTTGTGCTTGGTAATATCATATTGTAGAGCTTGAAACTGGGAAGTGTAATCTTCAACTGTGCCAGTCTGTTTGAGGTCCAGCAGGGCATTCATGGTAGTTCTGAAATCATCAGATCCAAACTCCTCTTCTACCACTGAATAGAAATGGTCCCAATTCTTGAAGGTATGGTTTTGTTTGTAGGTCTGGTACCACTTAGCAGCATTCCCTTCAAAATGGAGATGGGCTGCAGTGATCCACATACCGTTTGGAAGTTGATACAACTCAAAGTAGCTTAGGCAATTATCTTTCCAGATTTTTGGATTTTGACCATCAAACTTTGGGAATTGCATCTTTGGCATAGATTGGGATGGCAAAGCAGTCTTCTTGTCATGTTTGGGAGGTGGCTTCCTGTTCTTGGATGATTCAGTTTTGTGAATGCCCTTATTTTTGGCAAACACATTCTCAAACATGTTGAGCTATCAAAGATGACAGATACTAAGGAGTCATCTTCAAAAGGGCTGTCATTGTCAAACTATCTCATCGTGAGTTGAGCTACCGCTGCACCATTAGCCTTCACTTGTTGAGCTATCAAGTGCTGCTCGGCTATGTAGTGGTCCATGGCTTGTGCTCGGATGTCCATTTGAGTTTTCATTTGTTGCTGGACTTCTCCAATGTCATTGACTCTAGTGAACAGCAGATCAAACTGCTCCATGACCTGATCCCACTGTGTCTTCTCCTCTTCAATATTCTTCTACATGTTGTCTATGAGGAGCTGAGTCTGCTTTGAAGGTTTTACTGGAGCCATGATGAAGGATGTGAATTAGACTGAGACACTATGTGAACAAACAACCAGTTTGGACTATTCCTCCCCATGTTACTGTCTGGCACTATCATCGCCACCTGGGAGTGAGGCTGAACCAAGGAATTTTACATGGGAACAAGCGTCCCACAACCCAAGTTCTAGGACACTCCCCCGCCAACACCACCACACCGATTGGAATGAACCAACTATGGAATTTTACACAAGAACAAGTGTCTTGCAACCCTCGGCGTTCACCCAAACATGCTAACTGAAGGAAAAGGAGCAGAATTGGGTCATACTGAGGACGGGAGCGCGCGAGTCTTCAGTTTTCGGGGGCGCAGGCTGTGTCCCTGACGGTGTGGTCCTCTTCTGTCTCGGTTTACAACAAACGTAGGGAAAGAGAGAGCGTCCATGATGGAAGTTTTCTAGCCGAGGGGAGAGCTCCTGGCCACGGGGAAAGAAGTGATCTGGGCTAGTGATACCTCAGTTTGAAACCCTTCGCTACTAGCCGCACCTTATATCTGTCAATTTTCCCATCTGACCGCCTCTTGATTTTATAGACCCATTTGCAATCTCTTACTCCCACCATACTAGTAATTAAGAACGTTTTAGACAGCATTTAGCATACCAAGAAGTGATTAATTAAGGTGTATTTTTCCCTGTTTACCCTTATTAAATAGGGTTGCGGGTTCTCCCATGCAACAAATGTTTCACAGCTAGATTGGTTAGTGCGCTGCGCCCCGCGGGAGAAGGTGCACGGTTTGATCACTTGCAGGCGCAATTTTTTTTGGCTTGATTGACGCGTGATTTTGCATGGCACTGTGTTTGGGCCCGTGCTGGATTTTTTTCCTTTGCGCTTGCATGTTCCCTTGTTTTTTTGCTATGCTTGCGTTGGCGCGATTTTTGCCATGAATTTTGGATGGCTCCGCATGTGTTTTGCCGAGACGCCGTCCGCCGCAACAGAGTCTGGCTCGATGAACGAGTGGACGACTCCGGCATGATGGCCTTCGCTGAGATGTCGTTCGACCCGACGCTCTGCTGCGCGTTGAGTCCTGCTTGACCCTTCGACGATCGACGACGCTGACCGTCGCCGAGTCCGGCGCGAGCTCCTCCTACGCGACCTCCGACGCGACTAAGTCCGGCATGATCTTGACGTCGTCCTCCATGTCAAGAACGAGCTAAGCAAGCGCTTCCTGGCCTCCATGCGTGCAGCGAGCAGCGGCAACCAAAGCGGTGCTATTTACTCCCGTGAATGAATGAAGGGAAGGCAACCGAAGAGTCTAGGGGCATTCGCATCCAAAACCACGTAAACAAACCTAAAGCGACTTCAATTACGCAAATGACACCAGAGGCTAAAACAACTTCCTTTACCGATACAGAGGGAGTACATTTTTTCCTTTCTGAGGTGGTACAAGATGCCAAGTTTTATTTTTGTGCAATGCAGAGAATTCAACATCCATAGCATGTTTCCAATTTTTATCAGCTAAAGCATGTTGCAGAGTAAGCGGGCCTTCTGAAGTAGTTGCTAGCTGACCATAGCGAATTGTACCATCGGTGTAAACCTTGGGCTTTTGGATACCTTGCCACTGAGGCGGCACAGGGAGAGGCGTAGGAGCGGGCGACAAAGGGGATTTAGGCGCGGGTGGTGTGGTCGATGCAGGAGATCCGGCGCCCTACGAACCTATAGCTCCAGCCATAGAAGATCCAAGCACCAGGGCTAAGGAAGATGCGGCAACCCTGTTACCCCCATCCTTGGAGCTGAGTGGGATGGAGCCATGCTAGTTGTTGCATGCGTAGTGGCGGAGCGGGGTGTCGACATGAAGACAACTGGTGTAGTCACCGACGGCTGTAGATCCAAGGAGGATCTAGGAGCAGGAGGCACAAGTGATGCAGGTGGATCAGCGTCTGGATCTATGCTTGTCCCTACCGAAAAAGGAAGGTGTGCTAGGAACATAAAATGACCACTAGGAACTGTAGGAGATGTGTCATTGGAAGCCAAATTTTCACCAAATCCTGCATACTCAAGAGAGGGGTTAGTGCGCCGGGAACCATTATCAAATGAGCCACAAGAATTGTTGTCCCAAAACATGATGAAGGATTGAGCAAGGTGGATGGAAGGAGAAGGATCTCGGATCTAAGACGAGCTCCGGCGTTGGGGTGGAGGTGGGCAAAGGGATACATTCTCATCAAAGAAGACAACATCACGAGAGATATAGATGCGACCTTCAAAGAATGTCTAGGCACTTGAACCCTTTATGCATATTGCTATAGCCTAAGAAGACACATTGCTTAGAACGAAATTGAAGCTTGCGTGAGTTGTACTGAGACGAAGATTAGGCCAACAAGACACATCCAAAAGTGCGAAGAGTCAAGTATTCGGGTGTTTGGTGAAATAGACGCTCTAGGGGAGTTTGGCCATGGATGAGTTTGTTGGGGAGACGATTTATTAGATAGGTGGCTACGATGAAAGCTTCATCCCAAAACTTTAGGGGCATAGAGGCATGAGCGAGTAGCAACAAGCCTAATTCAACAATATGGCAATGTTTGCTTTCAACGGAGCCATTTTGTTGGTGAGCATAGGGACACAAAACATGATGAGAGATCCCAATGCATTGAAAGAAAGCATTCAACTTTTGATATTCCCCTCCCCAATCGGTTTGAATGGCTAAAATTTTTCTTTCAAACTGACATTCAACCATGGCTTGAAATTCATGAATTTTTTGAAAAACCTTAGATTTGTGGTGCAACAAATAGATCCACATAAATTTATTAAAATCATCAATGAAGTCGACATAAAAGTGTTCTTGCCAAGATATATTGGCCATGCAGCCCGAGGCACGACTTGACGCACGGACGAAGCACGCGTTTTTTAGCCCGACATGAGCATGGCACGACCCGATAACATGCGGGCCTGGGCTGGCCTGCCCGAGGCAAGTGCAGGCCGTGCACACAGGCCACTGCTTTCAGCCCGTGGGGCCGCATGGCATGGCATGGCCCGCTCAAGGCCACCGCCCCGGCCACCTCCCTCCCTCTCCTCACTCCACTCCTCTCCCATGGCCCAACATGCAGGCACACAAAGTGGTCTGCCCACCATCCTCGCCTCCCCTCCTCATATATAAGCCAAGACGCCCAGCCATGCTCTCTCTCCCAACCCCACGCAGTCCTCACTCCCCACCCCTGAACCCTAACAGCCTAACTCTCTTCCCCTCCCCCTCCTCGCCACCGGCGCCCCGCGTAGTCCCCTCCCCCGTGCCGCAAGCCCGCAACCGCACGCCTCGTCTTCCTCCCGCGATGCGGCGCGGATGGCCTCTCCCTCCTTCACGGCCTCCCAACGGCAGTAGTGACGCAGTGTCGAGCTCGACAGCAGCAGCAGCGTTGAGCGGGCGGCCTCCTCCATCCTCCACGGATCCGACCTCATCCATCCTCCTCCTGCTCCCTTCTCCGCTCACCCCGACGGATCCGGCGTCAAGCGCCCTGGCTGCCTCCCCTCCGCCCGTGCAGCCCCCTCCCCACAAGGGCGAGCGCGCCGGCGGCGGCGGCCGCTTCCCATGCGCCTCTTCCGCCTTCCTCGTGCGCGGTGCCGTCTCCCTCGTGCGCCGCACGACATCCGCGGCTAGATTCGAACGACGATGGGTGGATTCAAGCACGCCAGCAACCACCGCCTCCTTACCTCCCCGCGCGGTCCCACATCCAGCCTCTAGGGCGAGCGCGTCGGCGACGGCCGCCGCTCCCCGTGGCTGCCCATGCCACCTGCTCTCCCCTTCCCTCTCTCTGTGGGCCTCGGGCCACTGAACGCTTAAGCGTGTTGTGCCTTCTCGGGCCAGCCGGCCAAAAATAGCCAATGAAGCCGTGCCTAGGCCCTTGGTCGTGAGCACAACGCCTGACCAGGCATGGCCCGGAGGCCCATGCGTGCGTCGTGGCAGCCCCGACATCCTCCGGTCCGCGTGCACAGCACGGGTCCGTGTTGCGTCTTGCGTCTTAGGGCGGCCCGATGGCCAAGTATACTTGCCAGTAGAGGTTGGCACTAGGCCCCATACATCAGAAAACACAAGTTCTAAAGGACTCGATGAAACACTGGTTGATTTTGGATATGGTAGATGGTGGCTCTCGCCTTTCTGACAAGCATCACACATAGTATCTTTATTGGACTAAAAAACAAAGGGAATGTGATTCTTGCTAAGAACCTGATCTACTACTACAAACGTTGGATGACCAAGACGGCTATGCCACCTAGATGAGGAAGACTTGATGGCTCCATACATTGTTTTATTTGGGGGTGAGCTAGACTTCAACGGGTAGAGGCCACCTTCACAGTTGCCTCTAAGGAGTGGCCTCTTCATTGCCTGATCCTTGACAACAAAATAATAAGGGTGAAATTCAATGAACGCATGATTATCAGATGTGAGTCAATGAATAGAGGCAAGATTTTTACTAGCTTTAGGGACATAAAGGGCATTGTTTAGAAGATCTTGTTTAGGGGTACGAACAAAACTTCAACCAATTTAATTGATTCTCATACCTGCGCCATTGGCGGCATGCACCTAGTCGGTGTCGTGGTACTTGTCTCATATGGTGAGTTTCTCCAACTCGTTGGTGATGTGGTCGGTAGCCCCGGTATCGACATACCAGTTCGTGTCCACGCCGTAGGAAGTGGTGGCTGCTGAGGCAGACCGGTTCTCTGGCGGTCCGCTGAAGGACGCATCAAACCTCTTGTAGTAGCGTAGGACGGTGTGGCCTTCCTTGCCACACAATTGGTATGTGGGGCGGTCGGCGTTGGGGTGGTGGTGCGGTTGATGACGACCTCCATTGTCGCAGCCGTTCCCATGACCACGACCACGGCCACGGCCAGCACCGTTGCCGTAGTTGCCGTGACCACCTCCTCCACGGCCACCACGGGTGACCGAGTTTGCCGAAGAGCCAGAACCACCATGCAGCAGATCCATCCGCTGCTCCCAGCTAACAAGCTGGGTGTAGAGTTTGCCCAGGGACAGTGGCTCCACGCGCACTGCCATGGCAGAGACGACGGGGTTGTAGTCGACGTCAGGGCCGATGAGGATGTAGGAAGCAACCTCCTTGTCTTCCAGCTTCTTTCCTGCAGCTGCCATGTCATCCGCTAGGGATTTCATGCGGCTGAAGTACTCGGCGATGGTGGATGAGCCTTTCTGAGCGGTGGCGAGGGCCATCCGCTTGTTGATGACGTGACCGCGCGATTGGGAAGTGCACATATCTTTGATGGTCTTCCATATTTCCGCCGTGGAGGTGCAGGTGGAGACCTGAATCATGATCTCCCTGGAGACTGAGGTAAACAGGTAATTAAGTGCCTATTGATCCTTGGCAAACCGAGTTTCATACTCAGGGTTGGGGATCAGGTCCGTCAGTTTGTCGGCACTCTTGGGGATTTCCTTCGCCGGCACTGGAGCATCGGCGTTGATGAAGTGGGCGACCTTTGCGCCTCACAGAGCTGAGGTGACCTGCGCCTTCCACAGGATGTAGTTGTTCTTTCCCAACTTCTTTGTGACGCGACACCCTATGGGGAGTGGAGCACTAGCAGTGGAAGATGACGCCATGAACTAGGTGGAAGAACGTGGCTCTGATTAAAAGTGGGTTTAACGTGATGCCTTCTAAGGCTTACTGTCGGGATCGGTGTTGACTCTAAAGCCGCACATATTCTAACAGTTGGCAAATTCAGAGCTCCATCTATCTATATGATGCTGTTTGGTTTGAGTATTTTTCGGAGTGACCTGATCACACCCTGCGTTACTTTTTGTCTGTTTCACTTGTGTTGCTAATGAGTGGTGACGGGAGCGGATAGCACTCTGATCCCAATAAATCGATTACGCCCGATTTAGGCGCCGTTGCAAAAACCAGCCGGAATTCATTGTTTA
This sequence comes from Miscanthus lutarioriparius, assembly GCA_904845875.1. Classification (NCBI taxonomy): domain Eukaryota; kingdom Viridiplantae; phylum Streptophyta; class Magnoliopsida; order Poales; family Poaceae; genus Miscanthus; species Miscanthus lutarioriparius. The sequence goes on from CAJGYO010000001.1 coordinate 134,719,359, forward strand.
TGGCTGGAATTCACTGCTCACGCTCTCACAAATTCCTCCAGATTCATCCAGATTCCTTTCAGCGAACAGAGCCTTAGGCATTAAACGATCATATGTTTTTTCGCACAGTGAACCAAACAAAAAAACCATAAGTGCTCGCATGGTTTCCGGTCCGAGCGCCATCTATTACCATTGACGTTCAGATCTGGACGCCAACTTTGCTGGAACACACACACCGTGGATGGATCGTTTGGTTCATCGTCGCTACGCTGTGTCTGTTGTTGGGAAATCACAAAGAAGACGACTCCTTGCAAGTTGCACCAGAACAAATCAAGAGAACAGCTGGCGGAATGTGATGCTGCCGTGCTCAGTGGCGGAACCAGCAATTTTGATTAAGGAGGGCTGGACAAATATGATAGTATTTTTTGTGTGATAAAATATATATAATTATATGTTTCAATAATTTTTAAATACTTTTACACTATTTATAACTAAATTCATAATATTTTTAATAAAAATGAGTGAAAATTGATATTTTTTGTGCTATAAATTTAAATATTTATATAGGTATTAAACAAAGTCTACTGTGCTTTGGTTTGGGGGTGGGGGGTCCGCCACCGCCTGTGCTGCCAGTTTCATTATGCAACGTAAAATGCGACATAGTTTCAGCAGCCTGCAGCTACACTACACCGTATGGTATGCCTACATTATTGAGTGAAGAAAACGGTACGGTAGTACTTTACAGACAAATACGACGCGAAGATTCGGGTAAACATAAAGGAAACGCCAAATGTAAATAAGGATCTTAAACTTTGGACGTTATGGCAATCTGGCCCATGTTGTTGCCTCATCACTGTAGGGTCTTGTGGTACAATGCAAATACCATGGGCCGATGTATGTTCATGGCAAGGGGTGTGATGATTATGTTCAATTTTCCACCATATACGCACTCTTATCGTAAAAATCTATGCACCCACAAGACTAGCACACCCCCTTAAATTTTTTCCAGCTCCGCCGCTGGCAAATACTACTTCAGCTGCTTGTGGTCCATGTGGAAACTCCATATGACGATAACGATGACTGCCAGATTAAAGGAGGAATGGATCATTGAAACTTCAGGCAGACATGGGCACTGAAGGCTGTGCTGTTGCCTCTTCGTAGTGGCATGAACTTTGGATCAAAACTAATGCCCCACTACGTCATCATTTCCTGACTGGCGTTGACTCAAATCTAGCCCCCCGGTCAAAGGATTAGCATGTCCAGATCAGAGGACCGCTGAACTCAAGGATCAATTTTTGTAGCGAAGTCTGGGAAAGCGCATGGACAAAATCCCTAACCGGTTTAGCCGGTTTCGGTAGATTCACCGTGGAAACCTACGAATGCGTCCAAGAGGAACTCTGTGGGGACAAGCTCACACTGGTGTAGTGTGCTCTAGACTCTGCAGGCCAGCTAGGACGCCCTCTCACACTATGGAGACGAGAGAAAAACATGTGAGGTTGGAAAAGTAAGGTAGAAGAAGATAAAAAGATATATTTAATAAAGCTAGAACATTTATTGTGAAACTGGAATAATTTTATTATGAAGATAGAAGAATATGTTTTATAGAACAAACCACAGGTATTTTGAGAATATTTTCTCATTTAAGGCGGAACATTTTTCTTGAGCATTTGGAACCTAAAACATGCTTTTATTTGCAGATTATTTTAAAAAGTCAAATATGTAGGTTGAAATAGCTAAGTTAAATAAAAATTATGATACATCAAGTTTTTTCTCGATTTATTCCATAAATTATTGACATCATTCTTTTCAATGGTAGAAAACATGTTTATTGACATCATTCTTTTCAATGGTAGAAAACATGTTCAAATGTCATATGTGTTAACTTCGTCAATCTCAAGATCTACCAACTTAGTTTTTTTAGGTGCTCATGGAAACTTGGATAGAGGGTATACGTGCGTGTGTTCATAAAATAAAGGTGATTTTATACACATGTGTGAACGTTGTGATTTGCCAAAAAAAATGTTAGAAGAAATCTTCCATTTTAAATTGTGAGACGTTTTGGCTTTTCTGGATACATTGTTTTATCATGTATCTCGAGATACTGTAAATATAATGCATAATAAAATTTATGTATTTAGGAAAGCTCAAACGATCTTATAATATGAAATGAAGGAGTATATAAAAATATATAAAACTACTCCAACTACAAAGAAAATTGGTTGATTCTTTCCCACGAGCTGGGCTGCTCCATTGCTTCCTGCTGGGCCTATATGGGCTGGCCGATCTCCTGCTGTCCGCTGGAGTCGCCAACCGACATACTAGATCTCATCGTTCCCGTTCCCCTCCCCCTCGCCTCCCTCTCGCTCTCTCGTAGCTTCTTTCCTGCGGCGACGGCTGGGCGAGCAGCCGCCCTCTTCGTCGGGCCATTCAACGGCGACGAGCATCCACCTGGTGTGCCCTCCCCTTTCCTTCTCTTCCCTTGCTGCAGTGCGAAACCGTGCACCTCAAACCCTAACGTAAGCAATTTGTATCCGGATCCGGATCTGACCCGATTACATGAATATACGTACGCTAACTTCGATTTTGTTGCATAAAGTTATCGGTTCTACGTATGCGCACGCATGTCCTATGCTGGATCCGCCACTGAGTTCCTAGAGCTGATGGGCTATGGATCAATCCCTCCCTTCTCTGCATTGCTAGAGAGGCTGACAGAGGATGTTCATAGATCCCGATCAAAGTATGATTAATGTTAGGTAAATTGCATCCACCAGTATTGGTTAGATTCGATTATGCATACAGTGTGAATCTCTTAGCTCCGAGGATTATGGATCATACTGCTGTGTTTGTCATAGGTCAATATGATCTGGGAATGAACTGTTTTGGGTACTATAAGTGGGGGAAAAGGGGAATGGGTGGTTCTGCGCTTGCATTAGATTGATGTTATCTTCGAAGACATTTTGTCTCCGCAGTGAGAAATATTTAGGTGGTATTGCTGAGTCTTCTGAGCACTACATATATAGGTTGCATTTGTGCAGTTTTTAGGTATACCAGTATATTTTACAGCGACATTCTATGGTAAAAGGGTTTAGGTTTAAACAATGGGTATTTCTTGTATGTGCATTGTCACCTGTGTTACCTGAATAGGCAGTACTGTTAATGAATGTGGGAGCCCTTAGGATTATCGCCCTGTTCGTTTGGCTTATAAGCCGTACTTTTTCAGCTAACGAACAGTAAATCAGCCAACAGGACTTTCAGCCATGGCTTATCAGCTAAGCGAACAGGGCATATAGGTATGGTGTTTTGCAACGAACACATATTACTCAATGACTGTAGCATCTCTTGTAAACAACACAGATAGTTTTTTTTTGGTGGTTTCATGTTCGAACAGTAAATCAGCCAACAGTACTTTCAGCCATGGCTTATCAGCTAAGCGAACAGGGCATATAGGTATGGTGTTTTGCAACGAACACATATTACTCAATGACTGTAGCATCTCTTGTAAACAACACGGATAGTTTTTTTTTTGGTGGTTTCATGTTTTTTTTTACCTGTTGTTATTTTGGCTGATGACACGATATTGCTTAAAAATTGGCATGTGATGTCCAGTGGCATAAATAAAGTGGAACTTATTCTGAGCACCCATTTTATGTTTTTCATTGCAGCTCTGTAGGTTTTTTGTACTATACTTTCTAGTGGTTCTGGCCTTCTTGACACAATGGTGAAGCTGACAATGATAGCTCGTGTCACTGATGGCCTTCCACTGGCAGAAGGGTTGGATGATGGGCGAGATCAGAAGGATGCTGATTTCTACAAGCAGCAAGCTAAACTTCTTTTCAAAAACTTGTCAAAAGGGCATCATGAAGCTTCACGGATGTCAATTGAGACAGGGCCCTACTATTTCCAGTATCCTTGTGCCATTTATGGTCCTTTTATATATATATATATATATATATATATATATATATATATATATATATATATATATATATATATATATATATATATATATATATGAACTAGGCTTGCATATTTGTATATGATTTATATATGATGCATTGATGTGCATCAAGCCATTGCATAGTTGTTTTTATATTTTTCTGATGAGTGATGACCAATATATTGTATATCAGCATAAATAGAAATGGAGAACTGACTGCATGATTCCCTGCAATGGCTTCAGAATGGCTATATTAACAAGACTATCTACACCATTTTTCTCATTAGTGGTTTATTTTATTTTCCGTTTTCATCATTCATTGCTTAATAAACATTATAAAAAGGCACCAATCAGCACTCAGCAATCATGCTTGTGGTTTAACCCCTCCTGTTCTTATCATTTTGTGATAGTCTTGTTGTGCCTTGATTCAAATGTATAGCTACATCATTGAGGGCCGAGTATGTTATCTGACTATGTGTGACCGCTCTTATCCGAAGAAACTTGCATTCCAGTACCTAGAAGATCTGAAAAATGAATTTGAGAGGGTCAATGGCAACCAAATTGAAACTGCTGCAAGGCCATATGCTTTTATCAAGTTTGGTATGGTTCCTGAGTTCACTTGACAGCATTGTTTTTGTTTATCATTTCAAATTCTACTGCTTTACAACTTATGCGTCTTCTGTTTAGATACATTCATCCAGAAGACTAAGAAACTGTATTTGGATACAAGAACTCAAAGAAACCTCGCAAAACTGAATGATGAACTCTATGAGGTGCATCAAATTATGACTCGCAATGTTCAAGAGGTTCTTGGTGTTGGTGAAAAGCTAGACCGTAAGATCTCATTCATTTTCTGCCAGCGTTTCATTATTTGCATGTTATTAAACTGCTATACTTGTTTGTGACATGAATCCAAAGATTAAATTATTAGTATAACCAAGGTGCTTTTTCTTTAAAATGGCCTTCTCTTCTTTTCCTTATAGGAAGTATATTCACCCTATTGCCTTTTTCAAGTTCTTAGCATTCTTGAACTGCCATTTTCTGATGGTTCCCACTTGTATTTCATCTTTTCACCGCATTGCATAAGTTTGTCTGCATTAATAACAACAACTTTAATTCTATGCATTTATGCAGAGGTCAGTGAAATGTCAAGCAGGTTGACTTCTGATACAAGAATATACGCACATAAGGCAAAGGACCTCAACCGGCAGGTATCCACATGCTTAATTGCATAAAATTCATGGTTTACATATGCCAGATGAGCTGAGTTGAATTCTCCATCAATCTAGATGGAATATCAGATCCATACAGTGCTTGTTGGATAGTAGTAGTATCGTGCTAGTCTTATTTGTAGTTTCATAACTATAGTTGGTTTTATTATAGTCTATCCTTTAAGGTAATTAAATTGTTTGGTTGCATACTGTAACTTTACTGTTGGATTAAGTTACAAGTTGTGTCCTCAGTTAGCATTGTTACCTGCGTGCTAGAACTACAAGTTTCAGAATATTTTGAATTTGAGAGCTAGAATTACAAGTTTCAGAATATTTTGAATTTGAGAGCTAGAACTACAAGTTTCAGAATATTTTGAATTTGAGAACCGTGGGATTTTTTATGAATTGCATGTCCTACACGTCCAGCGTTCCCCTAACTGTTCTGACCATGTCATTTTGTTGACATGCAAAATTTTCGAATACCAGGCGTTGATTCGGAAGTATGCTCCTGTCGCCATTGTCATTGGGGTAGTATTGATGCTATTTTGGCTCAAGAACAAGATATGGTGATTGTACAATATGAAGGAAACTGGGGCCCTTTTAACACCGGAGAAGAACAGATGGAGAAAAAAACCAGGTCGATTCTGGATCAAGAAGATGCTTTGGTGACTTGTATCCCGTATCTGCCCATTCAAGCGAGTACTTGAGCTGCCCTTTGCTCCTCCCTATAAGCTAGTATATTAAAAGTGAATTCGTTGTAGTGCAGACCTTATAAGAAACTCAGATTTTGTGCATCCGTGGAACTCGTAAATACAAGAGATCTGTAGAGTTGACTTTACGACAGCGGCGTTGTAATTTTTCTGGTGGAACTCAATGTAAGGATTCAGGCTGATCTGATGAGTTGACTTCAGTCCGGCATGCTTATTAGCTTGAGCTGACTTCACTCCGGCATGCTTATTGGCTGCCCAATGTGCCCTGATTTAGTGATTTACACAAGGGCCGGTACACTGTATGGGCGGGCTCGTACAGTGTATGAGCATGAGCTACTTGCTAAAGACGTGTGTAGCAGATTGTTCACAGCCTGTTCGGTTGGCTGGTTTGTTTATGTGAGAAAGAAGTACTGCTGACTGGTTCGTGTAAATAGTACCCATGTGAGAGGTTTGTGAAAGATGAAGATTGTGAGTTGGCTGGCGGCGTCACGGATATTCTATCCTTGCGATTGAGGGCATGTTGCCTTTCAGCATGACCACGACTACTGTGTGCGATTGTTGGACGATGCTTGTGCTTCACCTTTCTTCGCCCTATTTGTTTGGGCTTGTTTGACTGATAAGTCGTGGCTGAAAGTACTGTTGACTGATTTGGTGCGAGAGAAAAATACTATTCGTCGACTGAAAAAATACAGGCGAACGAGGCGCTTGCTGTTCCGTCCAGCCTCTTTCTTCTTCGAAAGAGATTGCTGACCGTGGGGAAATTTGTAGAGAAAGTCACGATTATGTTGTCGCGACGAATTCAGTCACCAGTCAACACAGGGAACGCAGAGTAGGCTGATCTTATTAATCTGCTTAGCATTTAGAATGTTTCTAGAACTAACTCCCAATCCAATTCAGTCACTGAGCAACTTTCTGACGCTCTGTCCCTGCGAAAGAAGCGAGAAGTAGCAGCTGGCACCACCGATCATCCAACGCCAACTCGCTTGTCCCTGCAGAAGACAATCGGAAGGGGAAAAGTAATTTGTTATTAGCCATTAATTACTGTTCCATCATTCAGATGCAAACAGGGAACGAATCGAGAAAAGGAACCGGCCAGCTACTGCTGCTCGATCATCAGAGACGGGAAGCAGCCAATCACCACCAGCAAGCGTTCATCATCTTTTAATTCAGTAATTCCCAGCGCGTGATGAGCAAAGCAGCAGGATCGGCAGAGTTGATCCATCGAGAGCGCACGCACCTACGAGGACGAGGACGAGGAGGGAGTGCCGCCGGCGGGAGGCTGCTGCTCCTGCTCCCGATCGCGGTCCTGGTGGTGGCGGAGGTGCGCGCGGATCTCGTGGATCCGGCCTTGGGCCTCCTCGACGAGTCGGCGGCGCTTGCCGTAGGTCTGCTCGAGGCGCCGCTGCAGCTCGGCGGCGCGCGCCCGCGCCCGCTCCAGCTCCGCCAGCGCCTCGGCCAGGCGCGCCCGCGCCGCCGCCAGCTGCGCGTCGGCCGCCGCCTCCCTCCGCCGCAGCTCCGCCACCGCCGCCCACCGCGCCCGGCTCGCGTCCGCCGGCCGCCTCCCCTCGCACATCTCCCTGCGCCCCCGCCAACCGCCCTCCTCAGGTGGCCCTGCCCCGCTCAGCGGCGTCGCCTACGCCTACGGTGGCCCTGCGCGGTGGGGGCTTTCGGGATTTGGAGTTGTTGGGTGGGCGCCACGCCGCACGGGCCCGTTTCTCTTCTCTTATGGACGCCCCCCCGCCGTCGTGATTTCGTGATCGCAATCGTAACCGTCCTTGCCTTGCCTCCTTCCCTCTCCTCTCCTCTGCTTTGCTTGATTGCGACGACCGACAAGACGACTCTCCTCGTTGACTCATGTCACTGCAAAATTGAGCTGCAGATCATCACCCAGTTTGCTTGATAGTTTTTATTGTTTTGTTGTGAGAGAAAACACTATATCATAACTGATAAGTATGACTGATACGATAACGAGATGCACCATGGCCCATGGGTTCCGGTTTGGGCTTGGGTTGCTGCCTACCCATGCCATCTAGTCTACCAATCGCCAGTTCGACTAGTCATACCAGCAGATCGACGGCGTTAGTGGGGGTGATTGGTGAAGCATCTCCTTCGTATTGCTCGCAATTATTGGTTGATGATCCAATCTTTTCTTTTCTACCACTGGCACCCCGCACGTTCCTAATCCTAATCATGCAAATGCAACGCACACAGCCGGCCTGCACTTTGAGACCCTGCCAAACGCCAAGGATTGGACGGCTATGATTCCCGCAGAACCCGAGTCTCCGTGGCAACTGAACTCACAGCCAAGTCCTGACCAGCGAGCGCGGCCAAAGTCGTGTGCGCGTCGCCACGGGGTCGGGCACTCGGGCTGGGTGGACCGTGGCCGTGCTCTCGCGCAGAGGACTGTCAGTGTCAGTGTCACGTCGGGAGACTTGGTCTCGGCGGCGGCACAAGCGCCGACATCTGGCGATGATACTGAAGCGTGCTTGTTCACGCAGGCTAAGAAGTCGACAGAGCGTCGTGTCGTAACATTTGGCGCCACACCGGCAGCTCCATGGATGCCGCCACCGGCCTGCTCCAGCTGCAACGCATGGCATGCGCATGCCCCCGCTCTCTTGGAGACGGAGACTACCCTCGGCCTGGCCAAGCTACTAGTATTGAGTACTGACTGCTTCTTGCTCAGCCCTGCTCCCCATCTATCTATATATACACATGCAGATGCAGGTTTCCTTGCCAGGCCTGCCGGAGCCAAGAACCAGAGCGCAAGCTAGCTAGTTAGCGGCATTCGATTCCTGAAAGCTCAAAGTCGAGTGGAAAGAGTACGCTCGCTAGGTAGCTGCCTAGCTCTGAAACACCTAATAATGGCTTCCAAGCAGATGCTCCTGCTCGCCGTCGCCGTCGCCGTCGCGTTCCTCCCGGCGCTCGACGCCGCCACGGAGCACTGGGTGGGCGACGACAAGGGCTGGACGCTCGGCTTCAACTACACCGCATGGGCCCAGACCAAGCAGTTCAAGGTCGGCGACACGATAGGTAACTAAGCACTCAGCTCAGCATGCATCCTCATCGACATCGATCATGCTTCTTGTGCCCAAAAAAAAAAACTCGTTCTCCGATACGGCGATACGAGATACCAGAGATGAGGACCTGAGTTGGTTGCCTTTGCGCATGCATAATTGCAGTGTTCAGGTACAACAAACCCAGCCACACCGTGGTGGAGGTCAGCGGCGCCGACTTCGCGGCGTGCAGCACGCCGGAGGCCGCCAAGGTGATGGCCACCGGCCGGGATCAGGTCGCGCTCGACAGCCCCGCCCGGCGGTGGTTCGTCTGCAGCGTCGGCGCGCACTGCCTCAACGGCATGAAGGTCAGGATCGACGTCCTCGCCGCTGACGACAACACCGTGTCTCCGGTGGCTCCGCCGCCGTCCGGCCACGCGTCCAACGTCCAGGCGCGCCTCGCGCAGGCCGTGCTCGCGGTCGCGGCGGTCGCGGCCCTGCTCGTGCTCTAGGCTGCCTTCTTGTCTTCTTCTACGTCTACGTGAACCGGACATTCTATGTCAGATTGTCAGGTCAGAATCAGAACTGTGTTTGGGGACGCTCCGGTCGTCGCCTGTATGAGCGAGCGCACGTATCACGTATGTGATTTCATTGTGTACTTTTCTTTCTCGAGGGAAAACTTCATGGTGTATTTAATTTGTGTCCTCCATTAATATTATTTTAAACTATGGCAATGATGATTAAACTAAAGCCACTTAGGCACTGCAGCTACATGTTTAATCTCCCACTATATATGTTGGTGACGATCAGCTGCTTGATGTTGTTTACTTCTTGAGATGAGATTGTTCCATCTTGTATATATGGTGTACCAAATGTACTTTGCAAATGTTTGCGCTGCAAGCTAAGTATAGTTCAAGTTTCAGCATTGCTAGTAACACATAATTCAGTTTGTAAAACTCGGTTGGAACTAGATGGTTTTAGTCGTGTTTCAAAATAAACAGCGCTCAAATGCCAAAACTAGTAGCTGCAGTGTCTCTGCTCCTTGCAGCAGGGAGGAGCCCTTGCCTACGAGCATGGATGCCACCTGTTTGCATGTGCTCCGTAGTTCAAAGTTATTATTTTCACGCTTAAAGTGATTTTTTTCGGACTTGCTAGCGTGCGGACGCCTGCGTCTGCATTCAATTTTTTCATGCCGTTTTGCGCGCCCACGTGAGGCCCGCGTCGCCAGCATCGAGAAAAGGAGGAGGCAGCGGATGCCCAGTCGGCGCCGGGAGGAGGATGAGACACTAAGGCGAGACAACAAAAGGCAAGGAGGGAGATGCAACGTCTGATCTACTTTCGAAAGATTCAGATGTAACACTTGCAACATACGTCTGAAGGCAGATAAAACACTTGAAACATGCATCTTAAACACTTGCAAAAACACTTAAAAACAATTGAAACCATTGCAAAAACATACGCAACATCCAGATAAAACACTTGCAAATATATGTGTGAAACATATGCAACATCATGATAAACACACTTGCAACATACGTCTTAAAAAATAGGTGAAACATTGGAACAAAAGGTTGCAACATACGTGTGCAACCATTGCAACATATGCAACATCTCAATCTACTTTGCAACATCCATACGAAACACTTGCAACATACCTCCGAAACACTTGAAAGAGACGCTTGTAGCACGCACTTTCAAGCGTAACATCTACTTGGTTCTTGGACGAAAATGGAGACTCGTCGACGCAGAGCTTGACGTCGGCACAGAGCTCAATGCTACGGAGTGGCGCGGCTCGGAGGTCACCAGTGTGGAGCTCGTTGGCGCCGCACCTCGGCAGGGGCTGCGGCAGGTAGATGGAGCGCGGCTGTAACGAGAGGTGCGAGTACGGGCGGGGCGGCGTGGGGAGGGTGGGATCCGTCCCGCAGGCAGGGGGGCGCACGGCGCGAGTGGGCGATGCGGATGGAGGCGACGCAGGTGGGGTCTGTCCGAACAGACGGAGACGACCAAACAAGAGCATTGCCGTTTTTTTTGAAACTGGTAGCTCGTAGCCACGGCGGCCAGACAGAGCCGACGGGAGGGGCCGAGGCGGGCGCGAGTGGCCGGTCGGGCGGGGTTGGCTCGGCGGTGGGAGACGGGGCTGGCAGGGCGTGGCGGGGGCTCAGGATAGGCAGCGTCGGGGGCGGGCGCGGCCCACGGCCTGGGCGGTGCTGCAGTGGGCGGGGCGCGGCCAGGGCGGTGCAAGGGCTTCGGCGGGCAGCATCGGTGGCAGGCAGGGCTCCAATCTGGGCGGTGTAGGGCTTCGGCGGGCGGGGTGGCTAGGGCATGCAGCGGCCGGTGCAAGGGCTCTGACGGGGTGCGCCCTTTGCCTCGTGACGGGAGGAAGATGCGAATAGAACAAAAATGAATTATTATTTCATGTGTAATGAGTGGTATGGTGGGTAATTTTCTCCAACTCCACCAAATTGGTGAATCTAAAGGCGGATCCACCGTTTTGTGGAGCAGATCCATGATGGAGCTGCGGGATCCAAAAGCGTTTGGCAAAGAAAAAGTGATTCTAGATCTGTATTTTTTGGATCTGGAACTTGTAGAGCTCTGCCAAACAGGCCCATAATGCTTGTTGCAGCCAAATTTGGAGGGAGCCAAAGTTAGGGCAGCAATGGGCTCGTCCAAATTTTGCATATGTTTTGATTTATTTTAAAAAACAAACTAGGCAGATAAGGCCAACTATATTAGAATCCAGACTGGGGCAAACAATAGAAATATAGCGGAGCCATATGACCACAATTAACATTGATACATTTTTTAGACACTTGATCAAAATTAGAGAAGTCTTAACTAAGAACAAAGTCCTCGGACGGATATGGAACAGTATTTGTACCTCTGACTTGCTATTTTCCACCTTGTTGTCGAACTCCGAGGGCCCCGACAACACCATGAACATTTTATCTTTCATATTGGATGTTAATGTTAAACTTGATGTATAGAGTTAATTAGACTTTGTAATGATTTTAGAGTTATGTTTTTTCTTTGAAGAGGTCTAAAGCTGATTTTTAACCATTATCTTAAAAAAAGTGCAACTTGTTCCCTACTCCTCTCTCTCGTGCTCTCATCTGGAATACGCTTGGCCGTAGTTCGAAGCGAATAGGCGGCACTGAGACCATGTCAAACAACGTAACACGCTTGTTTTTTTTGTAGATGAGATGCTTCCATTCTTTCACTTTTTGTCATTGGTTATTCCGATGCAAAGTTTTCACTTCACTACAGTTTGTATTTGGCCCGTGACTCCTGCCGCCCTGAGCCTGCTTTGGAGCCCGTCGCAGCACTGCAGCACTGACCGATTCTCCAACATCCTGGGAACCAAACAAACAAGATCTCGATCGTCCTCTATATAAGAATGCACTGAATTCGTGCTTCTGAACTCAGAGCATCGCATAAGCACAGCCAAGGAAAAAAAAAAAGAGTCCGGCAGGCATCCGTCTCCATGGCTTCCAAGCAAATGCTGGCTGCAGTGGTGGCCGCCTCGATGGCCCTCGTCTTCCTGCCCACGCTCGCCTCCGCCACGGATCACGTCGTGGGCGACAGCCAAGGCTGGACGCTCGGGTTCGACTACGCCGCCTGGGCCGAGAGCAAGCAGTTCACAGTGGGCGACACACTGGGTACGTGCTCGCAGCTGGATCAAAGGCCTTAAACTATATGCGACGTACATATGCACATAGGCCTCGCTCTCTGATCCGGCGACACTTTTAATTTGCAGCGTTCAAGTACGCCTCCAGCTCCCACAACGTGGCGGAGGTGAGCGGGCCGGACTTCAAGGCGTGCAACAAGGCGGCGGCCACCTCCGTCTGGAACTCCGGCGACGACCAGCTCAGCCTCGACAAGCCGGGCCGGAGGTGGTTCATCTGCACGGTGGGCAGCCACTGCCAGCTTGGCATGAAGCTCAACGTCACCATTCTTCCAGCCACCACGGCGACCCCGCTGCCGGCACCAGCGCCGGCGCCGGCGCCGTCTCAGCCTCAGTTGTCTCGGCGCGCTCTCTCCAACTGGTGATCGAATTGGTGATGGAGGCAATGCAAGCCCTCCATGCCAGAGTAGCTGGTCGTCGTATTTTCAATTCTGCCTCGATCGAGCCCTTGTACCGGACTGACGTCGATCCGGACTCCGGAGCTTGTTCCACTGCTATACGGTCGGTATACGCCATCCTGATCGAGTCGGCATGGTGTAATAAAAATTGTAGGACCCGTGCGTGTGTTCAACGCATGATTTTCGGATGCCTTTCGTTTTCGCTCATACACACCTCCACTGTACGTACGGATGCGGAACCAAGTCGAATTGGAAAAATCGGAGTCGGGCTCGATCACTCCGCTGTATATAACGGCCGCCGCTACCTGCGCATGGCTCGCATCCTCATCGCCAACTGCCAGCCGCCTCTCCCCCACCTCCCGCGATCCTGCCCCTGCCACCAGCAAGAAGTCCGCGGATTCATCCACAAGCCCTAATGGCCGCCTGCGTCGAGGCAGAAGCCACCGCCGTCCGCGACCCCGGCGCCGCGCGACCGACCGGCAACAACAGGGCGCGCACTGCCATCGGCACCACCGATGACTACGAGGAGACCTGCTGCCTCGGGATGGGCGCCTTCGGCGCCGTCGTCAAGGCGCGCCACCGCGCCACCGGCCAGACCGTCGCCATCAAGCGCCTCGCCGCCGGGGAATTCTGCAGCCAGATGGCGCTGCTGCGGGAGGCGTGGTTACTGGAGGCGAGCGGCCGGGACAACCCGTTCGTCGTCGGCTTCCACGGCCTCACCCGCAACCCGGCCACCATGGACCTCTGCTGCCTCGTCATGGAGTGTGTCGGTCCGAGCCTCAACGACCTCCTCCACCAAAGCCGCTGCGCTGGGATGCCGCCGCCACCCGAGGCGATCGTGCGCGCCGTCATGTGGCAGCTACTCACGGGCGCCAAGAAGATGCACAACGCCCACGTCGTCCACCGGGACATCAAGCCCGAAAACATCCTCGTCGGCGGCGAAGGTAGCACCGTCAAGATCTGCGACTTTGGGCTCGCCATGCGCATGGATGAGCCGCTGCCGTACGAGCCCGCCGGCACGCTGTGGTACATGGCGCCCGAGATGCTGTTGGGGAAGCCCGATTATGACGCCCTCGTTGACACCTGGTCGCTCGGCTGCGTGATGGCGGAGCTCATCAACGGGTCTCCACTATTCATGGCCTCCGATGGAGCAGGCCAGCTCGCCGCCATATTCGACGTCCTCGGCGCGCCAGATGAAACGACGTGGCCATGGTTCTCGTCCACACCCTTCGCTGCCCTGGTCCAGATGATGCCAGAGCTATACATGAAGCGGAGCAACCTACTGCGCGAGGTGTTCCCCAAGAAGAAGCTGTCCGAGGAAGGATTCCAGGTACTCAGCGGCCTGCTCACTTGCAACCCCGACAAGCGGCTCACGGCAGCTGCCGCGCTCAAGCAACCATGGTTCACCAAGATGAACGCACCGTAGCTGCTGCCAAAGAAAGAAGTGTCATCACCGGTGCTCTGTGCATGACTTTGAAGTATGCTTCCACCGTTGTGTGCATGTAAAACTTAATTGTTCTTCTCAACACAGGTTGTAATGTGTGAAAATTGTGATATACTGATATAAATTGCATTGTTTGAATTGGATCCATTTTGCTGCTCTTTTGAATGAATTTGATTATTCGCCTTGCCACAAATAAGGCACTAAACTCTGAACTGATCTGTCTTACCACAAATAAAGCACTAAACCCTGAAGTGATCTCTCTGAATATTGGTATGCCAGCAACTGGAACAGTATGTATACATGCCAGAATCGAATATGGATACTGGTTCAAAGCCCATGAGTCTCCCTGCATTCTTTGTTCAGGCGTATCAAGAATTTGACTACGTGACCATCAACAGATTGCGGGCTATGGAGGAAATTGGCAAAGCAATAGAGAAATGGAAGTAACCTAAGCCAAGGCCAACGCGCTGTAACATGTATGACAGAAAAAGATCGGTGTTTCCCAAATTCAGATAAAACCATTACCACTCGCTTCAAAATCCACTCGCCATGAAGAACCAGGGCCTTCAAATCTCCACGCATAGGTACAAGCAAACTATAAGACAAAGTACAGAACTGGACGGAATAAGAACAGCTAATATCTATCTAACCACCTTAGATGACAATGCAACCATCCACTGCGAAAATGGCACATTCGAAGAAACCAACAGGAGAAACCTAGCAGGATACGCCTTAGACTGCACCCTTCTGCAACCAAGCAGCATTGCAAAGGAAAAACAGAGGGGAAAAAAACATAGCTGGATCTTGAATGACTCGAACACCAGAAGCTTCTGCGGCACAAAAGACGTCTCCTTGGACCGGGCTCAAATAGCTGATGGCATGCGGTGAAAATTAACGGCCATTTGCAACAGCCGCCTCTTCAGTTGTTAAGTTGTTGGGTTGACGTCTTCTGAGGCGACACCATTAACAGCTACTGCCACCACACCATTTTCCACCACGGAAATTTGCCCCCTTGGGGTGACACCGTAACACCTCGGTGTTACGAGCTGACTTAGCATCTAAGTTAAGGTCTCAGAGAAATTAAGCCGAATGGGTTTTCGAATTTTTAACAAGTTAGAACACGTATGAAACGGGAAAGCGATCTTGGTAAACAAAAACAAGATATGACTTGTGTATGGTGTTTATGTAAAATGATGAGCGAATAGGGTAGATAAGAATGCAACTGTAATTTTCGGAAGTGAATATTGTAACTAGGGTTTTTGGAGCTCAAACATCGAATCCGTGATTTAACGGAAACTTTCGTTGGATCGGCAAGAATTTGGATTGTGTTTAAAATATCATTTTTGACGAATTAAATTAAGTAAAATAGTTAAAAGGTGCTCAGATGTTTTGCTCCTATGGATTAGTAGGAAGTATGGCTATTGCAGGGAGTACGGGTTGGTCGAGGTTAATAGGGTTAGGCCTTTTAGAAATTAGGGCAAAAGTGTTAAAAGTTGCTTAGCTCCAATCGAAGCTTTCGACTTTTCGAAGTCGGAAAAAGGAAGTAGACAATGTTGTTTTGACATCCAAATTCTAAGAAAAATTGTTAGGCACCAACTTCACTTCTTGTATTATTGGTTGTCCCTGAGTGTGCACTTGAGCATGGCTTAGGTGGTAGTGATGTTGGGTGTTACGATACCCTCGTAAATTTGCTCTAACTTCGTTAAAATGTGTCTGAATTGTGTCGTTGGCGCTCCGTTCATGAACAGGCGTTCAGAGCGACGAGCCCATGTTGGCATACATCTATCTTCTCCTCTAGTTGCTCCATGCTCTTGGTGATTGCTTCACCAGATAGTTGGCACTGCTGGCTGTAGGATAGGAAAATCAGTTGAACTTCATCCGGGATCGTTAGCAGTTTTTGGCTCGCTTTAAAAACCGTGCTTAGCACCGTTGGTCCCGTGGGCACGGTCACCATCCGAGCACGAGCGCTGCCGCTGCCGAGTTCCAACTGTGGCCGGGTCACTACCGCTGGCCAGCTTTGTGGGTGGTCGACGCCAGGCGGACCTTGCCCTCGGCGACGGTCCGGTCCCACTGGTCGCGATCGTCCTGTTCTTTGCCGCACGCACGCCATGCTTGCATGGCTGGCCGCTAGGCCGCGCGCTGGTAATTCTTCTTTGCATCGCGCGATCAATGTGGTGCTCGCCCGCCCCGCCCCCTACCTACCCCACCTAGTCCTTAAGTTGAACCTTGCCGTCGTGGATTTGTGTCGAGGGCAGACGCAGCCGGCGATGGGGACGCTTACACCTTACCTGCTTTTGCCCGCTTAGCCGACACAGCGATCTCGCTTGGGTCCCGCCGCTTGTTGGTATGAACGTCGCGCCAAGCCGCCTAGTCTCGTCCCCTGTGTGCACGAGCTCGCTCTGCCACCGCCGACCGGAGCCCCGCTTTAACACGCCCTACCGCTCGAGCTCATCCGCATGCTTTTTCTCCATGACGTGGCCTCAGCCTGGGCACCGTGCCCCACCTTTCAAATTTGCCTAGCCCATGGTTTCTCAGCCCATAAGTAGCAGGGAGAGCTAGCTAGCCGTCTGAACCACATCTGGCCAAGGTAGAGTCCTACGCCGCGACAATTCGATGATTAGCTCGTCACGGGCCATGTTCGCCACCGTGACCTTGGACCGGGGAGAGAGGTAGGATTGGAGCGGTAACAGTTCAATTGCTCGTTACCCTGAGTTTGCCTTGACTTCCTCCATCCGGTGCTTGCACTATTTTGGCAAGAGAACTCGTCGGCGACGCAGTGGTACGCTGTCGTCGGTGACCGGCTCGAGTGCCGCCATAGCAGCGCGGACACACGTGGGGCGGACCACCCACTCGGTCTTTTCGGTGAGTTTCTGGTGCTTCCCTGCCGTCTCTACCTCTCCGTTAATGCCCTAGGTCATCGGAACAGCCGTGCCGCCGCCGCGGATAGCCGCTCGCCGTTGTCGCTCGCGCTAGTACATCTCCGAGTTCCTAACCGCAACCCATCCTTGCGCGTTTAGTTGTAGATGGCGGTCGGCTCCTTACTTCCGTCATAGCACGCCTAGGTTGCCCGACGTAATCGCCCTATGCCGTCGGTCGCTGCGCCGGCGAGTGCGGGGATCCCCAAGGACCTCCCCGTGGTAAAGGTGGAAACAGCCGAGGGTTTATTTGTAAAACCGTTGTCGGTAGGAATAGTGCGCATAGTAGTCATGTTATTATCTAAAAGCTCGGGGCTTTTCAGAAGCTCGCTGTGGCCTTGGCTCCCCTCGGCCTTGGGCCGTGTTGGGCCATGTCATGACGACGACGCTGTATAACCAACCACGCCATGATTGTCTTTGGTCGAGTAAGTGGTCACGCCCTTTTCTTTTCTATAGCGTTTCCTAATTTAATTGCTAAAAGCAAACTTGTAAATTCAATAGAAAATTTTGTAGTTAACCAAAAATTTTGAAACTAATTTTGTTAAATTCATAAAATTATGATCCATCTGCTAGTATATTTTATTCACCTAGTTTCATAATACTTTCAAGAGTAACCTAATTAATTTGAATACTTAATATTACGAAAACACATACTTGTAGGAATTGTTGTGGCAAATTGGTAGTAGTGTTGGCTCTGGAATTTTTACACCAAAATCCTAACATTTTTAGGCGCCCACGGTAATTTTTGCGGCTCCAGAATAATTGTTTTGCTAGGATAGCTAATGAGCCCTAGTTCGAATATATATATACATATATATATAATAAAGAAATACTTTGAAATGGTATAACTAAAATACTATGGTAAAATAGCGCGTTGTCGACAACATGAGTACATAGCCTAGTACGTTAGTCGTTAAAGTCAGCTCGTTGGCTTAGCAATGTAATCATATTTTACAGTGGGGATTGTCGTGTTTATTTATAACAATCACTAAAAGTTATAGAAGAAAAGTTTTATGATTCACCATTAATTTTTATTTTCGTTGTAATTCTGATCATATGTTGTTCTCCACTGCAAGATAAAAATGTAAACCTAAAATGTATAAACTCTTTTACACGTAAAACTGTCTTAATTCCACCATTGCAGTCGACTTGTTTAGGTACTCTAACATTGTAATAAAGTGATGTAAGAAATTATTAAGAATGTTGTAAGCTTTATTCTCTCATTTAAGATCCTGATAGAAAAATTTGGATTTTCGAGTTCTCCCTTGGGGTATGCTCGACGGAAGAGCACGATTTAGTGCACTCTCTTGGGTACTGAGTGTGTAATGGAAGACAAGTACTCTTGGGAGGACATTAGATTAGACGGTTCTGCCACATACACTACTAGCAGTTACTGCCAGTGTACCATTCTCTACCACAACATTTTGTTCCCCTATTGCCTCAGGTTTCTGCAGACTCTGTTTCCCATCAGTAGCTTGATTGTCAGCATTGTTGGTGGCAACCAACTTTCTAAACTATCTGTATGAACCGGTATTTCCGTTGTTATCAATGGGAATGGGGAGTTGCCTAGTTTCAAAAAAAAAAATGATCTGCTGGATGCAAAAAATTAGCAGTTGAAATAGTTTCTCCACATCCATACGAGGGTAAACACTACTGATGGTGTTCAATAATGTTAAATGGCAAATCCACTAGAAAACTAAAGCTAATAACTGTGAGTAGCCATAACTACAATTGTACTATAACAATAAGAATAAATGTCTGCAGGATAAATTTACCTTGTTTTAGCAATTGAAGAGGTGAATATTTAATCGAAGAAAAGGAGATTAGATGTAGCGAGTTCACTATACAACTTGTTAATGGAGGTCATAATTTATCAGAGCAAATAAGTGGTGGCTTAAATGGTGCTTCGCCTTGATATTCTTTTTCGAAAAGAAATAGCCCAGTTGTTTTAGGCCAGAATTTATCAGATCTGTATACTAATTCTCGCAACCACTGTTATAGGAGAGGCATCAGAAACTGCAGAAATGTCTACCTGAAGAATTCTACAGAACAAAGATAATGCCTTTAGCTGCAAACCTGCAGGAGTTATACTAGCCACAGATGTCAAATTCAAATTTCAACCTGAGGATCAATTAAGAGGATGAAATGGCTGATTGAGAATCGAGAAACTGTCTTTGAATTTTGACGTGTCAATATACTACATAAAAGGGTAATAAGTAGTTTTGGTACACAAGCTATATGAGTCAAATAAATTTACTGTTGATTTCTGTATGACTTCTGTATATATGCATTGCATTTGCTTGATCAGCTATCAATGTTTTTTTTTGAACGTAAAAGAGTGTTTATGTACAGGACAGCCTTGCGGCCTGGGAGGAAATTACATGGTCTCACAGCCCAAAGGATCAACAAGTGGTGCGTCAGTGCTGCGTAGGCGTAAAGGCCCTTCTTTTTTTTCCCCTCTAGAACACGACTTCACGTGTATTTCATCGAGAAGAAAGTAGCACAATACAAACATTAGCTATCCGAGGCGAGATGCCAGGATAGAACAAGGTCCCTAGCAGGCTAGCACCAACGAGAAAAGCGTAGCAGACTACATCTTGAAAAAACTATGCGACGAACAGGTAGAGACCAACACTAAGGCTCTACGACCACTACCAGAAAAGCCGAGATTGCAGTGAACCCAGCGGCGATCCACTCATCTCCTTCGTCCATCACCCTCCGCCTCGCCTGGTCTGCCGTGTAGTCCCCACGTTGTCAAAGACGCGAGAGTGTAAAGGCCCTTCTGTATTGCTCCAGGTCATCCTTGACACGCCCTGCTACCAGGGTGGCTGTGGAGTATATGTTATCGAAAATTCTGCGGTTGCGTAACTTCCACAAGTTCCATATGACGTAGATGGGCGATGACCAATCCATTAAAATCACGTCTTTTCTCTTTTTGGATCAGCTAAAAGTGTAAAATGGAATAATTGATCTTATTTATCATATGGCTATATGGACAGTTGACTGCCTGTTATGAATAAAGGTAGCTGGAAGGGAATTGAGACAGGGAAAGAGCAAGAATGGGGAAGAACAGGACCTACATTGAAAGAATTGAGAAATCACTCTCAACTTGGCAACCTAGTCTCCTCAATACTATGGGAAGGGTCGTACTCATTAACTCAGTTCTTGACAGTAAGCTTATATATGTCATGTCATCCATGCAAGTGCC
Source organism: Miscanthus lutarioriparius (assembly GCA_904845875.1). Classification (NCBI taxonomy): domain Eukaryota; kingdom Viridiplantae; phylum Streptophyta; class Magnoliopsida; order Poales; family Poaceae; genus Miscanthus; species Miscanthus lutarioriparius. Next base: position 134,739,836 of record CAJGYO010000001.1, read on the forward strand.
TCCGGGGGTGTTGCAACAGATCGACAAACTTCGACGGGCTTTCTTGTGGACTGGAGAACCAAACACCTCATCCTCCAAGTGCCTTGTGGCATGGCAAATTGTCTCCGCAACAAAGGAGCTAGGTGGATTGGGAATCAAAGACCTTGGGACACACATCATCAGTCTTCTGCTCAAGTTGATTCATCGCCTGCACTGCGCTACCTCCTCAACCTGGCGCTTTGGATCAGGCAGCGGGCAAACCTGGCAACCTTAAAGAGGGACCTGCGAGGACATCATTGGAAAATGCTGAGGACTTTACTGTCACTTTATCAGGCTATCACAACTGTGACATTAGGAAATGGAAAATCAACTTCGTTCGGGAATGATGTCTGGGTTGGCGACGACACATTAGCAGATCGTTTCCCAGCCCTCGTTTCTCACTGCACTCAAAAAGAGGCTTCGGTCAGTATTGCAATCACCTCAAATCTTCAGAATGCTTTTGTTAAGAGACATTGCAGCCTTGGAGGATGGCGCCAGGCACAGGCCGTGGAAGCCGTGGCTGGAGCTTGCACTTGCGCCCTGAGCTCACCTTCCGTCGCTGCACTCCAGCAGGAGCTCCGGCCTCCGGCAGCCCAGCGGCTGGGGCTGGGACGGGCATAAGGAGGCGTGGCGCTGAGGCGAGTGGGTGGGTGGGTGACTACGGATCTACTGGCTTCATGCATATGAGTTGGTTAGTCTGCTTGTGGTAGAACCTACGTATCCGGGTTAAGTTTTAGATTTTGCAGCAGCGACTCGTATTTTCATGGACTTATTATAGGATTTAACGGCGCTATACTTTCAGTTGTAGGCGACGTCTCCGTCGACAGCGAGGCGCCAGTGATGACTTCGTGAATCTCGAGATCTGTTGACTCAGTCCTTCGAATATGCTCATAGGGGTAGGATTTACGTACGTGTGTTTATATGGGGTCAGTGTGCGTGCGTGTTGTGGACGTCCGCGTTGTACCGTGTAATTAAAAAAAATTATGCTAAAATGTGTTACATCCCGTGTCACCGTACCATAACGATCAGTGGAGAAAACTGACAAAACAAGAGAATTTCGGAGCCTCACAGTCGCAGGTACCAGGATTGATTAGCTTCGCCTGTACGCGTCCGCGGCTCGCCCAAGTCGGATACGATGACCAGTCGAATTCAACTCGTCGCTACCAGTGTATATAATGGCCGCCGCTCGCATCCTCACCACCGTCTTCCAGCTGCCTCTCCCCAACCTCGCGCGATCCTCCTTCGCCCCAATGGCCGCCTGCGTACAGGCAGCAGCCACCGCCGTTCGCGACCCCAGCGCCGTGCTACCGACCCGCAACAACAGGGCGGGCATCGCCATCGGGACCACCGATGACTACGAGGAGACGTGCTGCCTCGGGATGGGCGCCTTCGGCGCCATCGTCGTCAAGGCGCGGCACCGCTCCACCGGCCAGACCGTCGCAATCAAGCGCCTCGCCGCCGCGGACTTCTGCAGCCAGATGAAACTGCTGCGGGAGGCGTGCTTACTGGAGGAGAGCGGCCGTGACAACCCGTTCGTCGTCGGCTTCCACAGCTTCGCCCGCAACCCGGCCACCATGGACCTCTCCCTCGTCATGGAGTGCGTCGGCCCGAGCCTCCACGACCTCCTCCACCAGCACCGCTGCGCTGGGATGCCGCCGCCACCCGAGGCGATCGTGCGCACGGTCATGTGGCAGCTGCTCACGGGAGCCAAGAAGATGCACGACGCCCACGTCGTCCACCGGGACATCAAGACCGCAAACATCCTCGTCAGCGACGACAACATCACCGTCAAGATCTGCGACTTTGGGCTCGCCATGCGCATGGACGCGTCGCCGCCGTACAAGCCCGTCGGCACGCTGTGGTACATGGCGCCCGAGATGCTGTTGGGGAAGCCCGACTACGACGCCCTCGTTGACACCTGGTCGCTGGGCTGCGTGATGGCGGAGCTCATCAATGGGTCCCCTCTGTTCGTGCACACTAATGCAGCAGGCCAGCTCGCCGCCATCTTCGACGTCCTCGGCGTGCCAGATGAAACGACGTGGCCGTGGTTCTCGTCCACACCGTTCGCCACCCAGGTCCAGGTGATATACGTGAAGCGACGCAACCTACTGCGCGAGGTGTTCCCCAAGACGAAGCTGTCCGAGGAAGGATTCCAGGTACTCAGCGGCCTGCTCACTTGCAACCCCGACAAACGGCTCACGGCAGCTGCCGCGCTCAAGCACCCATGGTTCACCAAGATGTAGCTGCCTAAGAATCGCCGGTGCTGTGTGCGTGACTTTGGAGTATACTTCTACCGTTGTGTGCATGTAAAACTAACTTGTCCTTCCCAACAAAGGTTGTAAATTGTAATGCCTGATGTATTGTTGCTGTGAAACTATGATATACTGATATAAATTGCATTATCTGTCTTTGACTCTTTTTGCTGCGCTTTTGAATGAATTTGATTATGTTAGCACGTCCTTCTCGAATAGATCATAGATTAACTTGATTCGGATACAATCAGATTACACGACCTCAGGGGAAGGGAGGTCTCGAGCTTAGCATAGCAATCTAGGTGGAGAAAGGAGGAATTGAACTAGGCAAGGGAGATAGAGCTCTAGACCTAGAGAGAGAGAGGCCAGAGGAGGGAGACGAGGAACAGATGTAGGAGAAGACTCTTCTGATAATTCATCCGATGCCTTCCCCATCTGCTGCCTTCCTTCCTTTGTATTGTTTGCCTATTGCCGCCTTGGGCCCTCCATGGGCTGTCCGTGTTGGCCCATGGCCAATACCAGCTCGCCACTAGAGAGTACCTAACACCCCCTCCTTTAATTTTGGCTTGCCCTCAGGCCAATGCAGAGAAACCAATTCAGTCATGGCCACCAAGGGAAATCATCTCCTTGACAGATGCATCAGTAGAGACCTTGACGCACGTCGCATAGTCAGGTTTGGTAGTACCTTCCATGAGCCCAGGTATAGTGTTCAACTGTCTGTAAAGTTCCTCAACCATCTTGAGTGCTGCACTGCCAACACTCTTCATTGTCATCACTGAGAACCAGTATGGAAGCATGGCACCAACAATCAGTCCAATGAAAACTTTAGGTGTCAGGACATCAACAGTCGAGATCGCAACACGGCTGACAAAAGCACCAAAGAGGGCAAGAGACACCAAGGCTGCTGAACCAATTGCAAAACCCTTCCCAATTGTAGCAGGAGTGTTTCCAGCAGCATCAAGAGCATCAGTTCTCCCACAAATTTTGTGGCTCATGCCAGCCATTTCATCAATTCCTCCAGCATTGTCACTGACAGTAGCGATAGTGCTGAGCATTCCCAGAGCAGCCACAGCAGCACCATACCCCATTCCGGCAATATCTCCAACATTGTCACCAACATTGTCTGCAATGACAGCTGGTTTTCTCAGATCATCTTCAGGGATATTCCTTTCGACTTTTCCAACTAGATCAGCACCAACATCAGCAGCTGTGGTATATATTTCCCCATCAAGTAGTAGTTGCCATGCATACTGTAATGAATTACGTGGGTTACTGTAGTTGTAACCAACTGTGAACAAGGTGCCTGTAGCAAATGACACCCAAGGATGCTTTGGCAGTATGTCATCAGCTGCAACCAGAGATTTTATCCATTGCACTAGAGCTGCATAACTATAAAAAGATAGCCAAGGGGTTGGTCTGAGTTGAACTCCAGTACTCTGGATCTCAAACTGCAGAGATAATGATCGAGGTGGAAGCAAAGGTGACCTCAGTTTCACATCATTTCCCAAACCATAAGTGAATATGCCATGTTGATGAATCAAAGGTGGCCACAACATCACTGTACTCGATTCAGCCATCTTCTGAGATCTCTAATGTTCCCCATGCATAGTGGCAGTGCAATCCAACAACAGAACATCCAACAAAGGAGTAGGGAAAAGCATGGTGATATACCTGTTGAGCGGTCCGCTGAACAACTTGTGACCACTTGTTGGAACAGACGAAGACGTACTTGCAAGAGCTATTGTCGCAACCCACGCGGACAGCGTAGCGCCTCGGCCAGCAGTGTGAGCATGGAGCACCACCACAGAAGGCTGGAACACGGCCATGGCATGGTCGACGTAGCTGGTGTTGACGATGGAGGTGGATTGGGCGCTGGTGGTGACTGCAACCTTTGCTATCGTTGAAGCTGCTGTGGTAGACGCCTCGGTGACATTGTAGGCGATGAGTGCCGTGGATGTGCGAAGCACCTCATAGGTATCATCATATTGTCAAACTGTAATAGGTACATCATCAGCAATGGCATATGGTCAGACTAAAATAAGCAGCACCATAGGCACACACTTGTATATACTGATGAGAAGATGGCTGCAGCAGCACAATAGACATGGATTAAAACATAGGCAAAGAAGGTGCGAAGTCACTCCGTATAGGGTGATAAGTTCCTGAAGCCCTTTGGCAACATCATATTTACGGCGAGAGTGGAAGGGAATGAGTGGCTGAGGTTTAACGGGTGGTGTAGCCACGCTGAGCGATTTTGGGGTGACGTGGCCCATTTCTCCTACCGCGGTGAATCTTGTGATTATAGAGGGAGATCGCTTCCTCACAATAAACCTATAAAATAACAATGGCAGTAGCAATGAAGAAGCTAAGAATCTTTTTTGAATGAAGACAGGATTTTTGGAGGCCTCAGAAGCATAGCAATCGTTATTTGTTCATCAACTTGGAGGTTCAAGGCATGCTGACAACTGGTTTACCCTCTGAAACTGCATAATATAAGTAGCAGCCATGCCCAGTACCTCACTAGCGAATGAACATCAGATTATATCATTGAGCAATGGATATGGAATTTTCATCACAGGCTCAAGAAGGGGAAAAATAGCAAATGGCAAACACTGAGAACATCAGATCATAACCAATCTCCCTCTACAATCACAAGGTTCACCGTGGTAGGGGAGCTGGAGCACGCCACCCCAAAATCGCCTGTACACTTACACGATTCAGCACAACAGAGGAGATGGGCCACGTCACCCCAAAATCGCTCAGCGTGGCCATGTTGCCCGTTAAACCTCAGCCAAATCACCCCAAAACCTCAGCAACGTGGGTAGCGCGGACGATTTGGAGGGATTACAGAGCCTTTGCAACAGTGACAACGAGCTAGCAGATTACTTTATCTACCATTGGCTCGATTACTGCTGGATCTGCTCTCTATCATTTCAAGCAATATTTTTTTTGCCTTTCAGACAACCCAGCCAGAAGCTAAAATAATGAAACTGCACCAACTGAGAGCACAACAATACGTCGAGTACTCATGAAAGTATAAGATGTAAATTACAAACTACCAACACTGATGGAATAAAGAGGGCATGCTAATATTGTCCTAATTTTTGAGCATCTGCGTTAACAGGAGTACCCAAAGGAAAAAACATGTCTTGGCAATGCCGAAGGATGCTAGATATATTTGTGTAACACCTCACACTGGTGGCAGGAGTCACAATATTTTTTAGATAGATATAGATGCTTGAACTACTATGGCTCCAAATAGTAACAAATATGAGCACAGTTACCTGAACCAAATCTTTCTCTTCTATCACACCTTAACTGTTCCGCCTTTGGCAATGAGCTTGGCCAGTATCTGCAGGGACAAATTTAGAGAGGCATTATGATTGATCAGGCTGCAAAGCCTAGAAGTGTGTAGACCCTAATGACTATGCCAAAACATAGAGCCAAAAAACAGCAACAGGGGAACCCCCACTGTAGCAATGTTACCTCCTTGCTGATCTTTGCACTTATAGTTCCATTCTTAATGGATGCTATCAGTTCAGAAAGCTCTAGAGGTGTTAATTTGATCTCATCAATGGAGACTTTTTCATCTTTGAGATAAGTAGTGTCATTGCCAATTGGTGCCGTCCTCCCACAGATGAACACAGAGAATGCAAACATTGAACAACAAGCATTCTAGGCCAAACCCTAGAACACGAATCAAAGTCATCGAAGGATGAATCGAGAGAGGCAAAAGCAAAATCCCAAAATACAAGAGGAAACGGGAGCACCTAAGATCTGCTATGTGCCAACCGTGGCACCATGAGACCCACTGCAGATCGGGCACGGCCACCATGAGCGGCCACAGCAGGAGAGAGGGAGAGGGGGGAAGATGAGGACGACCGGCCTGCAAGGCCATGCCTCTACCCTGCCCTACACTGGTCGTGCCACGGCCTGGTAGTAGATCGAGATGGAGGGAAAGGGAGAGGGAGGGGCCGCCCGTGCCGTCTTCTTGCCACCTGCCATGGCCACCACCACCTCGACGGAGGACGGCCAGCACAAGGGCCCAGACGGTGCGCCGACACACACACCGGGAGAGGGGAGAGAGAGAGAGAGCGCGCCATGCCGAGCTAGGGCTCACCCACAGCCGAGGCCCATGGCCACGCTGCCAGCATGGAGGAGGCCGCCGCGTTCGGGGCCTGCCACAGCGCCGCCACCTCGGGAGAGAGAGGGTGAGGGAGAGAAGGGGAGGCGATGGGAGCAGCTGCGACGGCAGCGGCGGCATGGAGGGAGGTAGAGGCGCAGCGGCGTGGGAGTGGGAGGTTAGGGAGCGTTTTTTCCCCTGAGGCCGGAGATATTTGAGGAGGAACGTGTGGCTGAAGTTTACGGGTGACGTGGCCTAGCTGCCCTGCCGGGGTGAATCTTGTGATTGTATTGTTAACTAGTCCATTACGCGTGCCCTCACGCGCGCTGGCAAATCACTTGGTTAAGGCGCAGGTAAAAAATATGTTTAATCTTTGCATGGAAACAATATTAGAAGTTTAATGTAGATATTTCATGCACAGAAACCGAAAGATTAGAGCCTTTTTATATGGTGCAGGACACATCTACTATGCATACTTTTGAAATCATGGCATTTTCTATGTGTGGTAATCATAGAAAAGACATTTCCAAATCATACACATATCTGAATTTCGCACCGGAATGGAGCCTATTATGAAATTCTGAAATCTTGGAGAGTAACAATGCTCACACATTTAAGTAAATTTGAGTTCCATTCCAAAGGAAAACAAATCATAGCAGCACAAAACATAGAAAATAAAAACTCCACTCCAACCCAAGGGAAAGAATCTTTGCTCTCACTCTCTTGCTATGCTTGCTCAGATTCCTGTGGCTTCTTCCCACCATTCTAAACATCTCAAAGTATCAATTGCTGTGTTTTAGAATCTATAGTTTTCACTATCCACTATATCCTATTTCAAAGGTTAAGGAAACTCAAATGATCATCATCTAAACTAGGAGGACATCCATGTGGCAGTCTCTAGAGTTTCAAATATGCCCCCTTAATCAGATAGCACGTGGATAGTTTATCATTACTTGAGAACTGTGAAATCTTTAAGGAATCTAGGGCATGCTTGAAATGTGACAATGTAACAGAGATTTCACAGGAAAGGTGGCAACAAAACACATCAATATACTTTTCTTCATACAAGGTGACTAAAATATTTAGATAGTTCAATTTTACCGATCGTTGACGAAACAAGCAAACTAGAATTGTGGCGAGAACCCATGAAGCGGGTTAAGTAAATTGTTTCATTGCGTCATCATCCACCTATGCTTATAAATATTACTTGAAATGATTAGTAACTACGTAAATTGGCAACCCAGGAAGGAAATTCGAAAAGAGGGAGCAATCAAAATCAAGTTGCAATCTCAGTAATGCAAGTTGGCACTCTAAGTAGAAAACAACTAACTAAGAAGGTAAGCTGGCTGGCTAAAATGTAGAGCAGATCTTGGGGATTATGCTCTAATACATTAACTAAACTATCTGACACAAGCAAATTGATGTAGACGGGATGGAACCCTGTCATGAACATATTATATTACTAAAAAGGGCTATGGCATATATAAACCAAGATTAAGGCATCTTTGCCTGTAGTTATATATTATTTTAGTTTAACTATAAATAGCTTCTCAAAATGTACTACTTTAGCTTGATCCAGGAAATTCAAGATGGGAAGGGGAGGAGGGAAGGAATTAAGCCATCTTTGCTTGTAGTTCTATATTATTTTAGTCCAACTATAAATAGCTTTTCAAAATGTGCTACTTTACCATCCATGAAATTTAGAAGGGGAAGGGGAGGAGGGAAGGGACAGCAGCAGTTTTAGCATGGGATACCAGGAGGAAAAATTGCTTAAAAGAAAATTAAACAAGGGAAAATAGAATGCCTAAAAAAAGGAGAAAGGAAGGAAAATAAACGGATCCATCCATCAGCCCTTGACCGTAGCTTGTAAATTACTATACTAACATAACAACATGCAATAGTTCCAATAGACCACCAATAATTTTAAGAGACCATCCGAACCATGTAACAGTTTTTTTCTCGAGAATCAATGCACTAAGCACACAAGTAATAACAGACCAAGGAAACCTACTAAAACAGCACAAATATCGGACTGGGAAAACTGCCTGAGCCGCAAGCTCACCAAAAGAACAGAACCTGAACCACCTCATGTGTAGTTTGCTTTCTACCATTTGCCAAGGTGGTAAAAGGCATACATAGGTACATGAAAGATTCAAATTAAGTCACGCACAGGAAAAACATAAACAATAGACGACCGAACCATAACAAAACATGTGGTAGTAGGAAAAGCTGTTGTTCATGGACTGCCCCATTGGCATTTTATTAACGCGGCCACAAATTAAAGAGTCGAAAAAATGAGTAGCCCCATCAAGATCAGGTCATCCCCATGAAATTCTATCAGTGTTGTACACTACAATCCATTGAACGAACTGAATATAAAGACAATAAAGACAAATGAGCTTCAGTCTTATTGAACTTTTGTATAAAATTAGCTCTATGAAAATTAGGTGTCACCTCAATCCTCAAAAATGAGATGTTGCTTGTCCACTCTGATAGTACGATTGGTAGCGACCGGCAAAGTCGTTGATCCCTTTTGAACAGATATAATACATCAATTGGTTGAGAAATATATTGCAATAGGAAAATAAAGGCTGCAATAATGGAGTGAGGAGAAAAAAATATTGAGAAAGACCATCAATATATAAGGGTGCGGTTTATTACCTGAAGGACTGGATATGCAGTAGCCATACTATCTTGTGCTACAGAAAGAGGTACACCACTGAGCAGCCATGTGCAGCATTCATTTCATTAGAGGGAAAATAATATCACCTTGCACATATGACATATTAGACAGAGTTAGAAATTGAAAATTTTCAATCATTAGGGGGAAAATAATATCACAATGCATGGAGGAAGATAAAAGAGTTTTTTAACTGCAGGTTTAGGGGATTGTCTGAAAATAAGGACAACATCTTTTCTTTTGAGCTAACCATGACAGCAAAATGCAATGCGTTGATGCATGAGCATGCTTGAATCTGTAGGCACACTAATATATCAGGCTGGTACCTATAACCATTTTAACTAATGGATAGAGCTGCTCCAGTTACTGTTTCGAACAAAGAGACTTCAACTCAGGTAATAGAAAATACAATATTGAAGGGGAAAAAATTGGCATCTCAGTGGACCAAAGAGAAACACAATTTCTATGTGGCTGCAATGTGGTGGCGAGATGGTCCAGGGATGGCTACTGAGACATTGCAACCAAACGAATCAGCAGGACGGAAGCAAAGAAATCTTGAAGCCGGCAAACGTGGGGCGCAGAGAGCGGGCAGAACAAATTACCTACATAATATGTCGACGTCGGCAAGATTTTAAAACCGGCGGGCCGTCGAGGAGCCTGCAAACGAAGGCAAAGGTTAAAACAACACTAAATCGAGCAGCAGCGTGAAAGCATGAAAGGCAAAAGGGCGGCCGCCGAGAAACCAAAAGATTAAAGCCGAAAATTAAAAGGAAGCAAACCGGATGGCAAAGAACAGAACGGCAAGCATAGGAAGGCTGCGGTTGAGACACGGAAGACGGCGCGGGCGGTGGCGGCGTGTATCAGAAGGCGCCTAACCCTAACAAACGCCAATCCACGAGCAGAGGGAGGAACACGGCGGTCAATAAGGCGGAATGCAGGAAGAACCAAAGGCACAAGGAAAAACGCAGCCATAGCAAGGAGGACCAAGCAAAGCCGGTGGGGGAAGCCGAGAAGCACGACGCAGAAAAGAAGGGGCGAGCAACAACGGTAACCAAAACACGAAAGGGACGGCCATAGGCGCGGGAGGACTGATCCGGTCATGGAGGCCCCCAAAGCTTCACGCTTGGTGCTCTACAGACTTAGGGGAACGACCGGATCCGCCATGGAGGCCCCGGGATCGACCCAAAGAAAGAAGGCAACAAGCACGATCGCACAGATCGACGCTGCCTTAGCGAGGGAAAGAGAGGAGGAGCAAGGAGAGAGGCCACCTTCACTGCGCCTGCCCGTAGCCGCCGCCCGTGAGAGATGAGGGAGAGGGAAGAGGCGCGGATGCGACGCGAGAGGGAGCGGTGGAAGGATCGGGAAGACATAATCGAAAGCCGTATATATTTGATGGGCCTGCTCCGGAGCGAAGGCACACAACAACGAGAGAAGGTAAGGAAAGCTGTGGTGGGCGCCAGCCGCAATGAAGCTACTCCCCGGGCGAATCTGCCTCCATACAACCATGACCACACGATCGAAGATCCAACGGTCATAAACGAAGGGGTGACGTGGATAGCCCGAGAGGCGGCCAAAGGAAACTGCCTTAATATATTAGAATATATAAATAAAATGCCGGCTTGGGCCCTCCATGGGCTGTCCGTGTTGGCTCATGGCCAATACCAGCTCGCCACTAGAGAGTCCCTAACGTATTATTCATCTTGTCATAAGTAAAGCACTAAACCCTGAAGTGATCTCTCTGAATATTGGCATGGCAGCAATTGCAACAGTATGTATACATGTGTTGGTGTTTTCGGACCATCGACGAATAAATTTATATTTGTGCGTCTAGCTTGAATGGTGTGCTCGGAGGACACAAGGGTTTATACTGATTCAGGCGGAACGTCCCTACGTCTAGTTCGCTGATGCTCGTGTTACCGGCACTTGGTTTGTAGTAGGGGTTACAAATAGACGAGAGAGGGAAAGGATCCCAAGTCTCTGGTGGAAGGAGTGAACGGGTGCTGAGAGCTCGATTGCCGTTCAGCCGTGTTCTCGTGTCGTGCTCATGTGTTAAGATCTCTCCTGTGTCGAGATCTCGCTCCCCTTAATGGGGCGCCCTGCTTCCCCTTTTATAGGCGAAGGGAAAGCGCGAGTTACAGAGGAGGAAAAGGAGAAGAACGAGAGAGAAGAAGAAGGCTTCCAGGGTCGCCGGGTCCTTCTTCTCCTTCATGCGGGTCACGCTGATCCTGTAGATGTCAACAAGGACGGCCCCATGTCGTGGCCCTGTTCGTCACTGGCGCCATGCGCAGGCGTCATCTACCGGTCATGGCGTTCCACTCCATCCCAGCGGACATCGTGGTGAACTGACGCGCCTATCAGCGTCCGTACGAAGGTTAGGCAGAACAGCACCGGCACGTCCGACACAGTTCTTGATGTGAATCCCCAAGTATGGCCCGTCATGGCCACAGGTTACATCGAGGTTTGCCAGCCTCTTCTCTGGCGTCAGAGTTTTGACCCAGGCCCATACGCTTGGACCTGGAGTGGTTGGCGGCAGTATGGGTCTTCGTCGGACGAGACGGAGACCGCGACCTTGGGCGAGACGGAAACCGCGTCCTTGAGGTCGGGCGAGACGGAGCCCGCACCCAAGGGGTCGGGCGAGACGAAGCCCGCACCCAAGGGGTCGGACGAGACGGAGCCCGTAGCCTCGAGGTCGGGCGAGACGGAGCTCGCACCCAAGGGGTTGGGCGAGACGGAGCCCGCACCCAAAGGGTCGGGCGAGACGAAGCCCGCACCCAAGGGGTCGGACGAGATGGAGCCCGCGGCCTCCTCGAGGTCGGGTGAGACGAGCCCGCGGCCTTGGGATCGGGCGAGACGGAACAACGTCCTTGGGGTCGGGCGAGACGGAACCCACACCCAAGGGGTCGGACAAGACGTAGCCGCGGTCTCGAGGTCGGGCGAGACAAAGCCCGTGGCCTTGAGGTCCGACGAGACGGAGCCCGCGGCCTTGGGGTAGGACACGACCTTTTAATACGTCTCGAGCTATTTGGAGAAGTCAGCATGGATCCCTAATATCGATACCCGACAACGTGCCAGAATCGAATATGGATACTGGTTCAAAGCCCATTTCACTACGTGACCATCAACAGTTTGCAGGCTATGGAGGAAATTGGCAAAGCAACAGAGAACTGGAAGTAACCTAAACCAAGGCCAACGCGCTGTAACATGTATATGACAGAAAAAGATCGGTGTTTCCAAAATTCAGATAACACCTAGCCCAAAAGATCAAAACCATTAACATTCGCTTCAAAATCCACAACTGGACCTCATTTCTATTTCCACATGTGTTTGAATTGGAGCTCCAATTCAGTTCATCTAACCCAATGCCATGAGCCCACGAACCAGGGCCTTTCACATCTCCACACCTAGGTACAACTCCAAACGAAAGACAGGACAAAACTCTGGAATAAGAACAGCTAATATCTATCTAACCACCTTAGATGACAATGCAACCAACCACTGTGAAAATGGTACATTCGAGAAACCAACACGAGAAACCTAGCAGGATACAGAATCGCCGTAGACTGCACCCTTCTGCAATCAAGCAGCATTGCAAAGGAAAAACAAAGAGAAAAAAAACATAGCAGAATCTTGAATGACTTGAACACCAGCAGCTTCTGCGGCACAAAAGGTATCTCCTTGGACCAGGCTCCAATAGCTGATGGCATGCAGTGAAAATTAACAGCCATTTGCAACGGCCGCCTCTTCAGTTGTTGGCTTAATGTCTTCTGGGGCGACACCATTAACAGCTACTGCCTCCACACTATTCTCCACCACAGCGTTTTGTTCCCCTATGGCCTCAGGTTTCTGCAGGCTCTCCTTCCCATCAGTAGCTTGATTTTCAGCAATGTTGGTGGCTGCCAACTTTCTATTCATGACCTGCAGGGTGAAAATGGCAGTTGAAATAGTTTCTCAACATCCAAATATGGGCAAACGCTACTGATGGATACCATGAAATGGGCTGAATAGTGCCAAATTGCCAATCCACATGAGCTTATAATAGGAAAAATGCTCAAACCAATTCTACAGAACCTCCATTGCTGCATATAACCCGCAGCAACAAGGCTATGAACTTGTACATGTTCAAAGGAAATATTAGGGAACATAAGCTAGATTTTCATAGTTCTCAGGTTAACAAGGGAAACTGCAAGTGCTAGCATTCATACAACTGCAGTAGAAGAGGGCTCATTACATGAAGTAGATTGGTAGTCACTCACACACCTCAACTGGATGCTGACGCTTTGATTTCTTCTCCTGCATTATCTTTTCACGGTCATCATAAAAGCTAAAGTCATCCAAGATGGATGTCTTGCAGACATGATCCTTGAAAATCTTTAAAACCTGAAGGCCTTGGTCAAGCTTAACCTGCAGACACCATGAAAAAGTATGGGAAAACTTAGCTACCGCAACATTAAAAGTGTTAGACATAAAAATCTGAAGGGCAATTTTCCATTTCTCTTAAGAGAGTACTGGCTTCCTGATTCATGCATATCAAGAATTTCTGCTACAATGTGTTACCATCAACAATCAGTGGAGAAAACTGACAAAACAAGAGAAAAACTGAAAGGAACTTAACTCACCTCCTGCGTATCTCTGCTGTTTGTAACTGGTTTGTTTTCGTTATACTCAAGAATGATGTGCTTCAACGAGCTGTTAGGAATGTCCTTCACAATGTGCCACTTGACAGGGAAGCAACCAGTCCACTTGTCCTGCTGCCAGTATTCAACTGTCTTGTTAAAATCAACCCGACCCACCATCTCAGCCAGACCAACAAACTGTCCGCTGGTGTTAACCTGGAAAATCGAGGAAGACAAGTAACATCAACATCCAACCTTACACACAGGTTCACAGAAGGGGGAAAAAGGCTCTTTAATAGAGGATAAGGATCAGACTTACAGAAAACAACAGGAACACAGGACAACTGCTTGATTTTTCCTTAGCCTCTTGATAAGCAGCATCCAGCTTTTTATTTCCACTAGGGGTGCTTGCCCAAACATTGTACTTAATGCTCTTGTGAACATCATCCTCACTGTATGATTTAATAATAAAAATTTTGGCATCTGAGTAGGTCTCACCAAAATCAGCAAGGTTGTACTGTTCCTGCTTAACAGCATTAGAGGCATCACTGCTGGGAGGCTCCTGTCCTTTTGCATCAACAGCTGCTCCAGAACCCTGTTGGTTTTTAAACAGACTACTTCTTGGTCCACGCTTCAACTCATCCAAACCATCCAAGTTTCCATTGCCAAAACCATAAGATCCGTAGGTTTTTCCTCTTGGCCTGTACTTCCCATTCGAAAACGCATTCCACCCACCATACAGCCCAGGACCATAGACATGAGAACCATACCAAAAGCTAGGTGCATAAGTGTTTGTGTTGTACATTCCACTACCAGAGTACATTGAACTCATGAACCCAGCAGATGGCAACCCCATCGAAGAGTTCTGACCATGCAAGCCCTGCAAGAATGCCCATGTTCAGAAGCAGTTGATGCCCATACAGCAAACTAAGAAAGTATGCAGGGTATGTACATTTCACTTAAAAATGCAACTGAACATAGCTTACATTGCCCCAAAATAACACAAAACCTATCAATAACTTGATTATTACATAAAAAAATTGTAGTGCTGGTTTATCTATTTTCTTTCCCAGATACTGATCATTAGGTCTAGACAGAACAGAAATTTAATAAAGTTATGTGGTACATGGATCATTATCAACGATCAGTATTCACTATTCAGTAAGTAACACAATTTGTGGAGTAAGCTCAATAATAGATGACAAAGTCCATGCACTTTCATATTCTGACTATACCTTATTATTATTAGAGACTGTCGATGTAGGATTCCCACCGAGAATTTCGGATGCTTTTCTGAAGAGGTGCACGCCACCAGACCATGGGTAACCCGTTTTGCTACCTTGATTCTGGTAATTACCAAAACGGCCATTTGGTTTCAGAGGCAACGTTTCCTTCTTCAGACCTTTTACATCATCAATGCTTTTCAGAGTGGTTTTGGAGGAATCCAACAAGACAGGCTGCTTATCAGCAGCAGTCGCAGTAGAAACATCTTCTTGTATCGAAGGAGATGATTTGCCAGTTTTAGCCTTGTATACTGGTTTGCTGGCAGTAGTCTTTGGCTGGTAGTATGTGGATGGGTACTGGTAATGCTGTGATCCATAAATCTGACCATCAGCAATACCATAATGAGGATAGCAATACATGTCCCCATAAACACCCTGAGGAGAAACAAACAAGACCAATTAATCCAAGTACACTTTGTACAGACTAAAATTGTGAGCATGACTTTCATTTGCTGTGTCCAACTAATGGGGTGGACAATGTATTGAACTATGGAGATGAGTGACTACAAGCTTAATGAGATGTGAAGAAGGGGATGAGTACTCACAGGGGAAAGTGCATCCCCTCCATCCTGGCTCACGTAGACGGAATAATCACCCCAACCTAAGACAGAGTTAAAGGCAAGTGCTCTGAGTTCGGGATCAACATGTAACTACACAGTTGCAGTTTCTACTGCTAATCCACTAGAAACAGGTATATTAACAGACTAATAAACAGCACTGCTTCACCTCCACAGTAGTAAGCTCCAGGGTAGGCACCATAGTACATGGCAGCATCCTTGTAATCCTGCTGCGCCCATGGCTCCGCTGAGGACGCTGGAGGGTTCAGAGACACCACCTCACCCTTGGGCACACCATTCAGCCCTCCCGACCCCTGCAGAAAAGATTCAAAACTTAGACTCTGGAGGGCTGCTGCCGCTGGAATTGCACGGGGAGGCAAGCGGAACATACCTTGTCCTTCGTCTCTGGGCCCTTGCCGCCTTTGCTCTTGGGATCCACCAGGGACAGCGTCTGCAGTAAATCCGCAACATCTGGAGCAAATCAAGTCAAGGGAAAACTCTGATCCAGGAGCTTCCAAATACACAGACCAGAAGATCACGGATTCAGCAGGGAATTCTAAACCGCAGAGTTAAACTAGGATCGAGGAACAGCAGCGCAGAACAAAATTCACAACAAAAACTAGAACACCACACACTCCACAGTCGGCGCTTGTAATCAACACGAAACGCCAAAAAAAAGTCCATAATCCTGTGCTTTCACCAACAAATCGCCTGCGGCTAAGAAACCAAGCTATTCGCTGGTCCAAAAAAGGCACCAAAACCTTCGGAAAATCGCCCCAAAAAAAACGCAACCAAATCAGGGGAAGGGTGGAGCTGCAAAGGGTTCTCAAGGATACGTACGGCAGCGGGCGCGACGGCGGCCATGGTGTCGATCCGGCGGACGCGGGGAGCGTGGCGGCGCGGTCCAAAAACCCAGAGAAACCCTAACGAGGCGGAGCGGGGGGTGGGGTGGTGTATGGTAAGTGTGAGGGCAGAGGTGGAGCCGCCCGCAACCGTGGGGAAAAAAAGAAAGAATGAAAAGGGGAGCGAGGGAAACGAGTGGAGAGAGAGCGAGCGCGTAATTTACAATCGCGCGGCGAGGGGTTTGGTACCGTTTGGAATTTTCCTTTTCGACGACGAGGTTGTGGGCCTGGGCCGGTGGGCTGGATGGGCTTTTGCAGGTGGGGGAAAGTGGAGTTCGTCGTCTTGGAGTTGACTAAGGGCCCACTGGGCACGTGCCGAGTTCGAGCCCTGACAACGATCATCGCCGCCTCCTCCTCAGCATCGACATGAGCAGCCGCAGCGGCGCAGCCACACCGCTCGATTCCGATGGCCGCGGAGGCGACTCCTTGCCGCTACCGCCGGATCCGGAAGGCCTCTGACCTCTCCGCCGTCAGCGCCGCCGCGCCCTCTAAACGGGTACTCCCTCGCCAGTCGCCCCCCTCTTCCTGGCCTCGTCCACGTTTTGCGTGTCTTCAACTATGTGTTCGTAGGTCATGCATGATGTTTTAGATTCGTGGAATAATCAGCCAGCAGGCATGACACTTTTTCATTTTTTTTTATAAGTCTTTTTTTTATTTCATTGCTACCTTGCCCGTCACTGCGGGATTGTGAACAGACACAATGTAAGCTCATGTTCATTTTCAGTTTTTTGTTTTATACAAAACATTTTCTGTTTAACTGCAAGGTTGCTACTTGCTAGTATAGTGTCACTATGTGTTAAAATTGGTCAATTGGGACATCTGTTATGCACGACCTTGATCCTGTTATCGTTTAGAGTGTACCTGGAAACAGGAAAATATGGGACTCATGTATTGATATGAAATTTTGTGCTTTACTTTTTTCCATGTTGTTCCTTATACCAAAACAAAATTTCAGGTGCGCATGGGAGAGAGACGATGCACCAGTCATGAGGACAGGATCAGCAGCTTACCTGACGAGTTACTCATCTTGATTATTGACAAGCTGGACATACGCTCAACAATAACAACCACCATCCTATCGAAGCGATGGCGTGATCTTCCTCGGCGTTTGCCAATATCCTATAACCTCACTGTCGATGACATCCTCCCACCACGCTATCACCGCCTGAAACGCCTTAACATGGAGGCTAAGGCAGCGTACGAGGCAGAGAAGAACATGCACAAGCTGACCGACATCTATGCCATCAAGGCTCAGCATGAGCGTTGGATGGCCAAGATCAGGCCTCTCAGTGCCATCCTGGAACGCTACAAGCACCGGGCCATGAGGCGCTATGTCAAGCAGGTGAACGCATTTCTTCTGGCCCCAAAGAATGTGCGTCAGCGCCGACCTGTCCACAAGCTGAGGCTACAAATGCTGGGACGTTTGCATGAAAACATTGATGAATGGGTCACTGCAGCCATTGCCAAGTGGGGTGTTGAGGACTTTGAGCTTATGATTGATGGCTATTGCGTATGCTATGACCTCAAGCAGCTGGATCGATACCAGAACGTTCCTCTGGAGCGGCTTGTGCTATCCAACTGCCAGCCTCTTTGTGCATGGAACTGCCTGACAGTACAGAGGCTCACCAAACTCACATTGGGTGCAGGTTCATATATGGGAATCATCAGTAGTATTCTTAGAAACTGCATAGAGCTAAGGGATTTCAAAATCACATCTTCTCGTGTTTGCCAAGCTGCTCTACGTTTCTTTGTGCCGACGTCGAAGATAAAGAGTCTGCAAGTGGATTGGTGCTGCTTTGGGAAAATATATCTGATGTCTCTGCCTTGTCTTGAGACTTTCGTTTGCCATGGTCGCCCAACCAAGTTATCCTATGGTGAGGTGCCTCGCCTTAGGCATGTGAGCTTGGACTACTTACAGACCGAATATAACAACATCGACGATGAATCTGGTACTAGTAGGACATATCCACCGAGCAAATTCTTCAAAAGGATCCCACCGCTAGATTCCCTTGTTCTGCAGTTCAAAGGACCCCGGGTGAGTAATCATCTCTTATCTCTTATGCATACTTAAGTAATTGTGTATTGACATTGCTGTGTCATGTAAAAACCGTTGTGTATTTATGTATACAGATGTGGATCGAACCTTTTGTTGTTCCTGGTGGTCAGCTCAAAAAACTGTTCATCGCAAATGTCCCAGTGAACTGGGACGTACTATGGATTCTCCTACTGCTTGGTGCAGCACCAGCCTTGGAATCGTTCCATGTTCATGTACGTTTTTTCTTGACCAAACTTACTGAAAACATATGTGCATGGATGTTGGAAATACTAACTGTAAACCCATCTGTTCTGAAATCTGACAGATTGACAACAACTCGGAGCAGCGAGGCTCAGGTGATCTTTGTGACAGTCTGGACGCCGATGCGCAGCAACATCAGAACCGTTGCCTGAAGGAGCTTGTTGTGGCAGGCTTCGAAGGATTGGGGTGGCAAACAGGCTTTGTCAGAATGATCATGAAGAGGTCGCCGTCGCTGAGGCACGTGCACCTGCTTGACGGCGAGGTCAAGGACAATGAGCAGGAGCTGGGGGCGCTGCAGATCGTCCCACGGCGCCGGGCGTGGCACGAGTGTGAGCGAGCTGTGGTGCTGGATGACCTCACCGCTGGGTTTCGCTTCCTGCCTCGAATAATTCTGGAATGAGCTGCTTAGCTTCTTCCTTGTTCAAATAATATCATTCCATGCCTTGTTAAATCGGTTTAAATTATGAAAAAAGAATGTAGAGTTACACGTGTGCCTTTTTTATTTATAATAAGGATTATGCGTGTGCCTTGTCACCTTTCGCTTGGAGACTAGTATAGTGCCCGTGCAAACGCCACGGCTGCATTTCAGGGATACACATGAAAACAACCCAATGGGAAAAAAAAATGTTACGGACAATACTTGCAATTGCAATTGATCCGTTATAAATAATTTGGCTAAAAATGTTCCTCTATCAGGGCTACTTGCTTACTTCTACAGTTTGACATTATCCTGTTCCTCAAATCCAATGAATGCTAGTGCTTCTCCACTTGTCCTCATATCCTCAGTAGTCTCCTGAAAATATGCAAGACAAAATAATATATTATGAGTGGCAGGAAGAATATGATAGTACTGCTGCTACTAAACATTTGGTCAGAAGCAATTTAGATGCGTCAGCTTCACTGGTGCGAAATAATGCTGAACCAGGCAACTAACTCTTGTACCAGCAGCCTATCTACTCGCTGTTTCAGTGAATACAGCAGAACCCAGAATCGGTCAGTAGAGTGTGCGCTTGCGAGACAACAATGTGATATTATTTGTTTCCAACAAGAGATCACAGATGAGAATGAACAAATACTTGTATTAGTTCACCTTGTACAGAAAATTTTATCAGTAATTCTCTTTTGTTCATAACCTACCAGCTACATGCCTTAATCTAAACAAGATCTCTGTCACGTCCCCAATCACAAATCATAGACATAATAAATATTTTATATGGTAAGCAACTGAATCTGGAAGTCCAGCACACCACCACGCTTCTGGTAAAGCCAATGTACGTGCACCTAAAACATTTAGCAAATTGTAAGAACCAGACATATAGCGCGCCATGTTGAAACCATGGGAATTCACGGGATCAGAATTTAGAAGTCACAGGATCAAGTAGTGTCAGCACTCATATTACTTGATTCAGTCTATATTTAGCCAAGAACTCTACCTGCAGATCAGAGGGGATGCTAGGGGCCACCTGAGGTGCATCATTTTCAGCATCAGTTGTATCACATGAAACTAACAGCTTCCTTCCTCTTATATAATGCTTGTTGGAAGTGACGCCAACTGCATGGTAACAACATAATTGTAGCAATCAGATCCAGTCACTGCTCCCATCCTAATTGTAAAAAAAAATCAACTTAGCAATAGAACATTCAGAAGTAACACTTGAGCACAAAAGCATATATTTGCAAGCAGAGAGGCAGCAGTAACACCTCGAGAGTACTTTACTGGTTGAAAAATAGACTGGCATAAGGGATAGGCAAGGGTAAACTGGATAGCCAAGTTCAATGACTGAGAAGTAGAGGGCTAGCACGAGCTGTGACCATTGCCAAGAACGAGTGCATTCTATACCTAGCGATAGGTCAATATCCTTTTTCCTATCTATTGAAGATGCAAAGAGAGATGCTTCTTCCTCTTCAAGTTGGAAGTGCAAGAAGAAATGCGGTAAAGCGGTAAATAGGAGTTCCATCTACCACGCACTCGCCCCACACTCCAGTTCAGCATCGTTTCTATTTTCTTATTTGGGATCTTGCTTTTCATGGTTCTCATCTCTGCAACTCGCGATTTTCGCGAGAGAACCAAATCCAAGTTGGTGAAGATCATGATTTGGGCTGGCATAGTAGTTCCGTGAGCGAGGCTTACTTGGGTCGTGTTATAAATGCTCTCGCTAAACCTATTGATGGGAGAGGCGAAATTGTCGCTTCAGAATCTCGCTTAATTGAATCTCCTGCTCCGGGTATAATTTCTAGGCGTTCCGTATATGAACCCCTTCAAACAGGGCTTATTGCTATCGATTCGATGATCCCCATAGGGCGCGGTCAGCGAGAGTTAATTGTTGGGGACAGACAGACTGGCAAAACAGCAGTAGCCTACCAGACCAACCCACTGAAATGCAAATAGGGATCAGAAATGTGGTCAATATCACGAAAGAATAATGAAAGACCGTCTATACCCATATACAAATGGATGTTTTCATAAGGAAGCCATCGAAGGCTTTCCACAAATTGAGAATTGGCCGTAGAAGGATCGAATTGTATCCGAGGAACAGGGGGATACAAAAAAAGTAATAAGAGAAACGCATGCACCAATCAATCGTATCGGTCTTATTGAAGAATTTGGAATGAAAAGAGGAGTAATGCTTCCTAGCACGGACGAGAGAATAGGACCACTTAGATCGAAATAGCATTCACTGAAATGTTCTAACATAGAGTAGAATCGAACATTGAAAAGATTAGTTGACAACAGTCAATCAAAAGATGGGGCGCCAAATTACTAAACAATAGGGGTCTTTACATGCAAGTCACCAACACCGTAATTGATGAGTGAGTAGGTGGGTTAGGTGCACCCTCGACCAGTGGGAAGTCATGAGGCTAGCCCCCTGAATGAAGAAGTAGTGGGGCCTCGCCTACCATGCGATGCGCGCTTTTATTTAGATTCTAACTAAATATTATACTGAACTTTATCCGGAATCTTTCTTTAGAATCCATCCGCAAAACGCAATTTGTCGATTTCCATTTAAGGTACACCTTGCCTTTTTCGTAGCTTTGTTACGCCTATTCAGCTAGGTGGGGCATTGGTCATAGCCAAGTCGAAGGAAAAAAATAAGGTAATGAGATGATGGTGTCATCAAGAAGTTTTCGACGAACGTAGTAGCGGCCAAAAATGAAACTCTTGCATGAAAGACCGGATTTGACGCAAGATGAATGGTGTTGGGCAAATGAAACCCGCGATCGAAAAGTCACCAACGGAGCCATACAATCTATCTAGTAGTGTGCCATGGCGGTACTCCGCTTCGCAATGGAAGGAGCAACATCTCATTGCTTTTATCTCATCCAAGATAGTGGAGAGTCTCCCAAAAAATAGAGAAGCCTGTAGTTGAGCACCTATCTCAAGGCCCAATCGGCATCGATGGTTGCACGCAACTCTAAAGAAGACGATGATGAAAAAAGGACGGCTCAAGAAAAAGGTACCTCGAATATATCTAAGAATCCGATGAACTGCCGCAAAGTGAATCGACCGGGGGCAGCCATGAAAGGTCGACTTTCTTAAGAAAAAGCCATCCGGGCAAGAGATCGTCGAGATAAACCAAACCGCCGACCCTCATCATCATCTGCGTCGGATCGAGATAATGGTGAGCCATCGATCGGACGGAGTTTAACGTAAAGCTCCAAGGGAGTGTCAACACTCATCATTGAGTTGAGCTCGAGTGATCAAGTCATGACGTTATTTGATCCGAGATACCAAATATCCATGAGGAGAATGTGCGATCGACCTCCAAGCCAAGAAAAGGCTTAGAAGCGCGTCGGTATACTTTCATAGCAAATAATTGATGAAGGCGACACTCGATCAGCGATATGGTAACGGAGTAATCACCAATCAGTTTGATATCATCAACATACAACAACAGAATAGCACGTCCTCGATCACTAAAGTGACTAGCCAGATACTATACTGTCTGAGCTGAGTCAGCCCTTATGGAAGGGAAGATGGGCACTGGCTCTTTGAAGGAAGAGGGTACTTCAAGCCCAACCTAGAGATAGGTTGGGTTGCGCGTCCACACCACGGCTAGTCTGTCGACTTTTGGGGATATCCCCGCCGGGCAGGTGAGAACAGACTATCGGACGTTAGCTAGAGCTGAAGCGAGGGGGAAGGTAGATTGAGAACTTGGTTTCGGACAGTTTACCAAGGAGAATATCAGGACAGGCAAACGGGTGAAATAAAGAAATCAGCTCTTGGATCAAGCTGAAGGCACGGTTCTTACTTCCTAAGAAATGATAGCATTGAGCTCACTTAGGAGGAGATAGGATCGGGAGGTCATCGGCCAGAGGTTTACTACAGGAGTGAAAGAGATGGGCGACAAGAAGGCGGTCACCAGCTGCTACTAATGGGATTCCCACTCACAGATGAGACCCATTAGAAGTGGTTGTCCCCTGGCACTACCGGGAGGGTGCCTGGCCGGCCGGATTATTCTTATTCCCGGTTGTGTGGAAAAAAAGGAGCCCTTACTCATCTTAAACAAAAGGCTTAGCGCCCTCAACTTACCAATTTCACTATAGGCTGGCTCTTGGTGGAAAGGTTCAATTTCTGATTCTTTTCTTGGAGCTGCAGATGTAAAGAAGAATTGAATGCCGGCTATTGCTTGATCTTATCCCTAGTCTCTAGGTCAATGGCCATAAACAACCAACTAACGCATAAAGAATGTAAGGATAGGGGCTGAAACATGGCTAGAAATGCGAAAGCAATCGATTGAATCCAACGTGAGTCAACAATGGGGTCTATTAGTGCGTTCTGAGGGTGGTATCAAAGGCATAAAAGGGTTCGAAAGTCATAAGCCACGGCGGACGCATCCATTTTCTTGCTAGATGTCGACCAATTGGTCATGAACATCGTAAGGCGTTGTTCTTCGCGAATCCCCGCCGTAGTATCGCCTACCCCTACTCGCTTAAAGCCCTTTACCAAGAACTTCCACAATGGTTTCCTTTGACATCTTGTAAGTCACAGCCTCCTTACCCAAATGAGTGAATGAACGAGCCAATAAACCGTGATCGGTCCATTTACTATTTATTATAGTCTATGACGGAAGATCGCCTTTGCACATGAGATGCGTACTTTGTGGTTGGCGGGATAAGCAAAGCCTACATCATCTAGGACTTGCCATTGAAAATAAACCTTTCTATTCGGTCATCAACATTTCTCGGGTCCATTTAGCTTCGGTGACCGGATAGATCCATCATCTTCGAGGAGGAGGAAACATAAGTCCAATACGCGTTATGGAAGACTAGGGATTGCTAATCCGCCACGTGGGAAGCCTTCTCCTCTCGGGCTCAAGAGTCAAGATAGCCCGCCCTAAACAAGAAGCGACTTATTCTTTCTACTATGGCGGATAAAGCAAACCAAAAAGCAGCATAACGGCTTTCGCGCTAGTTGCTCCATCCGTTGCTTGTTTGGTTTCGATGCATAAATCAACCTCTCGTTCAAAGGTAATCCCGGTAGAGTCTCATGGAAGACGTCGGTAAATTCTCGACACCAATCGGAATAGATGATAGGTTCTTGACCTCCGATTTCGCTCGCATGGTCGATACAAGGTAGGCGGTACAACCCGACTCGATTAGATGTCGTGCTGTAAAGCTGAGATTGTCGTAATTTGATCACCAACTTGTCCGAATTGCAATGAAAATGGCTTAGTCCCCGGTTTCGGAATGTCACCTTCCTGCGAATCAATCGTGGGCTCGTGGCATGATGCATAGTCAACCATTCCAAGCCCAAAGATCATATCGTCCCGCTTTTGCAACTATTGGGTCTACTCTTAGCTCTCGTCCCCGCAATCAGATCTTAAGGTATGAACACCTCAATTCTGAATGAAGAATTCAAAGGTGGGTGTTCCGATCAACATTGTTTTTCCACTCTCTATTGTCGCCACCCACATCTTTTGACCCAAGCTTTAGATGATACTTGAGTGATCGCATCCAAAGATCAATCAAGACGTAAGCAAAGCACCCGAAATATTGAAGATACACTTATCGCCTTCTGGGCCACGGTAGTGTCATCTGTCTGATCTAGTCTGTCGATTGGTCCCCAAATTCGTTGTGATGTGCCCGAATGTGACTCACTGCGCCTCCTCCTGCCTCCAAATCTCACGTCCCGGCGAGAGATGGGACCTCCACGACCTCTCGGCTGTTGTGTACCGCCACCTCTCGCCACTACTCCCTGTGTCATCGGTTTGGTTCGGTCTCCAAGCATGAGTTTTGAATTTGGCTTGGGGTGAACTTCAGGTTGAGCTGGAAGTCTCCCTTGAGTGCTTGCAGATGGTTGTGAGGCTACCAAGCTATCCATACGAGTGGTCAATGTTTGCATAGAATCCCTTACACCAAATATTATCAATCCTTTGGAATAGAATACCTGTCTGCACCTGCAGCAGCAAGATCTAGTTTTACTAAAGCGGCACATTTTTTCTCTGTGGACCGAGGAGAAAGGGGGCTCAGCAGGAAGAGGATTGTACCATGAGAGAAGCACAGAGGTCAACCCGCTTCAAATATGGAACATGGATTCTGGCAATGCAACGGAGTTGGGTCCTCATATCGATCCGAATGAATCAGTCTTTCTACAGAGGTCAATCTTTGCCTATTAGGCAAGAGGATAGCAAGTTCAAAATTCTGTCTCGGTATGGATTCGAGCCATAGCACATGGTTTCATAAAATCTGTACAATTTTCCCGATCTAAATCGAGTGGGTTTCCATGAAGAAGATCTTGTTCAGCATGTTCTATTCGATACTGGTAGGAGAAGAACCTGACTCGGTATTCTTAAAAAAAGAACTAGCTGTTTGTCATTGTCAGGCTACTGTTCTTCTATTCTTTCGAATCCATGAAGTAAGACATTGATTTTGCAACAAGGTCAATTATGTTCATTGCATAATAAGTTCCCTTGAAAAGTGGCCAATTTACCCTCTTTTGCAATCAGTTTCGCTACAGCACCTGCTGCTCTAGCTAATTGCCCACCCCTTCCACATGTGATTTCTATGTAGAGTTAGAGACGCATCAATTTGCGTCAAAGGTCCTAGATACATAACCGCTCAAGATATAATCTTACCGCCTTCCGTAGAAATCGTTGATACGACACAACCTATAGCTAACCTGAGAGAGCCCGTTGATTTCTGTATTGAGTTACAGATCAAGAGAGATCGCGGATATCATACGGAACTCAGAAAGAACTCTCAAGATGGAAGTTATCCTATAGATGCTGTATTCATGCCTGTTCGAAATGTATAGCTAGCTAAAGCCTCAAAGGCAAGTAAAGAATCAGCCAACAAGGTTTGCCATAACGTTTTTGAGTAGTTTGACAAACGAACGCTTGACTTCCAGACCATAAAAACCTAATAGGTCTGAGTGAAAGATTGATTTTCATACATAATGAATAGAAAAGAATGGAATTTCCGATCGTACTCTTTTTTATGCCGGGGAGTTGCCGCTGGGGACCATGATCGAGAGGGCATTTTATTTGCCGTAAAAAGATGAAATTTATCACTTCCTGCCGGGTACTCGTTTTATGCTTATTAAATAAGAAATTCTCACTTGGTTGAGGGCAAAGAGAGCGGCTCCATTGATTGTGAAAGCTAGTCCGTTATTCCAGGAGTGGAATTTTCATTCAAAAGTTAGTAATTTGAAATAATAGGAAAGCTTGGTATTTTTGGTATAGAATGCAAACTTCCAGCTTCCTTGGATTTTGCAATATGACTGGTGGCCTAGTCTCAAGGAGCCGGTGCAATTTGGTACTTCATGTACTTTTTATTCCTTAGATTGTCTCAAAGTTCCAAGTTTTTTCACTCTCTCTCCATCACATCAATTTTTGGACGCATATATGGAGCATTAAATATAGGTAAAAAAGTAACTAATTGCACAGTTTGATTGTAAATCACGAGACGAATCTTTTGAGTCTAGTTAGTCCATGATCGGACAAAGTTTGTCAAATACAAACGAAACGTGCTACAGTGTCCAGATTGCAAAAAATTACAATCTAAACGAGGCCGATGAGTAAAAACCAAGATACAAGGTTCACTTGTTTATTAGGTGAGACATTTCATCAAACGACATGTGGGCGAGTAAACAAATGGCGCCCACCATATCTCAGATCCTACTAAAACCCAAAGCAACCCATCCGTTCTTAACACCATTGAATTAGATTACAAACCAGGAGAGATTATTATACCAAGCTAACAAGAAGAAATAGCAAGAAAATTATACGATGGTCTTAAGGCAGCTAAGTAGGGCAGAGATTGGTGTCTTACCAGTTCAAGCTTCCGTCCTAGTGAGGGAAGAGGGCAAATAGCGTGGATAACCGCGGTTGAGTAGCAGCATCTTGAGCTTGCTGCCGTCGTCTGAGGACAGTAGTTGACCAACATAACACTTGTCTGTGCAGCTTATACCAGTAAGCAACAGCTATAGGATAGTAGTTGAGAAAGAAAATATTTATAAGCAAGTAGGAGAAACAAAACATTAGTGATTTCATCAGAGGACCAAACAAAGCAGCATGGGTGCATTATATTGGTGTAGGGAAGAAGCATGATCTCTTTTATTTCTCTAATTATATCGTATTACTGGTGCTCTGTGGAGATGAACTTATGTCACCATGTATTTTTATTAGCATTAGATTGTTACATTTCCAATAAATAAAAATTTGAACCTATGTCAACATGCTGTAAAATTGTACCAGCATCATGCCAACCTAATCGAACCTAAACGGAAAATATAACCCACTAAATAAGTCATAGTATCTAAGAAACCCGAAGGCTGAATCAGCTAATGCTGGGTTGCGAAGAGGAAAACAGTAATGTGCACACAAAGCAAAAAGACCAAAATTGATCTAGCATAAACAGAGAGAACGGTTCATCTGGGGCACTAATACATTTCCCAAACCCAGTTCTGTTGCATAAACGGATGTGTAGTCAGCTGAGTAAGCATATGGCCAACTAAAGTTGCATGAGTTCCTTACCCAAAACACGACAAGAGGAGAAAGAAATACCGTACCAGAATGGGCAGTGGGCTCGTGGCTGCAAAGTGGTGACCGGTACCCAAAACACAGCAAGACGAGAAAGAAGACGGTGTTCCTCATGTGTATCCTGCCTATGAAGAACTTGATCCTGTTTTAGAGTGGCACAAACTATTGTGTTAACCACTATACATAAAATTTATTCAAAGGAAAAGGGAGGAGGACACTTACAAGGAAAATATGAAGCTCCTGTAGAAACACTCTCCATCTCCATGCACTGGCCTAAATTCAGAATAGGCACGACAAAGGTTGAGTACAGTTGAATGAAATTCCACTCCTTGCTCAGCAACCATTTCGAGGAGCTTGTGATGCCTAATGATCCCAGCCATGTGTACTTTCTGCACAAACACAAGAAAAAAGGAATTCAAATCAAAATGATCTGAACCAGGTAGCAACAGTTCTAATATTGGTGTCGGCTGGTTAGGGGTTGGCGGCAAGCAGGGTAGGGGTTTGTGGCGAGCAGATCACGGCAAGCCTATTTTGAACAACATCAAGTAAGTATTTAACCTAAACAAGAAAAAAACTAATTTACTACAAAGTATAACAGCCTAACTCATGATTGTCGTCAGATTGCAGACTGTAGAGTGTTTCATTGTTGTCGTCAGATTCTAAAGCTACCAAACAACATGGCGTGCAAAAATTAGAGCACAGTAAGTATGGCATCATTGCTTCGAGTTAG
Source organism: Miscanthus lutarioriparius (assembly GCA_904845875.1). NCBI lineage: Eukaryota > Viridiplantae > Streptophyta > Magnoliopsida > Poales > Poaceae > Miscanthus > Miscanthus lutarioriparius. Next base: position 134,768,271 of record CAJGYO010000001.1, read on the forward strand.
CAAAGGAATCAGAGAAAAATTAGGATCCTACGAGGCCTTAACACCACTGCATAACAAGTTCTTGCCCAAAAATTAACACTACTGCATAACATGTGCACATGCCACATCACACAACTGGAATCAACTCTCATCAACACTGAACATTCAGAGCATGAAGCAAACTGGTTCAATTGTTTCAACACAAGAGAAGGGAGAGAAACCAAGCCGTAATGCACCTTAGTGATCTTGAGCTTGTAGAACACATCCTGCAGGACCTTGTAATTCTGGATCATGCCTCCGTCTTGACGTCGAAGTTAACCTTGTGCATCGGCACAAGCACCGGATGCGTCGCGTGACCGCGTCCATCGGTTAACGCAAACCGCTGACGCCGCTTTGTAGACCATGAAATCGACGAATGGTTCTAGGGACTCAAAACTCGAAACAGAACCTAACCGCTTAGCCCGCATCCTCCCCAAAGATTCGCGAAACCTCGGCTCCACCACTAACGCGAACAACACAGATCGGGAAGACGGACTCAGGCGGGCGCTGCTTACCTTCTCCACCTTGGAGAGGCCGAGCTGCAGCATGGTGTTTCTCCGCGCCGGTTGCCTGTCTGGCCGGCCGCCCGGCCCGGCTAGCCGTTGCTTGGCCAGCGCCTAGCACGGGAGGGGGGCGCAGATCCAGGCTGCCCCGACCTCCTGGCGGTTGGCCGCCGCCGCCGCCATTGCAGCAGGCGGCGAGCGAGCGAGCGAGAGGCCCGGGATCGCCTTGCCCTAGTCGCGCCGTGGGGAGAGGATCGCTGGAGCCCGCAACTCGCGCGTGTGGGAGAGGAGGCATCGGGGAGAGTCGGAGAGAGCGAAGTCATGCGGCGTGGCCATGGGGAGAGGAAGGCGTCGGGGAGAGAGGGAGTCGCGCCAGGGGCGTCGGGGGAGAGAGAGTGGGGTGGACGCGAGGTGGGTTGAGCGATGAAGGTTTGATCAAAGAACATGAGATCTGAGTGAGGAAGGGTGCGATTGGTTTGTGGATCAAGTTGGATAGGATATATATCCGTGTATATATTGGGACAAGGATATTCATGATGCACGTTTGGTTGGATGTATATGATAAGCCATTTTTTTAGTTGGATGGATGAAAGTGGATGGGACGAGAATAGTTGACTAATTATATCTCTTATTTAAAAATAATATCAACTAATTAAACACTAATAAATATGCACTAATACAATTTATATCATGATAATCACTAATTTAAAATAAAATATATTAATTAGCACCACTAAATATCCTAATTACACACATAAAACATGCACTAATCAATATATTAACACTTATCAAAACTAATCCTACCCTCATAATTTTTAAGTGTTAAAATAACATACTAATAATCCTTAATTTATTTAAGCCTTGTTTAGTTCCTCCCCTAAAGTTTACTCCATTTCCTATCAAATGTTTGAACAAATACATGAAGTATTAGATATAGACTAAAATTTAACTAATTGCACAGTTCACGACTAATTTGCGAGATGAATCTTTTAAGCCTAATTAGTCTATGATTTGACAACGTGGTGCTACAGTAACGCATGTGCTAATGACTGATTAATTAGGCTTAATAAATTCGTCTCACGGATTACTCATGGATTCTGTAATTTATTTTTTTATTAGTATCCGAACACCCCATGCGACACACCCATATGACAACCGATGTGACACCCCAAAACTTTACACCTTGGATTTAAACAAGGTCTTACTAATGACAAAGATTATAAGACATGGATAAGTTGGTCCGCCAGATTTTTTCAGACCACAAAATTCACCATCTAGGTGGAATATTCTGTATCCATGTATTTCTTTACCTAGTGATCCATCCAACCAAACACACCTCATTCATGGATGGTCCTATCCTATCCAATGAGATAAGCAACCAAACACATCCTAAGAGTAAGGAGAGGTTAGAGCGGATCTGATGCGTTCGTTTCAAATGTATATTGTTTCTGATTGTAGTTTTTTTTATGCATCTAGGAGAGATCATGACTACTGAGGTCATTAGTCGGAATTTTTCGAGTCCGAACGTTCGGACCCGAGTCTTCCGCCCATGATTCCGGCGTCGCTGTGATTCCCGCCTGATTGGCCGATTGTTTCACGTGAACACAAGTGCTTTTTGTGTATTGAGCTGTTTATTTTTTGTTTGGGCCTTTTTAGGATGCTTTGGCCCATGTTGATGATTTGATTCAATCTATCACTGCCACGCTGTGTTGTCCTCCGTCATCATGTGAGTAGGTGCTACAGTTTTCCTTTCTTTTATCTTTTTCTTTTCATTTCTTTTTCCTTTTTAACTTATTTTTCTTTAATTTTATTTCCTTTCCTTTTTACTTGTTTTCTTTTCTTTCTTTTTGCTTATTTTTATTTATTTATTATTCTTTTCCTTTTTGTTTTCTTTCTTCGCATCTATCTATTTTTACTCTTTAATTTATTTTTTCTATGGTTCTTTATTCTTATTTTTTGTAGTTCTTTATTCTAATTTCCTTTTTTATTTTACTTTTTTATTTTATTTAATTCAATATTTTATTTATGTTTTTCATGGTTTATTCTTTTCTTCTTCTATTTCTTTCTCCTTTTTTATTTCTTTTTATGTTTTAGTGGATTTCTTGTTTTCATTTTTTTCTTTTCTTTTCATTTTTTTTGCATCATTTATTTTTTATTTTTATTTTCTGTTTTATACATTTATTATTGTTTTCATTTTTAATATTTATAGTTTTTACTTTCCTTTTATTTCTTATTTTTTCTTTTCTTATTATTTTTTATGATGTTCTATGTTGTTTTTCGTGATGTTCATATATTATACATGTGATGTTTTATGTTTTTTTATTTTCACATGTTATACATGTGATGTGCTGTGATGTTTTTTTTATGTTCACGTGGCGCCTATATACATGTAATGTTCTATGATGTTTTTTACGATGTTCGTCTATTATACTTGTGATGTTCTCGTAGTATACATGTGATATTTTATGGTGTTTTTTTGTAATGTTCACACAATATGCATGTGATGTTCTATGATGTACTTAGTGATGTTCACATAATATATATATGATGTTCTATAATATATTTAGTGATGTTCTATGGTGTATTTTAGTGATGTTCACTTAGTATACATGTGATGTTCTATGATGTATTTATTAATGTTCACGTAATATATATGCGATGTTCTATAATATATTTTTAGTGATGTTATATGGTGTATTTAGTGATGTTCACTTAGTACACATAGTGTTCTATGATGTATTTAGTAATGTTCATGTAATATAGATACGATGTTCTATAATGTATTCAGTAATATTCTATGGTGTATTTAGTGATGTTCACTTAATACACATGTGATGTTTTCTAATATATTCTAGGATGTTTGAAAAGTATCCGTGTGATGTTCTTTCAAAAAAGTTTTCTATTACGTGTTTTTATTTTTTTCTTATACTTGGCTCTAGAGTTTATTATTATTTATTTATATTATGTATTTATTTTCATATGTATATTATAATACTAATTTTATAAATCTAAAACTAGAATATTGTCTAAACAGAGAATATTTTTCTTATGAAGACGAAACATTATTCTCTGAACCTAGAATATCACGTCTGCTCAATAACTGAAAATGTTTTATCTTTATTAATTAATGTTCGTTAATGAAACTTTATCTAAATATATCCATGTGGGGTCTTGTTTTGAAGCATTTATTATAAGAAACATAATGGTACAATCAGAATTTTAATTTAGATACTCGGTTTAGTAGTTATGATTTTTGTTAAGTTTATACCTCACGCAAATCAATGAAATGGAAAAATTAATTTGTACTTCGGTCCCTCACTTCCTGCGCGCCTACCCGCGCAGCGCACATTGCAGCTTGGTCGGCGCGCGCTGGGAGTGGACCAATTGGGCGGGAAAAGGTGCCGGACGAATGTTACCATCCGATTGGGCGGACTCTAGCACCGTCCGTCATTAGTTGGGGTAGCTGTAGGGAAGTTTGATACTGGTGGTTTTTATAGTGGTAGATAAGGCTGGATAACGAGCCGGCTCGGCTCGTTTGGGCTTGGCTCATTCTGGCTCGTTAAGATAACGAGCTAGCTCGGCTCGGCTCGTTATCCTAACGAGCCAGAAAGCCGGCTCGACTCGTTAAAAGCTCGAGCTGGCTCATTAAGCTCGTGAGCCAGGTATAAAAAATACACAAAATATAATATTTGCATTTATCTAAAGTTTAAGGATAATAATAATACAAAAGAAATGCATCTAGACCAGTTACCAGTCAATTTATAGAGTCTAGACCAGTTACCAGTCAATTATAAAGTGTAAGATATGATGTAATACAAAAACTAATACAAGTTTTGATATTTTTTTCCTGGAAGCTTGGCTCGTTTAGCTCGCGAGCGGCTCGCGAGCTGGCTCGAGTTGGCTCGTTATAGTTAACGAGCTAAAATCTTGGCTCGACTCGGCTCGTTATCATAAAGAGCCGAGCCGAGCCGAGTCGAGCCAGCCACGAGCCGAGCGAGCTAACGAGCTTCGAGTTTTTCGTCCAGCCTTAGTGGTAGAGATGCAAGGGATGGAGCTAGCTGCTCGGATTCCATGGTTCACGGAACAGTGTGGCTTTTGGCTTTTTTTTTTACGAAGGGCGTGTTTGGTTTCGCATATCTGCGCGTTACGATCGAGATAAGCCAAAGAATCCCGCCAAACGGACTGCGACCAACGCGCGATGGCCGGTTGAAAACGAACACGGGCGGGCGTTCCCCAAAACGCGGCCTCGGAGGCGAGTTGTGGAACCAAACAGGCCCGAAGGATCGTCGCAGTTGGCTTGGCTTGGCGTGATCAACGATTCCTCATAGCATTTGAAAAGATCTTAGTACAGGGCACGCCCTGTGGTCGACTATCGTTGGCCGGTTAATGCTGAACTGTAAATACTCCTTTTTTAACATGACTTTATAAGCACCGTCGTTTGTTAGAAATTCTCTTGTATTGGTACATGTATGAAGTTTAGTTTTCAGGTGCTGCTACGCGTATAAAGCTTGAACTTTACTTTTTAGTTATGATTTATGAAGTTTGAACAGAGTGTATAAATCATGAAGCATAAAAAACTCCTGAACTTTACTTTGCCTCTCGTGCAAACACAGGGATTTCCACGGGCAACGGTAGAGAAAAATCCGGATTCCCCCTCAAAAAAAAAATCCCGATCTGGAATTCCAAATGGAGCCTGAACTGTCAACTGTGGCACAGAGCTTCGGCCGCATCCGGCACGGCGACACCACACGGTAGCTAAACTGTAACAACGTATCTTTTTTTTTTCTTTAGAAAAGCCAAAGCAACTACTGTGTCTTCCTCACCGGCCCGTTATAGACTATAATATGTTTTGATTTTCTAGATATATTAAATTTATTATATATTTAGACATAATGTATAATTACTCTCTCAGTTTCAAATTATAAAACAATTTTAGTTTTTCTAGATGCATTGTTTTTATCATGCATCTTGACGTAACGTATCTCTAAATACATAAAAAGTTATGAATATAAAAGTACCAAAACGCGTCTTATAATTCGTAATGGTGAGTGATTGCAAAAAATATACATTATAAAGGCAAAGACCTGCTTCGTTTCACTAAAATTTGGTTTATACGGATACATATGTTGATTTGTTGTAAGAGAAAAATATTGTTTATCCGACGAGAAGTCTTGTTGAAGTAGTGCTATAGAACAGGGCTAAAACTTTTTATATTTTAGAATAAAGAAAGTACTTAATGATTTAGGTTCCTCGATACCCTATGAGCAAAAGGTCAAAGCTATGTAAAGACGTGCACGGTGTGCCAAACAAACTCGGAGCAGAAAATCAACAATCAACTTGTCCTGGGCTCGTTGATACCATTGACACCTCAAACCCACACGTCAAGCTTTCTCAATATATATATATATATATATATATATATATATATATATATATATATATATATATATATATATAGAATTATCTATTTATAGCCTATTTGAAAACAAACCAGTCTTTTATATTTGGCACTAAAATTTTTGAACTTTCTTATCTGGCACCAAGTTGAAATTTTCTTCCGTAAATAACACTACTGTCTATTTTGGCTTGCAAAACAACGTAAGTGCCCTTGTTTGTAGTAGCCGTTTGGAGCACGCATGCACGTTGCTGCTACTTCTGCATGCATGCTGCTGCTGCTTCTGCACAAGGCTGCTTGTTGCGTTCATCATGACCTTGGACTCGTCGAAGCTGAGCACGCCGTCGCCGTCGAAGTAGTAGGCCAGCGCACTCTCGCTGCTGGCGGTCGACTCCGGTGAGGGTACGTCGCTGGTGTGCGAGTTGCTACTCCACGCGGGGGGTGGTGTCGCCGTCATCGTCGCTGCAGGCACTGCCTAGTTCTCTGCCAAGACCGCTTGCTAGCTTCCTGCGATCTCCACCATGTGCACCGTAGCTCCTTTCGTCCTTCCCAGCCTCGCCGGCGCAAACATGATGAAGAGGACAACGATGGCCACGACGCACGCGGAGGTCGCTCCTGCCGCGGTGCGCTGGTGCGACTATGGCGTGGACGATGACGCCGACATCGACGCGTTGTTCGGGACATACACGCCGCCGTGCGCCCTCGCGCCCCCGCTGCCGCGGACCTGCCGATGCCGCCTCAGGAGTTTCTTGCGCGGTCTGGGCGACACAACTATCACTACGACTACGAGCACAGCGACTTCCAGGCCGTTCTCCACGGTATTCGGAGCGTTCGGATCCCAGCCGCCGGCTTTGCTTCGATGCCGGTGGATGCTTCTGAGGGCTCCCCAAGGACACCAGCAGTAGCGGTGGTGCTTGCAGCGCCGCTCAGCTATACCGACGATGCCACCGAGGCCGATGTGGTCACCATCAAGACGTCGCCCAAGATGAAGCAGCCGCCGAAGTACGACATCGACGCCACATTCTGGACCATGAAGACAGAGGCCATGGAACGTCCCTCGCCAGACTACCTCAGCCATCGACAGGGAGGGGAGATGATGATGATGGACCGCGCCGACCTCATCGACAAGATGCATCGCTTCTCCACACACTACGACCTCGCCCCGGGAGCGTTCCACCACGCAGTCTCCTTCGTCGACCGATTCCTGTCGGCCAAGAAGATCAACCGCGACGAGCGTCAAATTTGCCTCCTCGGCGCCGCAGCCGTCTTCGCGGCAGCCAAGTACGAGGACAGGAACACCGTGCTGAAGATCAACTCCGACCACGTCGCCATGTACGCTGGGTGCACCCGAAGCGAGGCTGTTGACCAGGAGCGCGAGCTGGTTGCCGTGCTCGGCTACCGCCTGAGCGGACCCACGGCCTACACGTTCGTCGGGCACTTCATGAGGCACAGCCAGGAGGAGGAGGTGGTCAGGGCCCTAGCGCATCACCTGGCCGACATGGCGTTGCCGGACTACAGGTGTGTGGCGTTCCTGCCATCCGCCGTGGCCGCGTCGGAGATCTTGCTGACGAGGACGGCCCTGTACTATTCGACGGCGGTGCCGGTGGATGCAGGCTACTATAGGCTCGAGGAGCTCAGCGACTGCATACAGGCGATATACGACATGCATGAGAACCTGTGGGTGTGGCCAGGGGTGCGCCCAGATGATGGTACACTGGGAGAGCACTGCTCAGTTCCGCTATTTCTTGTCTCCCCTGTCAATGCTGATTGCCATGCATTGACTGACCTGTACAAACACGCTGCTGCTGCTGCTGCTGCTGCTAATAGATGGTACAAACCTTTTCATCACGTCTGCGCCGGCGAGGCTGGGAAGGACGAAAGGAGCTACGGTGCACATGGTGGAGACCGCAGGAAGCTACAAGCGGTCTTGGCAGAGAACTAGGCAGTGCCTGCAGCGACCATGACGGCGACACCGCCCCGGCGTGGAGTAGCAACTCGTCCACCAGCGATGTCTCCTCACCGGAGTCGACCGTCAGCAGCGAGAGTGCGTTGGCCTACTACTTCGACGGCGACGGCGTGCTCAGCTTCGACGAGTCTAAGGTCATGATGAACGCAGCAAGTAGCCTTGTGCAGCAGTAGCATGCGTGCAGAGGTAGCAGCAGCGTGCGTGCGTGCTCCAAACGCCTACTACAAACAAGGGCACTTACGTCATTTTGCAAGCCACTTAACATCGTTACAGGTGAAAATAGACGGTAGTGCTATTTACGGAAGAAAATTTTAACTTGGTGCCGGATAAGAAGTTCAAATTTTTTAGTGGCAAATATGAAAGACTGATTTATTTCAGTACCAAATAGATAATTCTCCCATATATATGTTGTACACCGGTCCAAGAAAATATGGATCGTGGAAAAACAGACATAGAATGTTTTTTTTTCTAAATACTCTACCTATTTTAAATCATAAAAGTTGCTTTGATTTTTTTAAATATATCACTTTTGTTATGTACAGTACCTAAATACGGAGTATATGTTATGTCAGAAAGTTAAAATGATTTATAAGTTGAAAATAATGGTGTATGTTTTAGAACAGGAAAACATTTGCACTGACTGAAGTAATGAGAAGTGAAAAATTGGTTCACCTCAACACTTCCCGGCACATTAATTTTGTATTTCTCAAGAAAAAAAATCATCAGCCGTAGATCCTGAGCCGTCAAGCCGATCCAACGGTCGGACACCTGCGCGCCGTATCTCACATGTCCACCGTTCCCTTCGCCGGACAAGTTGAGCCCAACCCTAAGCAGCCCCCCCGCGCTAAACCCATCACCGCCACCATGCGAAGAAGCATCGGCGCCGCCGCCGCCGCCGCCGCCAGGCGGCACACCCACTCCCATACTCCTGCGCCCCGCCTTCTCCTCCTCGTCTGGAAGCGGCGGCGGTGATGGCGGTTTCGGGCACGGGCGTGGACGCGGCCTGCCGGCCTCCGGGCAGCCGCGCGCTCCCGGGAGGCCCATTTCCGACGACGATGGCGCGGATCCCTTCTCCGCCACAGCATCCGTCGGCCGCGGCCGCGGGGAGCCTGCGGTACCCTCATCCCCCAGCATCCCGTCCTTCGCCGTGTTCTCTGGCGTCGGTCGCGGCCGCGGATCCCCACTGCCCCCGCCGCCACCCCGCGAGGACGCCCCCAAGCAGCCGAGCTTCACCAAGCGCTTCGACAACGCTCCTCAGCGCCCCGATCCGGAGCCGCCGAGTCTCGATGCCTCCTCCTCCGCGGCGCCGCTCCCCCGCACGCTCCCGTTCTCCGGCGCCGGCCGCGGGGCCCCCCGGACGCAGCAGCCTGCACCGGATAAGCCTCCGGAAGAGAACCGGTTCATCCGGCGCCGCGAGGCGGCAAAACAGGCTGACGCCGAGCCGGCGAAACAGGCCGCCGCCGCGCAGCAACCGAAGTTGTCGCAACAGGAAGCCGTGGATCGGGCGGTTGAACTCCTGGGCGGCGGGGACCGCAGCGGCGAAGATGGCGGAGGGCGTGGTGGCAGGGGTCGCGGCTCCCGTGGCCGTGGCCCGGGCCGCGGCCGATTCAGGGGGCGCGGGCGCAGCGACGGCAGGTCCTTTGACGTGGAAGACGACCGGCAAGCGATCTACTTGGGAGACAACGCTGATGGCGATAGGCTAGAGAAGCGGCTCGGCGAGGACAAGATGCAGACTCTGGAGCAGGCGTTCATGGAGGCAGCAGATAATGCGCTGCCAGATCCAATCGAGGATGGTTACCTCGAGGCTTTTCACACAAATAGCATGGTGCGTACGGAGCCAGAGTGGATTTTGTTGCATTTTCCAATCTGGATGTGCTTGTGACTTTCCTGAAAGTTTTTGTTGCTGTGGATTTGTGCATGCAGATCGAGTTTGAGCCAGAGTACCATGTGAATTTTGGTAATCCTGATATTGATGAGAAACCACCAATGTCCTTGGAGGAGATGCTTCAGAAGGTGAAGCCCTTCATAGTTGCATTTGAGGGCATCCAGAACCAGGAAGAATGGGAGGTAATTTCTTCAATTGGTTGCACAGTTTTATGTTTACCCTCGAAAATGTTTCTGCTCGTATCGTATATATACTGTTTCTGTTGTCACTTGAATTAGGTATGTATTAGAAAATCCCAAGCCTTCATACCAGTGGTAAAAATCCATTTATGTACAGCTACAATTACAATACAAAATGGGTCGATGGTTGGGTAATATTAGATGATCATTACCTGCTCTAGACAGGCTTGAGAAGAGATAGAACATGTGAACAACATAAGCTGCAATCATGATATTACTCTTGTCTACAAATGTCTACATTCTACAATTTTGGTGCCCATCTAGTCCTGCTGTCATAACTCTGCTGACTACTATATACATAAATTTATCTAGATTGGCCTCTTATCTTTAGGTATATTAGTAGTTTTCTATTCAGATGTGAGACATAACTTTACACAGCATAAGCTTATATACAGATCAATTTTGTTAGATGCCTTATTCTATATTTCAGCTTTTACTCCACTTATGGAAGTCCTTACAACATCACATTACATTTTGTGTCAGATCATTAAATTAACATAGCAACTAGTGCATGCAAACATTAATGGTTGTATTCTAATACGATATATTTTGTGGCGGAGTATTTTAACTGACTCAATGTATTCTACTCTGTCATTATCAGGAATCTGTGAAAGATGTAATGGCTAGAGCCCCCCATATGAAAGAGCTCATAGATATGTACAGTGGACCTGATGTTGTGACTGCAAAACAACAAGAGGAGGAGCTGCAAAGAGTTGCAAACACTCTTCCAGAAAGCATCCCTTCTTCAGTAAAGCGGTTTACTGACAAAACTCTACTCTCTCTTAAGGTTTGCCTTCTTGTGACAACTTGTTTTCTGAACATTCCTTGGTTCCATTGGATCGATTTGATATGCTTGCATTTTCAATCATTCAACTTCTGAATCTCCCTTTGGTGATGAGTAACATGATTTGTGGTTAACTTGAAAATATGATACAGCAACCAGTAGCCAGGTTTCTTTTAAAAAAAAATTGAGACGCCTTGTGTTGGCATATTTATTAAACTTATTAAAGTTCAACTGCAATAAACATTTTATCCCTCTATTCCAAATTGTAAGTCATTTTGACTTTTCTAGGTACATAGCTTTTGCTACATAGTAAAAACTTTGAATCTAAAAATGCCAAAAACGACTTACAATTTGGAACGGAGGGAGTATTTACTTGGTGTTTTGTGTTTCATATAACATCTCAAATGTTTTGCCTGTTATGAGTATCATTAATGTTCGTTAGTCTGGTGTGGCGGTCTTGTATACCCTTTTCTGGAGCATATCTTGTGTGGATAGATATATTCAATTGATAACACAAGAGATGTTCTGTTGTATCTTCAAGTGCTGCCTTTTAGTTTCTTCCTACTTTTTCTTCCTTTGACAATAGGGTTGCTGCTGTCATAACATTATGATTGTTATTAAAAATTCTGTCCCTATTTCTGTTCATTGCAGAACAATCCTGGCTGGGGTTTTGACAAGAAATGCCAATTCGTGGACAAGTTTACTTGCATAGTTTCAGAGCAATACAAGTAGAAAGGCCTCTTATACTCTGTTGTAGTAACCATCTTATTTATCCTCCAAGGAGATTTGAGGGGTGTTCTTTGTTTTGAGAGAAGATGTGATGCCCATATCTAATCCATGCAATGTTTTTTTCTCATTCACTGGGATGCTAGTTTGATAAATAAAATTGCTGATAAACATGGTTTTTTTGCGAGATTTCTCTCCCTGACAATTTGGTTCTGGGGAGAGGGAACGTTGGCCCTGTTCGTTTGAACTTATCAGCCGTACCGTTTTAGTGAAATAACAGTGTTTTTCTTTTCACAACAAATCAAAGCATTAGCATCGGCCGTTTTTTTCAGAGCAGCCAACAGGGCCGTTGCCGCTGTTCTGTTCCATCATATGAAACTCCCATTCCTTACTCGGGCTTACTGAAATGCTCATTGAAATATGTTGTTTTGGGAATGAAAATTTGTTAAGAGCTAATCAAATTATGTTTTCTCGTGCCATGGGCTTATGGTCTGGATCGATCATGTTTAATGTGTTTTCTTGTGCTATGGGCCACATTCCCATTTCTGGACCAGTTATTTTCTGCAGTCACTTCGCAAATCTGAGTGGACCCTGGAGCGCTCTGTTATGGAATTCTTGGAGTGGAAGTAAGAATACCAGAATCATAAGGTGAAACACTCACATACCAGTATGGCAGTATCGAATTGCCCGTGCGGTTTTTCTCTACTGTACAATATACATGTATAGCAGGCTAGCGGCCTGTGTATGCCTTCTCTAAATGCAGTGTGTACTTTAAACGGCGCTTGATCCAAAAGAGAGCCGAAATGCCAACCTATCTAAACTCTAGAGCTCGACTCTGGTCCTGCTCGGTACAAATCGTCGTCTTCTTTTTTCTACGCTATACAAAAGTGAATCAGATATATCGTTGAAAACTTGAAATCGCAGATGTTTGCTGCTAGGCATGCTCAGGCGAGCCCTTATGGTGCCTGAAATGCATCTCAGGCCTTGTTTAAATTCAGAGGGTAAAGTTTTGAGGTCTCACATAGGGGCGTCGTATTGGGTGTTCGGATACTAATAAAAAAATAAATAAAAAAATAAATTACAGAATCCGTCAGTAAACCACGAGACGGATTTATTAAGCTTAATTAAGCTGTCATTAGTGCATATGTTAATGTAGCACCACATTATCAAATCATGGACTAATTAGGCTTAAAAGATTCGTCTCGCAAATTAGTCGTAATTTTTTAGTCTATATTTAATATTCTATGCATGTGTCCAAACATTTGATGAATATGGTGTAAACTTTTAGGCCTCAGTATCACAATTCAGGGCCATTCGTTCGTCCTGAACTTGGCTGCTGAGTGAAGTTACCTCAGAGCTTTGGAATCGTGCTGCTGCAGCAGCAGAGGCTGGTTCTCGTTGGTCTGGCTGCCCAGCGGCACGTACTGGGACATGATGTGCGAGTACGACTACAAACAACGGCAGAGAATTTTCAGTTGAGCTGCCATCAGCACAAACCTCTTTGCATCCAAACGGTTCAGTCCGTTCACTGCTGAAACATGTATCCTTTTCAGATGGACATGTACACACTACTATGAGCCTGTACTCTTATTAAAAAAAAAAGAGCCTGTACTGGTGTCATGGCGATGAACCAGCCGAGAGCCTCGACATGCATGTTGTTATCTGCGTGACAGGTCCAGAAAAAAGTTGGTCGTCACCGTCACCGTCACCGTCACCGTCACCGTCACCGTCAGATGGCAGAGTGCATTGGCACTCGGGCATGTGTGCGCGGCAAGGCCAGCTTCTCCCTGCGCTTCACTCGTCCAGGTCTGGAGTCTGGACTCTGGAGGACGTGGACCGGAGCATTTGTTTTGTCAGAACTCAATCAAAAAGGATAAAAAGACGCCCAGCCGCACGCCCTCCGTAAATTTTTGAAACAAAAACCAGAATTCCGCAACCGACACTCGTAGGCCCCACTAGCCGGCGGCACATATATATGGGCATGCAGCATGAGCCCGTCGGCCCGGCATGAGGCCCGTGTTTTTGGTCCGTCCCAAAGACGCAACGCGGCCCGTCACATCATGCGGGCCCAGACCGGCATGGCCCGATGTATAGGCCCATGCCCGGCCGCACCAGTGCGTGGTGGACAGCACAGCACGCCCATGAACTAGTGGAAGGCCTGTTGGAGGCCGGTGCTTGCATTGGCTTGCTAAAAAAAAATAAAGGCACATCCCACTACTTTCTCTCCAAACCCTATCCCACTCCCTTTCCCCTACTTGCGCCGCACGCACATCTCGCGAGGGCCGCGACTCCCGCAATCATGAGTTGCGACGCCAGGCGCGCCACTCGCCTCCACGGCCCCTAGCCCCCAGCCCCGGACGGTGCCACCTCCTCCTCACCCCCCCCGACCTCCTCCTGCTCCTCCTTGGGGGCAAGGCATGCTGCTATGCTGGCTCCCCGAGTCTGCTTGGTTTTGTTTGCTGGCTCCCAGTCATTATCCTCCCTCCTCCACAGATCCGGTCTCTGTGGCCCCAAGACCACCGGGTCGCGGCCCCTCCTCCACACGCCCCCACGGCTGGCGCGCATGCAGCCACCGCCTTGCGGCGTCGAGCCAGCGCCTCCCGGCCTCTCTTTCCTCTCTCATCAAGGGCCCGCAGGCGACCTGCTGCTAGCTTGGCCGTGCTTCTCGGATCGGCCCAGCATGAAAATCGGCCCGACAGGCCGTGCCTTAGCCGTCGGCCAGGAACGAAGGCCAGGCCGTGGCGGCCCGTTGCCCATCTATAGCGGCACAAGGACACCCGCGTGGCTGCGCCCAGGTTCGTGTGCAAGTGGAACCACCTTCCGCCTCCATGAGTTGAGTTGCTGCGGCTTGCGACAGACACCAAGCGCTGCTCTGCTCCCACCACGCCACGCGACACACAGCGAGCGAGCGCTCCGCTCCGCGGTTTCTGCCCCCGGTCGCCACGCCCCGCTGCACGGCTCCCGAGGCTCCACGCCACGGCCGCCGTCACCGTCGCCGTCGCCATCGCCGCGCTGCTGAGACGCTGTGATGAGGACATCATCATGCTGGACACACCGACGCCATGGTCTTCCCCAAGTTGCAATTCGTTTCCAACTCAGCTGCCACGTCGCCCTCGGATTCAGCAGACACGTCATCACTGTTTCGGTCATAACTTTCTCATACGACATCAAAACGGGCCGTTCTTGGGTGCGTTGGAAAGAGGACGACGACGCCGTCGTTTTGGATCTGGTCCCAGCTCCAGAAGGTCCATGGATCATTCTATGTGACCACGGTAAGGTGCTGCGTCACCTATTTGGGCCAACTTGGCCATGTATCATGTCGGGCTTTAAGCCCAAGTTGTGGGCGCCCAACCCCTGGCCGGCCCCAACCCTAGGTCGAGTCTTAGACTATAAATACAGCCGTCGTCGCTGCTACACAATTGGGTTTTGTTTAGAGTTTAGTTTTCCATCGAGAAACTGAATCGTTCATTATAACTTGTGGTGACAAATCCTTTTACAAATGATCCAAGGCCCCGTTCTTGATCTCCTCCATCGTGTCGATTAGTCCTTTGGAACCGAGTTCTAGAACCCTCTATTGATATTCGCGTCATTCATATTTGCAATATCGATTTAAGTGTTTTACCTTCTTGCTTGTGCTCTTGATTAAACTTGCGGTAAAAGCCTTCTTGGCGAGGTCAATCAAGTTGTGCTTGGTTGATAACCAACGAGCGATGGTGTAACGGTTGCAAGGTTCGAATCGCGTCGATTTGAAGCCGGATCGCCAACGTCCGAGATCTCCACAAATCGAACTTACCGGCTACCTCTCGGAAGATCGGGCTGTACTCATCAATTGGTATCGATATTTTAGGTTTACCGCGAGGTATAATCTCGCTTTGCCTTAGATTCGTATTTGTTCATTACCTAGAGTCTAAAAAGCCCAAAAATATTTCAATTTCCATTGTCCTATCGTCCTTTGTGCCTTTGCAATTTCGTTTCGATTCGTGTTGTTGAGTTTGTGTCCGTGGTCGAGTCTTGTTGCTGGTTTAGGATTATGTTCGTGGTCGTAGTTCAATCGCCCGTTGCTGTGATTTTTGTTTTCCGCCGCTATCCCATCCACCGTTCCCAAACAACAAATCAAAGCCACCACATTACTCGACTTGCCCCGCTAGCCGCCTTGTGTAACTTCTCGCCGCCGCGCAAACCCTAGACAGGTTGCCAGCCGCTCTTATTTTGCCTGCATCGCAGCCCTCCTTACATCATCAGGCGAATACCTACTGCTGTTAGTCATAGTGACGATCCTGTGATCGGTGCTAGAGTTTCGGGACGCTTTGCCCTAACTGCCGCCGCCGTGTTGTGCCTCCCGAAAAACATACCTTGAGATACCTTCGGTAAAACAGGCATAACTTTTCGCTCGTTTCTCCGAAAAATCTGAAATTTTTTCAGCAGCTTCTTGACACCATTTGGAGCCGACCCAAACTCGGCTTCGTCCTGTTTGGTTTCATCAGAATTGTCAAAAAAATTCGGGAAAATATAGAAAAAAAATTGTCAAAGTTTTTACATGCTTTTCAGAGAACGTGCTGAATTTCTGTATACCACATCCCACCTCAGTTGTAGGTGTCAATTTTTGTGGTTGCATCTTTTGTGATCCTTGTTCAGAGAAAAGTATATAAAAAATAGTAAAAAAAGTAAAAAAGTTCGTTTCCTATTAGTGCCTTTTGGAAAAAAAAGGAGAAATCCGAGAAATCCGGGTTGCTTGTTCCGTGAGTTCTTTCGATCATCCTTTGTTTTCACCTTGTTGCGCTACGTCTCATCACGTCTTAGCCAGCACCTGTGATTTGTACTTTGGATTCGGATTGAACAATCATTAATCTGCATTCGTTAATTGCTAATCCTTGCTGTCATATTGTGTGCCTACCCATAGCTCCACATATTCTTCATCGGCTGACAGTTCATCTTGCAATCATTACCCACGCCCACAGCAGTTAGCCGCCACTTTGGTTTTGCTCCTGTTTGGCGTTGGTAAGAATACGAGCAAGGCGGTGGTAAGCCGCTTGTGATTTTGCATTCCACTTTCACCACCATCACCACCACCACCACTTGTTTCCTTTTAGTTGATAGGGATAATATTTTGGTGTTGTCTTTTCTATCTTCTAACCATGGCGGGAACTCCGACGGACTTCAATGAGTGCGTGTCAAAGGGCGAGCTTACAACGTTCATGACCGAACAACGCAATCTTATGACCGAGTGGACGCTAACGTGAACAATCTGGTCACCCGCATTGAATACAACTTGAGCAACGCCCTCCACCTTATCGTCTTTGATGATGAAGATGCGGATGCTCTTGGTGATGAAGATCGTATTATCTTGTGGGTGGTGCCGTCACGCCTCAACTTCAATCGTCATGCGGTATGGAAGGTAATAATCATGGTACTAATGATCCTTTTGCTAAAATTAAATTTAGTCTACCTCCTTTTGCTGGTAATGTTGATCCAGAGACATATTTAGATTGGGAGCTTGCTGTTCAATAAAAAATTGATTCTCATAATGTTCCCGCTGAGCATAGAGTTAGACTTGCTACTAGTGAGTTTACTAATTTTGCTTTGTTTTAGTGGAGTGATCTTTGCAATGCCAATAATGCTGCTGCTGTGCCTCAAACTTGGAATGTTTTAAAGCAACGTATAAAATCTCGTTTTGTTCCTCCTTATTACCAACGTGATTTACGTTTGAAATTACAAACTTTAAAACAAGGTGATAAAGGAGTAGAAGCATACTATCAAGAATTGCTTATTGGTTTAGCACGTTGTGGTATAAACGAAGATGATAATGATGCTAGTGCTAGATTTTTGGTGGTTTAAACCATGATATACGAACATACTTGATTACAAAGAATGGCGCAATTTTTCCCAATTGTATCATCTTGCTATTAAAGCGAGAACGAGAAGTGCAGGGGACGCAAACAACACCAACCTTTCAGGTCTAACAATGGGAGGAATTTTCATGCAGCGGCGTTCGAGCGGAGACGACCAAACTTCCTGTTGCACCACATCCATCTACAACTCCATTTTCTTCCGGGGTAAGTAAATTGTCTAATGTGCGCTTCCACAATGAAGAAAGGTGGCACTCCGGTGCTTCTACTAGCTTCTCCTCGTCCACTCTAAAATCATTTGCCACCGATGCAAAGGCATGTGACATGTCATGAAGGATTGCCCCAGTCGTCGCGCTTTCATTGCTACTGAGGATGGATATGTAAGTGCTAGTGACGTTGAAGATGATTTAGCCCTTGCTGCTAACATTGATGCAGATCCCACCGAGGGCGATCAAGACAAGGAGGCCATCACCATTGACTCCGTGGCTGCTGCCGCGGACTACCCTAGCCTTCTTGTGCAGCGTGTGTTGAGTACACGTGTGGGACATGAAGAAGAGATGAAGATCCAACGCCACAATTTGTTCCACATGTATCTCATTGTGTAGGGTTGTCGTGTTCTCACTATCATTGATAGCGGAAGTTGCAACAACTTGGTGAGTTTAGATTTGGTTGACAAGTTTGGCTTGACCACACGACAACATTCGTATCCATATAAATTTCAATGGTTCAATAATAGTGGTAAGACTAAGGTAACTAAATCAGCACGCATTAGCTTTTTCACAGGCTCTTATCATGATACTGCTGATTTTGATGTTGTCCCTATGCAAGCTTGTTCCATTTTGTTAGGTCGATCATGGGAATTTGATAATGATGCTTTACACCATGGTAGAACTAATACATACACTATCATACATAAGGACAAGAAAATTACATTGCTGCCTTTGTCTCCTACGGATATTATTAAACATGCTAATGAGATTAAAAATAAACCTCCAACAGACATTGCTAAAAATAATGGGATTAAGTTAAAAGGAGGTGCTTTTCTTGCTACAACTTCTGCTACTGCTGAGTTATGTGATAATCCTGATGCACCATGTTATACTATGTTTTGTCAACCTTTTATGTCTGGTGCATTGCCTGCTGTCACTAACCTTTTGCAGGAGTTCGCTGATGACGGGATAGAGTCGAGGACGACTCCAATTCTAGGAGGGGATGACGAGGACATCGCCAAGATGGAGTCGAGGACGACTCCAATTCGAGAAGGGGAGGATGATGAGGACATCACCATGCTGGACACACCGACGCCATGGTCTTTCCCAAGTTGCAATTCGTTTCCAACTCAGCTGACACGTCGCCCTCGGATTCAGCAGACACGTCGTCACTGTTTCGGTCATAACTTTCTCATACGACATCGAAACGGGCCGTTCTTGGATGCGTTGGAAAGGGGACGACGACGCCGTCATTTTGGATCTGGTCCCAGCTCCAGAAGGTCCGTGGATCATTCTGTCTGACCACGGTAAGGTGTTGCGTCACCTATTTGGGCCAACTTGGCCATGTATCGTGTCGGGCCTTAAGCCCAAGTTGTGGGCGTCCAACCCCTGGTCGTCCCCAACCCTAGGTCGAGTCTTAGACTATAAACACAGCCGTCGCCGCTGCTACATAATTGGATTTTGTTTAGAGTTTAGTTTTTCCTCGAGAAACTGAATCGTTCATTGTAACTGTGGTGACAAATCATTTTACAGTGATACAGGGCTCCCGTTCTTATCTCCTCCACTGTGTCGATTAGTCCTTTGGAACCGAGTTCTAGAACCCTCTATTGATATTCGCGTCATTCATATTTGCAATATCAGATTGCGTGTTTTACCTTCTTGCTTGTGCTCTTCGATTCGCTTGCAGGAAAAGCCTTCTTAGCGAGGTCAATCAAGTTGTGCTTGGTTGATAACTAACGGAGTAGTGGTGTAACAGTTGCAGAGTTCGAATCGCGTCTGATTTGAAGCCAGATCGTCAACGTCGAGATCTCCACAAATCAAATTTACCGGCTACCTCTCTCGGAAGATCTGGCCTGTACTCGTCACGCTGCCGGCCGACTTACTAATGTAAGTCTCTCTTCGGTGCTTCTTCATCTCCGCGCGCTCTCCATTTCGGGCCCCCATTGCTTATCCGGCTGTTTTCTTTTTCTTTTTGATCCGCGCGCGTGGCGGTGGCTCCCAGGTTCCGCACGATCGGATCGTTCGTCGTGCGTCCGCTGGTACGTCGGCGCGATCTGATGTGGTTTTGCCGGGCGGCCTGATTCGGCCTCACGCGGCGGATTCGGGCCCGGAAATGCTTCGGCGCTGATGATAAGATGCCTGTCGCGCGGTGTGTCAGTACGGATTTCGGAGAAGTGCGCGGTTTGGGTGAGGTTGGCGCCTTGAGATGGCTTCCTTTGACTAGTCTGGAGCTGATTTAGCTCGCGATGGCGGTAATCTGTCTGGCTCTGTAAAAGGCGGGATTTTCCTCGGTGGACACCCCCCCTGGGAGGCATCGGGTGATGGAGATGTCATCGCCTCATCGCTGGCTGTAGTGACGACGGTGGCATTCGATTCCGCTTTAAAGGACCTTGGTGATTGGGAAGCAGGGCGTGTCTTTAAGGGGGTTCGCGATGGCGATGAGGGCCCCAGTTTTATTCCTCCGTCCTCCCCGCTTTTGTCCACCTGAACTGGTCCTTTTCTTGTCACAACGGGCGAAGGGAGGGACACTTCTTGAGCAGTTGAGCTGAAATTCCGATGCTTGCTGATTGGGTTTCTCTCATGGTTTTTCTTTGATCGGTGAATTTATTCTTCTCTGTTGGGTATTCTTGCATGTGGAGATTGGAAGGAGGAGCGCCCACGGATGTAACGCCAGACTGAGTTGCATGGAGGGATAATGCCAGAGTTGCGAAGTGGTGCTCGGAGAGCTTGCCTGAGGTCTAAGAAGTCAGACAACGTCAAGGCTGCAGACCCAGTTGGGAGCCCAGCAGTGCCACCTCCTCAGGGCAGGACTAGAAGGCGTGGAGGTGCTGTGGCTGGTAGTGGTAGAGGTAACAAGGCAGCTGCTAAGGGTAGAGGGAGGTCAGCTTCGAAACACAGAGAAAGGGGCTCGAGACTATTGATTTGAAGACTGATCTGCCTTGCAACAACCTCCCTGAACCTGGTTGCCGGCGAGGCAGTTATTGGCATAGCCCAAAAGGACCTTTGTTTGAGCAAGGCAGCTGCCCGTGCTGCCAACTTAAGAATGGCAGGTGATTTTGCGGACAAATTTGCAGTGGCAGAGGATGATGCCACAGCCTCTCCAGTGCCTGAGAGGGTATGGATTCACTGTCCCTGACGTGTTTCTTTACATGGTGTGCAATTTTGTAGATTGATCGATCAAGTGTTGTCCTTTGACCTATTAGAAAGCCTTTTTTGTGCTGTTTGGTCTTGATGTCTTGTTTTGTAGTTCCATCATGTAGCTTGTATTATTCAGAGAAGTTCACATGTGCCCTGTTGTGTTAGATACAATTATTATCACTGGGAGCATGCTTCTCTTGCGCTGTATCTGTTTACTTTTCTGTAGAGTGTAGCATGCAGTCTTAGGCATACATGCTATATGTTGGGCACAATATTAGTTCTTCTCATATAAAAGCAAAGAACAAAACCAAAGTTAGAACCTACCATGGTGATGATCAATCTGAATGGTGAAGAGGAACAAAATCGTTGGCTTTGGTGTGCTTGATAGATTGCATCTTTATTTGCATGAGAGAAATCAAGTTCTGAATTATTGGATTGTACCATCAGAATACTTTTGGTTTTTAGAAAGTAGTAATGATATAGTAAAGAACTAGCACAATGAACTCAAGGAAATGGAAATAATAAACAATATCTTCCTGGATTAGTTGTTTTTGCCTATTGTATTTCAGTGATTATTAAAACAATTCCTCACACCCTCTTCAACAATTCTTGCCTTTGCAGTCTCTTAGGGAATACAGTAGGTGTTAATCTTTTTATCAAACACGCAGGAGAGCGCCGTATCTTTATATTAAGAACGAGAAAGGGCAAAAGAACCCATGCAAGAAACCACACACTCACACGAACTCGTGGACTCAAGTTTAAGATCTTTAGAGAACAGAGATAGCAGAGAGATTGTATTCCCCATTTGGGACAGACATTGTGAAGAATTTGCTGGCACATTCAGTGCACTGCATTTACATTTTTAGGAATGGGCACTAAAGACATATTCACTTGGCAAGATAAAGTCTTTATTGTTTAAATAGGTTTCTATTTTTTATTATAATCTTAGTTTGCCATTTGAAGGGCGGGCCTGGTGCAAGCGGTAGAGTCTTACCGCATGTGACCGGAAGGTCCCGGGTTCGAGTCGCGGTCTCCTCTCATTGCACAGGCGAGGGTAAGGCTTGCCACTGACACCCTTCCCCAGACCCCGCACAAAGCGGGAGCTCTCTGCACTGGGTACGCCTTTTTTTTAATCTTAGTTTGCCATTTCTTGCCGATTAACTTGCCTATATGTATAGTTCTGCAGCTATGAATTATAAGCACCTATACGTTATCCAATTGTTGCAGGTTCAAGTAGGCAATTCCCCAGAATATTTAACTGGTAGAAAGTTAGGCAAAGGTGGCTTTGGCCAGGTTTATGTTGGAAGAAGAGTATCTGGTGGATCTTCTCGTATGGGTCCTGATGCACATGAGGTTTCTTCTTTTATCTCTTTCAATTGAATGCTAAAGTTCTATTTGGTACACCATTCAAATATCTGGGTGAATGTCCTGTAGGTTGCACTAAATTTTGAGCACCGAAGCAGTAAGGGATGCAACTATGCCCCCCCATGCGAGTGGCACGTTTATCAGTACGAACCTTCATAATCCTCCTCCTGTATTTCAATTATTCTCTGTGGATAATGATCCATTATCTTGTCTGACCAGCACTCTCAATGGTTGTTATGGCATTCCATCAGTCCACTACAAGGGTCACCAGGGAGAGTACTACATTCTTGTGAGTTTAAAGTTAGTTATTAACTGCCAAAAAAATGTATCCGACTTAACTGGATATTTTATTAAACCTGCATTCCAAATTTCAGGTAATGGATATGCTTGGTTCCAGCCTCTGGGATGTTTGGAATTCTGTAGGACAAGCGTAAGTATCTTGCCAAACTGTTTACCTTATCCATATGCTTTCTTACTCCCTACTGATATCAATGCCTCCAATAGGGTGGCTCCTCAAATGGCTGCTTGCATTGCTGTTGAGGCAATATCAATTCTTGAGAAACTTCATTCAAAAGGGTAAACCGAAAAGTATTCGATAATTATAGTAAGATGCATGAATTTTAGTGTACTTTTGATGCTAACAGTCACATGGTTTCCTATCATTGCCAGCTTTGTACATGGCGATGTGAAACCAGAGAACTTTTTGCTTGGTCAGCCTGGTTCACCTGATGAGAAGAAGCTTTTCCTGATTGATCTTGGTTTAGGTACCTTGTTCAAAATAACATAATCTATGTGTGAAGATATTTTGTTCAAAATAACTTAATCTATATGTGAAGATAGTAAGATACTATGTCTCACATTGTTGAGACACTATGGCCTTCGCTAGTTGGCGTTGGCTTCTTAGGATATGTTTTATGCCCCCACTGACCTTTTCTACACTGTTCTGTGAATTTTAAAATTATGCAGCATCCAGATGGAAAGAAGCAGCATCTGATAAGCATGTTGAATATGATCAGAGGCCTGATATCTTTAGGTTAGTTAGATCTTGTGGTGCATGTTACTGTACTAGCTTCTCTCTGTATAAAATTGTATCACCTCCTAATATTAACTATCTCCTCTTTACATTTTGCAGGGGAACAATTAGATATGCTAGTGTCCATGCTCATTTAGGTCGTACTGGTAGTAGGAGGGATGATCTGGAGTCACTGGCATACACCCTTATTTTTTTAATAAGAGGAAGATTGCCTTGGTAAGGTTATCAGGTAGCCTTAGACATGCTCAGCTTTGTCTGTGTAACATGTTCTGTTTGGTCTTGGACCTGTTTTTGCTAATAATGATTTAATAATGCAGGGAGATGACAAGAGTTTTCTTGTTTGTAAGAAGAAAATGGCCACTTCTCCAGAGATGCTTTGTTGCTTCTGTCCAGTTCCATTCAAATATTTTCTTGAGATGGTCACCAATTTGAAATTTGATGAAGAGCCAAATTACCCTAAACTTATTTCTGTTTTTGATGGTTTGATTGAAGAGCCTGCTTCAAGACCCATCAGAATTGATGGAGCTCTAAAGGTCTGATCTGCCATGAACACAACATATTACCATTTCCAAAGTTCGAACTATTTTATTCATTTGGAAAAATCCAATCGTTAGTTTATTCTGCTTCTTTTAGTTTTGGTCATGAATCTGTTGCACATACTATAGGTTGGACAGAAACGTGGAAGAGCACACGTAAACCTTGAGGTCGAAGAACAACCAAAGAAGAAAGTTAGGTTGGGGAGCCCAGCAACTCAATGGATTTCAGTGTATAATGCTAGGTGGCCCATGAAGCAGAGGTAATTGCATTCAAATATGCCAGTTGTATAAATTGCTCTTTTATATTTGTGTATCTAAATACAGTATCTTCTATTGGCTGTGATGTCGTATTTCCCTTGCTCTTTAAAATGGTATGTTCTAGAGTCTAGACTAAGTGCTTCCTTTGCTCACAGCACACAGTATCACTAGGGTTCTGAATGATTATTTGTTTGTTTGTTTATATTTATGTGATTTATTTGAATACACACTTGGCATCTCATGTGGCTTCTTATCGTTTCACCAGTATTGAAATTTAGCCACTAAAAAATCTTGTTACGACCATGATTCTTTTTCTCTGAGAAAGAGGCTTTTTTGTGCCCCTGTGCCCTTTTCACTTTGTAAAATTGTAATCAACATGCTTTCTAGACATAACATAAACACATGATAAAACAAGAGCTGGCATTTTAATTCCTGATATGAAGAACTTCTTTAGATGGTATCAAGGATATGATGGATAAATGTAGCTGAATTAAGCAGTATATCTTTTTGGTCATGTTTGGGATAGCGCTAGTGTGAACTCCCCCTCTAACAGTCATACATCTTGCATGACCCTAGTTTTGCATAATGCCTTGGCAAAAGTAGCAGTCAACATTGTTGTACGAGTTAAAAATAAAGCATTACATGCTATTTCTAGTACTGTGCAATCTAATCTAGTGTAGCTCCTATTTCTCTGTGTGTGCATGTGTGCTTTCTTTTTAGTTTGAAATATATGAAGTCCCACTGGTTACTCAGCTATTTATTCTTATTTTGCTGCTTCCCCTATTTAAGTATGATTTAAAAAATTTCACTGTAAAAGACACTGCTTCTTTTGTCTTTAGATATCATTATAATGTAGCTGATTCAAGGCTGCACCAGCATATAGAAAAAGGTAATCGAGATGGTTTGTATATAAGTTCTGTGGCTTCTTCAGCAAATTTTTGGGCTCTCATCATGGATGCTGGGACTGGGTTTTGTTCTCAAGTTTATGAGCTCTCACAAGTGTTTCTGCACAAGGTACACTATGATCTCTTTCTTTCCCTCTGTCACTCCCTCCATCACTCCATCTCCTGATTCTAGGTTGTGTATATTTGTAGGAGTGGATTACAGAGCAGTGGGAGAAGAATTATTACATAACAGCAATTGCTGGAGCAACCAATGGAAGTTCCTTGATTGTAATGTCTAAAGGTCTGTAGATTGTTTTTCTCTACTAAACAGTTTTCAAATTAGGCCCGGTATGCAGATTGGAATGTGTTAACACTGGATTTTGGTCAATTCTGGAAGATGACAGGTGGACCCACATGCAGGAAGAAGAGTGTTCGGCAAATAACGCAAGCGGTCGGCTAAATGCTTGTGCGGTCGGTTGTTCTGGAAGGCGATAACTCCATTCGGGAAAGCAGAAGATGGCAAGCAAAGCTGATCGAGAAGATGAAAGTTGTAATAATAAAGGACTCTGAGAGTTTGGGGCAAGGAATCGTAGTTTCCAAGTTTATTTAAAGAGTTCCTTTGTAAATCGTAGTCTTTTAGGACTCGTGTTTCGTCTAGGGTATAAATATTGACCCTCGACCATTGTAATAGGCGTTCACAACCAAATCAATACAACCGGCCCCGTGCCAACTTTCGAGTCCTTTTGTCGTGTCGTCGAGTTCTTCGAGAGGAGTCATCGATCCGTCGACCTCCGTAAGTTCCGACAACCTTGTTATCATGTTTAGTATCATGCGGTGGATTTAAACGTGATGCAAGTAGTCTTGTTTGTTTTCAATGATCGTGCGGCGGATCTTTGCTTGACAATCAAGAAGTCTTCGCTTATACTTTGTTTATGAGTAGATACCGTGCGGCAGGCGTTTGCTCAATATGCTTAGTGGAAGCAAGACAGTTATCGGCTCTATTAGATTACGGCAAAATCTAAATAGATTCATCAAGTTATCCTGTGTTGCATGTTTTAAATATTTTATATATTTGTAACACACTTTTGCCCAATCTAGATTGATATTGTTCGGCCCTCTTCTATGGTTTTATTCGAGCTTCAATGATCATTACTTTCATAATACCTTTGCAAATAGATAACATGCTCGTAATGGCCAAATTATTTTAATCTAGATTGTCACATGTTGTGGGTTCATGTATGTTAATCACGTTTAAGTTTTTGACGAAACTAGGTGTCGTGCGGCAGACGCAGGTTTTAGATTGGCTTAATCATGTTTATCTACACGTTCCTTCTTCATGGACCCCAACTCGGCTGGATTGCTGAGCTTGGATATGCATTAACGCATAATCAATTTCACTTGTTCAAACATGTCTTTCCATGCATATGCATTCGGCAATCAGATCTTTACGTATGTCCATCTTACGATTAGCCGAATGATTTATAAACTTGTTGGCAGACAGCTTCCTATAGCTGTATGTCGTTGTAAGTGGCTTCAGGGCCGTATATACGGAACTGTCTGGTCTCACCCGACATGTTCCGGTTTGACATTTAACTGTTTTATCCCTTGTCAGTTTCTTTCAGGTCAAACTGACTGGCACGTTCCGGATCACGAAGCACCCGGGCATCCGATTGAAGCTACGCTTTTCGGCTTGCTGTGTGTGTGGCACAGTGCGTCACATTTTGTGTCAACACACTTTTTGGCACGCTCGGTGGGACAATCTGCTAGTTCAAGATGGCATCTGAGATCAACAATGATCATGTTCTGGATGTAAGCATGGCAGAATTGCCAGATAATTACAAGGATTTAGTGCTACAAGCGTGTGAGCAATACCAACGGAAGTGCTTGATGTCTTTTTCCAAAAACAAGAGCAATAAAGTATTTCAAAAGCAGTCAATGCCAAGGGTTCTTCTTCCGCATCAAACTGATTACACTGAAAAGGAGGATGCTCGAGGAAGATGGCAGCCACGGTTTATAAAGCTATGGGAGAAACCATGACAAACCATCACACGACTTTTACCGAATACCTTTCGGGCAATCATGATCGATACTTTTGGCCCAATGGTTGATAAATACTTGAGGAAAATGTTGGACCACTTAGTGGGCGATGCTTTCAATGTTCCAAAGCATCAAGAGAAGCCTGTTGGAAAGGAAGTAGCGTCGCCTTCAAATATAGGTGGATTGACTCACACCGAAAAGCAATCACATCCCACTTATGGCGGATGACATTTGGTACCACAGAGAAGTGCCACTTTCAGCTTATAGAGTTTCTCCGGCATCAAATAGATTACTGAAAGAATATGTATGGAGATGGATATCAAGAATTTACTTGATTACAGTCTTTGTCAATCTTGTGCCAAACCCGAGGTATAGAAGTGTTTGAGATTGCCTTACGGGTGCAAGTACAAGGAAACCAGGATCCGGTATTGATGTTTTGATGCACAGGATGGCTGATATGATGCGAGAATCGATTCGGCTTGAAGCCAAAGAATCAATCCTATTCATACAAATCTCCTTATCCGAGAATGGTACAACAGAGTGGCATTGCCTCCAAGGGTGAAGCCTCCAACAGATTTGACCAAGTTTTACGGTCAAGATGATACTAGTACCATAGAGCACATCGATTGGTACTTAATGCGACTTGGAGAAGCCGCTTCGGATGAAGCATGGAGGATTCGATATTTTCCTTTGTCTCTTACAGGACCGGCTTTCACATGGTTCACGTCTCTCTGGCTCATTCCATTGGTGCGTGGGGCGAGAACTAGAGCGAAGTTTCATTCATATTTCTATCACGGGTACCAATGAGAAGAAATTGGTTGATCTCATGAGTCGAGGATGAGAACAAATGAAACACCATTGGAGTATCTTCAGCAGATTTAGGGAGACCAAGAATATGTGTTATTCTCTAAATTTACCGATGATCAACTACACGGAATTGCTATAGTAGGAATGTTGCCAAATATCAGGGAGAAGTTGTTCGGTTTAGAGTTTGATGATCTTGGTCAACTTGCACAGCGTTTAGCAGCTATGAGTAATCAAGCCCAAGGGTTCAGGAGAGATAATCGCTTTCAGAAGAACAATGCCACTAATGAGGTGTATCAGGGCTTTCTGGATGAAGCGACTGAGTATATTGATGAAGATGAGATAGCTGCAGCTGAGTTAAATTGGGACAAGGAACCCACTCAAGTTAGTCAACGCCGTTGAAACAACAAAAGGGAACCTATGATTTTGATGTTACTAAAGGCGCATGGACTTTTTGCATTGTTGATAAAGGAAGGACGCATCAAGTTACCGAGAAGGACATCCTATGTTACGTCTGAAGGAGTGAAAGACAAAAATATTGTGGCTTTCATAACACTAATTCTCATTCTATTAATGATTGCCGAGTGTTCGAATCACGAATCCGAAAAAGCTATCCAAGAGGGACATTTGAGGTTTGATGGCAAGATGAAAATTGATGATCGACCTTTTCCACAAAATATGATTTCTTTCTCTGTGAATGTGGTATCCGCCAATGATCTCAAAGGTAAAGGCAAGGTGAAAGTGTTGACTTGATAGAGCAAAGGAGAGTGGTCTTGTTGACCCGGATCGGCAAATCACCAATGAGAGAGTGCAGACATCGAGTTCGGTTTCGAATAGCCGAACCGAGAAAGGTCAAACTTCAAATCGAGTTACATCACGTATTTTGCTAAACAAGTGGCGGAGAGAACAAGAGAAGGAATCTTGTAAAAACAATGGTTTATGGAAGAATGCCGGAGGTATGAGGAAGAAGTATACCAAAGGGAGCAAGAAGAATACATGACGAACAGGAGCGATCTCATTGGGGTTGTTCGTTCTTTAGGCATTGTTGGAATGAAGGTTTGAGGTTGCCCGCAAGAAATAATTGTCCGGAGTGTAGTGCTCGATTACTCGAGTATAGGCAATCTCGAGTCAACCGCCGTCCGTCTATGAAAGACTTGGAACGAAGATTCTCAAGATGATCGGCGCTTAAAATAGGTGGCTTTGAGAATCAAAGAAAGGAAAAGAGTTGCGAGTTCAAAGTTGGATTCATGATAGAGTGCATAATGAAGAAGCCGACTTTTGTAAATACGTATGGCAAAAAGGACAAGTGGTGTCCTCCGTGCCTAAGGAAAAGCCGAAAAAAAGAGTACAACGATTGAGGAATAGGGAGTTGGAACAAGAAGTTGCCAAAACAAAGCAAATTTGGCGTCCTAAAAAGAAGCCCGATGGATGTGGTCCTTGGCTAATGCTTGCATGGCTTTCTTCCTCCCATCGAGTTTATAGCTCCCGAAAGCCAAGATTTCCAAGAAGAGGTGTACTCGATTTTGATGAAAGTGAATGTCGAGATTTGATGGCTCAACTTGTATTAACACAAAGAAATTTTGTTTTTGATAAACCAATCAAGAATCGTCACTTGAGGCCACTCTATTTAAAGGGATATGTCAATGGCAAGCCTTTAACTAAGATGTTTGTCGATGGAGGGCTGCTATCAATATCATGCCTTATACTACCTTCGTGAAACTTGGGATGACTAATGAAGAATTACTTGGCCCGACATGGTGCTTAGGGATTTTCTTGGCAATCCTTCCGATACAAGAGGTGCTATCCATGTCGAAATGACTATTGGGTCAAAAACTCGATTACTACCTTTTTGTCATTGATGGCAAGGGGGCATATAGTCTACTCTTGGGCAGAGATTGGATCCATGCTAATTGTTGCATTCCTTCAACTATGCATCAAATTCTCATTCAATGGATTGGAGATGATGTTGAAGTTGTACATCTTTGATAATTGGTAAGTGTGTTCTTTGCCACGGAATCTACCTATTGGGAATATGAGGCGTCGATTGTTTCTCTGGAAAAAGTGTGGAAAGAAGGTCCTGTAAATGTTTTTAGCGAAAGCCAACAACCGATCCAAGCGATCGGCTCTCATAGCAATTTTAATGGGAAATCCCGTCGATGGCAACAAAGGAAAGTTGGGCGTGGTTTTATGTCACCGATAAGTTGGAGGAAATCAATGTTGGTGATGGTTCTAAGCCAAGGCCGATGTATATTAGTGCAAAGTTAGACCCGAATATAAGTCAAAGTTGATAGATTTGTTGAAAGAGTTTAAAGACTGCTTTTGCTTGGGATTACACCGAAATGCACGGATTGGATCGTTCCATTGTTGAGCATCGATTACCCATTAAACCTGGGTTTTCGTCCTTATAAACAACCTCCAAGGAAGATATACAAAGAGGAGGTATTGGCCGATGTGAAGAAGGAGGTTGAAAGGTTAATAGAAGCAAACTTTATTCGGCCATGCAAGTATGCAGAGTGGATTTCAAATATAGTACCCGGTATATAAGAAAAATGGAAAAATGAGAGTTTGCATAGATTTTAGAAATCTTAATAAGGCTACTCCCATGGATGGTTACCCAATGCCGATTCTTGATTTATCGGTAGATCTTGCAAGAGTTATGAAGTCATTAGTTTTATGGATGGTAATCTTTGGCTATAACCAAATTTTTATGGCAATAGAAGATATTTCAAAAAAACTTTCGGATGTCCCGGTCATATTGGTTTGTTCGAATGGATAGTCATGACGTTTGGGTTAAAGAATGCTTGGTGCAACTTATCGAGAGCTATGAATTATATTTTTCACGAGTTGATCGGCAAGATTGTAGAAATCTACATCGATGATGTAGTAGTCAAGTCTAGAAATCATGAAAGACATTTAGCCGATTTAAGAAAGACTCTGGAGTGCACAAGAAAGCATGGATTGAAGATGAATCCAAACAAATGTGCCTTTGGAGTTTCGGCTGGCGAGTTTTTGGGATTTTTAGTTCATAAAGGAGGAATTGAAGTTGGGAAAAAGAGCATGGAAGCAATAGACAAAGTTGTGCCGCCAACTAATCTCACAGAATTGCAATCATTGTTAGGCAAAATCAACTTTGTAAGAAGATTCATATCCAATTTATCAGAAAGAGTTTTACCCTTTTCCCCTTTATTGAAGCTCAAGAAAGATCAAAAATTTGTATGGGGTGACATACAACAAAAGGCTTTTGATGAGATCAAACAATATATGAAAGCACCACCTGTGCTGGTACCTCCACAACTTGAAAAGCCTTTTAAGTTGTATGTGGCGGCTGATAGCCTAACGATAGGATCGGCCCTTATGCAAGAGTTTGAAGGAAAAGAAAGAGTCATAGCTTATTTTAGCCGAAAAGTTTAGACCCCGGAAACAAGGTATTCGCCTCTGAGAGAAACTTTTGTTGTGTGTGTATTACTCCTGTATCAAATCACGGCACTATTTGTTGAATTCGAATGTGTGGTGGTTTCTAGTTTTGATGTAATCAAACATATGTTATCAATGCCGATTTTGAATGGAAGAATTGGCAAATGGATTTTAGCATTGTCGAAATTTAATCTAAGGTATGAATCGGCAAAAGCGGTAAAGGGTCAAATTATTGCTGATTTTATTACCCAACATCGGGATCTTTCTCATTGAGGCGATAAACATTGTGCCTTGGGCCTTGTTCTTCGATGGGTCATCTTGCAACAAAGGTGGTGGTGCTGGTATTCTTTTGATTTCCCACAAGGAAAAACTTTTGAGTATGCAAATTCCTATTGAATTTCATGTTACTAACAATCAAGCGTAGTATGAAGCATTGCTTAGAGGGCTTCAACTTCTTATAGAAGTAAAGGCCGTTCTTTGTTGAAATCTTTGGGGATTCTCGAGTTGGTGATTAATCAACCGAATGGTCGAGATGAATGCAAGAATAATGTGTTAAGAGAATATTATGAGGAGTGTAGAGAACTTTTGAAGAATTTTCCGATAGTAACCTTGCATCATATCCCTAGAGAGTACAATGAAGAAGCAAATAAGTTAGCTCAAGTCGCTTACGGATATCGAGAGAATCGGGAAGTTTTTACTATAGAGGAAGATGTTTTAAATACTGATCCAGTAGATGGTGATTGGAGATACGAAGTTACCAATTATCTGAAAAATCCATCTCAAAGGGTTTCCCGAAAACTTAGGTACAAAGCTCTCAAGTTTGTGTTTCTTGATGATCGCTTATATTACAAGTCCATCGATGGAGTATTGCTCAAATGCTTGAGTCGGGAAGAGGCCAAGAAAGTGATGTATGAGGTTCACGAAGGGTTGTGTGGTGCACATCAGTCAGCTTATCGGATGAAGTGGATAATTAGGAGAACTGGTTATTTTTGGCCAACTATGTTGGAAGATTGTTTTGAATATTACAAAGGGTGTCACAATTGTCGGAAATTCGCAATATTCAAAAAGTTCCGTCTACTCTGCTATGAATCCTATAATCAAGCCTTGGCCGTTCGGAGGATGGGGAATAGATTTAATTGGTCGATCAATCCTCCTTCTAGTAAGGGACACAAATTTGTACTTTTGGCCACGGATTATTTCACCAAGTGGGTTGAGGCTATCCCTTTGAAGAAAGTAACGTCGAGAAAATATGATCGGTTTTGTTAAGGAACATATAGTTCACATGATTTGGGATTCCTCGACTATAACAACCGATCGGGGGACTCAATTTACTTCTTCAAATTTTGTGACTTTGCCAAAAGTATGGGGATTAAGTTATATAATTCTTCTCCTTATTATGCACAAGCTAATGGTCGAGCGAAGCATCAAATAAGATTATGATTAAAATTATCCGAGAAGAAGATTGATGAAAAACCAAGGAAATGGCACTTGGTTCTTAATGAAGCAATCGTGGGCTTACCGAATGGCTTGTCATGGATCCACTCAAACGCCTCCCTATGAACTGGTTTATGGGCATCATGTTTGTACTACCATGGGAGTTACGGTTAGGTTCAAGGCGAATTGTGTTACGTAAAGAATTGGCAAAAGAAGATTATAAGAGTCGATGATGGATGAATTGGAAGATTTACATTTGATTCGTCTCAAGGCATTGGAAAATATTGAGAAAAATAAAATACGCTGTTGCGGTATTATTATAACAAAAGGTTAAATTTGAAACAATTCGCGAGAAGGAGATTTGGTTTGGAAAAGCAGTATTGCCGTTGGAACAAAAGATAGAGCGTTCGGCAAATGGTCTCCAAATTGGGAAGGTCCTTTCCGAATTGTAGAATGTGTGCCCTGCAATGCATACATATTAAAGACTTTATTCGGAGAAGAGTTTACGAGCTATTAATGGAAGATTTCTTAAGAAATACTACCCAAAGGTTGAGGTTGGTTCGTGAATATAGATCGGAAAAAACCGATGAAGGAAAATCGCCTTTGGCCTAGAAGGTCGGATCTGAGACTAAAAAATAGCCGATATTGTTCATATCGCTTTAGCCTAAAAAATCGATATCTGAGATTGGAAATAGCCGATATCGTCTATATATCGCCTTTAGCACAAAATAGCCGATCAGCTTTGCATCGCCTCTAGCACAAGAATGTTTATCCAAAAGCGGGTTGTTTTCGGCATTTTTCCGGCAATCGTGGCCGGGATTCTACCAAGAGGATCAAAGAAGTAAATGTCATTCCAAAGAATGAGATTATTTATAAAGTTCGTCCTAATACAAACTACTCTTCAAATAACTTGTTGAGGACGGATTGGGGTTTGTGATTTCGGCAAGGGCAGACATGATCGTCGTGAGGCCTCCAAACGCTCATCGATGTCGCCAACTTCGTCAAGCGTCCTCCAACAAAGCCGATCGGTTGGGAGGAGTAGTCTTCGTTGGTTTGGGAGGTCATTGCCGCCAAATTTCCGAGAGAAGCGCCGAGGTGCACACCTTGGATGACGGCTTGATCAATACAGACCATCCACGGCATCAAGGCGTGCCTCGGATGTCTCCCCTTGAGCATTCACCTTGTCGGCAATCTTGTTCGCCGCCGTCTTCAAGCGGTCATTCTCCGCGAAAGAGCTGGGCATGAAAGAAAAAATGAGTCGGCAAGCAAAGGAAGTCAGGATGATAAAATTAAATGAAGATATCAAACCAGTGATGGCGTCGCAGAATTGTTTCCGCTGATCCTCCCATTCGGCTTGATCGATGCCGAACTTCTTGGAGACTTCGCCTAGCTCCTCCCGGGCTTCATCCCTCTCCTGGCGAAACTTAAGCGCTTCCTCGTGGGAGTATGGGTGGTATGCATCTGCTGGCTCTGCCGAACCCCAAGGGTTGGAATGGTAAGAGCTTGAGGAGCTGGAAGACCCGGAGGAGCCGGAAGATGGAGTTCCCGGTTGAGCTGCCGACACCGGAGGGAGGAGATGGTATTGACTGGAGCTGATGACTCTTATCCTGATGAATGGGGAGGGAGAAATCGGAATTAAGAGATGAACGAGGAAATTACAAAGGGGCAAAGAACCGAATCATACCCACGACGCCTTGTGTGATGCTCTGCTCGCTTCCTTGACCTCTCCGTCGGCGGGGCGCTTGCCACGCAGTTGCCATTGTTCGTCATTTGCTTTGACGGAGGTTAGGGTTTCTTTCTAGAATGAATCGACGAAGGAAGTGGAAGAGACGGATGTGAGAACGCCGAGGCAAAGATAGTGATGAAGGCCAATGGGAGGGGCTATTTATAAGCCGAAGCGAAAAGATCGTGGCGAATTCCACGGGTTGTGGGACGAGAATCCCGAGCACGGAGTAGGTTTTCTCCTTTTGATGGACCGTTCTTTGATCGGGCCAGTCTGAGTTAAGTTTAACGTCGCTTGAAATATCTCCATGATTTATTGAGCCAACGTTGTTCGGCTATACCCTCACAATGTTTGGATTGGATTCGTTCGGTTATCGGAAGAATGGAGACAATCGGCTACATTCTAATCGAGTAATTTAAGGGAAGATGGCCGATTGCTTTTTCCGAATCGGATGAAAATAAGTGGACATAAAGTTGTTTAATCAAGGAAAAAAGGGTATCACACTTAAAGTTTATTATAAGCCTAATGTCTCTTCGGTTCGAAAGATGATTGATCGCTTCTATGGCTTCATCTGATTAAAGCTACATTATCTAGCACCTTTTGATCTTCATCTTGAAACTATGGATCTTTGGACAATTTATTTTTGATCTGCTGGTCTTCTTTGATGGTCGAAGCTATCTTTAGTGAAGTTGCTTCTATGTTCTTCTACAGATTGGCTATGTGGGCCTGTGAGACCGAATTTTGGCATTCAGCCGGCTAGTTGAGCTTCAAGTCTGATTTTTTCATCCTCCATGGATCTCGATTCAGGGCTCCAAGGTTGCTAAAGAATTTCTCGTAGTCCGGATATGAGAGTGAAGATCTTTAATCTCCGCTTTTTCAAAGATCTATCCTTCATACGAGCGGCCCTCGAAGATATGTTCTTGGTTGCCCTTTTCACCATAGCAAAGTGATCATCAAGATGGGCTGCAGATTCTAGGGGAGCTTTGAGAGCGAAGGGATATCTTGATCAATGAGTTCAAGGAGGTCTTTTATCTGTCTCGCATTTTGAACCGGACTAATGGTATCCTTATTCAAGAGAATAATCACTTCTTTTAGCCGAGCTTTGATTCTCCAAAGGACAAAGTTTGATGAGAAGTGATCTCTTCACCTTTCTCAATAATGTAGTCCTCAATAGAGAAGGAGTAATCGGTGGTCGGGTTTAGTGATGTTCTTCTAAACAAAGAGAAAGAAAGAAGGTGTTAGCCGATTGGGTAATTTTGCTAAAAATATAGTATGAGACAAGGCGTTACTGTTGGGCTGATTGGTCATCGGATGAGTTATACCGCTTCTTTGGAGGACTTGATTGAAGGTTCGGAGGAGACGGATCTGGAGATTGATCGGAGAAGTTTCCTTGCCGGTTCATCTAAGATCTCATCTATTTCGAGAAAGTAAGTGATAATGAGCATAAGAGATAGATGTTGTTAAAGAGAAAGGAGAGGAGAATTGGTTGAGCAATGTTACCTATAGTCTCATCAGGTTTATGAGCCTTTGAACCTTCAAATTTCATGGGTCTCTGAAATTTCGCTATCATGAATTTCTTCATCTTGAGAGAAACTTGAGGGTTGGTTCTCTGATGACCGAGGTATTACCCGGTATGGGAATTTCGACTTGTGGGCTGCGAGTGGAAGGAATGAATGTAGAGATAGTCGAACTTCTTGCCAAATGAAATGGTTAACTGATAAGAAAATGAAGGTTCATGCCTTAAGGGATAATCTGCTTTCTTGGTCCTTGGTTTCTTGGGCAAGAGAAAATTTTCGTGTGTTTTCCTTTTGCTTTTTCCTCTGGAAGATGCAAAGCAATTGAAGTAACAGAGTTCTTATGAGTGCCTTTAGAGGTGCTGAATCCAAAGTTGCGTAAGTTTTCATGAATTCCTTTAAATTTGGAGCATCAAACCCCAGAGCAGGTTTTGGGACCAAATTTGATAATCTTGAATTGCTTTGGCGGGAAGTAAACTCAAGATCCCGTGCATAACCGGATGTTAAAATAAGAAGTGGATTCAAGAATAAGAAATGATGGGCATAATGAAATTACCTCACTTTATCGGAAGCAAAATCGGGTTGCAAGTTTTTTTGCATAAAGAATGAACTGCTATATTGAAGATATGAGCATGCCATTCTTGCCACCAAGAGACAAAGAGGGATGAGCAACATCTATTAGCCCAAATGGAGATGGTTCATATATTGGTAATTCCCATCCTAATTCAAAGACCTTCTTGGCTTCCATTCCTTCATTATTGCTTCCCTTGATTTTATGATTGTTGAGAAGAGGAATTTTGGGGCGGCTTGGCGCATCCTAATTGTCTGGCTACCATGTTGGGATAATAGAACTCATAGGTGGATTGTACTAATCTCCCATGATGAAATTCGGTGGCAAAGTGCAAGGTTTGATAAAGGAGTTGAAAATCTCTCGTGGATTCTTGGCCCGAACAACCAATTTCATAGCTAAACTTGCGAGCAAAAGTCGATCTTCATTTTCCCCAGAAGGAAACCAGAGCACATTGCGAATCCTTTGAAAAATAGCTTGAAGAGGTGACCAATGTCTATATCAATGCTTATAGATGTTCTTTGCTTCCCCATAAGTCCGACAAGCTTTAACCTTTGTTTGTCTTGCCTTCAAAGATAGTTAATCGAGGGGAAGCTTAGGTTGAAGAGGCTCACAGGGTTATCTGATGCATATATAGTTGGAGCCACATTTGAATTAGCCACCAGGGCCGTTCACACAAGAAATTTCTCCACCTTGGCGCATCTCAAGGGTGATCGATGCATCATATGATAAGCGAGACCTAAAAGATATTTGCCTAATGGGATCTGGGGTGCTGCAATAAAGTCTTCACCATTACCATGTGATTCGTGGTTGGTTCATTGGATTTTCCACAAAAATGAATCAAGATAGCCACATATTCATGAAAGCTTTCAACTCTTTGTCGAGACGGAGCGGATGCATTCATGTAATTACGAATATGTTTGACCCATCCACATCCGTAACTAACGGCTCTTTGATTACTCTTGCTCTTGTACTTATAAGGATATACCGGCAATGACACATTCAAACCAACCATCATGTATACGTCGGCTAGAGTGATGGTCATAATACCATGGCCAAGATAAAGGCATTTGTAGCGTCGGACCAAAAATGAGAAGTCATTTGCTATCGAAGGGAATCATTCCCTGGGTGTCTCTCGCTAAAGATAACTCCAGACAATGACGATGTCCCGACCGTCCGATGGGCTGCTTGCTCTTCTCCAACATTCTCCTGTACCAGATTCGCCATCCGGTGATTGGGGGAATGGCCAATTCTTGAACGTGTTTGGCCATCGGTTTGGTGAGGTAATTCCGGACTTGAAAGGAATTCTTTGAGTTTCCTTCTCAATGATTTCGAAGGATCGTGGGTTTCCCATTGGGCCAAGGAAATAGGAGTCGGGGTTAGCGGCGTAAGGGATCAAAATCGGCTCTTGTACTCCTTTAGAAGATGATTGAAATCGAGAGGAATAAGTCAAAAGAGGAGCGGAAGGATGGGATGAAAGTTGCGAATAATATAAATAAAGTTTACCTCTGGGATTTCATCATGGGTCGCCATTGAAGATTTAGAGGAGGTTCGAAGTTATTACCGAAAGATTGAAATTTTGGGCGCGTCATGCGGTTTTGAACGGTGATGACCTAGGAGGATGAAAGAGCTTGTGGTCAATTTCGTAATAAAAACGACTTTTATCCCGAAATTGAGGGGCATGTGTTAACACTGGATTTTGGTCAATTCGGAAGATGACAGTGGGACCCACATGCGGGAAGAAGAGTGTTCGGCAAATAACGCAAGCGGTCGGCTAAATGCTTGTGCGGTCGGTTGTTCGAAGGCGATAACTCCATTCGGAAAGCGTAAGATGGCAAGCAAAGCTGATCGAGAAGATGAAAGTTGTAATAATAAAGGACTCTGAGAGTTTGGGGCAAGGAATCGTAGTTTCCAAGTTTATTTAAAGAGTTCCTTTGTAAATCGTAGTCTTTTAGGACTCGTGTTTCGTCTAGGGTATAAATATTGACCCTCGACCATTGTAATAGGCGTTCACAACCAAATCAATACAACCGGCCCCGTGCCAACTTTCGAGTCCTTTTGTCGTGTCGTCGAGTTCTTCGAGAGGAGTCATCGATCCGTCGACCTCCGTAAGTTCCGACAACCTTGTTATCATGTTTAGTATCATGCGGTGGATTTAAACGTGATGCAAGTAGTCTTGTTTGTTTTCAATGATCGTGCGGCGGATCTTTGCTTGACAATCAAGAAGTCTTCGCTTATACTTTGTTTATGAGTAGATACCGTGCGGCAGGCGTTTGCTCAATATGCTTAGTGGAAGCAAGACAGTTATCGGCTCTATTAGATTACGGCAAAATCTAAATAGATTCATCAAGTTATCCTGTGTTGCATGTTTTAAATATTTTATATATTTGTAACACACTTTTTGCCCAATCTAGATTGATATTGTTCGGCCCTCTTCTATGGTTTTATTCGAGCTTCAATGATCATTACTTTCATAATACCTTTGCAAATAGATAACATGCTCGTAATGGCCAAATTATTTTAATCTAGATTGTCACATGTTGTGGGTTCATGTATGTTAATCACGTTTAAGTTTTTGACGAAACTAGGTGTCGTGCGGCAGACGCAGGTTTTAGATTGGCTTAATCATGTTTATCTACACGTTCCTTCTTCATGGACCCCAACTCGGCTGGATTGCTGAGCTTGGATATGCATTAACGCATAATCAATTTCACTTGTTCAAACATGTCTTTCCATGCATATGCATTCGGCAATCAGATCTTTACGTATGTCCATCTTACGATTAGCCGAATGATTTATAAACTTGTTGGCAGACAGCTTCCTATAGCTGTATGTCGTTGTAAGTGGCTTCAGGGCCGTATATACGGAACTGTCTGGTCTCACCCGACATGTTCCGGTTTGACATTTAACTGTTTTATCCCTTGTCAGTTTCTTTCAGGTCAAACTGACTGGCACGTTCCGGATCACGAAGCACCCGGGCATCCGATTGAAGCTACGCTTTTCGGCTTGCTGTGTGTGCGGCACAGTGCGTCACATTTTGTGTCAACAGAATGCAAATAATCAGATAATTTTTTTTGATGGTCAATAATCAGATAATTTTTCATGTTTTTCCATGATGTTTAGGCCTAGACTTCCAAGTTGCAGGTTCGGGTACACTAAAATCGCTGCATGGACTCCATATTTCCATATGCCATATATGGTATCATCAGCCAATTATTGTGTCAGCCAAAGCATGACAGGAAACATATTATGTCCCCATATTATCTACCTGTTCTTGCTAATATCATTAGTGTGCCATTAGCCATAGTTCTGATAAATGACATGCTAATGTTAGTTTTACTATTGGTTATTATAGTTCTGATATACTAGTGATAAGTTGATGGCGCGAGCAGTTTTCTGTTGCTGAGCATTGACAGGACGTCTATGTAATGTGTGTTCCTTGTGAACTGTTAACGTCTTTTCTTCCATATAAAGTATTGTTCTGACTTGGTATGCCTCATCACTACAGGAACTCTGTACACACAGCAGTCATACAAAGTCAGTGAATCATTTCCTTATAAATGGATTAATAAAAAATGGAAAGAAGGTTTTCATGTGCCATCTATGGCTACAGCAGGGAATCGTTAGGGAGTGATCATGTCAAGGAATGCAGGCTATTCTACTCAGGTTACATATCTACTTGTATCTATCAGTTTTTCTTTAGAATACAAGCTGTATTTACCGTTTCTTTCTTCCTTTTTTTTTGCAATACATCATATGGAATGGTGATCATGTTTTTCATGAATTATGTGGTTTCTCATGTGTCAGGTAGGTTAATTTGTGCTGTATTTTCCATCTTTATTTATATTTGGAGTTGACTGATCATCAATTCCTCTCGTCTGATCTTTTTTTTTTCCTCTGGAAATTAATTTGATGAGTCTTTTTGTATTCTTGTTATTTCTTTTGGTCCCCATTGCAACCTTGTCTGTGAATCCTTTTGAGGCACCTCATGAAACTACATAATCTGAAGTACTTTCCTCTGGGTTGTAAGAATAACTTTAACTACAAACCCCAACTCGACATTTGTAGGACTAATTCTTCTTTAAAATAAAATTTCTTTCTTGTATTTGATTATTATTTTTTTAAGCTGCCTGCAATTCATCAGTTGTGGTCCTACACGCCCAAGGGTCCCAAAGTTAGGCTCTGAATTCTGATAGAAATGCATCCTGCATGGAGAACTCCCCTTGCTCATCACTCTGTAGAGTTACTTGTCCCTTTTTTTTGAAAATAAAAGAGTTACTTGTCCATCATCAAGAGTTATTTGTAAAAACATTCTGTGCTACATTATTGTGTATGGATATGCATTTTAACTCTATAATTTGGTTGACAGCAAGCTTCTATGCAAAACACCCAATCTGTAAACATATGGTCCCAACTCCCAACGGAGCTGAATCTGCCTTGAAACATACAGGTTGTGGAGCTGGACTTCCTGTATCCTAGTGAAAGTATCCATCGGCGATGGGAGACTGGTTACAGAATAACGTCGACTGCGGCTACGCCAGACCAAGCTGCTTTTATCTTGAGCATCCCAAAGAGGAAGCCCATGGACGAGACGCAAGAAACTCTTCGTACTTCCGCCTTCCCCAGCACCCATGTAAAGGTATATGTATCTATATTTGCATCCATTATCCATGCAGTTTACTATTTAGGAACAGATTTTCTAGTTCCTTGTTTCTGTCTATCTACCAATCTGACACGGGACAAAAAAAATCAGGAAAAATGGGCGAAGAACCTGTATATTTCCTCGGTCTGCTACGGGCGAACTGTGTGCTGACGTGTATGTTGGAGTTCCAAGGTGCACAGATAGGCTTTAGCAATGTGCCAATATCCTACTTGTGATTGTAAAGGATGACCTTGTCCATAAGTTAGGGTCATATTTGTTAGTATATTGTGTTTTGTAGAAGTGCTAAACGCTCATTTGATGAGCTCGGCGGACGCCTCCACCGCTGGCGCCACACGGCGATGCTGTAGATTCACCTTTGTGCTCCCGTACGTAGCTTTTGACGACGTTGCTGTAACGGGCTATGCTTTGCTATGCTATTGCTACCTCAAAAGCAAACACATTCGTTCATATATGCTGAAGATTTTACACAAAACACGACACATGTTCAGGGCTTCATACAACAGCCCCATGCATATGCATCCCAAGGAGACGACTAAACAAGCTAGGCGCGCATCAATACGCCCAACCAGGCGAATCGCGCACGGCGGGGCCGTGGTAGCGCACGGACCCCTGGCTGACCATTCGCAATGGCCTCTCCCTGGTGGCCGAGGCGGCGGCGAGCGTGGCCTCCACCGCCGTCACGACGGCCGTCATGATGCTGCTGCGCCCGTCCTTGTCCGTCTCCCGGATGAACCTGGTCACTCAGAACCTGCCACTGCCCAGGTATGAGAGGTAGGAGCTCTCCAACCAGACGCCGGCGGGGTTTGCGTAGCCGTCGACGTATGCCCAGACGTGCCGGCGAACCATCCTTCCGGCGGTGTTCAGGTCGGCCGCGCACAGGTCGGCCGCTCCGCCGTCGGTGAAGCCGAACCACAGGCCGTAGTCGGCGACGTACTGCGCGCGTCCACGGAAGGGCAGTGCCCAGTCGCCTTCCTTGCGCCACGACGCGCGCGCCGCGTCGAACGCGTACGTGCCGTCCCTCGTCGAGATCCTGATGGCCGAGGCAGCGCCGGCGCCGGCATCGGCGAACGACTCTATGGTCACATTCATGTACCTCTCCAACGGCGGCGAGGGGAGGAGGCTCCAGAACCAGTCCTCGCTGTGGCGGTCGTAGGTCAGGGCCTCGAAGTCGAGGCAGTCCTGCTCCTCGTACCCGGGGCCGCGGCCGAGGTGGTAGAGCCTGCCGCCGGCCTCGGCCCACGTGGACCCGTGGCCGTGCCACTTGACGTGGCGCGCGTCGGGCCCGGCGCGCACGGATTCCGTGCGCGTGTCGAAGATGACGGTGTGCCGGTTCCTGTCCACGCTGACGATCTTCTCCACGCCACGGCCCAGCGGGAGGAACTGCCGGCCTCTGGCGCAGCCGAAGCGCTCCAACGGCTGCGGTAGGGCAGCGGCGGGCTGTGTTGCTGCCGCCTCCGGCCCGTGCTGTGCGCGCCCGCCTGCAGCGAACCGCTGTGTCGCCTCCGGCCCGTGCTGTGCGCGCCCCGCGCCTGCAGCGAACAGAGGGCTCGTGTCGATGCGGTGCAGCGTGTGGATGTCACTGCCGCCATCCATGATGAGGTAGATAAACCTTCGGATCGGCGTACCACGCGTCGACGGCGGCGCCGCCATTGGATCGATGTCGATCCGATCTTTGCCTTAGTGCAATCGAGTCAGCGGTAAAATAATAATTGGAACAGTCTAGATCAACTTGGGTAGTGCTAGCGCCTGGACGTCCGATGGATACCGATCCATGAACGTATTATTGCAACCACACCGAACTAACTGCTGCAACAATAGACTGAAGGAGCTGAAACATTTAGAACATATTATTGCAACACTGGTGTGAAGCATATGAAACAACGATCGAAATAAAAACACATGCAACATGAAACATTTACTGCAACATGAGATTGAAGCAACTGAAACATACTGCAACATCTCAAAGCAGTACTACTGCAACATCGTAAAAACATCTGTTGCAACAACCCAAAAAAATCCCATTGCAACATTCAAAATCATATGTTGCAACATAAAAAAAACCATTGCAACACGGCGAGATCTGACCCCGAGAGCTCGCCAGAACTCTAGCCACCGCCGCATCCCTTAGATCTAGAGGAGGAGGAGGAGGGATCAGATCCAGAGGAGGAGGGCTCAGATCCAGAGAAGGACCCACTTACCTCTCCGGAAGCCGCCGTCGTCGCCCTCTTCTCCGGTGGCATGGAGGTCACGGAGGGAGGGAGGGGCGGCTCGCCGCAAG
Organism: Miscanthus lutarioriparius; assembly: GCA_904845875.1. Lineage (NCBI taxonomy): Eukaryota > Viridiplantae > Streptophyta > Magnoliopsida > Poales > Poaceae > Miscanthus > Miscanthus lutarioriparius. Next base: position 134,811,491 of record CAJGYO010000001.1, read on the forward strand.
CCACCGCCATCGCCCTCCTCTCCTGGGGCATGGAGGTCGAGGAGGGAAGGAGGGAGGGGGGAGGGAGAGAGGGGCGGCTCGCCGGAAGCCGTCGTCGTCTCCCTCTCTCCGGTGGCATGGGGTCGTGGAGGAAAGGAGGGAGGTGGGGAGGGAGAGAGGGGCAGCTCACCGGAAGCCGCCGCCATCGCCCTCCTCTCTGGTGGCATGGGGGTCGCAGAGGGAGGGAGGGGCGACGGGTGGGGGACGCACGGCTCGGGCGGGGCGGTGCCACGAGCGGCTCGGGAGGGAGCGGCGGCGAGCGTCTCCGTATGGAGCGGGCTGAGCGACGTGAGGCAGGTGGATGAGGATAAGACGAGGGGAGCGAGTGGAGGAGCACGAGCCACGTCCGGAGGTGAAGAAGCGCGTCGGACGTCAGACATATAGCATTACCGATCAACTTGAGGCTACCAAGGCTAGCGATATGTTTATTATATATATAGTCTGATTTATTGATATATGTCCTATTCCTACTCCTAGTAGAACACTATTTGCAGTACAATATATAAACTAGACTTAAACATGGTTGTGTTTGGTTCAGCTCTTGAAAAGTGCTTCTGCTTAAGAAAAAAGGTAGAAAGTCAAACAGCGGATAGAAACAAAAACAGTTGTTTTTTTCCTACTCGAGAATTTCATTCATCAAGAAACATTAGGGTTACAATCAGTAGTCACCAGGTCAGTGACACAGGACGGGGCATACTGCTACTCGCCCATCCTATTGTCCCCTCAAGCATCACGCGAAACAATTCCTGTCGCTCCCTGTCCCTGCTCCGAGTAGATTTGTGGGCTTTTGATCCAATTGGATAATCGGAGGGAATACCATATACGTCTATACTAGGGAGAATACTCTATATATTTATTTTTGTCACCAAAATCTTGGGTATTCTATGGAATACCTACCAGGGAATACCCCTGGCACCGCCTGATGAGGATGCTGTGGATATTACGAGTCATTGAAGTTTTTTTTTAAACTCATTGAAGTTATTAAATATGTAGCAATTGCCTGAGCTATGGAAAGAAAGAAAATTAGACAAAGGCCGTGTTTGGCCGGGCTCTGGCTCCGGCTAAGCGGCAGCTCCAGCTCCAGCGGAGGAGCCGCACCAAACGCGCTGGCCGGAGGAACTGCTTCTAACCGTCCACCAGAGGAACCGAAGCCCTTTTGCACATACGGAGGAGTCCAGATTTGTGGCTTCGTCGCTCCGGCTCCGCCTTCCACGACGGAGCACCGTGGGTGGAGCTCAGCCAAACACGGCCAAAGATGTTGCAATCATGTTCATCTTATTTAAGTGTGATCCGTGTGGCAGAACCGTCCAATTTAATCTAATTCTAAGTGTACTTGCCATTGCCAGCCATTTGACACTAAGTACACAAGAGACTAAGTTAAACCCGGTAGTCTGTCGAACACACCCAACAAGAGAACTCGAAAATCCACGTTTTCATCAGGATCATAAACAAGTGAATAAAGCTTACAACATTCTTAACCATTTCATACATTACCAGAGTACATAAAAATCAGAATTATTACAAAACAGATTTCATAAAAGCAATGGTAAAAGGCTATTTTACATAAAAGAAGCGGAATTTAATCAGTTTTGAATATTGAAATAGAAGTAGAGATGTAAGAACAAACTTCTACAATCGCGATGACAAAGGAAGCCTCGCTGAACCCACCAGGAGGTATCCACACACAACAATAGTTAGCTCCAACATCCACTGTTATCTGCAACAGGGGGAAATAAAACCTTGAGTACACAATGTACACCGTAAGACTTACCCGACTAGGTGGGAGTAGTCTCTTGACTCTCAAGGATATGCAGGGGCTATTTGACTAGCTATTTCGTTGTTTTTGCATAGAAGCATTACTAATAGTGCGCCCTTATATTCAAAGTTTTAGCAGTTACATCAAGTTCATTACTTAACCATTCTAGATAAGCACATGATCTACTTTCAAGCATGTGGTAAGCAATCAGAATATATTTCATGATCTAACAGTATCCTCATCGTCTCCATATTCCAGTTGCATTAACTACGATAGCAGTAGTGCGACAAGTGGTATCCATATCTAAGGAGGACGGCGATTGCAATCGATGTACATCAAGCTGGGCAATCCCAAACACACGCCCGTATTTCTCGAAGGAGCAAGTACAAGGCTACCTTTCCTCTTGTATGACCCAGGCCTAAAAGCAACACGACCATCCCGGGGAACCCACCCAATGAGGCCCGCCCCGCCGAGCAGCGACGAGTTTCCCCCTCACAATTTTGGTCCATGGACATTCCCCACCTCCTAACAACTCCTCGAATGGTCAGTGCAACACTCCAATAAACTTTTTAGGGACCCTGAGTCGTAGAAAAGTACTTAGCTTCACGATCAACTGTAACTCAGGCCCCTGATATGTGTTCGGTACCTTCAAACTTGCCACATCGCTACTAACGGTACGGTCCTTAACCGACACAGGCGGAAAACGTGCACCCAGAAACGCTCCCTGTTGCACCCACCAATCCTCCAATAAAAATCCATTTTTCCCACTTCCCTCCCGGTCTCCAATTATTATCCATCTCTAAATCCATGTGATAGTAGTAATATTATAACCATCATCTATTTCTCACGAGTGACCGTCCATCACTCGACTTCTATCGTAGCCCTATAGCATGGTATACTACACGATTCCTGTCATACTAGTACGACTCCTGTCATACTAGTACGACTCATAGGATAGAATATTTATGCTGGTGGGTTTCAAGCAACTCCTGAAATTTAATGCACAAACAACATAATAATAAGTGCTTGAAAAATAGAGGTTATGTATCCGGACTTGCCTAGGTAACTTGTATTATACAAAGTTAGTGTTCCTTCATCTTCGGGACACGATCCACCATCATCTTCAGGCCTAGTCACCATTACTCCATCTCTCCGCTTGATGCCAACATCCTTCAGTTGATCCATCGATCGATCATCGTTCCTAAATGATATGCATAAATGCAATGCATACTTTAAGTCAAACAAGCATACACATAGGCATTACAAACTTATAAGACAAGCAACACATCGACGTGGATAAACAAGGGTAACTAAACGTTGGAGGTTTGACTCTCATCCTCTCCTAGTGACTTACTATTATCACACAAGTGAGCAAACACAACCATTTGCATTTTAAACATACAAGTGAAAAGCTTATCATAACATGTCAAGCATACTTCTACATACTAAACACATTTTGCCTAGTCATCATGTAAAATAGGTAGTATAGACAAACGTATATTAACCCTAATCTAAACACCTAACATATATAAAAGCTTTAATAATTACAACCAAGGAATAAAAAGGTGGCACACCAAACATCACTTTTGGACATGAAAAATTTATGGGTGATACATTTTAACTAAACATAACTACTGCATGAATTTTATAATTTCTGGATAAGCAGATTATTTACTAACAGTTAATTAAGATTTAATGGCAATAAAAGCATGTGACACATGATAAGTCAATAACTCAGTAAATAAACATCCATTGAACATGAAATTTTTACCACAGTACAGGCATGCAACATGTAACCTACCATAAAAATTTTACAGCAATTGGATTCATATAACAACATATATGAATTTAGCATTAAAAAGCATTGGCAAATATCTATAGCAAAACTTTTGTACTAAAACATGTCATATTATGTATCTACTGCATAGATCTAGTTGTGTTGTGTAACAAAACTAGTTTAGCATTTTTATGATTTTTCTACGATTTACTATGAATTTTCAAAGTTTTAGCCGATTTAAACATAAAAAAAATAAAAACCATAAAAGACAAACACTTTGTACCGAGGCCCTGAGCTTTTCCTGAATCAACCCGCAGTCTAGCAGTACTATTCAGGTGATTCACGAGATTTATATTCGGAACCCTGGAAAAGCTTCTATTTAAGCGTGAGGTCCTTCTCTTCTTTTTCCTCGTCGCACCGAACAGAGGACGGCCTTTGCCGGCCCGACTCCGACCTTGAGGAGAGTCGCCAGAGGCGAGGGAGGGGCGCTACGGGGCCGCAGGACCAGAGCGTGGCCGTGGGGATTGCGTCTGGGCTGAGGATGGCCTGCGGTCGGCCTGGCCGCGTGCGCTCGGGCGGTTGGCAGCGCCAGCAACGGTGGCGGCGGCGGCAGATTACGGCGGCGAAGCTCCTACGCACGAGGATAGGGCTGCACAGCAGTGGTGCGAGAACGCGATAAGGAGGGGCGTAGGGCGATGAGGCAGAGATGGCGGCCTGGCGTGGCTGCCCGCACACACGTGCTCACGTTGCAGCGGTGGCGGTGGCGTAGCCAGCGGCTCCCTGCTCGGCCGAGGTGCGCCGGGTGGAGAGGTGGACGAGGCGGAGGTGGTGGTGTACGTGGTGGGGCGCGAGGGAGCCCGGAGGCAAGGGAACAAGTGGCAGTCGCGGGAGCTCCTCGGGTGACCAATGGCGATTGGCGCAAGCGGTAGAGCGAGGGAGAGGCGAGAGGGGGAGGGAGATGGACCGCGAGGACGAGCAAGGCGACCTCACCGTGCAGAAGAAGGCAGGGAGAGGGAGCAGCGTGGCGTGGGCGGCCATGCCGCGCACTGTGTGTAGCCAGAGCGCATGGCAGGGCAGAGCAGGGCATGGGCGACGGCAGTGTCCATGTGCTCGACTTGGGACGACTATGCAACGGATTCGGTCAAGCTATGGGTCCCACGTACTGTATAAAATATCTCCAATTCGGTGTAAACTCCAACTCTTATTAAGGTACCATGACGACTAACGCAACAGATTAACAGATAAACATGCTCAAACTTGGGTTTGTCAGGCTGATTTCAGAAACTTAGAAAATTTCCAAGTCCCCCAGAAAACTGAGTTTGACTCAAACTTTTGATCTTTAACTAATCTATCAAACATCTAAACTAGGCACAAGCAAGCACTCAACCACAAAGTTCATAACTTATACTAAGTTTTTCATACCAACATATTTTAAAGTTTCTATATAAAATAATTATTTTTTTATCCTCCAAAAAGCTATTGATGAGAAATTAAAACAAGGTAAGGTTTTTGGCATTTTTAATCATTTTCTCCACATTTTTCCAACATAAATCCTAAATAACTTTTGTTCGCAAACTCATTTAGAGATGTTTAATCACAACAACAAGGTTGATTGACATCACACATATTAATTTTATTCACGAAAGTGATTCAAACAAATATGTACTTATCATTTCATGTAAGAATTTATCACCAAGCATAAAAAACTTATTTATTAGGCTTTATTAAGCCTTAAACTATTGTTAAACAGGTATGTAACACCGGGATGTTACAATCCGCTTTTATCAATTAGCAACACAATGATATACAAAACTGTGTTCACAATTGATCTAGACTACATGTACAATATTAAATAGTGTGTAGACCGTGAAACAGACTGTCTGTTATATGACTTTTCTTTTTAACTGTCTCTATATCAGATTCGATACAGACAAACACACAAGTTCAGGGCTTGAGACAGCCCCATGCATACGTATATAGCATATGCATCCCATGGACATTTCCGGAGACGACGAGCATGCATTCCAACGTCATGTGGCATGTGCACACAGCACACGACTAAACATGCTAGGCGCGCACGCATCAATACGCCCAACAAGGCGCCCAATAACAAGGGGAATTGCACTCAGGGCCGTGGTAGCACACGGATGCTCGGCTGACCATATGCATCTCCCCGGTGGCCGAGCGGCTGCGCGCGTGGCCTCCACAGCCGTCACGACGGCCTTCATGATGAAGTGCTCGTCGCTGTCCGTCTCCCTGAAGAACCTGGTCAACCAGAACCTGCCACTGCCCAGGTACGAGAGGTAGGAGAACTTGGCGTGGTTTGCGTGGCCGTCGACGTTGGCCCAGACGTGCCGGCACGCCGGCTTGCCGGCGGCGTTCAGGTCAGCCGCGCACAGGTCGGCCGCTCCGTCGTCGGTGAAGCCGAACCACAGGCCGTAGTCGGCGACGTACTGCGCGCGTCCACGGAAGGGCAGCGCCCAGTCGCCTTCCTTGCGCCACGACGCGCGCGCCGCGCCGAACGCGTACGTGCCGTAATTCCTCGTCGAGATTCTGATGGTCGAGGCGGCCCCCGCACTTGCTGCGCTGGCAGCGGCACCGGCATCGGCGAACGACTCTAGGGGCATATGCGTGTAGCTCTCGAACGGCGGCGAGGGGAGGAGGCTCCAGAACCAGTCCTCGCGGTGGCGGTCGTAGGTTAGGGCCTCGAAGTCGAGGCACTCCTGCTCCTCGTACCCGGGGCCGCGGCCGAGGTGGTAGAGCCTGCCGCCGGCCTCGGCCCAGGTCGAACCGTGGAAGTGCCACTTGACGTGGCGCGCGTCGGGCCCGGCGCGCACTGCCGCCGTGCGCGTGTCGAAGATGACGGTGTGCCGGTGCCTGTCCACGCCCACGATCTTCTCCACGCCGCGGCCCAGCGGCAGGAACTGCCGGCCGGCGGAGCAGGCGAAGCGCGCCAACGGGCTCGGCAGGGTAGCGCGCGGCGGCGGCGTCGCCGCCCCCTGTCGTGCGGGCACGCCCACGCCCACGCCCGCCGCGAACAGAGGGCTCGTGTCGATGCGGTGCAACGTGTGGCTGTCATTGCCGCCGTCCACGATGAGGTAGATGAACCTTCGGATCGGCGCAGCACGCGTCGACGGCAGCGCCGCCGGGGGTGCATGTGATGAGCGATGGACGATGATGGATGGACTCTTCACGTACCTGGCCGGGCCGACTACTACTACTTGCCACGTTGATGACCTGCTCCACGCCACGTCAGAATCAAGAAACCCGATCCAATCCAACGGAACAGCCAACGCGCGTCGAACCACATGATGAACCCTAATCTCTAGCCCCAAGCTGGCTGATGGTCCTCCGACTCGAATTCCTGCGAGAGTTCGAGGCTGCGACATGGCCATCGATGTCTCCTCCCCTCCGTCCGGCGTCCGTTAGCGACGGCTGGTCGCGACCTGGGCGAGGATCCCGGGATCGAATCGGAGCACCGCCGTCTGCAGGACGAGCAAAAGCCCGCGACGTCCGTGTTCCTGCATGCGTCCAGATCTCCACCGACGACGATCGAGAGACGAGAGGCGCCACTCCGGCAGTCCACCAGAGTGTCCCTGCAAGCGTCCAGCTCTCCACCGATGACGAGGTGTTTGTGAATCACCGCCAGAGTGCCTAAATCTTCATGCAACAAGACAACCAACTGGTACAATTAAAATAACAACTCACAAGAGATCATTTATAATTTTTCTGTAGTCAAATAATGATAAAATTACACCTGAAACATAAGAGAAGTGTTAAATTAAAACTCATCAAACGGTTCGAAAAAGCATGAACAGCAGTAAGATCCTCACTCATCAGGACTCGAAGCAGAAAAACAAGGCACTTATCTTTTGTCTTCTACTAGTATTGGTCTCATGCTCATTGATTTTTAAATCTCGTACTCTCGTCTACCATACTTCACATACGGTTGAGCGTATGGAGCAACACCGAGCACTTGAATTGGAGTAATCCGCTGTGATAATTCAAGATACGTCTGAAAACATATGAAAACATCGAGATGAAACACTTGCAACATACATATAAAAACACCTGAAACACTTGCATACATATGCAACATCCGATCTAATTTTGCAACATCTAAATGAAATACTTACAACATACGTCTGAAACAGATAAAACATTTGAAACATACACTTGAAACATATGTGTATTGCCCATTGCAACATGTGGAACATCTCGATCTATTTTGCAACATTCTTATGAAACACTTGCAACATGCCTCTAAAACATCTGAAATATTTGAAATGTACGCTTGCAACATGCATCCTATCTCGGTGTGGCCTCCTCCGCCGTCTGCATCAGGGTGGTGCAGCCATAGCCGGAGGCGTGGCCGAAGGGCTTCTGCGCCAGGGCTCGATGCTTCCCATGCGCGGCGGCCTCAGTGGCTAGCTGGCGGCCGAGGGAGCGGTTGCCACACATGGGCGCGGCGCTGCCCGCGCTGTCAGGCGAAGCGGGCTGCAGAGCAGAAGCAGCGGCAGGAAGCAGCGGGGCGGGGCGGTGGAGCAAGAGAAGGAGCAGCGCGGGGTGACCGTTGATGGCGGAGCAGGCGGGGTGACTGTCGACACGTGGAGTAGAGCGGAGCAGGTCTCTCGTCTCCTTCTCCTTTCCTTATCCAATCGGCACAATTGAAGAGACAAACGCTGCGCGGATATACCGTAATAAAAAGATGAGCAGACGCAGAACAGAGGTCTATTGGTTTGTATGCAGGCCCACGAAGGGGCGTCCGGACGGACCTCGGACGCCCTACATGTAGCATTTTCTATCACTGAAACAGCACACCAAATTCGTACATGTGCCAAAACGGCTCAGGGGATCCACATGGCAGCCCAGCGTTTCACCAAATAATAAAAAAACTTGGGAATGCCTCATCATCATATCGTGGAGCGCAAGCAGGCTTCGGATCATTATATCCTGAAAAAAGGCAACCCCACTACGAAATCTCCAAAGAAATTCAAGAACTTGAACAAACCGGCTCTAAACTTCACGCAATTTTCTTGAGACATGAGTCTTTGCCAAAAATGTGAAAAGGACCAAGACTTTACCTTAGATTTTGTGATTTTGGAAAAAGAAAACTAACCAAAAGGCGATCTTTCAAGATCTATGAAATTCACGATGCTTGTGTAGAGCATGGATCAAGAGATGGTCACGGAATTCTACTAGACATCCTTTGCACCCTACATTCACCATTAAAATCACTCCAATCCAGGATCAAGCAAGCTATTTATGATCTAGTTCATCTATTCTAAATTATAAGTTATTTTGCTTTTTCTAGTTACATACCTTTCGCTATGCACCTAGATATACATTATGTTTATATACATAATAAAAGCTATGTATTTAGAAAAGACAGAACACCTTTGAATAGATGGAGTAGACAAGTTCTCGCTTGACCAAACACCAAAAGCCTCCAAAGAAATTTGGTCCAAGGTATGCAATCAACTGGGACAAACAGAAATTCTTGATAGAAAAGCTTAAACGTAAAAAATGCAATGTTACTACCACGAAAGGATCTAGATCAATACAAGGTTCAACAAACAGAGGTCATGGACTGAGGGGGTGTTTGGCTCGGCTTCTCTCGAGGGGCTCCTCCAGAGGAGCCAGAGCCATTTTAGAGGAGCCATAATTTTTGACTCCTCAAACAGGCTCGCTACTCTGCTTTTTACTGAATAATGGCTCCTCTAAGAAAACGTTTGGTCGGGCCCTAAGTCCAAATCATAGATAAAGGTTTTAACTAGATTATTACCACCTTCATTCCCTCTAATAAGAAGTGCTCGGCAAAGATTAATGGACTGAGACCAAGATCGTCATGTACCTTTGAGTTAAAAAAAAAAAGTGTTAGGCCACACTAAGACCCATCACTTATTTCACACTGCCACACTAGGTTCAGCAAGATCGCTAACCAAAATATTGGATACAAACTTGGGAGGGGATTGATCCAAACATACGACTGATCCAGATCCCAACCGAGACTCAAGTGAGTTAGCTCATGCGCACACCTATTACTGCAAAACACGACTCAAGTTCAGGGTTGGAGATTGAGACATCCCCAAGCATATGCATCCCATGGAGACGAGCATTAGGCAGACGCGCATCAATACGCCCAACAAGGCGAATCGCACACGGGGCTGTGGTAGCGCACGGCGGACGCCCGGCTGACCATTTGCAACTCTCCGTACTAGTACAGCAACAAGCTGTACTCCCAGTTGGAAAACCCCTTCGGTCCCGGTTTTCCAACCGGGAGCACGACTTCAGGACTAAAGGGGCCCTCATTTAGTTCCAGTTTCTCGCCCGGGATTAAAGGTCGGTTGGTAATATCAACTGGGCTAAAGAGGCCTCCCGGCCTAGCCACATGGGCCGGCCCTTTAGTTCCGGTTGGTATTACCAACCGGGACTAAAGGTTTTCTTTTTTTTTCTTTTTTTTGTTTCTATTTTCAATTGATGATTTGTTTTGGTTTTCGAATAGGTTTTCGAATACGCATTCTACGTTGCTAATAATATACGTATTCTACACGTTTATAATGTTCGAACATTTTGTACAAACTAAAGTATGAAACTAACGTATATATTACATGCATATACATATATTGTACGTTATTTTATGTACATATAATATGTATATATATATATATATATATTACAAATAAAGCTTGCATTGTATATTCTATCATATCTTTGGGATAACAAATTCACTCCATCTGGTTTGGCTTCCATGTTTCGTTCATGTCATTGTAGAACTCGTCGGCGGGGTTTAAGACCTTGTCATTAAGAAATCCTGCTATGGTCTCTTGAATTGCTTTCAGTTGGTCACGTCGTATGACTCTTTCCTTCAACCATAGAGTCTTCAATAAAAGTTAAAGGAAAAGTATTAATATATATATATATATATATATATATATATATATATGTGTGTGTGTGTTGGTCAGGTGAATACTTATATATATGAGCAATAAAAGAAATTATGAATATATTTATATAACGTACTTTGAGGATCTCTTCAGGAGTTCTTTTTTAGTACGCCATGATGAACTCGCAAACATAGTATCCGTAGTAGTTGGTCTTCTATTCTTGCCTCAGAACCCACTTTTACGAGAAAAAAGATCCGGTGAATTGAAAGCATGCATGGTGTTAATTGAATTATATATATATATATAAATGTAGCTAGTACTTACTTTGTGTGCGATTACATCCAGTAGCGCTTTGCAATGTTTCATGTGGTGTTCCTCAATGAAACTTTTTCAAACACTACGCCCAATAAAATAAAAAATTAATTTGGCCTTTAATAATTATTGCAGTTAAGAGATCGGGGTATATATAGTTGCTAGAGAGACTAAATTACCCTTGGATAATATCTATCATGTCTTGGTACTCTGTTTGCTCTTTTCTTAACGAGTCTAAGATGTTCAACCAACTATTGACCATATCGATGACCATCAATATCCAGTGATTGCTGCATATGTTTTTATACACAAATATGATCGATATTAACTAGAGTCAACATATATATATGGGAGATAGCTTAGCTAGTAGGCAAATAATTGAACAAATGTCCATATGATCGACATTAATTATTTAACACTCACTTGAAGTTGTAGGGGAAGAGTATGTCCTTGTTTTGTTGGTTCACTAAGAACCTCATGAGATTTTTCTCGAGTTCAGCTTTCCATTCAGGCGGGGGATTAGAGTGTTTGAATAAGACATTTGGATCAATGAAACCAACATCATTATCCTTTCTTTTTTTGAGTTTTGTCATCTCATATCTGCATATATAAAAATATAGTGTGAGGATATCTAATTTATATATATACATATAGCTTTATATATATACACTTTAATAGTAGAAAATAATCACACTTACAGACAATAGCAGCTAATGAGACTTTTGTCGAGAGAGTCCAGGTGGCATAATTGGTGTAATTCTAAAAACTCGACATATATAACGTCATCGCCACGGAAGTAATGTTGATTTCTAACTCTGACAGAAACAAAGTTCTCTCCCCGTTCACACGCCGCCATGTACCACTTATTTAGCAGGTACATTCGTGTACTCAGTTCACCTAAGGCCTCAGGGTTGTATAGACTCTTTCCATGTTCAAATTTCTTTTAAGGATCCACTTTTGGAGCAGATGGTCCTTCAGCGAACACTTGGGCAAGGTCCAAACCAGTATCCTCGTAAAACCGAACCAGGTCCTCAAAATCGATGTCTAGTAAGTGTAAGTTTGAACCATATTCATTACGAATGACAAGAGGGGGGACTGATTGTTGCGATTATTGTTCGAGTTGTGCAACACCTTTCCCTGTTCTAGTCTTTTTCAGCGCCGCCTCAAATGACTTGGTGAGAGAGCGGTCGTAGTCCGATTTTGGCAGGGTCTTTTGAGATTCTCGCTTTTTCTGGTCTACCTTCTTTCTTAGAAGATCTGGAGGTAGGTAGAAGTACGGTTTCTCTGGGTTCTCCCTCACTTCTCGTTGTTTTCTTAATTTTTCAAAGAAACTGTTCACATCTTTTTATACTGCAGCATTTAATTCCTTTTCACTTTTCTCGTAAGACAGTTTTTGATGAATAACTGGATTAGAGGAGGCTTTCTTCTTTGCTGGCCGGTGGGCCAACGGCTTTGTTTGCGGGGCGGACCTCTTAGGAGCTGGCTGCTTCTTGGTCATCAAGGGAGGCGGGGCAGCCGTTGGAGACCTCCTTGGAGGCGTTGGAGACCTCCTTGGAGGTGGCGGCGGTGACGGCGTTGCATAATCATTGCCCGGAGCACTATGATGATCTAGAGATTGAATAATTGGACTTAGGTTGGCGGAGGCCCTGCTGTGTGAGCACAAAAATAATAATTAGGTATAAGAAATTATTATTATTAATCATGCATGTCAATAGAAAATTAATGAAAAAATTGTTTCGTTCACTTTTGTCCGCACCTATTGTCTGACAGTTGAGGAAGCGGCGGTGGACTAGAGACCCCGGGAATAATGATGTAACGCTTGTGCCATAGTATGAATGTCTTTTCTGCTTCTCCAAGAGTCTTCTCCCCATCATCTCCTGGAATGTCAAGAGCCAGATTACTAAAACATTTGTTAACTCTATCCACTGAGACGCAAACATATCCAGGTGGTATTATTGCCCTATGGATTCTTGGTGTCTCGGTAGGATCTAGAGGAGAAAAAACACCGAGAGCCACCATGATTGTGGCATTCCCTTTTGAAATATGTAGCTCACATGATGTAAACGGTGCAGTGATGTCATCCACGGGGAAACGTAGCATTACGTCATCTTTATTTGGCAACTCCGTGGAAGCGCAGCTGCTTTTTAACTGATCAGGGGGGCTAATATTAATGTTGATTCCTGGATCTGATGCCTGCCTTTGCGCACTCATTGCTATTTGCACTTGCTTTATGATTTCATCCTACATTCTAGCTTGCATGTCTTTTTCGCGCTCCTGTGCTTGAAGCAACGCCTCCCGTGACTCACGAACATATTCCTTCAACCTGCTGATCCGTGCTGCTTCCTCATCCTTCCTTCTCTGCCGGCTTCTGTAGGTATCTCTGTCGTTAGGGAAACCATGCTCCCAAAAATGTTCCATCCTAAACCTCTCGTTCGGCCACTATGTTCAGCAGTCCCGATGGCATACGTCAGTTCATTCTTCTCTCTATTAGGCCTGAACGCACCAATAGCTTTAACTTGTAGAGCATAAGAAAATCTTTGTGTTGCTCTTTCAAATTTTGGGCCATGAACCAGCTTTCCGGTCTCTAGGTCTAGTCTTCCCCCATGAGCGAAAAACCAATTCTTCGCGCGTTTGGGCCAATTGAGTGATTCTGGTGTGATACCCTTGGCAAGAATGTCCGCTTCCATTTTTTCCCACTTGGGAATGGCAGTCGCGTAGCCACCGGATCCCATGCCATGGTGGTATACCTTATGTCGGGCATTCTCTTGGTTTCTTCTCACCCGTTCCTCACCCTTTTTCGATGTCTTGTACTATACAAAATCATTCCAGTAGGGCCTCAACTTCGCGAGCGGGCCCCTAGTATTGAAATTGGGCGTTAGGTTCTTCTTGACGTATTTCGTGTATAGGGATTTCTTCCAGGTCTAAAATTGTGTGGCCATCTTCTTCATAGCCCACTTTCGAACTAGCTCCTTCAATTCATCATCATTGATAGCATCACAATCATCCGCTTGCAACGTGAAATGTTGAAGGATATCATCCCAAATTAAATTCTTATCAAGATCAGAGACAAAACTAACATGAGGATCGTTGATCTTTTGCTTCCATTCACGGGCACTGATCGGAAGTCTGTCCCTTATAAGGTACCCACAGTGTTGCACGAATTTCCTTGCATGTGGACCAAGTGGTTCGCCTGTCTCGATATTAAATTCTGATATTATGTAGCGCCCCTCCAATGGCTTTTTCAGGCCTTGAATATTTTTGCTTTTCGCCGTTGTGGTCGTCGATCCAGAGGGCCACGTATAAAAAAGAATAAATAAATATCATGTGTACACATAATAGATGATAGATATTCAAATATATATATATATATATAATATTCAAATATATATATATAAATATATATACCTCGCCAATATTTTCTTGCACAATATTTTCTTGATTATTTTCAAGAGCCAGATATTGACTCCCGTCATCTATATCCTGCTGGTCACCATCGACAAATTGAGTGCTGGTGTTGATAATATCCATTATTTCTTCATGCATGTTGTCTCTCAGGGCAGCCATCTAGCTTTTACACCACTAGATATATCTATAAAAAATAAAAACTATATATCTATAAAATATTAGAGAGAGGGAGGAGGAAGGCGCAACCTCAGAGGTGTCGCTGTCAGGTAGAGGCATGGACAGGAAGACGCCAAGGTGGAGGAGGCCGGCGGAGGCTTCGAAAGGCGAGGGGAGGTGCACACACAGGCCACATGGGCCACAAGACTTTACTTATTCAAGCGACACCTTGGTGGGAGGAGCGCCGACGCACAAGCAAGCCTTCACCAAGGCGGGGCTGCACCGAGGGGGTGGCGGCGTGGGGGTTTGGGGCGCCGGAAGTCGGGTCAGTATGACCATCATCTAGCTTTCTTCTTTTCCAAATGTGAAGCACTTGATCCATCTTTTTGTGACCATCACTTTCACTATGACCATCATCTAGCTCCATCACTTGATTGGACCACCTTTTCTAATTCACACACTTAGATTTACTTTATAAACAAAACAAAAACCTATAAGCTTAATTTATTTTAAATGAGGAAAATCATATGATTTACCAATTCAGATTAGTCAATTTATATTTTCATTTGAAAAGCCGAGTTAAACTAATTATATTTTAATTATACACGTGCTTGTATTATTTAATCCATTCAAATTTTAACAACATAAAAGAGAAAAGCATGTGAGTATCCAAACGACTGTATCATATATGCAATGTGCTTAAACTAATCAAGTGTAATTAAAACACATTTGAGTTAGCAACTAATCATATTAATGTTTTCATGTAAAATATCGAGGTAATAAACCTGTATTGATTTTAGTTATAAAACTAGTTGCAAGTATATTAATCAAATTAATATTTAACAATATATGAAAAAATAAATGACATGAAAAGCATTAATACTACTGTGTAGAGCGCGTCAATACGAAACTAACGCAAAAGGAACTACTCAAATCGGAGAGTAAACGGCTGACATTATATGATAATCGTAAATAAGCTATCATCTACTTTGATCTTCGATGGTATGCACGTACAGGACAGGGCCACCATGGCCATGGGGACGGAGCTCCAGCTGTGGGGAGGAACAGGCAGGGCTGAGGCAGCGGGCGGCTGCTGCCTGCGGCGCGATACCGGCGCACGCAGGCACGGCCCCACCACAGCTGGGCTGGGCCCGTCCGGGTGCATTGGCTGGCCGGCGCTGCTACCTACGCGTGCGTAGCGTAGGGGAACGCGTGAAGGGGCACGCCAGGACACGGGGAAGGGGAGCTACGGGGCTATGGGTGCGGCCAGGGGCGCACGGCCGAGACGGAGTACGAGACGGCCGGAGACGACGACGATGAAGAAGAGCATCTATGGAAGAGCTCGCCGGAAAAGAATCATATACTTGGGACGAGGGCGGGGTCGGAGAGGCCGATGTTGCGGACAGTGAGGCCACGGGCGACGGTGACGAGGGTGGCGGCGGCGGCAGTGGCAATGGGCGACGATGACGAAGAGTGAGGAGGAAGAAGAAACGGCCGCCTTATATAGGAGAGGGACCTTTAGTCCCGGCTCCTGTAAATGCTCTGGACGAAAAGACCTTTAGTCCCGGCTGGTAATACGCGCCGGGACTAAAGGTGTATTTTGGTGGGCGGCAAAAAATACAGCCCACCTTTAGTCCCGGGTGGTAGATCTACCCGGGACTAAAGTTGGGCTGCAGTTTCACTTCCCGCCCATTTCAAGCTCCATTTATTTTTTTATATATTTCTTTCTATAAAATGTTAAAGTCTTGTTAATTGCACAATAAATTAAATACAATGTATAAAATTGTTTTAAAAGAATATGGATTTACTTTTGCTTTATTGCACACAGGGAAATTGTGTGACCTAAAGTTTTTTGTTTTTTCTTATAAATATTGAAACATAATGTCATTAATAATTACTATTTCATTAATGCAAAAATGTAGTGTTTAATTTAAATCATTAAAACTTTTATTTTCGATTGAAAATTTGTTTTCACGTTATTTTAACGTAAATCTTTTCATTTTTTCATCACTCATTGTCCAAAAGTGACATGGAAATCCCACCATCAAACACAAATTTAATCTGAACATAGAAAAAAAAGAAAACACCTAATAAACATCTCTGAATTCACAATTATTATATAATACCTCTAATACACACTATTAAATATCACTATATATATCAAGCGGGCATAGTAGTGAACTTCTTCTTAACGTATATCCCTTGTTTATGATCGCGCCGTAATTATGAAGTGTCCTCATCATTTAGCTGGATGCTTGGGTCTTTGTTCACTGTGAATAGTGGAATTCGGTCATCCTTTTCATAATCTTCTGATATGTCTGACTTGTCTTCAATTCCGACGATGTTTCTTTTCTCTGAAAGAACTATGTGGCGCTTTGGCTCATTAATTGGGTCGTTGTTGTTTTTCTCTCTCTTTGGTTTTATAGACATGTCCTTGACATAGAACACCTGATTCACATCCTTGGCAAGGACGAATGGTTCGTCTTTGTACCCAATATTGTTGCGGTTCATGGTTGTTATTCTATACTGGTTGTTGACTGCTACCCCGCCTTCAGTCGCCTTTACCCATTGGCACTTGAACAAAGGTACCTTAAAAGTAGGTGCATAGTTTAGTTCTCATATCTCCTCTATGCGGCCATAATATGTTTGCTTATTTCCATTAGTGTCGGTGGCATCTATGCGGACATCACTGTTTTGGTTGGTGCTCCTTTTATCTTGGGCTACTGTGTAAAATATATTCCCATTTATCTTGTACCCTTTGTATGTGAGGATATGCCACGATGGCTGCCTAGCCAACAAATACAGTTGCTCATCAATACTCTCATCACCCTGACATTCTTTTCGCAACTAGTCACTGAAAGTTTCCATGTGCTGACGCGTAATCCAAGCTTTAGACTTCCTTGGAAACTCGGATCGGAGCAACTCTTTATGTGTCTCAATATACGGATCCACCAAGGAGAAGTTTTGCAGAACTATATAGTGCGCTTTATTAAAATAATTATCCTGCATACCAATATATGGTTTCTTCCCTAGTGTCCCTTTTCCACTTAGTCTCCCTTCGTGTCGTGATTCAGGAACACCAATCGGGTCAAGGTCGGGAATAAAGTCAACACAAAACTCAATGACCTCCTCTGTTCCATAGCCCTTGGCGATGCTTCCTTCTGGACGAGCACGGGTGTGAACATATTTCTTTAGGACTCCCATGAACCTCTCAAAGGGGAACATGTTGTCCAGGAACACAGGACCGAGAATGTTAATCTCCTTGACCAGGTGAACTAGGAGGTGTGTCATGATATTAAAGAAGGAAGGAGGAAACACCAACTCAAAGCTAACAAGACATTGAACCACATCATTCTGTAGTTTAGCTAGATCCATTGGATCGATTGCCTTATGAGAAATTGCATTGAGGAATGGACATAGCTTCACGGTGGCTAGACTTATATTTGGAGGTAGAATTCCTCTTAATGCAACTAGAAACAATTACGTCATGAGCACGTGGCAGTCATGAGACTTTAAGTTTAGAAATTTCTTCTCTGACACATTTATTATACCCTTTATATTTGAGGAGAATCCAGATGGTACCTTGATGCTTGCTAGGCATTCAAACATGCTTTCCTTCTCTTCTTTGCTAAGAGTGTAGCTGGCAGGACTTAAGTAATGGCGTCCATCATCTGTCTTCTCTGGATGCAGGTTGTCTCATTCTTTCAAACACCGCAGGTCCTGTCGTGCTTCAAGTGTGTCCTTAGGCTTCCCATACACACCCATGAAGCCTAGCAGGTTCACACAAAGATTCTTCGTCAGGTGCATCATGTCGATCGCGCTATGGACCTCTAGGACTTGCCAATAGGGTAGCTCCCAAAATATGGACTTCTTCCACAAGGGTGCGTGACCGTCGGTGTCGTTCGGAACATGTTCGCTGCCATGTGCCTTTCCAAATACTACTTTCACATCCTTGACCAAATTGAGTACATCCTCGCCAGTTCGGTTGCCCGGCTTGGTCTGGTGGTCTGCCTTACCTTTAAAATGCTTGCCTTTCTTTCTTAGGGGGTGATTCGCAGGAAGAAATCGACGATGGCCAAGGTACATGACCTTTCGACATTTTTTCAAGAATATACCTTTAATATCATCGAAACAGTGCGTGCATGCATTATTTCCCTTGTTTAATTGTCCTGAAAGATTACTTAGAGTAGGCCAATCATTGATTGTTATGAACAACAATGCTCGCAGGTCAAAGTGCTCCTGTTTGTGCTCATCCCACACACGTACACCTGGTCTGTTCCATAAAAGTAGAAGTTCTTCAACTAGTGGCCTCAGGTACACGTCGATGTCGTTGCCAGGTTGCCTTGTGCCTTGGATGAGCACTGACATCATAATAAACTTACGCTTCATGCATAACCAGGGAGGAAGGTTGTAGATACATAGAGTAACAGGCCAAGTGCTATGACTACTGCTCTACTCCTCGAAAGGATTCATACCATTCATACTTAAAGGAAACCTTAAGTTTCTTGCGTCATTTGCAAACTTCGGGAATTCTCTATCGATTGCTCTCTACTGGGACCCATCAGTAGGGTGTCTCCACATATTGTCTACCTTACGGTCTTCTTTGTGCCATCGCAACAACTTTGCATGGTCTTTGTTTCTGAACAAATGTTTCAAGCGTGGTATTATAGGAGCATACCACATAATCTT
Source organism: Miscanthus lutarioriparius (assembly GCA_904845875.1). Lineage (NCBI taxonomy): Eukaryota > Viridiplantae > Streptophyta > Magnoliopsida > Poales > Poaceae > Miscanthus > Miscanthus lutarioriparius. The sequence goes on from CAJGYO010000001.1 coordinate 134,830,512, forward strand.
GGCAGGGATTTTCTTCATGGGACGTTCGCCCTCAACATCACCAGGGTCATCTCGCATGATCTTATACCGCGATGCATGACATACCAGGCATGCATCTAACTTCTCGTACTCCTCGCCATGGTAGAGGATGCAGTCATTAGGACATGCATGTATCTTCTGGATTTCTAATCCTAAAGGGTAGACTACCTATTTTGCTTTGTACGTAGTGACGAGCAATTCGTTATCCTTCGGAAGCGTCTTCTTTTGGATTTTCAGTAACTCCCCAAATCCCTTGTCAGATACACCATTCTTTGCCTTTCATTGCAGCAATTCCAGTGTGGTACCCAACTTTTTCTGCCCCGCATCACAAGTTGGGTATAGCAATTTCTTGTGATCCTCTAGCATGCGCTCGAACTCGATCTTCTCCTTTTCACTTTCGCATTCTCTTTGTGCGTCACGAATGGCCTGACCAAGATCATCAGCGGACTCATCTTCTATCCCTACTGAAAGGTCCTTGTTGGTTTTGGTAATTGAGTGACAACCTAGGTGGACTAATTGTGTTTATGTGAGATACACAGGTGATTAGTCCACAGGTACATGTGTATGAGCAACATATGCCATGGAGGTGAAAATGGCTTGGAGATGTTGCAAAGCTCACACATGTGATGATGAAGGAGCTTATTGCACATGAGACATGACATTGAGTCATGTGATCAAGGTGGAGAAGATCAAGACAAGACTTGGCTTGATGGACCGGTTGCAAGCGTGAAGGGCAAGTCAAAGGCTTTGGAGTGATGGACCGCGTGGCGGTGAAGCTTGAGCAAGACTTGGCGCCGATGGACGATAGCAACGGTGAAGAGCAAGTAGAGTCAAGATCGATGAACCAATATGATCATGTGATGATATGAAGTGGATCATATCATTATTGATCGTGTTGGTGCATGTGTTGCATCGACATTGAAGGAGATAGAATGGAATGCGCAAGGCAAAGGTATAACCTAGGGCATTTCATTTCACCGGTCATAGGTGTGTAGAGAAGTTTATGACCGGGTTTAGGATAGATGGCCGTACTATCAAGAGGGGCAAACTTGTTTGCATATCGGTCATCTAGTGCCACTCGAGTGATCTAACTTTGTATTGTCGCTAGGATCGAGTGGCGTGGCAAGTTGAGTGGCTAACATCCTTTGGGAAATGATTGTGAAAATGCTAACACACATACACTTGGTGGTGTTGGCACATTTACAAAGGAGGAGGTGGGTTTGGCGCTTTCGGGAAAATAGAATGCCTATTTTCTATTGCGCCGGATGCAAGTTCTTGTGGTTAGCACATTGGAGCAAGGGTGATGAAGTTAGAAGTGAAAACGAGTTAGGCGCGAAGATGCTAGCGTCGGTCAACTGACCGGACATTGGATCTGAATGCACCGGACGCTGGCAGGCTGCGTCCGGTCAGGCTGACGTACGATGACGCAGAAGCTGGAGTGTGTCCGGACGCTGGCTTCGTCCGATCAAGTGTGACCGGACGCGTCCGGTCGAGGTCGGTACCTTACTGGAAACGACCGGACACTGGGGGTTCAGCGTCCGGTCAGTTGAAAGTTGCTGCGTCCGGTCAAGTCAAGTGACCGTTAGAACCGGGACGCATGGCCGTCTGCGGGCGACCGGACGCTGAGGTCCAGCGTTCGGTCAACACGACCGGAGCGTCCGGTCGGCCCGACCGTTGCCCAGTGAAGGGGTAACGGCTAGTTTAGCCCTTGGGGCTATAAATAGAAGTGGCCCTCGGCCATGGCTGGAGCTGAGCACGTAAGGGGACTTAGTGTCCATGCTTGTGAGTGCTTGGGAGCTCTCCATCACACATATACTTGATAGTGATCATTCGATTTTGTGAGTGAGCGATTCTAGTGCGATTGCATCGTGAGGTTGCATAGAGTGGCACTAGGTGGTCGTGTTGCAAGCCGGTGGTGCTTGTTACTCTTAGAGGTTGCCACCTCCTAGACGGCTTGGTGGTGGTCTCCGTCGAAGCCCGCAAGAAGCTTGTGCGGCGCTCCGGAGAAGTGCTTGTGAGGGGTACTTGTGCTCGCCCTGCGGGAGTCGCGAAGAGCAACTTTAGTAAAGCGTGTCATTGAGCTACCCTCACTCAAGGGGTAGGTTCTTGCGGTGCCCGACGTGCGGGCTTAGCGGGTGATGCTAATTAGCCGCCGAACCACCAAGTGAGCGGTCGACACAACGGGGACTAGCGTCTTGGCAAACACGTGAACCTCGGGAGAAAAATCATCGTGTCAACCTTGTTCTTCCCGTTGGTTTGTATCCCCATTACACAAGCTTGCAATTACTTATATATATATCTTAAGCTTGTGTAGTTGCTCTTGTAATTAGATAGCTTGTGTAGCTAGCTAATTACCTTCTTGCTTGTGTAGCATAGAAGTAGCTCCCTTACGTGGCTAATTTGGTTTTAGTAACCTTGTTAGTCACATTGCTTAGTTTGTGTAGCTAAGTATTTGCGCTCTCTAATTAGGCGTTAGTTGCCTTGTTATTGAGCATTGCTAGTGAGCTTAGTTAGCTTTGTGCTTTTGCTTACTAGCATGTGTAGGAGCTCCCTTGTTACTTAAAGTACTAGTGGCATAGGTTTGTGTGACCTTGCTCCTAGAATTGTTTAGGAGAGCTCTAGCTAGCCCGGCACCTTAGTTGCTTTATTAGTATCTTTGCAAGGTGCTAGTGAACATATATAGAGGGGTGTAGTGTTGGCAAGACCGATTGTTTTAATTCCGCATTTATATCGGTAGCCGATGCGATTAATTTTAGAAAAGACTATTCACCCCCCCCTCTAGTCCGCCATCTCGATCTTACACCTACCTCTTCTTCAGCTTCCCCCATTGCAGTATCATTGAAGGCACCATATTCAGCAATAATGTTATCATCGTCCTATTGTTCTTCTCCACCTTCTTCTATTACAACCCTGGTTTCTCCGTGCTTCGTCCAACAAATATAGTTTAGCATGAAACCTGACTTCAACAAGTGTGAATGAAGACTCCTTGATCTAGCATATTCCTTCAAATTCTTACATATATCACATGGGCAGCACATGAAACCATCGCGTTCGTTTGCCTTGGCCACACGTAAGAAAGAATGCACGCCCTCAATGAACTCTTGGGAGCGGCGATCAGCATTGTACATCCAATGCCGGCTCGTCTGCATTACATGACATACATACCATATTAAAAACCTAGAACATAATTAGTTAATTATACAGCATGCATGTCACCACACAAGGTATTAATTTTTGAAAGTCTCGCTACAATGTAGATAATCCCAACTACCACTAAAAAACTAAAGCTAAAATGCACTTCAGCAGCATAAGGATTTCACGACCAATCCCAACTAAAATAGACAGATCATGCGTTTGTTCAACATCTATGGGCTTCTTCCGCAGGATCACTGCCTCATCAGCCGCCGTAGCCGCCTATGTAAGAGAGTTTTGCACGTATTCAACATACTCTTCCTCCCAGTACCAGCCTGAACATCCAGTGCCATCCCACTGAAATTAAAACAAAAAATTAGAACTTTAATCACAATCATCATGAAAATAAGTATAAATTAACCATAATCATCAAATGCGACAAAATAACTCACATTGCGATCCGGACACTTGGGACACTCCTTCCTCACCCGGTATTCTATCATAACCTTCCCCTCACACTTGCCGCATGCAATGAGAGGGAGGTCCGGCCTCAGTCGCTTTGAAAACCGATGAGAGGCCGAGGACCCGGAAGCAGTTGACATCTACTCTCTATACTCATTTTTAATATAATATAATTTTCTCATTTTATAAACAAATAAAATTAAAAAAACTCTAAAATTTTCTATATCACTAAACCATGAAGTGTGCTATGCATGCTAGAAATGAAAGCTGAATACTAGTTTTGAATAACTACTTTAACCTTCCTTCATCCAAATATGCAAAATTTAAAGTAATTTTGAGTTTAAATGGCTTACAAATAAAAAAAACCACCATAAAAACCACATATATCTAGTCCACAATATAAGATATGCTACTGATGAAACATGAGAGTATAAAGTTGATAACCTTTAGAACCGAAGAATCGATGGAGGAATCGAAGAAATCTCGTGATTACCGGCGATGAGGAAGAAGAGAGGCCGGCGATGAAGCAAGAACACTGAGCTCGAAGTGGCTCGGGCTCGGGAAGGAAGAAGGGGTATATAGGAGGGGACCTTTAGTCCCGGTTGGAGATAGCAACCGGGACTAAAGGTCCCTTTCTAGTCCTGGACGGAGCCTCCAGCCGGGAGTAGACTTTTACTCCCGGTTGGAGGGACCAACCGGGAGTAAAAGTTAACCTTTAGTCCCGGTTGGTAGCTCCAACCGGGACTAAATGTCTCCTTCAGCAAAAGCCTGCCGCAGTAGACGTTGGGCAGGGACCTTTAGTTCCGGTTGGAGCTACCAACCGGGACTAAAGGTTTCTCTAGTCCCGAGCGCGAAAAATACCGGGACTAAAGCCAAATTTCGAAGTGGATCAAAAGTAGTTTCTCTACTAGTGTTGGTATCCGAGTCGGCCGCGCGCGTGGCCTCCACCGCCGTCACGACGGCTGTCATGATGAAGCGCTCGTCGTTGTCCGTCTCCCTGAAGAACCTGGTCACGCAGAACCTGTCGCTGCCCAGGTACGAGAGGTAGGAGAGCTCCAACCAGCTGTCGGCATGGTTTGTGTGGGCGTCGACGTTGGCCCAGACGTGCCGGCACGCCGGTCTACCGGTGACGTTCAGGTCGGCCGCTCCGTCGTCGGTGAAGCCGAACCACAGGCCATAGTCGGCGACGTACTGCGCGCGTCCACGGAAGGGCAGCGCCCAGTCGCCTTCCTTGCGCCACGACGCGTGCGCCGCGTCGAACGCTTACGTGCCGTAAATCTTCATCGAGATCCTGATGGTCGAGGCGGCGCCGGCATCGGCATCGGCGAACGAGTCTATGTGCACATGCCTGTACGACTGGAACGGTGGCTAGGGGAGGAGGGTCCAGAACCAGTCCTCACGGTGGCGGTCGTAGATTTGGGCCTCGAAGTCGAGGCACTCCTGCTCCTCCTACCCGGGGCCGCGGCCGAGGTGGTAGAGATTGTCGCCGGCCTCGGCCCACGTGGACCCGTGGTAGTGCCACTTGACATGGCGCACGTCGGGCCCGGCCGTGCGCGTGTCGAAGATGATCGTGTGCCGGTGCCGGTCCACGCTGAGGATCTTCTCCACGCCGTGGCCCAGCGGGAGGAATTGCCGGCCGGTGGCGCAGTCGAACCGCGCCAACGGGCACGGTAGGTTAGCGGCGAGCTGTGTCGCCTCCGGCGCCCCGTGTTGTGCGCGCCCTACTGCAGTGAACAGAGGGCTCATGTCGATGCGGTGCAGCGTGTGGATGTCATTGTCTCCGTCCATGATGAGGTAGATGGACCTTCGGATCGGCGAAGCATGCGTCGACGGCAACGCCGCCATGTGTCGATCTCTAGATCAGATCTTGCCTCGTGCGATTGAGTCAGTGGATTGGCCGGGGTTGCATGATGAGCGATGGACGATGGATGGACTCTTCACGTACGGCGGTGCACCTGGCCGAGCCCCTACCTGCCACGTGGATGACCGGCTCCATGCCACGTCAGAAGAAACCCGATCCATCGGAACAGCCAACGCGCGTCCAACTTGAATCCCTGCAATGCTGCGACATGGCCATCGAAGCTGTTCTGTCCCGCAATCATTCACTTCAAGGGATCGGGATGTCTCCTCTACTCCATCTGTTCTGTTCGCTTCGTTGAAAAGCCAGGCTGAAAAGTACTGTTCGTTGATTTGTTGTGAGAGAAAAATATTATTGCTTTCATAAAAAAGTACGGCTGATAAGCCAAGCGAACAGGGCCGAGGCTGAGAGCGCCGGCTGGTCGCGGCCTGGGTGATGATACCGGGATCGGATCGGAGCACCGCCGTCTGCAGGACGAGCAAATCAAGGCCGCGACGTCCGTGTCCTCCCATCGACGACGAGGTGCCGCTCCGGCAGTCCGCCAAAGTGTTCCTGCATGCGTCCCAGACTAAGACCCATCACTAATAAATTACCTAGAAAGACTTATCACTTATGAGCCTGATACAAGTGACAGTTTCTTTATGAACAATTGTTACTTATGAGCCTGATATAAACGAAAGTATCTTTATGAACCGTATTTGCAATGACTGGTTATAATGTTACAATTCATCACTAGAATTGTCTATTAGTGGCGGGCCATTGTTAGGTCCCAACCAAAAAAAGGGTTCTTTATGAACAACAGTTACATATGAATTTGTCATCTTTGGGTGTTTTCATGTAGTGAGAGAAGGAGAACGATACATTTGATCTCACTAACGTATTTCATTCAGTGGAACATGGGGGCTAAGGGGAACGAGGCCCCTACTCAACGCGAAAAATGGAGCACCCTCCCCCACCACACATGCACATATACCACTGCCACATTTTCTATGCATGCATGGATGAAGAAGGAGAAACAAAACAGGGGAGGATGAAGAGAAGGAGAAAGAGAAGTAACTGGCCACTCTAATCGGACATTATATCTGCCACTGAAATCTATGATCATGATCAATGACTTCTCATATGCTGGAGCATTCCGGACGTGATCAAGCACTTTCGCACGTGTGAACAATTTTTTTTTTATGATCTGCTATGTATATTTATCTCTTTCTGCATAACATCTTTTCATTTCGAGATGCATGATAAGATGAGGAACAAATTAACCAAGCTAGTGGTTAGTTCTGATTATTATCTGCCACCTAACACATATCCAGTATTCAGGCTTTCAGTAACATGCTATATATACGACACTCGGCAGTCAGAGAAGAGTGACTTGCCGGCTTGCCGGGGGACGTCTGTCACGAGAAATAATCCAGGCCAAGGCTGGTGAACCTTCGTGTGCCTTTCTCCTCAAATCAGAATGCATGGGGTGGGGGTGGGGCGGTCGTGCTGGATCGGGCTGGGCCGGGGCGGTGCACGGTCCGCGAGGCTGGAAGGCCAGCCAGTGGGCACTGGCGCTGTCAAGAGAAAGGTAGCGAATCAAGGACCCCCCCCCGGCCTGCTGCTGCCTTTCCCAAAAGCCGTGATGATGATTGGGACGTGGCCACTGCTCACTGCTTCGTTAGCAGGATAGTCACCCAGCATCAGCTTCCAGTTCCAGCTTTTTTAATTTTCTGAGCAGATCATGTGGAAGTGCTCTGCTGCCCACTACACGTAAAGAGGCTTGTTAATTAAGAACATCAATTCCCCTTCACGAACATTTACAACCCTACTGTAGTACAGCACGTACAATTCATATCTCGATTAATGGTGCTCTTTATGTTCTTATAATCTTACTACTGGGAAAGGAAACAGAGTGTAGCACACACTATTCTTCGTAGAAAGCTAGACTGGCCAGCTCTCTTGCACGCCTGACGATGCCACATGGACCAATGGGCGTCGTCGTTAGCTAGCTTCCCACCATCTGCAGCAAGCTTGAGTTTTGGGTGATCAGAGTAGTTGACGAGAACCATCGGTCGCCTCGCCTCGCCCATGGCATGGCACATTATCTTACTGCTCCGATGCTAGCTCCAAAGCGCCTCAAAGCAAGATCCCAGAGAGCTGCTACGACTGATAGTGGATGATCATCGTGAGGCTAGCTTAGCTTAGCTAGGCGAGTGTGCAGTGCAAAGCATGGGTTAGAGTAGCTAAACAACTACCGCTAGTCGCTTTGGGAAGCAGGCAGATAGGGTTATTTAACAAAGAAGAAGCAATCTAACCCCGGCCCACACAAGAGTATATATTATCCACCGGCCGGCCGGCCGGAGCCCACGGGGGGAGCGAGGCAGCGGCCATGCCGTGCGTGGCCGAGGCAGTAGGGTCTCGACTACCGTGGCTGTGTCGTGGGGACATCCCTCCGGCCACCGTCTAGTAGGACGCCTCTGAGAGCACTCATGTGTCCGTGCATGCAAGCACGCAGCATGCATGTGTTACTCTGTTTATTATACGTGTAATTCCTTCTAATTAATACATTATAGGAGTATATATACAGTCAGTCGCCAGTCATTAATTGGATTACACCTCTATATATAGCTAGTTAATTAATTAATTATTATATTAACAAACACAGCGTCCCCGATCTCGATGCGTACGTGCCCTTCTTCTCCTTTGAAGGAATGTGTGTCCAAGTTGTTGTACGCGAAATAAAATTTCTTGGATCGGAGAAGAAGACACATCTATAGCACTGCACGCGCGCGGCTAGCCAGACCACGAATCTCCGAGCATATTGAGATGACTGGAATAAGTTGAGATGTCTACTTTATGGATGGATCGATATATAGCTTGTTAGCACATATCCGTTGAAGTCCAAAATTACATAGATTATTAATCGTACTATAGTATGCAATTAATTAAGGCCTCATTTAGGATGGCTCAACTTTTCAGAAACATGCCGTGTAGCACGTATTTCATTAAGAGGAAGTAGACAACACCAAACCAAATAACAAACGGCTCAACACTAGGTAACCAAAGGTTTCCTAGGCGAGGAGAAGACACAAGCGGAAAAAAAACTAAAGAAGACTACGACGAAGCCCGGCTACTACCACGAGAGGACTAAAAGCAACAACGGGCTGAGCGACAGCGAGCTAGTAAACTAAGCCATGGGCAACAATCGAACGACCTAGGGCGGGCACCCAGAGGTAGGCTAAACCTCAAGTTCCACCCCCTCCACCAGCTCGATGCCCTCAATCGTGGAGCCGGTCGGGAAGAGCATCCTGATTGCCTCACGCTTGGACTCCGAGAGAGGCCTGTCGAATAGGGCCATGTACTCATCGAAATCGCCCTCCGCATCGGCCTGCGACGCCTGATCCTGCTGGCGGACTCCCAATTTTGCCATCAACACGTTCTGGGCTTGCACGATCGGGTTGAAGGCTCTGCATCTACTCTTGGCCGCTAGCCTCCCGCTACGACGTGGCTGTGAGGATGTGCTTTCAACCGCACGACTCCTCCTAGGAACACGGAGACGTGGAGGTTCGACCAAGATCGGCTCCGTGATGGCAGAGCAAAGCTGCGACTGCAGATACTGCGAGAGTGCACTTGGTGACACCGGAGCAGGCGCCATAGCCGTCGTCGCGCCCACGGGCGACAAGGCCACAGGCTGGGAAGGAACTCTGGACGACGACCCCGCGTGGCCCGAGTGCTCCTCGTCCGAAGAAGGGGCCGAGCAAGATGGGCCAGCGATCTCCACATTGACGCAGTCGACCCCCCAACCGGAGGGAGCATCCTCTAGATGCGAAGGCGCGGCCAAGTCAGGCGATCCACAAAGCTGCGCCGGAAGGGGCGACCTTCCTGCCGGGACCCCCACACCCGAAGGCTTCCCCATGACGACCAACCCCTCGGAGCGCATGGGATCCCATCGCTCATTGGCCGGCACGGCCTGCATCTCGGAAGCGATGGGGTCGAAGAAGTCGTCGAAGGAAACCTGAGGCAGGGAGGAGTCCACGGCAACCTCGCCTGCAGCAGGAATCACGGATGGGGCGTGGGGCGTCGACGAATCAGCAGGCAACCCAGAGGTGGCCTTGACGGTAACGCTGCCGAAGCAAAGCGAGCCAGTCCACGACCAAGCTCTGCCACCCAGCGCACATACACCCAACAACGGGACCAGCGAACTTTTTTTTTCTTTAGCTCTAGAGTAGCATTACCAGTAAAGCTAAAGTTGTTTTGGTGCTGTTTGGCAAAACAACTACACATGTAGATTTTCCTAAAACATGCTCTCGTAGAATCTCACATAGGGCCCACAAGTGTGAGGTGAAGCCGTGAAAAGCAACTATTTTTAGCTTTATCTCATACCATTCCTATATGAGAACATGATTTAAGGAGCTTCATTGATGAAGTTGTTTGCAAATGACTTGTTTGGCAATAAACAACTTTAAATAACTCATAAAGTTGATGGTGAAGCTCAAACAAGCCCTAACTCTTTGTTTGGATAGGAAGCCTTTTGTGAAGTGCCAGAGAAATACCATTGTTTTATGAAATACTTTATTTTTTATCAAAATTGTTCGGTATTTAGCTGTGACGGAGCTTTGACATGAAAAGAGGAGGGGCCAATATGATATGAAGTGCAAAGAGAGGGGGCAGATTAGTGTTTCACCACCACTTAAAAATGGTCAAACTAGGACTTTGATGAAGGATTTTTCTAGCTTATGGTGTTTATAGATGCAAAACATGATAATGTCAAAACCTAGTATTTTCAGAGTTTCAGAAAACTTCCATTCAAGATCTATTTTTCTCTAAACCATGTTTGGCACAACTGTGGTTTATAAATTAAACCACATATTTTTTGTGTGTGAAGAATTCGATACATACCATGCATGGTATTGCAAAATATTTTGGTTTTCAAAAGGTGTTTGGTGTTTGATAAAACTTTTATTTCAGTTTGTTTCAAAAACTATGGTGTGGTCAAAACCTTAGTCCTGGGTTCCTAGTTCAATCCTTTGAAATCATCTTCTCACTTAGCTAGATTTGGCTCATAAAACCACTTTTTTCCCAGAAAAGTTAATAATTTCTTGATGCCATATTTTTTGAAATAAAACTGCGATATCTAAAGTACATATCCTAAATAGTAAGCTCCCTAATAAAGAGCACAATTTTAAAATAATTAAGATCAAAATATGGGCGGCTGTGATCGCGAAGTAGACAGTGCCACAGCCGTGCGTGGAAGCTAGGCCACCGCAAGCGCCAGCGCGGAGAAGACAAACTGACGCTAGCTCCGATCCAACCCGTCCCCGGAAAATTAAAAAAAAAAGTCCACTAGAAAACAAAAAACGATATATATATATATATATATATATATATATATATATATATATATATATATATATATATATATATATATATATATGAAACTTCATATAGCTCCTAGCATCCGCGTGACGAGAGCGCTGCAGCCACTGTACAGCTACTGTTCACGAATCGGACGCCTCCACGTGCCTCGTGCGTTTGTCCGCGTCCTTTTGCTCTATCCCGGTTTATTCAATGCCGCCGCATAGTGCCTCTGGAAAAAAAAAACCGTCGCAGTGCCTCGACGCCTCCGCTTCATCCTCTTCCCTTCCCCAGCTCCCGTGGAAAGAAAACGCCTCGCCGCCTCCGCCTCCATTTCCCACCGCCGCCACGCCCCGGATGCCGCGCCTACCTGCCTCGCCGCCGCTGGCTTCCTTCCTCAGATCCACTTCACCTCCTCCCGTTCCCCAGGCTAGGTCCTGACCCGACCCCTGCGCCTCGGCGACGCCGTCGTCCTCCTCGGCGGCCGAGGTCGCCGCCTTCCTAGCGCCGTGGCGCCTCTTAGGCCCCGAGCCGCACGTCGACCTGGGCGGCCCTCTCTCTCCTCTTCCCCCTCTCGCCGTTCCTCTCTCGACGTGGGCGGAGCGGCAGCGGCATCGAACGCGCAGCGCAGCCCCACGCGCGGCGCCCGCCGGTGGCTGTCCCCGGCCACGGACCAGAGTGGCTGGGCCTCACCGGTGGCTTCCGCCGCGGCTTCCCCCGGCGCTGCCTCCTCCAGGCGTTTCGTTTGCCGTCCACGAAACCCTAGCTTCCTCGCTGCCGGCGGTGGCTGCTCAACTCGAGGGCTGTATCTGGCGGTATGTGACCATCTCGTTTCCTACTTCCCCTCGCTCCTCCGGCAGATCCCCTCTCCCTTGCGGACACGCGCTGGCCGGCGTGTAGGTTGTGACATCCACCATATCTCCTCGGTCCTTGTGCTCCCGAATCCCGGCGAACAAATGGTTGGCTGTCGCGCGCTGCCGCGGTTGGCGAGATGCAGCGGGTACCCTGCGCTGCGCGCCTATGCCAGGCCGCTGGCCCCCGTCCGCTGGTGCGGCCTCTACCTGCGGTCAGCTGGCCTGTTGGCCTGCACCTGCCACATGCAATTCTTTGGTACTAGATAGTGTCTCCGCATTTGTTTCCTATAAGCGAAAGCAAATTAATTTGGAGATAGTGACATAGTGCTACGTTTTCTATTGTGCAGGTCGGCTTCATGCTTCATTAAATTGACCGGCCCTTGCATGGTGCTTTGTGCATTGTTAAGAGAACCCTGCAACTGAATATGGTAATCCTCAGCCTGTTCGGGAGGCCGTATCGTATCGTGGATTATTTACTGCTGACTGGTTTGGTGTGAGAGAAAAACACTGTTCCCGGCTGGAAATTTACGATCGTTTACGAGCAAGCGAACAGGTCCCCTATTGCTTCCATTCTTTTATGTGTCAGATTGGATACCTGTAGCTGAAAAAGTGAATGCTTATTGACGTCTTTGTTTGTTCTTCTAGGCGCTCATCTTTTATGCTTTCTGCATTGTTAAGAGTAGCATATTTTCCATGTTTCCATTCTATGTAATGATGTTTCATTTATTGTGACAATATTGCTTTGTTCCTGTGAGAAAAAAAAACCAAATCCAGAAGCAATGGTTGCTGCCTTTTTTACTCCCATTTTGATGGGCGATTCCATCTCCTGTAAACTATTCAGATTTAGTGCAGTTACCTCATTGCTTGGTGCTCCTACATCTTGAGATGAACAGGCCATTTATTGGGCATCCAAAGGTTCATATTCATATGCTTTAAAATTTGCACCTTTTTTTTTTGTTATATTACTCTCATACTATGTTATACTTTATTGGTTGGATTCGTGCTTTGTTAGATGGTGACTACTGTCGCCAATTCTCCCTGTTGCACAGGTGCCTCCTATTGGAACATGTTGCCTCAGAGGCTGAGGCTGAGAGAAACCTAGCCAAGGGGGTTCCAGGCCTCAAAACATGAAACATTACTCAAAACATGAAACATTCGGCCTCCATTTCACATCCACGACTGTTTTAGTCATTAAGGAAAGGCTAATTGTTTATGTTAAAATAGAGGCTCCTAACTCACATTTTCAGATTTCCATTCATGACAAAAAAAAGGTTGACATGTACTTTCAGAACTGATTTCTTTTTTCATCTTCGCTATGGCATTGTTTCTACATGATTTATTTCAAACTCTGCTATGCCGACATACCTCATATTTTGGTTAGACATATACTCTTTAATTTAGAACTACCAAAATGGAAATTCGTCCTTTTGCATGTGATTTGACTGATCTGAGTACTGTGCAGAAATAATTCCATCTTTATTAGTTGGCATTCCTTTATTATATCGACATTAATCTCGCATCCCTTTTTTTTGGGTTTGCTATAGTAATCGACATCAAAAACATGTATGATTTGCTGCAGCTTGATTCCAGATATAATCACTGATGGCCATAGTGTTAACGGGTGTCCCAGGTATCCCCCCCGGCCTTTTTTGGCATTGTCCCTTGACTGATCTTCATCTACGGTTTCTATAGTAATCGATAGCAAACACATATATGCTTTGCTGCAGCTTGAATGTTTGATACCGAAGGGAGCACATCATGTTCCCAATGAATAATAAAATTCAAAAGATTCACAAATCAGAAGCGTACAAGGTACGCATGATTTTCTTTAATTCCTATATATACAACTGAGCACTGATATGATGTGTTGGTCTATCCTCTATGTTGCTCCAGTACTATGTATGAAAGCTATCATCTCCTAAATGGGTATATGAATCATGAAATATCATGTTCGCGGCAGAGGCGGCAGCTGCTGGAGATACGTCTTTTCCTGTTCCGTCTTCGCGTCCCTCGACCATGTCCTGCTCGGCTACGGTGAGCAGATCTCCACTGGAAGTCTGGAATGACGTTTCGTTCTTGATGCAAATTTGGTCTTACTCATTGAGCTAAGAATGATTGTAGCTTTCGCTTTCTTCGGTGGTTTATTTAAGCAAGCAAATAAAATATATAATGGTCTAATCTTAGATAAAATAACATATGTTATCTTGCTTAAAGAAGGCATTTAAAATATTTTTCGTAATCAATCTGTTAATGCCAATCTTGACCGTACTGAAACTGCTCTGAAAATACTCTGGCAGAAATGTTTTCAAGTCTAGCATATGTAATGGGATGATGTCAAACTGTTCTGCAAATTCAGTTGGTGTCTCATTTACTTGGATGCTCTTCCTCATACTGATGAAACTGCTGAAATAAACTGCAAAATGTATAGTTTTGTGTGTTTGACATATTTTCACTGACACTGTTCTGTTCATGTCATCATGTGTTGGTGTGTCCAGACACAGAGGTGCAACAAGAAGTGTCCTTCCCTCTATTAGATTTCAGGCCTCGCAACATTTGCAGATTTGGACATCTTTTAACTTTTATCGTCTGATATTTCAATTGCAGCTTTACAGAGCTGCTCCTTCTATAATTTACATGCATGTACCTTCTATAGCATAGAGTAAGTTATGTAGACAAGGTTTCTCTATCATTCTTATATGTCTCTCCAAATGGAATTTGATTGATGCTTCACAGGTGCTACCTTACGGTGCTATCATGGCAAGATTTACCACGGCTTGCAGCTTTAAAGCCTGCAATTTTTTCATTTCCTCTTTCATGCATTTTGTTTGATTGACAAGGAAATTGAATTATCGTATGAATTGCCTGCCTGCAACACCTTCATAATAAAAAGGTCAGGTCTTCATCTCGGTAGGTGCACTCTTTGATTAGGTGTCTCCTCTATTTAAATAATATATATGTGAATTTTTAATTTTGAGTAAATATTATATTCAACTTTCGTGGCTGTTGTATGGTGTTTAGGCTAACTATTGGTAACATAAAACTCAAACCATTACAATGGTGTCTTCGAGAAAAAACTACTGCCGTGCCTCAAAAGGTCACACCATACAGGAAAGGCTATGTGTATATATATTTAACTGCAATCTTATTTGAGACAGCAATGAGCATTTACCAATTCTCAATTAGTCCACTCTATACATAGTAGTGTACTTTAAAAAAATAAGGTCAAACAGTTAGCACGATTCTAATTTATTTATTTCAGTCCACTGTTCTTACTATGAATCTTAACCTAACTATGGATATGTTTTAGTTTAACGAAATAAAATAGCACAAACGTACACATGCAGCCTGTTCGCTTGTTGGTTTCAGCCAGCCCAAACCAGCTAGCCAACAGTGTTTTCCTCTCACAATAAACCAGCACCAGCCAGCCCAAACTAGCCCAGAAACCAACCAGCGAACAGACCGATGATATGCTTTGAATTACCTCACCGGCTTAGGTACATTGTTATCATCACCTATATATGTCCAATCATTAAAGTGGTCTTCACAGCTTCATCAGTGGAATCAAAGGCATACCATTGTAATTGTTGCTACTGACATTCTATGTGGCCTTAAAGAGTTGGCAATTTCCATTTTGCCCTCTAATTTTGGTTCATCGCCATATTCTCTTACTAATAGCTGCCTAAATGCCCATGTAAATGGGACCATAGTTTTACATAATGTTTCTTCAAATAATCTTATAGTGATTCTATAAATGATAGGATGGTATATTTGCATTACTTACACATTTTTTAGGATAGGTTGATTTAAATGATTGATGAACTACGATTACACACAGATAATGACATTATTGAGTTAACCTTGCATGACACAATGATTAATCTTTCCCATCAATAGGATCTGGGGATGCAATGAGCGGCCTAAAATTAGGCTCCAAATTTTATTTGTTGCATATATATTATTTAGCGTCCTAATACATCCAGATGTTTTTCTTAGCAAAGGTTGCTCATCATTGCTATTTTATATGCAACACATTACTATGCCTCGCTTCGTGCAACCAACTAATTTGTATTACTAATGCAGGATGCAACAGGTGTTATGTTACTGCATAATCACATAAATGGAAGATCAGGAGATTGGTTGTTAGGTTCTCTGGTCTACCAAAAATTCTCAGAGTTGACCTTATCCTTCTTCATGAGGAGGTAACTATTCTTTCCCGATCCTCTTTGGTTTAATGTAATTTCTGCTGTTTACATTATTTTTATTACAGGGAAACTCCATGCAAGGTCAGAGTTTAAAAAGAACTGGCTAATTATAAAAGTTGCTAACCTAATCCCACATCCAAACTTGGCCCCAAATAACCATCTGGCCCTGCTAAATAGCAAGGATGAGCGCTTGTGATATGTATCTAGAATACTTACCTGAATTGATTTCGATCTAGGTTTTAGCTTAACAATAATCATCCAGTTCCTGAATGTCCATTTATCTATTGCAGGGGCAAACGAGGATTGATGCTGCCAAGTTAAGTTTCATAAAGCCGTTGTCATTGATTATTGCTGCCAAGTTAGGTTTCATAGGCATATCATCATCAAGTTTTAGCGTTTTGCCTCCGTTTGTCCCAGGTAATACTCAGCCTTGCAGAGTTGTAGACATTATCTGCGCCAAACAATGTGCTACCATATGTGGTAAATATACACTAATGTGGCAGTTACTATCACAGAATAGCATTACATGTTTAACAGAGATTCAACCAATAGTTGTCACATAAATATCATGTTTTTTACTCAGCTACTTATGGTGATTTTGATACCTGCAGCCTCTATATGGTTGTTTTCGATGAGCTTATGCCATCTTCGGTTTTTGTGATTATTTTTAGCCTATGTCGGTAGAGGCAGCAGCTTGGTTATATTGGAAGCTATTTGGTTGATCTGACGGAGAACCGATTGTATACTATAATGATCAGTGCAAACTAATTAACTAAAACATCGGCTCCTACGTACAGAATACGGGCGCGGCGAAGCGCGCCTGTCGTCCTAGTTGTACTATATACTAAGTAATTAATCCACGCCAAGACTGATTTTTCTCCCATGTCCCATGCATGCCTAGCAGGTTAGCACTAGCTACCTAGGCAGCACCGGATGCATGTGGACCCCATGGCCAGGAGAGGGAGAGATTTTGTGTACATTGTGCAACTGCTTATTGCACACACATCAACATGTAGGGGGGTAGGAGTACACGCACACGCATCGTCGCACGGGCGGAGGGTCGGGCGCATGCATGCGTGGCTGCTGGCGCTGGCTCGCCCCGTACGTGCGTGAAGACAAGCGTGAAAAGATGAAGCGGCCCTCTCTCGATCCACGGGAGAAAATAAAAGCAGAGGACGGACGGAGCCGTGCATCGGGTGCATGCATGCATGGCATCGGTCTCGCGCACACCCACAGCAGCCCTGGTGAGCTATCGCATTCGCGTCGCATGCATGCGTGTGCAAAGCAGCGATGAGCCAACGACGACGTCGCGACGGCGCCCGTTGCCCGACGGAGAATCGGATGAGGCGCCGTCGTGTGGCCGCCGGTCCGTCCCTTGCCTCGTTCGTCTCGGACGTACCTCTCGGTCTCGGCCGGGGGCTAGTTTTTGCACGGGAATGGGACTGTGTGCTGAGCACAGAAAGTGCGTGCTGGTCGCGCGCGCTGCTGCATCTTTCTAAGTTTTCGTGTAACCGTGCAGCAATGCAATGTCGTCTCGTCGACCGCACGACGCGTCGGACTCGAATCTCCTCCCAGGATCGTCGAGCATCCAAGGCGCGATCGATTTCATTCTCGCCAGGTCTCTTAAAACCAGTTATTATTGCCCCTAGCGAGTAGCCAACTATAGGCAGGTAAACCGGATCCAGCGTGTACGTACTACGTACATGGCTTTTTTTCTCGCTTCTTATTAAGGAGGAAGGTTTTTGCGGTTCAAATGCTTTGACAGGGTTAAAGGGGACTATAACATATTACAACGAGGCTCAGGCCCTCTCTAGAGGTCAATGTACTTAGGCTATTATACCGGACAGGAGACAACCCAAGTGTTTTGCGCCGACATTGCTCGGCCTCGTGTTTGATTACTGCGAGCAGTTGGTGAAGTTGGGTGACGACGCCACGGAAGCATCTTGCATTCATCTCCTTCCACATCTCCCAAGCAACTAGGGCAAAAACGGTGTCCACATTGATCTCCCAGCGCCTCACCAATCGAAGATCATGTCTAAGTTGGGGAGGCCTTGCGGGTGTCCGAGCGCCACGAGAACACTCCACCATACCTGCTTGCTGAAGGAGCAAGAGACGACGATGTGTACGTACATGGCTATACTGTGGCAAAAAGAAAAGAGCATTACGCACTACAGGAAACTGGCTCTTTGCCGACTGCAATTTTCTTTGTCAACTGTTTTTTTTCGACACTCGGCAAAGAGGTCCCTTTGCCAACTGGAATTTCCTGCAGTCGGCAAAGCAGGATTTGCCGACTGCCTGGCTTTGCCGATCGCCGAGTAAAGAATTGCGATCGGCAAAGGCGGACTCATGGTTGACGCCATCCACACCGTCACCTTTGCCGATCGCCACTCCGTCGCCGATCGGCAAAGGCGCGAGGCTTTTGCCAACCGCCATCCTCCGAGATGTCCGTTTTTAGCCACCGGACGCCGCCACTTGCTCAAAACTTTCTCAAATTTTTACCACAGCCTCCGCGTGCGATGACAAGACACGTCATCAAGTTTCGTCATTTTTCGGACTCCGTTTCGATTTTATAAAATTTAAAAACACTTTTCACGCTGCGGGTTCGGCGTGTTCCGACACCAACACGGTCGAAATTTCACGCGAGGCCCACTTTTGACACGGCCTCAACATGCTCCAAACATCATGAATATCATTTTCGAATCGCCGGATTCCATTATTTCATGTACCGCAGTTCAAATCGAGCCACTGTAAAAAAATCAAAGAAAGAAAAAAATCAATGGAATATAGCAAAATAAATCAAAATGACCCCAAACTTGGAATATATCATGTACTTACTGTAGCAAGGCAACACAAAAAACTGGGATCGAAAATCGAAAAAATTAATTCTTTGCCGATCGCCATCGATGGCGGTTATAAAAAACCTTTTGCCGATTGCCAGGAGGATGGCAATCAACAAAAGAATTTCTGAGAAAAAATCAAAATAACCTTTGCCGATTGCCGGAGCGAGCGATCGGCAAAGTATTTTTAAAAAAAATTAAAAAAATAATTTTTGAAAAAAAAATAATAGACCTTTTTTCGATCAAGTCCACATGTCATGTGATCGGCAAAGGGAAAAATAAAAAAAAAAAACGCCGCCTTATCCGCTCGGCCGCCTCCCTCCCCAAAATCCCGCCCACCACCACCCAGTGCCGCCCATCGCCGACGCCGCCGCCCCACGGCCGGCCATCCCCCCCCCCCCCCTCCCCCCCCCCCCCCTCCCTCTCCATGCCCGTGATCCCTCCTCCTCCTCCCCATGCACATGCCCTCCCCATGGCCATGGCCTTGTCCTCCTCCCCTGGCGCCCCACATGGTCCCTCCCACAAGGCCTCCCCTGTGTGCCAGCCCTCCCGGCCCCCCATGTTGGTCCCTCCCAAGGGCGCCTGACCTCACTGGCGCCCTCCCACATGGGTCCTCCCCACAGTGCCTCCTCCCTGCACCTCCCCACCCATTGGTCCCTCCCGTGGCCGTCCCCCCTGGCCCCCCAGCTGGGCCCCTCCAGCCCCGGCCGCCCTTGAGCCCTCACCATGCCCTGCCCCTTCGATCCGGCCCGGCCAGGCGGCCGCCCAGCGTCTGACTCGCCTCGGCCCGCGGCCTGCCCTCGCCTGCCCCGCCCCGCCGCCGCCCCCCTGATCCGGCGTGCCCGCTCAGTCCGCCCGTCCGGCGCACCGTTCGCCGTCCATGCCTGCTGCTGCGTCGCTGCCTCGCCGCCAGCCCGCGCCTCGCCGTCCTCGCCTCGCCCGCCCGTCCTCGCCTCGCCATTGCTCGCCGCCTCCTTCCCTCATCGTCCTGCCGCGCTCGCGCCACTTCTCCTCCTGCCATGGCTGGCGCGCCGTCTCTGTGACGACGAGGTAGTAGTACTACTAGTAGTAGTAGTTTACTTTGTTAATACCTGCTTATATTCTTCTACATGGATTGGAAATACATTTGTGGTTGTCGGCCATCGTGCGTGACATGTATATGTGTTTGTCGGCCATCGTGCCGTCTTTTCTTGCAGGTTTGGTAACCTTCCCGTACAGGGGAGGTGCTGCCGAAAATTTTCGTTCTCACTGGACCTTTACAAGTACTTGTCATTTATTTATGCTAACAGTTTTGTTCTTTGTCATTGCGGGCACTCGACAAAATGCCAGGCGACACGGCGGCAACGCCGCATCGAAAAAAGACGCTCGGCGTTTCAGTCCCCCCGCAGGAGACCACCGACGATTTAGGAGAGGAGGAGGAGGTGTTGGTGCGCGCGGTCGTCCGAAGAGGGGGTCCCAGCCCCAGCCAGCAATGGACGTCGCCAGCGCGACTCAGAGGTTGCTTTGTTCTCGTCCTCGCAGGGGGGGACGACGTCGCGTGGCAACGAAGCGGCGGCAGCGCGACGACGACGACGACGATGACGACGACGACGGTGGCACGCGACGACGACCACGACGACGCGCCTACACCAAAGCGAGACGGTGGCCAAAAGGTATACTCTTGCAGGCCCCACGCAGCTTCCTAGGGTGCGGCCGCATTCCACCACCAAATACCGGTGATCACACCCGTGGGCCGGTATCGTAAGTAACCATTATTGATTTCACTACTTGTTCATATGACATGTCAAAAATCGAATCAAGACTAACAATTGTTCTTAATGACTCGTGCGGTTCTCGGAAGATTGTGAGTGGAGCAGTCAAGCACGCCATATCAATGGCATCCGGGGCCTCCTGATTAAGGAGTACTACCACCGCCTTGTCAACGCCAACGGCGAGATGAAGGTGCCCACCAAGTGGTCCCACTTCTACCTCATCGAGGAGGGTGGCGAGACCATCGCGGCAAAAGATAAAGAGGGAGTTTTGGGTGAGTCTTTCATCGCACCGCATTGCTAAATAGTACGCATTCGTTGGACTTCTTGCAAAAAGGAAATGCTACATGATGTGTCTGTGTGCGTGACTTCTTCACGTCATGAGGAGGGTAAAGCGGCCCGAGCAACGCGAAGAGGTGAGGCGGTGCGCAAAAGATCGTCTCAAGGACCTGTACCATGAGGCGCGCGACACAAAGCCATCCGCGACTTCCACGCCAACGTGCTTGGAGAGAACATCAAGAAGCCCCAAATCCGCCAGAGAATGAACTCGAGGGAGGCCGACCTCACCCAAGCGCAATACGAAAGGTGTAATTAAGTATGACAACATTCGCTCGATTCCTTCAAAGAAACATTACACTAATCTTCTCGCATGTCAAATACTTGATGTCATGCGGTGTGTCCGTCGTGGTGCGACAACCACGAGGAATGCTTTGGACGGAGATTGTGCGCATGTGGCGCCGCGGATGAGGCGCGTCTGTGGCGCCGCCGACCGTCGAAACCGCCGCCAGCAGCAGATGCGGGGTGTCACACCACCAAGGGAATCAGCCCCTCCCCGCCGCGACAAGATGGGTATGCGTCCGTTCATGTCTTAATCCTTGCGCTCAATTGTCAATACTTGTAACCATGTTTGTGTTTTCAATGCGACGCAGACGCACGGCGGGCGTGAAATCAACGAGTACACCGCGTACCTCCTCTCTCACAAGGGCAAGGCGACGGATCCGAACAACGCCTACAACCCGGAGGACGGGCCCGGCGCGTACACCAACCCCACCGCCTACGAGAAGGCCACCGAGTACACCGTCGCGGCTCGCCAATACCACTGGGAGACGCGTTCGACCCCACCGCCGAGCCCCTCGACACAGACCTCCTGCGCAGGTTGGGACGAGGAAGCAAGACGGCCATCTACTACATGGCCCACAGCGCCCTCGACCCGTCCCGTGTTCCCTGGCCGACCTGTGTTCGATCCACGCCCACGAGCTCAAATGACATCCCGTAAGCGCCCGGCGGCGATCGGCGTCACATGTGTAAGTGCCGTTTCGCTTAAATCGCTCACTCGCTTCGCACTGTACATACAATCAACACTGCGGATGTAATATTGCGAGCCCGGATGGAGGCCAAGATGGAGGAGAGGATCGTCACGTTGCACGCCGCAGATGATGGCGCAACAGATGGCTTACCAAAGAAAGCTCGCAGCGAAGACTACAACACTCGAGATGCGTAACATGGCGCTTCTTCCAGTCCATGCAGACGCTCAGGCGTCTACACCGCCTCCTCTTCAATGTTCGCTCCACCGCCTCCTCCTCCGAGTTTTTTCCTCATGCTCGCCTCACCGCCGCTCCCGGAGGGACCCCGTGAGTATATTGACTCTTGCTTTAACTTGTGCGTCCATACTGCAGATACTAATGACATCACTTGGCGTTTAACTTGTGCAGTACAATGGCGGGTTCGAACCCGTCTCGGAGGTCCCGCCATCGATGATGTCGTATCCACCACCGCACCCTATCCACCTTATCCACCTCCGCGTGGCCCTCCTCCGACGACTACGATTGTGGCCATTGGTGCGCGGAGGGTGGCAAGATCTGTAGCGCCTCGCTTTGGTCCAAGGGGTTTCCGTGGGCAAACCACGGGGCTCTGGGGCGAGCGGAGACGACGACGAGACCGGACGGCGCTGACGAGCTAGGTATTTGTCGATTCTGTTATCATGTATCCACCGTATCGTCGAAGTTGTTGTCATGTATTTCTTTTATTCGTTATGGACCTAGACTTGTTATGTTGAACTTAGTGTGATGGACGCCGACTTGTGGTGTTCGACGTGTTGGACTTCATGTGATGGTTGTAATGCACTTGTGTGGTTGTTATTGTGACATATATGTGATATATATGTGATGTTGTGCGTTATTGTGATATATGTGGTGATGTTGGCGACAAATGTGATGAAATTGTGATATAAATGGTGCTACCTAGGTGCTTCGGTGAAATTGGATTATAATTTGTGATTTTGCGGGGTTTTGATGCGAGAAAACAGAAAACAAAAGCAAAAAAAATTCCAGCTTTTGCCGATTGCTTACTGATCGGCAAAAAGCTCGGACAAAAACTCCAGACGAGTCTTTGCCGATTTGCAATGGGAGGCGATCGGCAAGAGAGGTCAAACCTTTGCCGATTGCAACTCTAAAGCGAATGGCAAAGAACATTTCAAAAAAATTCTTTCTTTTGCCGACCGCCGAAATTTGGCGGCCACCAACAAACAATTTTTGAAAAAAATTCTTTGCCGACCGCCGAGGAACTCAAGCATCGGCAAAAGCCTCATTGCGTCGGTAGACAAATACGATGGCTATCTTGATCATTGGCGGGCGTGGCGGTAGCAAAGGCTTTGTTGATCAGGTGCTGCCACGTGGCGCGGCAAATCCGCCTTTTGCCGACCAGTGCTTTGCCGACCGCCACGCGGCTTTGCGGTCGGCAAAGCCTTTGCCGACTGGGTTTATGCCTTTGCCGACCGGGGCAAGCAGTCGGCAAAGAGGCGTTTTCCTGTAGTGACGTTACTGTAGGAAACCATGTAGAGAGGCATCTCTATGGATCTACACTGCTACTCATATGTTAGGTCCTCTTTTCCGGTGCTTTAAACCGATTGAGTTTCGCCTATACTGATACATTTTTGGTACTGTTCACATGAGTTTTTTTCCTCTTTTTTCTGCCTCAAATGAACTAGAAGTTAGTTTTTTTAGCTTCACTGCCTTCGACTTTTTTTTAACTCTAGCAATAAAGAGAGTGCTCGGCTGCACTTCTTGCAAAGCTTCAACTGCAACTGTGTTGTACAGTTGCTACAACTGCAGCTGCAGCTGCGCTGGAAGTAGCGCAACCAAAAATTCTAAAACTAAAGCCGTTCAAAGCTTCGTCAAAGATGACCTTAGCTAGTTTGTTTCTGATTTTTAACTTGTTACCGATTCAACTTACACTTATTCCTACGTAAGAACAAAACTCATGACCTCGTCCATCAATTGCTTCAGCTACCGCACACCCTACGACAAGAGTGAAGAGTAAAGACTGAAGAGTGACGTCCGGCGTTAAGCTGACCGATGACAGGTGGGTCCACCCAGACTCGGGCCCCACGGGCAGTGGCGAGGGCTGCGCTGGCTCTACAAGTAGGGCCGGGGTAAAAACGGATAGAAGAAGCGCGGGCTCGACTCGAGCCCACCGCAAGCAGGAGAGGAAACGCGGCAAACTGACAGTTGGCTGGAAGCGGGCCCAGGGAGGAAAGGCCCAACAACCGGTCTCACCTGCACGTGGGGCCCGCTTCCCAGGGAGCTTGTTCCTTCCGCTGGAGCCATCCTCTACGGTTACTGTTCTCCGTTTCCGTTTTCTTTCCACAGCCAACTGTTTCTTACTAGGCTCCATTAATATTGTTTCCATCAGTTCAGCTTTCCAGATTTCTGGACTGTGTATATGCAAGGTATTTCTGATGCCCGCTATGGTATTTGGAGGTGACATTATATTTGGTAATATGATCAAGGGAGACAGAGAATTTAAAAAGGATCATACTCATACCATATACAAAAGCTGCAATTCGAGTTCGAAAAGGAATCCATCCCCTAAATGTGGCATGTAATTGGCACTTGCCTTTTTCATTCTCGGCGTTGCCATTTTCGCTCGCTGCTGCTTCACGGTTCACGCACCTTTTCCTTCCTCCCAAGACCCTCTCCCAGCTCGTACCAGCAGCTTACATTACTGCCCATGTACTCATTATCATTATTAAGCTATAAGCAGCGGCTTGGATTTGAGCGAGCAGGCCGAGAGCGGGGGGTGATTAGATTATAGAAAACCCAAAGCACGGAGACCGAGAGATGGGCACGCAGGGTGGGGGATAGAAGAGGCAGGGGAACGGGGCACCAGATCAGGGTTCAGGGGTGGGGGACATTGCATCTCGCTTTCGCATTGCACTTGCACGCACCACCATACGCCGCACAGCTGAGCTCTACGCCTACTCCTAGTCCTGTACAAACCTATTCCGGCGTGTGGCTGTACCGCTAGCCTTAACCCCTAGAGCGAGACGGAGGCCTACGGAGGAGGAGGGAGGAGGAGAGGGTGTTCAGGATTTCAGGAGCAAAGTGCAGACTGCACAGCGGTGCTGCCTTGCCATACTGCTACGGTGCTAGGCTGTGCTGCTGCAGAGGCGCCGAGGCGGGGCATTCGTTCCTCCCCGTTACGAGGAGAGGAGGAAGATTTGGTGGGGGGTTTTTCACCGCAAGAAAAGATGGATTCTTGATCCCCGGCGCGTCTGGTTTGTTGCGGCAAGCTGAAGCTTTTGCTCGGCAGTCGATTTGGTCCAGGATTCGCGGCTCCCGGGTCAGAATCTTGCTCTGAGAGGCGAAATTTCTGGGAGTTATGAGACAATGAGGGAAGAGAGCAACAAGAAGAGCAAGGTATTTCCTTGCTTTCAGTTCAGTCTCGGATGTGCCTCTTTGTTCCGTTTGTTGTGTTTTTTTATTGATCGAGCTTTGTGGGATTTCTGCTTGTTCATTCATGCACGCAGCTCTCCTGGTCGAAATCCCTCGTGAGGAAGTGGTTCAACATCAAGACTAAGGCGCAGGATTTCCATGCGGATTGCGACGCCGCCCAAGGTAACGCTACTTTAGGAATGTTCGCTGAATGGAATTTTCGTCATCCTGCGCTTGACGTTTCTCGCGTTACCAGATTTTCAGGTCTAGTTCCTAGGTTTCATTCATAGATAGATGCATTACCATCATCAAACATGTCTCGATCCTACACGTTCCTGGTATTGGTCTTTAGAATGTCCCAACCAGACACCTTTTCCCCAAGTGATGCAGATGTTTGTCTGTTGCTGCTTGGAATTTTTGTATCTTTCTCGTCTCATGGCGTGTTTACCTGCCTAAGTTTGCACTTTCATTTCCGAGACAACAGCTCTGCTCAAACGGACTCAAGCAAATGGTTTTTTCCTTTGCATCTGCTGCATTTTGTTTGTTTGGGCTAAATTTGCTTAGTGATTCAGGGAGGGACGGGAATGGCGGTGAATGGAGGACCAGCTGCTCAGAGAGGGAGGCAGGCGCAGCCAAGAAAAGCAGAACTGGTCAGTTAAAGCATTTGGACCACGCTTCTCTCCCTTTCTCTGTCTTCAGGCATCAGAGATTGTAGCTACCTCCCTTTTATTTTGCCAGAGCTCCTCTTTTTCCTAAACTGATTTCATTGGTCGTTCAAATAGTCTTTGTCTATGTGTTTTTTTACCGGTTGATCTGATTATTCTTTGTTTCTGTTGTTCCTTAATGACTTGTAGACCGGTCGTCGAAGCGGAGTAGTATGGACCGAATCCGAGGAGGAAAAAACGATGTCGTGGATGCGGCACGCCTCACAGAAGTTCAGAATTACAGGTAGAGCTGCTTTTTTTCCACTCCATGTGCTTCTTTGCCTTGTGAGATTAGAAATCAAATGGAAAGCGTGGACCAACTGATCTGTTGTGTGCTAGTAGTGTTATGGTAGTGTGCATCTCAGATTTTCAGTGTTTGTGCTTGTAGGTAGTTCTTGCAGTTTGACTTCACTGCAATAATCTGATGAAGATCTCTTTTGTTTCCCTGCTTTTGTAGAATCTTTGCCTCCACGTGGAATGTCGGAGGTAAATCCCCACCAAGGGGATTGAATCTTGATGACTGGCTCCATTCTTCACCTCCAGCTGATATCTATGTGTTAGGGTGTGTAGTGCCCAAGGGCTTCCTAAAATTTAAACAATATTTGACTTCACCATATGCTCTTGAGCTATTCCCTTTTAACTTCTTGTTCTTGTTGTTAGATTTCAAGAAATTGTTCCTTTGAATGCTGGAAATGTTCTAGGCACTGAAGATAATCTCCCAGCGAAAAAATGGGTATCCCTTGTCAGGAGGACACTGAATAAGAATCCTGGTTCATGCTGTTATGGTGGCTATCGCACGCCATCTCCTGTTCCTGATCCAGTTGTAGAACAAGATGCTGATTTTGAGGGATCATCGAGAAGGCAGGACAGTTTATCCTATTTGCACTGTCGGTCATTCAACCTTAGGCGGAGTTTAAGAGTTGAAGGGAACCATATGCTGCCACACCCAAGGTTGGATCGTAGGTTCAGTGTCTGTGACCCAGGTAGCTTGGGAGGCAGGCCAAGTGATTTTGATGGGAACTTCCCATTCATGGGATCACCAGATGATCATTGTATCGAGGAGAATACAAGCGATGGAGCATATTTTTCACCCTTCCCATATGGCTATGGTGCCTCTGCACCTATGGAAGAAAATGATTATCAGTCAAATACATCTAGGTATCTTTTTTTTTCTCAACGTGTCCATAAAAGTTTGCACATGTGTGTTCTGGTACACATTTTTATTTTTTTTAACCATTTGAGCTTAGTTATTGCCTATGGTACTTTGTTTCTATGTTCCTGAAAATAACTCCAGAAATGTTCTATTTATACCAGGTACTGTTTGGTTGCCAGCAAGCAGATGGTCGGTATATTTCTCACCATTTGGGTACGCAGTGAAATAAGAAGTGATGTGAGAAACCTGAAAGTTTCTTGCGTGGGTAGAGGGCTAATGGGTTATCTTGGAAATAAGGTAAACAATGTACATTCTGCACGGTTTTCATTTTTGTCTTGCTACGCATTTTATTTAGGAATTTTTTAACTAGATTACTAGAAAACGGTTTGTTGTTCTTAGATTGATCACCTTGGATGTGGATGGTTATCTGTTGTTACTACGATATAGACTACTGAGCATGTTTTCATTTTGCTGCAGGGGTCTATATCCATAAGCATGTCTTTGCACCACACAACCTTTTGTTTTGTCTGTTGTCATTTGACCTCCGGTGAAAAGGAGGGAGATGAACTTCGGAGGAATTCTGATGTTATGGAAATTCTAAGGAAGACTAGATTTCCACAGGTCCGTGGTGCTGCTGATGTCAAGTCACCAGAAACAATTCTTGAGCATGAGTACGCATCGATGCTCGTATTTTTTTTTCCTGAGGCAATGCTTCTTATATGCATAGTGATGTAGTAGCATCAGAGAACTGGCACTAATTGGATTTTCCTTCTTTTTCTAATTGTAGTCGTATCATTTGGCTTGGGGATTTGAATTATCGGATTGCTCTTTCGTACTGCTCAGCTAAAGCTCTCGTTGAAATGCATAATTGGAAACAACTATTGGAGAAAGATCAGGTAATTAGCTACTGCTCTGTTACACAACATCTTTTTCTAGTCAGTGTGACTGAGGATCATGTTTGACATTACTTGTTTGAAAACAGCTACGGATAGAACGAAGGTGTGGGCGTGTTTTCCAGGGATGGAAAGAAGGCAGGATTTATTTTCCTCCAACATATAAATACTCATTCAACTCAGATCGTTATTCTGGTGTGCGTCCAAAAGAAAAGCGGAGAACACCTGCTTGGTAATTTCTTCTGCCCTATTATCCACAAGAATTGCATCCTCCATTGAGTTACTCCGAAGGAATTTCCTGATGTATCTTTTATTTTAATCTTATTGAAGGTGTGATCGCATTTTGTGGTATGGTAATGGCCTCATGCAATTGTCCTATGTTCGCGGAGAATCTCGCTTCTCTGACCACAGGCCAGTGTACAGTATTTTCATGGCTGAGGTTGAAAGCATCCGCCACAGAAGAAGAAACATGGGCTATTTCAGCTCTAGAATTGAGGTGGAAGAGCTTTTGCCATATCCATACAGCTCTGGAGAAATGAAGTTCTACTAATTTGGCTGACATAGGCATATGATTGGAGCTTGTTTTCTACTTCAACTTAGGTAGGCTTGGTCGATTCTCGATAAAACTGCTTGCTTTTTACATGTATGCCTTGTATTTACACAGCAGCGTTGGTGACACAGGTTGCCGGTTCCTTGATGAACAATAACTGGGGTCGTAGATTGGTTGGATGGTCAGGTGTAAACCTGACTATTTTTTCATCTGGCTTTCATATAGCTTCCAGTCAGATGATTGAGAAGCACATTGCACAAAAACTAACATAAAGGTAACCGTTTTATTTTGTTGCAAAAATCTAGAACTCCTCAATAGTCCAAGATCCTAATAGGGTGTTCTCTGCTGATTGACCTGTTTTTGCAGGATAGTTGGGCAATTTTGCAACTAACCATTTGCCTGTGGACAGCCATGTTGAAACAAGGATCGGCCCGCATCTGTACATCATTAACCACACAGCTCAGAAAAAACCCTGTTCGCTTGGTCGTGTTTGGCTTATAAGCCATGGCTTATCAGCCAACGAACAGTATTTTTCTTTCACACCAAATCAACCAACGGTACTTTCAGCCATAGCTTATAAGCCAAACAAGCCCAAACGAACAGGGCAACTTGCCCCCCATTTGGTTCTCTTTTTTTTAGGGATGTTAATAAACATACATATTTTTTTCTTCTCTGCCTTTGGGAAATCTGTTAGCTTGAGATTTTGGGGTGTATCAGCATGAGCATGAGGTGTAAAATCATTGCAAATCGGTAAAAGGTGAAATGATGCTTGAATTGAACTGATCCTTGATCATGATCTCCAGGCCTTGTTTAGATACCCTCAAAATTTCAAGTTTTTTCACTCTCTCTCCATCACATCAATTTTTAGTCGTTTGCATAGAGCATTAAATGTAGGTAAAAAAAATAACTAATTACACAGTTTAGTTGGAAATCACGAGATGAATCTTTTGAGCTTAGTTGGTCCACGATTGGACAATATTTACTAAATAAGACGAAAGTGCTACTATTCATCGGATTGAAAATTTTTTCAATCTAAACAAGGCCCCAGTGCTGAGGGAACAGTGATAGATTGATGTGACTTCAGAGGTTTGCAAAGGTGTAATCATGTGCATAACCTTTTTTTTTTTATCTTTGTCCCTGTGGTGTAGTACCTGAGAAGCAAAATGATGCCTGCATTTGCTGTGCTCATTGCTGTGGCAGGGCAAAAATATATACGTATATACTAGTTCTGTTAAACCTTTTCTAAGGCTCCGTTTAGATCTAAAAATTTTTGGATTTTGGCTCACTGTAGCATTTCGTTTGTATTTGGTAATTAGTGTCTAATTATGGACTAATTAGGTTCAAAAGTTTCGTCTCGTAATTTCTCGCCCAACTGTGTAATTAGTTTTTTTTCGTCTATATTTAGTACTCCATGCATGTGCCGCAAGATTCGATGTGACGGGTACTGCGCAAAATTTTTTGGAATCTAAACAGGACCTAATTCTAAGGCCCTGTTTAGTTCCCTCCCAAAATACCAAATTTTTCAAGATTCTCCGTCACATCGAATCTTTGGATACATGCATGAAGCATTAAATATAAATAAAAAATAAAACTAATTACACAGTTTAGACAAAATTCATGAGACGAATCTTTTAAGCCTAATTAGACTATGATTGAACATTAATTGTTAAATAACAACGAAAACGCTATAGTGTCATTTTGCCAAAAATTTCGACAACCAAACTGACCCTAAAGGTCAGAGCTTTGTGTTCCTGGCTGGAATGCATGGTGTTATACTTTATCAGCTTGCTTGTCCTCTACACCAGACAAGCTGTCTGTTTTGGGAGCATTCATTCATGTAGCCCAAGTGTTGGTAGTCTTGTGATCTTCCTTGCTGGTGAATTCTTGGAGACTTTTGGGCCCAGGGAGAGGGCGACGGGACGGGGGAGTCACGTGCTGTGATCTCACCACTCACCTACGGAGTACCATCTTGGCGACCTGTACTTGAATGGTCATGGCTCGTGAGATGTGATTGAGAATTTAAGATTGGAGGCTTTGACTTCTGACCGGTTGTTGCCTGCTGATGTTCCCGTTTACTGGAATCCTAGGTGAAGACTGAAGAACAACCCTATCTACTGCTAGTAGTAGTATCTTAAGCTGTCAAAAATGTTGGAGTGGAAGGTGAAATCCAACCAAGGCCTTTTTTAGATTCTAAATTTTTTCATTCTCTCTTCATCGCATTAAATCTTTAGACATATACATGGAGTATTAAATGTAGATAAAAAAATAACTAATTACACAGTTTGATTGTAAATTATGAGACGAATCTTTTGAGCCTAGTTAGGTCATGATTGAACAATAATTATCAAATACAAACGAAAGTGATACAGTGCCAAGTACTGATTCCTAACAGCTATCTAAACAAGGCCCAATGTTCAGTTGAATCTTGTCAGGCATGAGCATGAATTGAGATCCAGATTAGCAAATGTGCGGCTGGTAGTGGTAAACGTTCCTGGGGGTTTCGAGAACGAATAGCGATAGGAGTAGAGAAAAGCAAAAGGATGAGACGGGGAATCGATAGATGCTTGCTGCTGCTGCGCAAGAAGCAGGGACAGTGAAAGATAAAGCGGCAGTAAAAGGGTAAGGAAACTGTAATGTAACCCGACCCGGTGCATGCGACGGATATCTACCTCTGCCTGCCTGTTTATGCTTTTAGTCGTTGTCTCATCAAATATTTGAACACATACATAGAGTATTAAATATAGACTAATTACAAAACTAATTATATAGTTTGTGACTAATTTGCAAGACGAATCTTTTAAGTTTAATTAGTTCATGATTTGACAATGTGGTGCTACAATAAATATGTGCTAATAATGATTTAATTAGACTTAAAAAATTTGTCTCGTGGAGTACCGACAGATTAGGTCTCTCCTGCCGCATGGTCCATGGATAGTATGGATAGTACGAGCCGAGCAGGGTCGTCGTCGTTCTCGTTAATTCGGCCGACCGTTTTTTCCATAGTAGTATAGTCAGTACTAGCGCGTGTTTAGTTAGACCTTAAATTCCAAAAAGTTGCTACAGTACCTGTCACATTGAAAGTTTGTTTAGATATAAAAAATTTTGCAAAATGAGTACTGTAGCATTTTCGTTGTTATTTGGTAAATAGTATCCAATCATAGTCTAATTAGGCTTAAAAGATTCGTCTCGTGGATTTCGTCTAAACTGTGTAATTAGTTTTATTTTTTATTTATATTTAATGCTTCATGCATGCGTCCAAAGATTCGATGTGACGGGGAATGTGAAAAATTTTGCAAAATTTTTTGCAAACTAAACTGGACCCGAATATTTGCGGTCTATGCATGAAGCATTAAATATAGACGAAAAAAAACTAATTGCACAGTTTGATGGGAAATTACGAAACGAACGTTTTGAGCCTAATTAGTCCATATTTAGACACTAATTACCAAATAAAAACAAATATGCTATAATAACCCCAAATTCCAAGTTTCTCGAACTAAACACGCGCCTAGTATACAAATACAAACATCGATGACGACGGCAGCACGCGAGCGAGCGAGGTGGCCCTGTGGTATTGGCTCTGTTCATCTTGCAGCTTTTTGTTGCCCCGTGCTCTGTGCATACTACGAGTACTCTGCGGTGTTCTGCAAATCTGCAGTGCTGGTTGGTTGGTCCTGGTGAGTGGTGACCTGTGTGTCTCTGTGATTCGATAAAAGAAATACGGTCGTCACAGTACGTGCTGCGTATGGCACTGTTCGTCTGGTTGAAACTTGGCTAAAAAACACTGTTTCGGCTGGTTTATTGTGAGAAAAAAATATTGTTTGACTGGTTTGATGAACAGTAACTTCAAAGGGGGGTCAGTCGGCTGGCTGAATTGATCAGACCAGCGAACACCCCCTATATTACGCAGTATAGGAGCCTGTTTGGGTAGGAAGATTTTAGTTCTACTAAGAGCATCTCCAACCGATCCCTCACTCAGGCCCCTATTCATCTTTTGAGGGTCAAATCGTAAAAACAGCTCTCCAACCGATCCCTCATCCGACTCCCAACCGATGAGAGACCCTCATCCATCGTCTCCCATCCCTCACATGTAGGGGACCGCACGAGATCCCTCATCCACGGCGGGAGCAACCGCCGTGAGCCTGCGCGTGCTCAGACATCTCCGCTCGTGCTTACTCTTCGTCGACGCCGCCGGTCTCCGACGCTGCTGTGCCGGCTCCATCGTCGACCAAGTATGCTCATCCTCCAATCGTATTAGTAGCTGTAGAGACTAGGAGAGAGAGACCGCATCTACTAGATCCCATCGTGGGGAGAAGATAGATCCGCACAGCTATGGTCGGTTGGAGCAGCAAACACGGCTCATGCGCTGGTTGGGCAGGTCAGCAAGCTCCGCCGCGCTACTGCTCTGTGCCTGAGCAGCAAGCACCGCACGAGGTGACGGGATCTGCTGCTTATGCTGCTATGCCATCCACCGTGAGAGAGAGGGAGAATAGGAAGTAGATAGCAGAGAAATAGAGTACTACTTGTTGCTGCTTGTGCTGCTAGGCAAGTATTAAACGTGAGAGAGATAGAGCTCAGAGAAGTAGCTAGAAGCACATGGTTGTACTACTGGTTGCTGCTTGTGCTGCTAGGCATGAACTCATGTAGCTCATGTGTGCGATTACGAACTTCACGCTGTGTAGGTCTCACTAGCTGGCCAATACCCTCATAGTGGAAGTAGTCCTCTTCATTTCACTCATCTTTCACTATCATGTTATGCATAAAGACATAAGCTGTCATAATTTCTCTAAGTGTTTCTTTATCCCAGCTACGAGCTGGCCCACGAACAATGGCAAAACAAGCTTGTAAAACTCCAAAGGCTCGTTCCACATCCTTCCGTACTGCTTCTTGTGCCTTGGCGAAGTATTTTCTCTTATTGCCATGCGGATTAGTTATGGTCTTCACAAATGTTGCCCACTTGGGATATATACTGTAACAGAATCGACCAATTATACGAAATTAAGTAAGAAAATCATCCGCCAGAGCAGACGATTTAGCAAACTTAAGCCCGTATAACCCGGTAGTCCGTGAAATCATGAAGGATTTCAAACCAACTCACATTTCAGCCACGATCGTAATAAGTTTAGCGGTCACCATCACATATTACATAAAAGTTCGCATCACAGATACATCAGAGTTTAAACATAGTTATTACAAAACGAGTTCGAATAAAAGTAGCGAAAGCCATTTGTTTAAAACCACACACACTCACACGGAGTTCAAATACGGTGCCAGCTGATGATCATCTCCAACAAAAGCATTAAACGAGACGTAAGGAATGACCATGCCCATGGTCCTAAGTATCACCCATCGCAGGATAAAGGCAGTTGATACAGCAGCCATAATACATCTGCCCATCTGCAACAAGTGGGAATAAAACCCTGAGTACGAGAAGGTACTCAGCTAGACTTACCCGACATAACCGAAAATAAGTGACACCAAGGATTATGAAGGCTTTATAGTAAGGTAGCTGACTCATTTGCAAAGAAAGCATTTTTAGCATTTCAAGAATCTTTCTAAAGACATTATTGCCAAGTTAATTAATTATAACCTGTCGACTAGATTTGCACCTATACTAGAGCAAACATGTGATTAAGCAGATAATGATAACCAATGATCATTAAACAACTTCCATAATGTCATATTCATTATAACTGTCCAAGTGTTCCATCAACATTTACTACGATGAAGTAACTCAAGTCAAGTGCTCACTATCCAGGAGCGATGGCGATTCGAATTGATTCCTAACCAGCTGGTGATTTATTCCTTACACAAACCTCACTCACCCGCTAAAGTGAGGTATTGATCACCGAGTCAACTATCTAGGAGTCTCGAGTTTGCCAGGAACCACATGTACCCGGGGGCCGACCGACTGCACTTTGGTCTTATCATCTCGCCCCCGTGTCCTACCACACCTGCTCCGGCACAGTGCGCTGCGGGCAATCTACTCGGCCCGAATAATCTCCCAGCTTCACGGTCGGAAGGTACTTTATCCTGCCAGCTAAATGTAAGGCATGCGTTCAACATGACTCGAGGCCCAACAACGGTCGGTCCTTAATCGACACAGACGGAAAGCACTACAGTCCAAAACTCTGTAAGTCTCCGTCCGGTCTCAACTTCATTTAACACTTAGTTATACCCTGACTTTATAGTCATCCAAGCAGATCCAGGTAACCACCTATAGCTCGCAGGTGATAGGAAATCACCTGACTTCTACCGGTCTAAGCCAGCTAAGCATTGACTCGGCTGCGGATACCAGGGTAACAAGGATATAGTATAACAAAGGTAGACAAGGTATAATGCAGCAACGGTTGCAAACAACTCCTGAACGTAATGCATCAATTAAAGTAAAGTATTTAATTAATAATTGCAAACCGGGAGAAAATGCTCCGGGACTTGCCTCTCTCGAAGGAGCTCGGGCGGTGATCGGGGCACTCTAGAAGTTCCTCAACGTCCTCCTCGTCGGCTTCGGGCACTTCCTGCGGCTGCACCTCGAGCTGCTCCTCGGGCTTCTCGGGTATGACGACTGGGTTCTCGGTTTGCGATCCTGTATGATGCAATGTGCGTAAGCGCTTATGCAATCGGTGCATCGAATGAGATGAATACAATGGACATGTTTGAATGCAGGGTAGTCAACATCATCCAAGAACATATACTACAAGCACATGTCATCTACTGCATTCTCTTCTACTACTAATATGCTAAATCAACACATATTATTAAATGCTTCAAAGATATACCAAAGCTTCACTAATTTCTTAATCACACATAGAGCAACACTTGATTAAACCCTAATTAATAATAGGTTTGAATAGTAACATCTATTTTTATTGCTTAGAAAAATCTTAGAAAATTACTATAGCACAGTACTACCCTAAGTAGTCTAACTTTAGATTTTCATGGTATTTGAATGAGGGGATTAGCCTACACAAAAATAACAAGCTATGGCATGATTATGAACATGAAAATACTTTGTACTGTGAAAAGTGTCAAACAACAGAGTTAGTATTTTTCCTATGTTCTTCATAGCACACAATCACTGTACAAAAATTATCACATGCATGTTTTATACAAATTTTGCTCTCTAGCAAAAATAACAAAAATCAGCCATTAAAGGTACTTGAACTACACCTCAAAATTTTTCTACAGCACATGCATGACACATATTTTCCCTAGGAAGTACATTACATAAGAAGATTAACAAACTTGGAAATCATATTTTTCTAAAGCTTATAGGTTTTTCTACACATTTTTCAAGTTATCAGCAATATCCATGATTAAATAAAGTTCTACAGAAAAATATCTCAAAAATGACATGCAATAATTTTCCCAAGTAGATCTGGTGATAAGGAACCTAGAAAAATTTATTTCAGCAGATTTGGAGAAATTTTGAGTATCCAAACATTTTCCAAATCATCTCTCTTTTCGAATAATAAAGAAAAACTAAAAATGAAACATCCTATTGCTACTAGGCCGGCCCGTGGGAATCCTCTGGCCCATGGCCACTTTCGTCCTGTGTGGTTCGAGCGAAGGGGAAAGGTGGCCTGGCTCGGGGCTTTGGCCCACGGTCACTTGGCCCAGCTCGGCCAAGGCGAAGGCCATGCCGGCGCCGAGACGTCACGGCGGCGCGGCTCGGCCAGCGGGGCCGGCGGCCATTACCGGCCGTGCCAGGGCAAACGGGCGAGCGCACGAGGTTCGCAAAGAGTTGGCAAATGCGAGCAGGCAGCTAGGCATGGTGGAGAAGGGGAGGAAGGGGGAGTTCCATGGCGGCCGAGCACGGTGGCGTCATGGCCGACGGCGGCGAAGCTTGGAAAATGCGCTACCTTGGCTCAAAAGATGGCACAACCACGAGCACCAAGTGCCGGAGAGCGAGGCGGAGCTGCTGGCGCTTGATTGCTGGCCGTGGTGGAGGAAAGGCGGCGAATTTGCCCGGCGGGCTACGGTGGGGCTCGGTGGCGAGCTTGCAGCGCGCGGGAGGAGGGACGAGCACGGGAGAGCGAGAGAGCGGGCGGGGTGGAGTGGAGAGGAGCGCAGCACGGTCGGCAGGTGTAGGTGGGCGTGTGGGAGCGGACGCAGGCCAGCTACGATGCGCGGCGGTGTCGACGGCGCATGGCCGCCACACGGCGACCGCGCTCTGCCGCGGTCGGAACGGCGAGCGGGAACAGGCGCGGCGCGGGCGGAGGCAGGCCAGACGTGCGCGGGGCTGGGCTGGGCCGAGGCGAAGCGCGCGGCGCTGCGGGAGGCTTGCTGGGCCGGCTTCGGCCGTGGGCCGAGAAACGAGGCGGCGGCCCGTGAAGGGAGAAAAGAAATTTTCAAATTATATTTTCAAGAAATTTTTCAAATACCAGCTTTCAAATATCATTTTGAGCAAGAAGATGCCATCTTTTGAAAATGTCCCAAAAATGAAAGTTGATTAGAATTTAATTCTCTACAACTTTGCTTTTATGACCAAAGTCCAATTCTTGATAGATTTTGAATTATAAAATTAAAGTCAATTTTAACTCAAAACCCTAATTTTTGAGAATTATTTTTAAAAGCAAAATTTGGCAATAATTTGAATACAAACTTTGCTCCAAAAATTGGACTAAATAATTCTAACTGATTTACAATGATAGCCAAACATGTTTTACTAGCCTAGCAAACATAATCAGGGCAAAATAACTCTAACAAGTGTATGCAACATTCAGGTTTCACAAACATGTTTCGTATGTTTTGAAGCAGTGTTTCAGTTATTATTTTCATGATTGGGCATGTATGATTAGGATGCTTGATGATGCATAATATGCATGATTTGCAGTGCCTAAATGCTGGCATAACACCAAGGTGTTACAGCCCTCCCCCTTATAAAAATCTCGTCCCGAGATTTGGGTTACGAACCATTTGTTATAAAAATCTTCATAAGCTTTTTGTAGATACTCTCCAATTTTCCAAGTTGCATCTCCCTCATCATGATGATCCCACTGTATCTTGTATGTTTTCACCACACTATTCTGAGTAGCACGTTCTTTAGTGTCTAAAACACGGACCGGTTGTTCACGGTACACCAAATCTGATTTGAGTTGGATACCTCGAGGTTCTATTCTTTTCTCCGGAACACGCAAACATTTCTTGAGATGTGATACATGAAAAACTGGGAAAACGGTACTCATTGTCTCAGGTAACTCTAACTTATAAGCTACTGGACCTCTTTTTTCCAAGATCTTGTATGGTCCTACGAATCTCGCGGCAAGCTTTCTTCGAACTCCAAACCTTTTCTTCTTCATTGGCGTGACCTTCAGATAAACATAGTTACCAACTTCAAACACAAGGGGTCTCCTTCTTCTGTCTACATAACTTTTCTGACGTGATTGGGCCGCCTTCATATTTTGCTGAATAATATGAACTTTCTTCTCGGCTTCTTCTACAAAGTCAATGCCATAATACCTTCTATCTCCAGGCTCGACCCAATTCAACGGTGTTCTACATTTTCTGCCATACAAGGCTTTGAATGGAGCCATCTTGATGCTTTCTTGATAACTATTATTATAAGAAAACTCAGCTAATGGTAACCATGACTCCCATGATCCCTTAGAAGACAATACGCAGGCTCTTAACATATCCTCCAAAACAGCATTCACTCGTTCAGTCTGACCATCTGTCTGAGGATGATAAGCGGTACTATGAATCAAACTAGTTCCTAAGCCTTTGTGTAAATATTCCCAAAAGTGAGCCGTGAACTGTGAGCCTCTATCAGATACTATGGTCTTTGGTATACCATGCAACCTCACAATTTCTACGATGTACTTCTCGGCATATTGAGGTGGTCGATATTCTATTTTGACAGGCAAGAAATGAGCGGTCTTGGTAAGACGGTCCACAATTACCCAAATCGAATCATGTCCCTTTTGAGTGGTGGGCAAACCCGAGATAAAATCCATACTTATATCGTCCCACTTCCAACTAGGGACTGACAAGGGTTGCAACATACCAGCAGGTTTCATATGAATAGCTTTCACTCTACAACATGTGTCACATCTGGCAACATATGCTGTAATTTTTTTCTTTATT
Source organism: Miscanthus lutarioriparius (assembly GCA_904845875.1). NCBI lineage: Eukaryota > Viridiplantae > Streptophyta > Magnoliopsida > Poales > Poaceae > Miscanthus > Miscanthus lutarioriparius. The sequence continues at coordinate 134,869,058 of CAJGYO010000001.1, forward strand.
TTGGTCCACCAATAACGAGGTCTTAGTTCTTGATACATCTTACTACTTCCGGGATGGATAGATAGCTTAGAAAGGTGAGCTTCATCCATGAGTTTATTCCTAAGCTCTCGATCCTTGGGAACCACAAGACGGTCGTCAAACCACAACACGCCCTGTTCATCCACTTTAAAGTGCTGAGATGGCTTTTCTTTTATTTTCTCTTTGATGTGGAATATTCCCTTATCGGTTTTCTGGCCCTCTATTATCTTACTCTCCAAAGAGCAACAAATCTGAATACTATGTAACACAGCAGGATGCATCAGATCGAACCCATCTTTAAGTAATGGCTGCACATTCAAGTAATGTGGCTTTCTGCTCAAAGCATCTGCCACTACATTGGCCTTTTCAGGATGATATTGCACCTTCAAGTTGTAATCTTTGATCAATTCCAACCATCTGCGATGTCTCATGTTTAGCTCTGGTTGCACACATTACCAAGTAGATAATGTCTCCAAAATTTTAGGGCATGTACAACTGCAGCAAGTTCAAGATCATGTGTTGGATAGTTGACCGCGTGCTTTCTCAATTAACGTGATGCATAAGCAATGACTCTCCTTTCTTGCATAAGAACACAGCCCAATCCAGTTTTCGATGCGTCGCAAAACACATCAAATGGTTTCTCAATGTCCGGTTGTGCGAGAACAGGAGCAGTGGTCAACAGTTCCGCAAAGTGTGGAAAGCTACTTCACACTCCTCTGTCCACACAAACTTGTGATCCTTCTATAGCAGACTTGTTATAGATTTGGCAATCTTCGAGAAGTCTGGTATAAAGCAACGGTAGTAACCGGCTAGTCCTAAGAAACTTCTAATCTCAGGAATTGTGGTCGGTGCTTTCCAATTCATAACCTCTTGCACCTTACTTGGATCGACTGAAACTCCATTTTCTAACAGAATGTGACCAAGGAAAGGAACTTTCTTCAACCAGAATTCGCATTTGCTAAACTTAGCATACAGTTGATGATCCCTAAGTCTGGTCAAGACAATTCTCAGATGCTCTTCATGATCCTTCTCGTTCTCGTAGTACACCAGAATGCCATCGATGAACACCACCACAAACTTATCCAATTCTGGCATGAAAACTATATTAATCAAAAACATAAAGTATGCAGGAGCATTTGTCAAGCCAAAGGACATGACAAGATACTCATACAACCCGTATCTGGTGGAAAATGCAGTTTTCGGTATATCCTGTGGCCTAATCTTGATCTGATGATAACTGGATCTCAAATCTATTTTTGAGAACACCTTGGCATTGGCTAACTGGTCAAACAGAACATCAATATGAGGCAAGGGATACTTATTCTTGATGGTTACAGCGTTGAGTGACCTGTAATCTACGTACATTCTCAACGTGCCCTCTTTCTTCTTCTTCACAAACAAGGCGGGACATCCCCATTCAGACTTGCTTGGCCGAATAAACCCCTTTTTTGATAAATCTTCTAATTGCTTCTTCAGCTTAGCTAATTCATCTGGAGGCATCCGATAGGGTCTCCTTGAAATCGGAGCTGTTCTGGGGATTAATTCAATTCCAAACTCAATCTCCCTATCCGACGGAAGACCAGGTAACTCATCCGGGAATACATCCGGAAATTCACACACTACCAGAATCTGATGAATAGGAATGACTGCCATAGCACATGTCACACTTATAGGGTCTGTTCTCCGAGGCAATGGTACTTGGAAAGTACCCTCACCTAGGGGATCCTTAAGGGTAAGTACTCGACTTCCAGTATCTATGACTACTCCCCAATCCTTTATCCAATTCATCCCTATAATGACATTCAAAACTAGTCCAGACATAACTATCAAGTTCACTCGGAACTTCCTGCTACCTAATTTAAGGGTTGCCCCTCGAACCATTCGGTTGGTCAAAACATCAGCCCCTGCTGAACTTATACGGTAACCATAACCCAATTATGTGCATAGTTGTTCATGTTGCTGTGCGAATGCTTGACTCATAAAAGAATACGATGATCTAGAATCAAATAGAACAACTGCAGGGTTTTCGTTGACAGGAAACTTACCAGCAGTGACGGGCTCTCCCTTAGGAATTTTATCCACAGTCGTACTATGCACCCTAGCATTATAAGTCTGCTGCTTCTTCTTGGCGGATACGGACAAAACCTCGAGAAGTGGTCGGGTTGATCACAGTTATAGCAGGGTCCCCTCACTGTCCCAGCAGATCCCACAGCTCCCTTGGAACTACCTTGTACCACAGTTGTGGCTGCCTTGTTGGGATGTACTGCCATCTTGTAAGGCTTCTGAGGTCCACGAAAATTCTGACTTCTCTGCTGTAGTGGCCTGAACCTAGCGCCAGGTGCCGATGGGCGAAATGGAGGATGACCTCCCGTAGGTGCTCTAGCTTGGGACGGACCACCTTCAAGGGCTCTCTTGCGAGTCTTGGCAGCGATGCTGGCGTTGTTATTCTTCTCCTGCTTCAGACAGTCGCTGATGAAGTCATTGAATCTGACGCGGTTGTTGGTACCCATATGCTTCATCATCTTCGGATTGAGTCCTCTCTTGAAACTGATGATTCTCTTAGCATCAGTGTCAACCATGTCGGGAGCATAACGACACAAGTTATTGAAGGCATGCAAATATTGCGTCACAGTCTTGGTGCCCTGATTCAACGCCAAGAACTCTCCCAACTTCATCTCGGTCAGCCCGAGTGGAATATAAACTCCACGGAAGACCTCAGCAAACTCTCTCCATATAATCTGAGCATTTGGAGGAAAGGTGGTGCGATGGTGCTTCCACCACATTCCCGCTGGTCCTTGCAACTGAAGTGCAGCATACTCAGTTTTCAACACCTCAGTCATCCTCAACACACGGAATTTATCTTCCATAGTGTTGATCCATTCTTCAGCATCGAGTGGTTCTATTGCTTCCTTGAATATCGGTGGCCTGGTGTCCATAAAATCTTTGAAGCTGCTGTATTGATTCACCCCAATGCCACCACCCTGATTGTTACCGCGTTGAACGTTGTTGGCGATGGTACGCAAAAAATCCTCCATGTTTTTCTGGGATTGTTCCGTGTTGCGCTGACTTCTGAGCAACTGTGCGAAGAACACCTCTGGGGTAAACGGGGGAGGAGGTGGCAGATGCGGTTCATGGGGAGGCTCATTGTTGTTGCCGTGGTTTCCACCACCACCACCGGTCCCCGCACCGTTAGCACCGGTCTCAGCGGCCTCATACGTGGTTCGGCGAGTGTTTGTCATCTGCATATTTCAGCAACAAGTAATGATTGAGTGAAGCTGTAATAATTGCGAGCGAAGGAAAAATTATGCCGTACTGAATTTACTGGAGAGAATAAATTCATACAATAAAACAGAGGCACAACAATCGCATCCCAATTAAAACAACATCACTTAATCAAATTACTTCAACAGCAAACATCGCGTCCATACAACCAAATTGCCAGCATACATACACTGGACTTTTATGCGTTCAGATATCGCATTCTTAATCAAGTTCCAACCACATGGCAAGTCTCATAAGTTCAAAGCAAAACACATTAGGTTACATGCCAACAAAAGAAAGGTCATCGCGACAGGACCTAGATACTAGCGCAAGGCAACTAGCCTACTCCTCGAGGCCATCGTATGAGCAACGAAAAAGAAATATGATGCAAGAACCCCAAGTCAGTACTTAATTAAGCCACCTAGAGTCCTTAACTGGGCATAAGGGATATGACCACTGGCACACTTTTTAGTTTAGAAATCACATTTTTCAAATGCCTTTTTGTTTTAAATACACTTGTGAACAGTAACACGCTAAACCATGCTCTGATGCCAGCTGTAACAGAACCGACCAATTATACGAAATTAAGTAAGAAAATCATCCGCCAGAGCAGACGATTTAGCAAACTTAAGCCCGTATAACCCGGTAGTCCATGAAATCACGAAGGATTTCAAACCAACTCACATCCCAGCCACGATCGTAATAAGTTTAGCGGTCACCATCACATATTACATAAAAGTTCGCATCACAGATACATCAGAGTTTAAACATAGTTATTACAAAACGAGTTCGAATAAAAGTAGCGGAAGCCATTTGTTTAAAACCACACACACTCACACGGAGTTCAAATATGGTGCCAGCTGATGATCATCTCCAACAAAAGCATTAGACGAGACGTAAGGAATGACTATGCCCATGGTCCTAAGCATCACCCATCACAGGATAAAGGCAGTTGATACAGTAGCCGTAATACATCTGCCCATCTGCAACAAGTGGGAATAAAACCCTGAGTACGAGAAGGTACTCAGCTAGACTTACCCGACATAACCAAAAATAAGTAACACCAAGGATTATGAAGGCTTTATAGTAGGGTAGCTGACTCATTTGCAAAGAAAGCATTTTTAGCATTTCAAGAACCTTTCTAAAGACATTATTGCCAAGTTAATTAATTATAACCTGTCGACTAGATTTGCACCTATACTAGAGCAAACATGTGATTAAGCAGATAATGATAACCAATGATCATTAAACAACTTCCAAAATGTCATATTCATTATAATTGTCCAAGTGTTCCATCAACATTTATTACGATGAAATTACTCAAGTCAAGTGCTCACTATCCAGGAGTGATGGCGATTCGAATCGATTCCTAACCAGCTGGTGATTTATTCCTTACACAAACCTCACTCACGCGCTAAAGTGAGGTATTGATCACCGAGTCAACTATCTAGGAGTCTCAAGTTTGCCAGGAACCACATGTACCCAGGGGCCGACCGACTGCACTTTGGTCTTATCATCTCGCCCCCGTGTCCTACCACACCTGCTCCGGCACAGTGCGCTGCGGGCAATCTACTCGGCCCGAATAATCTCCCAGCTTCGTGGTCGGAAGGTACTTTATCCGGCCAGCTAAATGTAAGGCATGCGTTCAAGATGACTCGAGGCCCAACAACGGTCGGTCCTTAATCGACACAGACGGAAAGCACTACAGTCCAAAACTCTATAAGTCTCCGTCCGATCTCAACTTCATTTAACACTTAGTTATACCCTGACTTTATAGTCATCCAAGCAGATCCAGGTAACCACCTATAGCTCGCAGGTGACAGGAAATCACCCGACTTCTACCGGTCTAAGCCAGCTAAGCATTGACTCGACTGTGGATACCAGGGTAACAAGGATATAGTACAACAAAGGTAGACAAGGTATAATGCAGCAACGGTTGCAAACAACTCCTGAACGTAATGCATCAATTAAAGTAAAGTATTTAATTAATAATTGCAAACCGAGAGAAAATGCTCTGGGGCTTGCCTCTCTCGAAGGAGCTCGGGCGGCGATCGGGGCACTCTAGAAGTTCCTCAACGTCCTCCTTGTCGGCTTCAGGCACTTCCTGCGGCTGCACCTCGAGCTGCTCCTCGGGCTCCTCGGGTATGACGACTGGGTTCTCGGTTTGCGATCCTGTATGATGCAATGTGCGTAAGCGCTTATGCAATTGGTGCATCGAATGAGATGAATACAATGGATATGTTTGAATGCAGGGTAGTCAACATCATCCAAGAACATATACTACAAGCACATGTCATCTACTGCATTCTCTTCTACTACTAATATGTTAAATCAACACATATTATTAAATGCTTCAAAGATATACCAAAGCTTCACTAATTTCTTAATCACACATAAAGCAACACTTGATTAAACCCTAGTTAATAATAGGTTTGAATAGTAACATCTATTTTTATTGCTTAGAAAAATCTTAGAAAATTACCATAGCACAGTACTACCCTAAGTAGTCTAACATCAGATTTTCATGGCATTTGAATGAGTGGATTAGCCTACATAAAAATAACAAGCTATGGCATGATTATGAACATGAAAATACTTTGTACTGTGAAAAGTGTCAAACAATAGAGTTAGTATTTTTCCTATGTTCTTTATAGCACACAATCACTGTACAAAAATTATCACATGCATGTTTTATACAAATTTTGCTCTCTAGCAAAAATAACAAAAATCAGCCATTAAAGGTACTTGAACTACACCTCAAAATTTTTCTACAGCACATGCATGACACATATTTTTCCCAGGAAGTACATTACATAAGAAGATTAACAAACTTGGAAATCATATTTTTCTGAAGCTTATAGGTTTTTCTACACATTTTTCAAGTTATCAGCAATATCCATGATTAAATAAAGTTCTACAGAAAAATATCTCAAAAATGACATGCAATAATTTTCCCAAGTAGATCTGGTGATAAGGAACCTAGAAAAATTTATTTCAACAGATTTGGAGAAATTTTGAGTATCCAAACATTTTCCAAATCATCTCTCTTTTCAAATAATAAAGAAAAACGTAAAATGAAACATCCTATTGCTACTGGGCCGGCCCGTGGGAATCCTCTGGCCCATGGCCACTTTCGGCCTGTGCGGTTCGAGCGAAGGGGAAAGGCGGCCTGGCCCGGGGCTTCGGCCCACGGTCACTTGGCCCAGCTCGGCCAAGGCGAAGGCCATGCCGGCGCCGAGACATCACGGCGGCGCGGCTCAGCCAGCGGGGCCGGTGGCCATTACCGGCCGTGCTAGGGCAAACAGGCGAGCGCACGGGGTTCACAAAGAGTTGGCGAATGCGAGCAGGCAGCTAGGCATGGTGGAGAAGGGGAGGAAGGGGGAGTTCCACGGCGGCCGAGCACGGTGGCGCCATGGCCGACGGCGGCGAAGCTTAGAAAATGCGCTACGTTGGCTCAAAAGACGGCACAACCGTGAGCACCAAGTGCCGGAGAGCGAGGCGGAGCTGCTGGCGCTTGATTGCTGGCCGTGGTGGAGGAAGGGCGGTGAATTTGCCCGGCGGGCTTGCGGTGGCGCTCGGTGGCGAGCTTGCTGCGCGCGGGAGGAGGGACGAGCACGGGAGAGCGAGAGAGTGGGCGGGATGGAGTGGAGAGGAGCGCAGCGTGGTCGGCAGGTGTAGGCGGGCGCGTGGGAGCGGACGCAGGCCGGCTGGCCAGGCAGCGCGCGTCGGCGCGACAAGGCATGGCCGCCACGCTGGCCGGGCGGCCTTCTGCCCATGATCGAACGGGCGAAGCGGAAGCGAGCGCGGCTGCGGCGGAGGCGAGCAGGCTAGATGCGCTGGGTCTGGGGGCTGGGCCGAGGCGAGCGAAGCGCGGCACTGGGAGGGCTCATTGGGCAGCTTGGCCGTGGGCGAGAAAGAGGCGGCGTGTGAAGGGAGAAAAGAAATTTTCAAATTATATTTTCAAGAAATTTTCAAATACCAGCTTTCAAATATCATTTTGAGTAAGAAGATGACATCTTTTGAAAATGTCCCAAAAATGAAAGTTGATTAGAATTTAATTCTCTACAACTTTGCTTTTATGACCAAAGTCCAATTCTTGATAGATTTTGAATTATAAAATTAAAGTCAATTTTAACTCAAAACCCTAATTTTTTAGAATTATTTTTAAAAGCAAAATTTGGCAATAATTTGAATACAAACTTTGCTCCAAAATTGGGCTAAATAATTCTAGCTGATTTACAATGATAGCCAAACATGTTTTACTAGCCTAGCAAACATAATCAGGGCAAAATAACTCTAACAAGTGTATGCAACATTCAGGTTTCACAAACATGTTTCGTATGTTTCGAAGCAGTGTTTCAGTTATTATTTTCATGATTGGGTATGTATGATTAGGATGCTTGATGATCCATAATATGCATGATTTGTAGTGCCTAAATGCTGGCATAACACCGGGGTGTTACATATACCATCTGCTAGATAATACCCCATTGTATAATTATGATCATTGATGGTAAAATTAACTTGAGGAGCCTCCCCTTCGGTTAGCTTGGAGAAAAGATGTGAACGGTGAAGAACATTGATATCATTGAGAGACCCTGGCAAACCAAAGAAAGCATGCCAAATCCAGAGATCTTTGGAAGCAACAGCTTCAAGGATGATAGTGGGCTCACGCTTATGACCAGTATATTGACCATGCCATGCCACAGGGCAGTTTTTCCGTTGCCAATGCATACAATCTATGCTACCAAGCATTCCTGGAAAACCTCTGCGCTCACCTATTGCAGGTAATCTGGCAGTATCATGCTCATTTGGAGATCTTAGGTATTCACCTCCAAACACTTCGACTACAGCTATAACAAACCTTTTAAGACTCTCTAGGGCCATACTTTCACCAATGCGAATATATTGATCCATAAAATCTGCCGGTACTCCATAACTGATCATCATCAATGCTGCGGTAACCTTTTGCAAACATGATAACCCATGTCATCCACGTCTATCTCTTTTTTTGCACAAAATAATTTTCATGTTGTTCTATAGCTTGCATTATGTGAAGAAACAGAGGACGGGCCATTCTAAACCTGAGCAAAGAAATGAGAATAAAAAAACTTACACATAGAAAGAGCATGAGAAAAGAGGGCAAATGAATTGACCAAGATATTTGCAAACCTGCGTCGGAATATAGATTCCCCGTAGGTTGGATGCTCTGAGAAATAGTCATTGTAGAGTCTAAAATGGCCACTTTCTCTTTCTCTATGAATATAGTTCTAGCCAGGTATAGAACCTCCCCAACGTGGACTATTCAAAGCTAGATATTGAGTGTGGGCTTGTTGTAATGCACTAAGGATGAGCTCAGGCTCATCATCATCATCCAAAGATGAGGATGAATCTAAGCGAGAGAGACGACTCATTTCTGGTGGAGAAGGAACAACAGAGTAGAGAAGGAGCAAAAAACGAATGATTTGGTGTATGAACCAGGTGAGTGTGCAAGCATATATAAAGATAAAATTAGGAGACATTGGAATATAACCGTTTGGAGTATAGCCATTTGAAATAGAGCCGTTCGAAATAGATTCGTTTGAAATAGAGCCGTTTGAAATAGAGACGTTGCAACAAATTTGCTGGAATATGGACTTCTAAAAAAGAGACGTTGAAAAAATTGTCATTACAAAAAATGGCCATTGGAATGTAGCCATTAATCAAAAGTATAAACGTTGAAAATATAGCCGTTAAAAATGGTTGATTTGTTAGTTACAAGATATGCATAAAATAGAGGTGGGAGAAAGTAGGGAGGCAAATATGAGGGATCGGATGGAGTTCACAGCTAAGTAGGGGATGGAATCTGGATGAGGGAGCCCTACTTTCAAGGATAGGGGTTCAAAATTTGAGGGTTCGGTTGGAGATGCTCTAATCAACTAGATTTTACTAGGTTTTACTAGTCAACTAGATTTTAGTTCTAACAAGTACTAGTAGACTAATTTCTAGTTCACATCTCAACTATAACTAGGGCCCTGTTTGGATCCCTAACTAAACTTTAGCTAGCTAAATTTAGATGCTAGAGATCTGAATAGCCTGACTAAAAGAGCAGTTAAAGTTTAGCGGAGTCAATTAGATGAAGGATCCAAACACTCCAGCTAAAGTTTAGTGAGGAGAACTTTTAGCTGGCTAAACTTTAGTTGTGTCGATCTAAACAGGGCCTAGGAGTAGTTCACTAAGTAGTAGTAAGAAACAAACTAAAGTAAACTAATAGCTACTAGTCTATATACCCAAACATCATACACTAAACTTTAGTCGCCTAGATTTTAGTTCCAACAACTAGTAGTAGACTAACAATTTGTTTCTCCCTCCTAAACTTTAGTCCCTGTCACATTGGATATTTAGACACATGCATGTAGTATTAAATATAGACTAATTATGAAACTAAATACACAGGCTGAGACTAATTTGCTTGACGAATTTTTTAAGCCTAAATAGTTCATGATTTGACAATGTGGTGCTACAGTAAATATGTGCTGCTGACGGATTAATTAGGTTTAATAAATTCGTCTCGCGGATTACTGAGGACTTCTCTAATTTGTTTTATTATTACTATCCAAACACTCGATGTGACACTCCCATGTGACATCCGAGGTGACACCCCTAAACTTTAGTCCCTGGATTTAAACACCCGTACATGTCATTGTTGAACAAAACCTTTTAGGTATTGTCTATGAGAATGGATTTTTTTTCTGTCAAACCAACAAAACTTTTTAAGTACGCACTCATGCACACCCTACCTCTATGAGTATCTATAAATAAATGAACAGGACTAACCAATTTGAAGATTGATGAAGTCACCACCATATGCGTCTCGTTGCTTGTCAACGGGCACGTCACCTACTACTGAGAAAATAACTTCGTGAAATTGTGGAACAAATTTAGAAAAATGCGAGCACCAAGCAAGGTGGACAAGTTTACCGCAAGGAAGTTCATTTATAAGGGCTTGTTTGGCATGACTCCTCCTCAAGTGCTCCTTCGAATGAGCCGGAGCAATTGAGAAGGAGCCACAAATTGCAGCTCCTTCTCTAGACACAAAAAAGTTCCAACTCTTTTACTATTCACAAAAAAAACGGTCCTCCTCCTAAAGTGTTTTGTACCGCTCCTCTGCCTCCTCCGCAAAAGATAATGCCGGAGCCGGAGCCATGCCAAACAAGCTCTAAGAATGGTTTCTTGAAGAGAAACATGATAATTCATACCGAGCAATTTGAAATCAGAACTAGAAAATGTTGTTGGAATTCTACCATAATCTACTCTAGAAATAGAAATACTATTTACCATTTCAACTTTGACTTCTACTATTCACATTTTTAGTAACAATCTTTTTTTAAGAGTTACAGTTAAGTAAAATAAGAAGTGTATCATTGGATTGGTTGTAAAAAATACTTTAGGCGTATCATATAGTTATGGCTATCTATTTACATTGTACAAATTGCCTAATACCGTAAAACTGAGGTTTCTCTGATCAGTCGGAGCTCCTCTTCGGTAAACATTTCTTTTCAAGTAACCGAGCCCGGATGTATATGTATCCGTCTCAATCCACGTGTGTTGGAGTGAAATAGAATGAAATTTAATTTAATTCTACTTCAATCCACTTCAACACATGTAGATTGAGATAAATATATGCGCATCAAACAAGAAGCGAGAATGTGCAAACGTGACAGAGGATGACGACACACGCAGTCCTATATGGACACACGGGTGCGGTCCTACCGGCGCGGCACATGCCACGGTGCGGCACCCTCATGTCACGTAAGTACACGTACGTACTCCACCCCTCGAGGAGTACTACTGCAAAACATAACTCTGCACTCTGATCTCTGCTCCCTGCAGCCCTGCTGCGTACCCCCTCATGCCATTGGCCATTGCCATGCCATGCCATATGCCAGAAGCCTCTGAAGCCCCTGCGCCTGCGGCTCTGCAGCCTTTGCCCTTGCGAGTTGCGAGCAGCAGGCAGCAGCAGATGCACTGCACGCCTGCACGGCGCTGCAGTACGAATCTCGACGCAGCCCATGTGTGGCCGTGTCACTCACATACGGCCTGTTCGCTTGTTGGTTTCAGCCAGCCCAAACCAGCCAGCCAACAGTATTTTTCTCTCACAAAAAACCAGCACCAGCCAGCCCAAACCAGCACCAGCCCCAACCAGCGAACAGGCCCATAACCGCCGTCCTTTCAACCACGAGCCAAAAAGAAAAAAAGAAAAAAAAAGAAAGAAATAGTCGTACTGCCCGTGCCCGTTGTGTCCAGTGTGTCCTGTTGGCCATGTATCATGGGCCATGTTTAGTTCATCCAGAATCCAAACTTTGACACTATGTAAAAAGAAGATTCTCCGTCACATTAAACTTGCGGTACATATATAGAGTACTAAATGTTAACGAAATTAAAAACTAATTACACGGTTTGGTTGTACTTTGCGAGACGAACGTTTTGAACCTAATTAGTCAATGATTGAACAATTATTACCAAATACAAACGAAATGCTACAATGTGCTACTTCAGGCGGCGCCAACTTTGGCAGCAACTAAACGCGGCCATGCATGGATGGGGGATGGCGGTACTGGAGACTGGAGTACTGGTAGGTACGGTACGCATTTGTGCCACTGAAACCGATGGGTGGGTGGATGGATCTGAAATCTGATCTGATTATCTGAACTCCCCAAAAAACGAAAACTCGAGTAGGAGTACGAGTACAGTGTACAGAAATGAAAAAAAAATCGAGTAGGAGTACGAGTACAGTGTACAGAAATGGAAAAAAAGGCGTCCATGGACCATGGATGATTGGATGTGAGCTCCAGATAGATGGATGGATGGACGGACGGACGGAAGGACGAGTAGACGGCTGGCAGGTAGTAGTAGTAGTGGGCTACTCCCTCCGTCCACGAATAAGCGCTCGTATAGATTCAAACGAGCCAACTTAGTAAGGCTACAAAATTACCACAATACCCCTATAAAAAGGGTCTGTCATCTCTTCGGGTCAATCAGTAATGATTATAGTAACAGTGTCCATGCAAATAAAATAAATCCAGCCTCGGTGGGGAAAGGTCGAAGGAGTGGACTAGAGAAATCGAGAGCCTCGGGTTTTCTTTTTTTTAATAAACCATCGTTGGACTCGTCCGTATAAAGAAAATAAAATAGTGCTGCATGCTCTGGGCCCGCTTATCGGGCAAAATCGGCCGGTCAAGTCATTGCTCATTGGTGATTAGCCCACCTGCTCAATTAGCCCAAGTCCAAATTAAACGGCTATAAAGTCAAGATCCTCCGCAGGCCTGAAAGTTGCTCACTCACTCACTCAGTAGTCCTCCCTCCCTCACTCCGGCCCCCCGCCCCCCCCACGCCTAGGGTTTTCGCCATGGCTGGTCGTCGTCGTCGGTGTGAGCTCCTGGTTCTCCGCTCCTTCCCGGCCGCTGCCGATACCTCCCACACTCTGGACTCCACTTCGTCCCCGCCGAGCCCTCCCTCTCTCTCCTCACTCCTCTCCACAGCACTGCCTTTCTCTTGTTGGTCCTCGCAAGAAAAAGGAAAAAATCCTACACAAATCCGCCGTCCTCTCCACCGCCGAAGCTTCTGGGTCCTCCTCGCCGCCGCTACGCGTTAGATCGGCTCGCCGTGTTCGGTAAGCAGCCCAAAGATCCCTGCTTTTTTCCCGAGTCTTCTTGTCCCCCGTCCTTGGTTTCGTTGTACCGTTTTCTTCGAGGCCGTGGGGGGAAAATGCTGTGGCCGGTGGACGCGCCCGCGGTTCCTTGGTCCGTCCTTGTTTTCCGGGTAGCTGCGGGATTGGCGTTTGCTTGGCCGGCATAGCACGGCGCGGTTGAAGCGCTTAGGCCTTTAGCCTTTACCCCGTAGGTGGTTTGTCTGTGACCCGACTTGCGGATCCGACGCCGCCGTCGTCCCCCCTCCCCCCCACCCCCACTGGATCTGACACCCACGTGCTCCTATTGCAGCTGAGGCCGCTCGGCGCCAACGGATCCGCCTGTCAGTTCGCCAGATTCGGCAGCCTTCTCGCCGGATCCGACACACTGGCAGCGTCGTCCGCTTCGTCCTGCTCCTCTCCTGAAGGCAGGCACTGCATCCGTCGTTCAAAACGCGCGAGGACTTCTGCCTCTGCCGATTTCAGGCTATTGATGCACTGGTATGCCACGTTCAGACCTATGCGAACCGATTATTTCGGGAAAAATTTTGAAGTGCAAACGGACACTTAAATTTGGACGGAGGGAGTAGTGGCTGCACGGCTGCACCGGCCTGCGTTGCACTGCATGCGTTTCAGGCTGCTTTGAGCTGCATCTGCTTGCACGCAGGCTACTCTAGCCATTTGCATTGCCTTGTTTAAGACCTCGGACGCGACTGTGGCCGCAGCTGTTTTTGTTTCATGTCGCTCCTGCGTCTCGGCCGTACCATGCGCTTTATTTTGCAGCTAGCGGAGTGTACGTGCATGGACGTTATTAGGTGAGGGCATGAATTGCGTTCTGGTCGAGTCAAAGTTAGTTTACAATTAGTAGTAGTACTACATTACATGCATGCGAAACTAAATGCACGACAGAGGTCATCAGGTGCTGATGACTGAATTACTGCCACATGAAGCCGTGTCGGGAATTCGTCCTTCACATCACTCCTTGCGTACTACTGTACGCCACAAGGCCGTGTCACCAACCCGTGACCAGGTACCTACGGATGACAGGATGAGTAGTAGTAGAAGGCAGAGCAAAGCGTATAGTACGTATGTATGGATGACTACTGGCACGCTAGCTAGATGGCTGCAGCACATACGGAAAGGGCCCCAGCGCCCCCAATGCGCGCGGCGATGCCCCATGGGCTATGGATAGATCAGCTGGTACGCCACACGGCCCACATCCGCGTGCTCTTGGTATTGCATTGCAATCCGTGCCAGTGCCACCAGAGCACGGCTACGGCTCGGCTCGCTACTCGCTAGGGCGCCGGCCCGCCGGGGACTAGTGTGAATTGCGGTGCAGGACGTCCGGAAACTGCGGCCTTCTCTAGATTGCGGTAAGAAATTAGTATTTCGCACTGTAGCATTTTTATTTGTATTTGATAATTATTATTTAATCATAGTCTAATTAGGCTTAAAAAATTCGTCTCGTAATTTACAATCAAACTATATAATTAGTTATTTTTTTATCTATATTTAATACTCCATGCATGTGTCAAAGATTTGATACGACGAAGAGAGAGTGAAAAAACTTACAATCTGAACGAGGCCTGCAGATGCCCCCGCAGTACCCTGCCTGCCTCCTGCCACTGCACTAACTTCAGAGCTACTACGAGCTAGTAGTAGCTAGCTGCTCTCTGGTAGGTGTACGTACTTTACTCCTAGTGATGAGCAAGCGCGTCGTAGTAGTACTGTACAGTACGTGCAAGCGAGCAGCAGCCCAGACGGGACAGCATTCCCATCCATCCCATGCACATGACATGCATGTATGTCAGCATGTGTGGCCGATAATGGAGCCGGTGACGGCACGTATATATAGTACGTGCGTGCGCGCGTTCGTTTACGTACTGCATGAAACTGTGCCTGTTCGCGTCCCTAGCTACTACGTGCACGCGTACGACGCAAAGTCACGTATGGTCAAGGTCAAGGTCAAGGTCAACACATGGCAGCGCTCCAAGCTCCAATGGTTTGGCTACACGTCGTTCACGCCACGCGCGCGCCCGTCTATACGACGGCGGCGCGGCTATACCCACCAGGCCGGCGCCGCGCCCTCCTCGATCGGCTCCGACCTCCAATCCGTGTTCCTAGCTAGCTCGCGCATCATCCCGGAGGCGCAGCTGCATGCCTTTCCTGCATGGTAGGGTCCCGTTCGGCTGGTAGAATTTTAATTGAAATTGACTGAAAAATATTGTTATGGTTGAATTGTTGTATGAGAAAAATATTATTTTAGCTAAAAAAACCGAACAAACTGAACATGGGTAAGCACAACAGGGCCATGACAGTACCCGAATTGGCCAGGCCGTCCCGTGCATGCATGCGCGTGCGCGACACACTGCGATCCGTATTAGACCATGCATGGGAGCATGCACGCGAGCCGGCCCGCCATGGGTGCGAGCATTATATTATTCACGGAACGCACGCGTCTGCCCCGTGGGCCGTCAGCCCGGCGCGCGCGTGCGGATCGCTCTCGTATGCTCACGTCCTGTACAGTGGACTTAGTCTTCCGTGTATGTCCTTGCAGAGTCTTTTTTTTAAGGATTCGAAAGTACATTATTGGAGAGATGATTTTCTTAACAGAGCAATAGGCACATGATTTTCTTAGCAGTAATATGTAAAAAAGAATGGCTCATATCAAATTTCTCCTTTCCTCCATTCAACACACGCTATAGTAACAATCATGCATGGCGAAATACATACATTGGCAAGAGTATACATGACAACCAAATAGGCATTTGTATTTTGGTACAAAAGAAAGCTGAAAAAGGAACATTGAATATTATAGATAAAAAGTGAATAAGCTCAATTAGTCCTACATCTCTAACATTCACCCGATCAATCTGATTAGTAGGTAATAAAAATAATCATGGTAATAACATGATACTCCCTCCGTCCAAAAAAGAATACAAAGATAACAACATTAACTAGCTAATTGGACTATTAAGTAGCTATTAAAGGAGGTACAATGTGGGAAGCATAAAAATGCTCCCTTTCCCTCCTCTCCTAACCTCCCACTAGAGGCACTGCCTAACACTAATCTCCCGATGTCTTTTCCTTCAAGCCCGCAGAGGCACCATTGCTACCTCCTCGTTCGGATCAAGGTACTAAATAGCGTTCGTAGCGGTTTGCATACAGTGGGTTTGAACTCAGCGCCCGCTATTTAATGCAACAAGCCACTATAGCGGCCGTTATTTGACATAGCAGTCCGCTATAGCGGTCTAAGTCCAGAACTTAACTAGTCCATTCTTAATTTAAAATATATTTATCAAAAATTAACTCCTCGAATACAATAAAATATCTATTTACACTATGTTGTATTTGGTTGATTTTTCTAATGTGTAAGAAATTCCTTTTTTAAGATATACATATACCTAAATTATATGCGATTATTATATAATGTTATTGGAACTTAGCGCCCGTTATCCGCAATCCGCAACAGACCCGCTATTTGCTATTTGTTACCTGCAGAGGTCTGTCATCGTGACGCCTTTCTCCTTACCCTATCTACTCACCTCTCTCCCCCGCGTCTCTAAGTTTCTTGTATACCTGCAGGGCGGCCTCCTCCCTCCCTGCTCCATAGTCCACATCTCCCGTGTTCAACGATTGATAGAAAACAAGGATTGGGGTGTTCCTAGAGACAAATTAAACACTTGCAAGTGAAGTAATAGTCCATTTGTTGTATACTTAGATATACATTATGTCTAGATGTATAGTAAAAACAATGTATATAGAAAAATTAAAACGTCTTATAATTTGAAATGGAGGGAGTATAGTAGCAGAATTACAAACTCTCTCTTATAATTTGAAACGGAGGCATCTTGTACTAGGGCCTTGTTTAGTTCGCGGTTAGGAATCAGTATTTGGCACTGTAGCATTTTCGTTTGTATTTGACAATTATTGTCTAATTATGGTCTAACTAGGCTTAAAAGATTCGTCTCGTAATTTACAATCAAACTATGTAATTAGTTATTTTTTTATCTACATTTAATACTCCATGCATGTGTCCAAAGATTTGATGTGATGGAGAGAGAGTGAAAAAAACTTGGAATCTAAACAAGGCCTAGAAAAGAGGCCCGAGATCGACGCCTAGGCTACACCTCGCCTCCGTACAGCCCAAAACTAAAGCCCAGACGAATACCGTGCATGATTTATGCGAGCAGCAGCCGAAACGCACAGGCCGAGCAGCAGCCAAGACGCACAGGCCGGGCAGCAGTAGGCAGTGGCACATGCCGGCCGGGGCAGCAGCTACGTGGGCTAATCAACGTGGGCCAGCAACCCAGCACAATTATATTCTTCCGTCAATCGTTGCTAGCCCAGGTCCATGCATGGCAAGAGCCCATCTGAAACAGTGCACATGGATGATGTGGGGGAGAGAGAGACGAGCACACAACTTTATAGCCATCACTTTTCTCACTAGCAAGTTTCATAGCGACTACTGTAATAGTTAACTCTAATATAAGCTTAGTTTTATATGTTTATTTCTGTCGGTGGTGGAACCAGCAATTTTAATTAAGGAGGTCGGACAAATATGATGACACCTTTTATATACATAAGTGTACATCTCAACAACTTTTCAGTGTTTTTATATATGTAGTTAGTATTCATAACGAAAAATCACAATATTACGATAAAATGGATGAACTGTCACATTTTTGTGCTATAAATTTAAACATTTATAGGGGTATTTAAAAAAACTTCCACTGTGTTGGGGGGTGGGGCACGTCCCCTGCTAACGCTACGGTAAAATCACAATAGACATTTGTGTAACAGTATACTTTTACGATAATTTAAAAAAATGTGTGTCTATTTATTGGAATTACACATAATTTTAATTGTATATATCTCTATACTACAAAAAAAAATATATATGGGGTACACACTTGCCTTCCAAAATAGTATAGGATTTTTAAGGGAAAAATAAATGTTTTTATAGTTTATTTATAATATAGATTTTTGAGTAACTCAGTTTTCAATTTTCAGTAATATCTGAATCTTCTTAGAAAGTTATAGAAGTTAGTGGAGGACCAAGCTACGTCCTTGTATCACCATGGGAGGCTCCAGCTTTGCACGTAAAGCCCCGCGAATCGTGCTGCGAGAACACATAGGTGGGATGTAAGAACTGAAAATTGTGGCTTTTACTGTTTCATCCTCACATCTGTGGGCTCGGGATAAAATTGCCCGGACGTAGGAGGGAGAGGCAATGGCTGGCGCGTTGTCGGGCCGGAGCTGCGCCATCGCCCGGCACAGAGGCACCGCGTGGCTAGGCCAACACGTAGCAAGACGTCGGCTAGGTCAACATGGAGGCTGTGTGGTCCCTCAACGCGGAGGCGGAGTGCGTCGTGGGAGGGGCGGCGGCGGGCCCGAGCCGGTGTCGTCCTTCAGACTGTCTTCAACAAGGAACCTATATAGGCACCCAAACTCAAAATGGGTATCAAGAGACTCAAAATCAGCCTCCGACAGAGTACCTATACGGGAGACCTATTTTGGGTTGCCTGAGAGGCATAACCTAAATATGGGCATCCTATCTCCTGGAAACCCATTTGCAGAAAGGATTCTATTTTGGGTCTTATTGTTGGAGAAGATGCCGAATAGGTATTGAACATTTTTGCCTGTAGCGCTACCCAAAGGACGAATGGATCTTTTATTTTGGGTGTTATTGTTGGAGATAGCCTGAACGTAGGCGAGGGAAGTTTTTTTTTTTCTTTTTGCGATTCGTAGGCGAGGGAGGTGAGGCAGAGTGTTGTGTCAACATAGGAGATGAGGCCGAGGAAACTTGTGGTTGATGAGGTGTAGAGAGAAAAAGAAAAGATAAAAGAATGAGAAAAATCTAATGAAAAACAAAGATATTATGGGTATTTTACTGTATACAATCATTAAGAAAGTTGTTTTACTAAAAGTTTTTTCTAACGAGAGAAGCTGAAGCAAAGAAAAAACTATTTTATCAGAAAAGCTTCAATCACTAAGAAAAATTGTTTTACTGAAAGTTTTTCTAATGGGAGAAGCTGAAGCAAAAAAAAATATTTTATCAAAAAAGCTAGATTTGAAGTTGTTTTAACCGGAGCTAGAACCCTATCAAGGAGCCCATAGATCCTCGTTCAAGTGTTGTAGGAGTAAAGGGCCGTATAACGTTTCAGTAAAGCACTAATGCAGTGTTCCATAATCCATAGGGAGAAAAAGAAAAAAAAATGTAACCTGATGGGAATATGGGATGGATGCAGGAACCCGGAATAATGGTACACGTTGCTACGTGGTGACAGTCCCAATTCTCCAGCACGCAGCTCCATCTGCTCCGTATTGTCCCCACCCCCATCACCGCTGTCGCCTCGCCGCAGGCAGCCCAGCAGCAAGCTAGCATGCATGCACGCACGCAAGCACACGGCGGCACGGATGCGGCCGAGTACGGCAGCACAGCAGCGCGCTCCACATCACCTTCCCCTCGCCACGTACGCGCCCACGGCCTCCACCTGGCGGCGCGCATGGCTGCGGCCCTCGCCGCGCCACCCCTTCATATACGCCGCAGCTCGCCACGAACCCTCGCATCGAACGCACAATCGCACTTGCACACCACACTAGCTACCACAGACGACGGGCGCCATGAAGGTCCTGGTGCTCCTTCTCCTGCTCTCTGTGTGCTCCTCGCTGGCGCTCGCATGGCAAACGGACACGGGCTCCGTCTCCGGGGCCGGCCGGCCGTACCACTACGGCGAGGAGAGCTTCCGGCACTGGACGCGGTCGCGGCAGGGACGGTTCAGGGTGCTGGAGCGGTTCACCCACGAGCTGCTGGAGGACGCCGTGGGCAACTACCGCGTCGCCGAGCTGGAGGCCGCGCCGCGCGCGTTCCTGCAGCCCAGCCACTACGACGCCGACGAGGTGATGTTCGTCAAGGAAGGCGAGGGCGTAGTCGTGCTCCTCCGCGGCGGGAGGAGGGAGTCGCTCTGCGTCAGGGAGGGCGACGTCATGGTCATCCCCGCGGGCGCCGTCGTGTACTCCGCCAACACGCACCACTCGGAGTGGTTCCGCGTCGTCATGCTCCTCTGCCCCGTCTCCACCTCTGGACGCTTCGAGGTATGCCTCGCTTGCATCCCTTCTTGTGCTTTAATCTGGCATGCAAAGAGAGCTGACGAAACTTCTTCGTGCTCTGATCGGCAGGAGTTCTACCCCATCGGAGGCGAGAGCCCGGAGTCGTTCCTCGGCGTCTTCAGCGACGACGTAATCCAGGCGTCGTTCAACGTATGCATGCGCTTCATTGTCCTCACGACCGGGTTTCTTCTCTTTTGCATCGATTTTTCTCTAGCTAGCAAACTAACCAGATCTGAAAACTGACCATGCATGTGTCTAGACTCGCCGGGAAGAGTGGGAGAAAGTGTTTGAGAAGCAGAGCAAGGGCGAGATCACGACGGCGTCCGAGGAACAGATCCGGGAGCTGAGCAGGTCCTGCTCACGAGGAGGCCGCAGCAGCCGCGAGGGTGGTGAGTCTGGTTCTTCTTCTTCCAAGTGGGAGATCAAGCCGTCCAGCCTCACGGGCAAGCGGCCGACCCACTCCAACAGCCACGGCAGGCACTACGAGATCACCGGCGATGAGTGCCCGCACCTCCGGGTGCTCGACATGAAAGTCGCCCTGGCAAACATCTCCCGTGTAAGCTAGCTCGCATCTCTTTCAGAATTTCAGCCGAAACTAATCGAAACAGCAACCGATGCTTTCTGATATATACTGGCATGCGTCATGCGTACGTGCAGGGTTCTATGATGACGCTGAGCTACAACACCCGTGCCCACAAGATAGCCATCGTCGTGGACGGCGGCGAAGGCTACTTCGAGATGGCGTGCCCGCATGTCTCCGGCGGCCGGTCGTCGCAGCGCCGGGAGCGCGAGCGCGGCAGGAGGGAGTGGGGCAGAGAGGAAGAGGAGGAGCGGGAGGAGGAGCAAGGTGGCCGCGGGCAGAAGTCGAGAAGCTACAGGCAGGTGAAGTCCCGCATCGAAGAGGGCTCCGTCATCGTGATCCCGGCGGGGCACCCGACCGCGCTGGTCGCCGGCGAGGACAAGAACCTCGCCGTCCTCTGCTTCGAAGTGAACGCCAACTTCGACGAGAAGGTGTTCCTGGCGGGCAGGAACAGCGCGCTGCAGCTGATGGATGGGCCGGCGAAGCTGCTGGCGTTCGGGGCGGACGACGAGGAGGTGGTGGACCGTGTCCTCGGAGCACAGAAGGATGCCGTCTTCCTGCGCGGGCCCCAGAGCCGCAGGGTCTCGTCGGCGTAACTGTATGCATGCGATGTATAGTTAGCGGCCGCTCATCGGCCTCGACGGTCGTGGCCACCGCGGTGGTCTGGTGAGGTTAGAGTCGAATAAAGTAGCTGGCTCGCCGGCGTCGCGTCATGTATGTACGTCCAGTGGAGGGTGACGCTCGGGCCTGTGTGCGCGCAGCGGCGCAGGCATGTCTGTACGGGAATATGTAATAGTCTATCTGCCTACCTATGCAGGTGAAATAATGTTGTTTGTGAGGCCGCGTTTAGTTCCAAACCTAAATTCTTAAAGTGTTACAGGAGCCATCACATCGAATCTTACGATATGTGTATGGAGCATTAAATGTAGACGAAAAAAAACTAATTGCACAGTTTGGTTGGAAATCGCGAGACGAACGTTTTGAGCTTAATTGGTCCATGATTGAACATTAATTGCCAAATAAAAATGAAAATGCTACAGTAACTCAAATTCCAAAATTCGGCCAACTAAACACGGGCTGAGACATGCTATATCTGCTCTTGGAAAATGCAAAGGCACTCGGGGTTCTGAAACCTTGTAAACACCCCCGAAGAAGAGTAAAATTTAACAACGGTCCTTAAAATAGTTTAGAGGTGTCAACTAAGGGCAAAAAGTGTCTACTAAGGCTCTACCAAATTTTAGTAGCTCCCGCTCCTCTGAACCAGCTACTGTAGTAGTAATATAGCTCCGGCTCCTCCTGGTTAGTAATGTAGCTCTGGCTCCTCTTGAATCGGCTACTGTAGTATAATGCAGCTCTAGCTCCAGTAATGTAGCTCTAGCTCCTCCAGAACCGGCTTCTGTAGCAGTAATGTTCATATGAGTTATTTTTCTCCTTCCTCATGAAATGAAGAAGTCTAAATAAGCCAAAAAATTTTTGCTCCTTCCCATCTGCCCCTCTAGCGTTGTAGCATGGAGCCAGAGATAGAAAGAGCCCGGGCTCTGGCTCCTCCTAAAAGGGCTTCGTCTTTGGATCCTCACGTGGAGCAGCTTCTCTGGTGGAGTTATAGTTGTTTTTTGTTTGGTAGGGCTCTGGCTCCTCCTAAAAGGGCTTCGTCTTTGGATCCTCATGTGGAGCAGCTTCTCTGGTGGAGCTACAGCTGTTTTAGAAAACGTTTGACAAAAATGATTTCAAAGTTATAGTTTTGTAATAATTTGTATTAGTTTTGTGAGAATGCCAGGAGAAGCCATTTTTTTTTGCTCCGTCTCCTCTATAAAAAATGGCTCCAACTCCTCCAAGCTCCTTGCAAGGAGATGTTTTTAGGTGCCTGTTTGGCTGGCTCCCTGCGAGGAGCCGCAAGAAGCAGGAGTCAGTGCCTTGCCAAAGGGGGTCTCAAAATCTTAAAATATATTTTTAATTGTCTGGAGGTGTCATCTAGGTCCCCACCAATTCTCTAAATGTGGTCTTATCCAAGTCTAAACGGATGTTTACTCGACCTGCTATTCTACGTGACATGTCAATTTAGCGCTTACATATGGATATGACATCTACATGTCAACGACCAAGCTACACCTTAGAAAAATCGTTTCTTTTTCATAAGGCCTCGGATGAAGATGATTTTTATATGAAAATTGTAGCTCTCGATGAGATCTACAAACTTTATACTTTTGAGTTTTTTTTTTCATTTGAGATTGTTAATATACTCAAAAAATAATATAAGATTCCAGCAACATATTAATCGCGTATCAAGATTTGTGGCATTAAAAAATCTTTCTTGTATGGTGTAAAATAAAGATACTTTAAATGAAATTTTAGCTAAGATCTATAACTTTCTAGTTTTGAATTTTATCATTTGAGGTCGTTAAGATAGTCAAAAAGATAATATAAAGGTTTCCCTTGAACTCCAAAATGTTGGGGGTGAACCACTTGAATGACGTTTGGGCATGTGACTCCACTAAGTTCATAGCTGACTGAGGTCCTGCGTCGATATAAAGCAGGCACTGACTTCACTAATTCTTGTCAAGGCACGTAGACAAGATTGAGCATACTTGGAAGTCGAGGGTGGACAAAACACTTGAAATGAAAATTAACATCTCGAGATTAAATCAAGGGTATATAAGAAAAGATAATGAGATACAATCCATGACCAGAAAGAAACACATGGACAATCAAGGTTTTGCCAAAAGTTATAATCAGGACATCCAAAAATGGTGATATGTTGGTCAAGTTCATGTTCGGGCTTTGAGCTTGTCAGATTATCTTGCCAGAGCGTCGACAGGGAGGGAGACGCGAGAGAGGATAGGGATGAGAGAGGGGGCACGCATTGCAGGAGAAGATGTGAAAATACTATTATACTCTTAAAAATTAATTAGAAAACAGTTTCTAGCCCATATATTTTTGGTTTGGGCCAACATTTTTTTTTGCAAGCACTGTAAAAATCCTCAAAACATGAACAGTTTTCTTTATTGTGACAACCAAATACAAACAATAATACAAATGCGACGCCCAATTCTCTATACTTGACAATGCTCAACCAATACGGTACAGTGACACAACAAATCCTGAATGTCTGAATCCCCAAACGCCGTGGGCAACAGAGCTAGATGAGCCAAGATGCTCACACGGCCGAGATGGCATAGACGGCGACAGCCGCGAATGCTAGCACCAGGCTCACCGCCCCCCGGATGGACGCACCGCCGGACGTAAGGTACGGCGCCGTCGGCGTTGTCTTCGATCCAGTGCCGGTTCCTGCATCGGTCCCTGTCATGTAAGAAAGAAGCCGTGGACAGCTGAACCGACGAGCAACGGTTGTTTGTCGCCTTACCTGCGGTGGCTGGTACGCCGGACGATGGCGTGGCCGGCGTCGCTGCGCCCGGAGCGCTGCCGCCACCAGCAGCTGCCAAAGCAACGAATGCGGTTAGCACGCGTCAGCAATATGCAAAAATCATGGCGCACTTACGCGCCAGCAGCTCTGCTCTGCGCCGGTGGGATTCGGTCGGGGTGGAGCACTTACAGTTGCACTTGCTCGCCGGCGGGGTCTTGACGTTGCACGCCTGGGGGAGCTCGAGCGCGCGCGTCTTGTCGATGGTGACGCCGCCGAGGGACGAGGAGTCGCCGCTGAGCGCGGCGCAGAGGCACTGCGGGTTGGTCTGCACGACGCTGGCGAGCTGCGAGCAGCACGACGACGGCGGCGCCGACACGTTGCCGCTGATGTAGTTGAGGCACGGGTACAGGCTGATCAGCGTGGTCGTGCACCCGGACTGCGCCGACGCCGAGGCCACCAGCGCCGCCGCCACGGCGGCCGCCAGGAACCACGCCACGGCCGACGCTCCTGCTCTTGCCATTTCTCTCCTCACTTCGGTAACGCGAGAGGCCTCTCTGAGGTCTTGGATTGGATGCTGAATTGCCGATTTGTGGGCTGAATGCTGAATTACCGATTTGTGGACTGAATGCTGAATTGCCGATTTGTGTTGTTTGTATTTGTGTGCTTGAGTTGTGTTCTTTGGATTTGTGTTGATGAGGCTTTTATAAGAGTGGTTCGTTTGGGAAGTTGGATGGGTTGGTTAACTTTGGTGATCTGCCGCTTCCTAATCTGTCAGGAAATCATCTTTTTCGCGTCGATTCGTGCAGGAGTGGTTACGGAATTGGAGTACTTAATTCGGGAATCTGCTGAAAAATGAGCTATTTGCAAAAAGGGACTCGAAACATTGGTCGTTTGCAGATTTGACACTACCTCATATTCATAGATACAGATGGATCCACCTGTCATCCACCCGAGTGTCATCGTAACCAGGAGTCAATCTTTCGAGTGTCATTTTTGCAATTTTTTCAACCTGGCAGTGGACTTTGTCGTGTTTGGTGCTGCAAACAACGGTAGAACCAACAATTGTGGTCACTGCTTTTTTTGAAACGGAATTGTGGTCACTGTGAGCACGACGGGTGGCCAAAATTTTGTAGAAGGAACCGTTTCAAATTTTCAGCCCGGATATTGCTACTTTCGCTGAAGATAGAAATAAATCATGAGATTTCCATTTGATTACATTTATTTTATAAGGCGGGTGTACATTACAAAGATTCAAACTGTTTAGCCTTTAAATCCCGAGTTGTGTTCAAGATGCACTTAAAATAGTTGCAAGTATAGCTGTACTTATAAACTGTCTGTAAATATGGGGAACGTCCAAATGTGCGCTATTAGTCCTCCCTCCAAGATTCGGCTCCTCTCTACTATAGCTGGTAAGTGAGAGGTGACGTCCTACTGGAGTATGTGTTCGTTTGTTCTTGGGGGCTGCTAACACTAACGTCTACCATCATTTGTTGTTGTTCAACTACCCTGATGGCTTTACCAAATCGTTACCACTTCCAGCCTGTTCGTTGGGTCGTATTTGGCTTATAAGTCATGGCTTATCAGCCAACGAATAGTATTTTTCTCTCATACCAAACCAGCTAACAGTACTTTCAGCCATGACTTATAAGCCAAACAAGGCCAAACGAATCTTAGTGCTGCATGTGTATCGTTGTTTCCTCTCAGCCAATAGTACTTTCAGCCATTGTCTTGTCGTTGTTTCCTCTCAGCTAACTGCATGTGTATCGTAGCACTACACTGCTATCTTTTGATGACGAATCTTAATAACACATACCGATATCATAGATATTAATAATTTCTTAATAAACTTAATTAAATTTAAAATAGTTTGAACTCGGTATTATGCTAGAATCGTAATTTTTCTAGATGAAGAGAGTATCAGATAATATTAAGCTTGAAGCGTCTGCCTCAGATGTTGTTCAAGTATTTTATCGTAAAATTTTGGGTGTAAATCACGGGTAGTAAAATGAGCCAATACGGCAAAGTCATTCCCTTCGGTGACAAGAACATGTACAAGATTTGGTTAAAATTCTAAAAATTGCAAAACATTGTTTATGTGTATTGGTCTGTATTCAAGAGGTGAGGTAGTATCTTGGGGAGTTGGGGTGAAAGATAGTCGATGGAC
Organism: Miscanthus lutarioriparius; assembly: GCA_904845875.1. Classification (NCBI taxonomy): domain Eukaryota; kingdom Viridiplantae; phylum Streptophyta; class Magnoliopsida; order Poales; family Poaceae; genus Miscanthus; species Miscanthus lutarioriparius. The sequence goes on from CAJGYO010000001.1 coordinate 134,895,222, forward strand.
AGAACAAAGACTTACGCCCTGTTTGGATGTTGTATTTTTAAAAAACCGTGGTATTAAGAAACTTCAGTTTTAGAATAAGGGAGGTGCAAAAATCAAAGTTTAGAAAAAAAGAGATTTAGACTGGAGTTTGTGAACTAAAAAATATAGTTTTAGCAATAGTACGGTTTTCAAAACTCGAAACATCGTTACATCCAAATAGCTTATAGTTTTCAAAAGAAAGTACTTCACAAAATCATGATAGTTTTCTAACAAAATATTTTGCATCCAAAAAGACCCTAGCAATAGCAGGATCGAAAGTTCATAATTGCCCTTGCGGGAGACGAATACATGTGAGAAGGCAAGGGCGAGCAAGAGAGCATAGAGTAAGACTTCGTTTGGTAGGGATTATGGTACAACTTCTGAAGCTGTTTTTTCTGGTTTAATTACCAAACGAGTGTGGGATAAACAGCTTCACGCATGAATCTCTCCAAAACGTGCTCTCACAAGCCAAGGACCGCTAGTGAAGCTGAAAATACCAGCTTCACTGAGCTTCCTATGGCACTGGTGCGCCCAACGTGATCATGGGCACATTTGCCCAGCCTAGGCCGGCGTTGGGAGGGAGATGTCATCGCCGGCGTGCAGGCGTGCGGAGTAGCGTCGTCGGGCCGCGCGGAGGGGCACGAGCGCGGAGTCATCGGAGCATGGTCGCAAGAGAGAGGGCGCTTGCCGAGCCACACAGATGGCCGTGGGTGAGTGGATAAGGAAGAAGAAATATAAGGGGAGGGAACAAAAAGGGACGAATTTTATGGCCACTTAAAAAATTCTATTATGAGAAGTTATTTTGTCAAATGGGTCATCAAAACAGCTTTAGCTCTATCAGTTGAGCTGCTTTTCTTGAGCTATATCAAATGGGTCCTAAATAAAAAAGGGAGAAATTAGGCAGAAAACTGGAAGAAGGCTGGATCGATATATCCTGTCTACGGCATAACATTGGGGGAAAAAATAAGTATTTCGTTTTGATTTCTCATTGTGCTATTTATAATATACTGTACAAAATAATGATCACAAGCCAGCTCAAATCCCTGAAATACTAATATCCATGTAATAGTTCCTTCTCAAACCACACAAACACAACGCATGCTGCATGCATCCTACAACACCACATCCCAATCAAACGAAAATGGATGCAGCTATGGAGAGTACAATGGTGACAGCTGCCACGGACACGTGAGAACTCCTAATCGCTGAGCTGGGCACCACCACTGGCCTCTGGGAGAACGGCGGCGAGTCCACCGCCGGAGACGTCGCCGTGGGATCCACCGGAGAGTCTGACGATTCAGGTGGAATCGGTGCTGCAAACGTGTCGATCACATCTGTCAATAAAGTTCAGAGAAGGAACCTGGAATGACATGAGCAGAGAAGGCAAAGTCCTTACGCAGTGGAGGAAGCGCGGGAGCGAACGCGACAGGTCCTGGAGCTGGGATTTGCGTTGCCGTGTCTGCAAAAATTACCAAAACCGAAAGGCAGCTTTCAGCGGTTAATCTTGGTCATTAATGGAGGCGAGCCGGCGACCACCAACCTCGGCACTGGAGTGGGACGGAGGTGGAGCTGCAGAGCTTGGGGAGGGAGATGGCGAGCGTGCGGTTGATGGGGAGGCTGAAGGGCACGTTGCCCGTGAAGATGAGGCAGGCGCAGTCGGCGCCCGTGCGCACCATCTCCGCCAGCGAGCCGCAGCACTGCTGCGTCGGCGAGCCGCCGCCGTTGGTGCTCCCCGTCACGAAGTTGAGGCACGGCGTGAACGTCGTTATCAGCGACGCCGTGCACGACGTCGCGATCTGCCCTGACGCCGGCGCGGCGGCCAGCAGCAGCAGCAGCACCGCGGCCACCGCCGGCGGCGGCTCCATCCTGTCACGCCGGCTCATCATCCGGCACGCCCTCTGGACTCTGGAGTCTTGAAGGGAAACTTTTTTCGAGGCAGCAAAGCGAACTGCAAGCACTGTGCTCTCGTGGTGTGTATATATATCAGACAGTGCTTGAAGTGGTAGATGAATATTGGGTCAAGTTGGTTGCACGAAACTGAGCTAAAATGTTGACCCATGCCAGTTGCTCGTGATCAAAATGATTGTGTTCTTTTTTTTTAATCTTCTATTAGGTGAGGTAGGAATGGTTCGTGACCTGACCAACAAACGAATCACTGAAAGAGCAGTACGCAACTACGCAGTGCTACCTGCGGAGTTTCTACATACCAAGTTATATAAAACCGTTAAAAACATGAAAAAAAGGTTTTGGCGAGAAGTTGAGCAAACGCAAGACACACAAAGCCCAGAAAGCTCGGGTGGCGTGCTTCCTACGTGCCCTGGCAACTGCAAGGGAAGCTAATAAAATTTCGACGCAGATAATAATGCAAATCAAACCAATCAAGATGCAATAAGAGAAACACACATAAGCGGTGATACAAATCAAAACAATCATGTACAAACCTAATTGTAGTGAGTGATTTTTTTTTTAGAGAGAAGAGAAGAAAACAAAGCTTGTTAGCCTCGAAAACTACTTTCATGTCTAACCGAGCCCATGTTTAATAGATCCACTGGATCCCGTAGTCTGAATGTTTCCTGTTAGACCAATACTAGAGGCCCATGTACGTCTCCATGTCTCCGTAGCCCACGAGAACTCAGCGGCAGAGCGCAGAACGCGTTCGTTCGGTCCGAGCATTTAGTCCCACATCACCATCTGAAGGCAGACGCGCCGCGAGCTTGCGCTATAAGATGAGCGCCCCGTGCCCTGTTAATCCTTACTTAGTGCCCGTTGGGGAGAACGGGAGAAGTTTGGCTCCCGCTAAAATATCTTCAGTCGTGGCAGCTTTAATGGTGCAGTAGATTTATGTGCAGGGCTGAAGCAGTTTTTGGATCGTCGAAGAAACAGTTTTTTTTGGGCTGTTTAGAAAGATAGTTTTCTTCTAGTAATCTAAAAGGATGAATTGTCGGTCTATCTACCGACGCATCTTCTTTAACCTGTAGCGTCACGTAGCGCGCCATGGGGCCACGCCCGTACCGGCTCTGCCCTCCACGCCAGCTCTCCTCCACACCCTGGCGTCCGGAGCATCCGCCTCCGCATGAGCTGCGCCCTAGCACAGGCGCGCCGCATCTGCCTCGACGCCGGACGAGCTCCGCTCCGCCGTGCACCCTGCGACGCCCCTACGCCGCCGTCGCCCACGTCGACGCGCCTCGGGTGCAAATCAGGCCACCGGCCGATTCTGGGCCCACTCTCTGTTGCTGAGCCAGAGGAAGCTACACTTTTTGGCTCCTACTCTCTCTCCTCGCCTCTCAGCGGGTTTCCCGCGGATCCGAACGCGGAGCGGAGCCATTCTCTGCCGTTTGGCTGGTGGAGCAGCGAAACTGCTCCTGGAGCTGGTCCAGGAAGGCCCCTTACCTGGACGGGGTCGACGAGCGATCAGGAAGGCCCGTGGCCTAGGTCAGTGGTAGGGGGCACGCGTTCACGCGTCCCTCGCCAATTCTATAAAATTAAATAAATTTTGGTCCATAGAGAATTCTGCTTTGGTCCCTAGCATCAGACTGGCGCGAGCGGGGTTTTCCTTTTGGAGCCTTGTCACTCTGAGCACCTTTGCATTGCGATCCGATTCGGGGCCCTCTTTCGCAATTGACCTGCTTTGCTCATCGGTAGACTTTCTAGGTTTGTGTTACTTTTTTTTTTGCTTCTGCTCATCAGTCAACGTGCAAAGTTTGATTGTCTGACGCCAACCATCAGATACAAAAATAAAATGCACTGCTTCAGGAAACTTTAGTGCAAAGCGGAAATACCTGACCAAAAAGAAGTTTTCCTCATGATTCCGTGGAGGAGCTCCCGTCGCCGAGATCCCTTGGAGCAGGTCACCGGGCTTTTCTCGAAGCTGTTAAATCGGTCAGGCCATGGGGCCGGATCTCCTTCATGACTCGGAGGACTACTCCGACTCGAGCCGCCTCACCGCCGCCGCCCGGTAAAGGTAAAAATTCAAGGCAGGCCGTGTGGGCACCGCCATGTGTCGCGTCCATCATCGCTGCCTCTCCGGCGGAGGCCCGGGACTTCATGACAGCAGCTCAAAGATTCACACCCCAGCTCGACCTGGCCTCTGCGCCTCCTCCCGCTTAACGCCAGGACCTTCCCACTTGCACCCACTGCCGTGCCTCGAGGAGCCGGATGTAACACCCTCGATGTTACACTGTAAACCACTCACTAAAACACTACATGAGCATCATGTTATGTGTTAATGCATGTGTTGGAATGCTTTGGTGAAGTCTCGTAATGCAAAATAATTAATAAAATGTAAATCGGAAGGTTATTCCATGATTCACGTAATTATCAAGTAGAGTTGTAAACTAATTCTTATTGAACAAAAATGATATAAAACACCTATGTGACACTTAAATAAAGTTGAAGGTAGAAACTTTCTAGATGGCAATGAAATACTTGTTGTTAAAAAATATTATTGTTAGATAGTATTTCTAATAGCTTAGAGATGGAACTTGGATTAAAATTCAGTCCAAGACTTAGCAAATTTTCAAAGTTGAAAACGGTGTGACAATGCTATATTAGCGAATTAATTCTGAAAAATTTAGCTAAAGGCTTTTGCTTGGTGGGTTGCATCCAAGTAATTAGTTGTCAATGGTTTAGGGGTTGGTTTAGTTAGTATGTGCTTTGATCATAAATTAATTGCTACAAAAAGCTCAAAAAATGTTGTTTGGGCACCGATTGACAGCATCCACTTAGCATGCTCATATTTTCTTCTCTAGTCTATCTTGGTCCAAGTATATTGCTCCGTTCAGTAGCCTTATGTACCATATTCAGCTAGGCCGAGTTGGTTGGGTCATAACCGAGCTAGATGGGTCGTGGTTGACGCTTTAAAAAGCATGCACTGCACGTCTTGGGCCGGTTAGCCAAGTGTGCGTGGTCACCGTGCGCCTAGGGCGCCGCTGGCCATCCTGACCGGGCGCCTAGGGCGCTGCACACTGCTGCTGGCGCCGCTGTCGGTGCCACTGTGGCTGCACACGCCGCCCTGCTACGCTGCCCTGGTCCGCTGGCCACTGGTGCCGCTGCCGTCGCGTCACCGCTGCGGCGCGCACCACCCTCCACTAGCTCCGCCGCCCATCGTCGTTTTCGCTCGGGTTGTAGTGGCATCACATGGCCTAGCTGAAATCACAGCAATGCGCACGTTGCATACTGGAGCTGCGTTGTCCGTAGCACCGCCATGACACCCGCACGTGCGCATGTTCGCGCTAGAGGCCAGCCGTCTTCTCGAGACGACGCAGCGCTCCCACGTGTTACTGGCCTCGCTCTGAGCCACGTCACGCCAAGCTCGTTTTTGCAGAGTCTAGTCATTCTCAAAGCAATTGTGTGCGCCAGGTGATAGTTAAGGCACTAGGCTACACGTCAAGACCACGCATGGCCATAACCGAGCCCTATATAACTCCAAATTGGAGTTTACCTCGTCGCCGGTCAGTAGAAGCCCCAATAACATCGCGCCTAAGGCACCAACTGTTTAGGACCCCAGAATCCAATTCCATGGCACCAATAGCTTCACCTTGATCCCCTATGCACCCTGCGCAACTCAGCTGAACCACTACCATCGTCCCCGGGGTGTCGCCGCGGCCATGTCCGGCGCGGAGCGCCGCCAAGCTGCTCGGTCGCTCGTGGCCAGCGACGCTCAGGCCGTCCCAGACCAAACAGTCACCTCGGCCATGTTTCTGGTGAGTCACTGAAGCTCATACGCTAGCTAGTTGATCACCTAGCTGCCCTAGTTCACCGGAATGGTCGCACCGCCATAGTGAACCACCGTGCGTCGCTCCCACGCGCGCTAGTGTGTCCCCTAGCTCCCTACCACATTCTAGGATCGTCATTCAAGCTAGCGATGGCGATCAACCCCTCAGAAAAGCTAGGGCGGGTCCCAGTTGCCCGACGTGAGCGTGGAATGCTAGCAGAGGTCGCGTCGTCGCGCGCACCGCCGCCAGGGTCTTCGCAATAGGAATTAGAAGAAATCCAGGGTGCTAGGTGAAAGGGCAGAGAGAAGGCGAAATAGTGATGAGGACCGCTGGTTAATTCACAATTAGCACAAGGTCCTTTTTGCAATGTTGCTAGCACGTGCACGGCCTCCCCGCGTGGGCCGCATTTGCTGGGCTGGTCTGTTGGCCGTGGGCCGCGCTCTGCTGCTTTCGTTTTCTTTTTTCTAGGAACTGGCTAATGGTTTTCCTTTTAATTCCCGAGCTGAGATTGTATAATTAATATAAAATTGTATAGGTGTCCAAAAATTGTGAAATAAATTTTGTTAGATTCCTAAATTTGTGAGCTATCTGTTAGTATATTTAGTTCATACCATTCTATAGTGTCTTTAGGGTTACTTTATTTATTTTAGAATGCTTGTTATTATTATCATTATTTAGAGAATGAATTTTTGTGATGAAATGGTAGAAGTGCTAGCTTTGAAAATTTTACAGTAGGCTCATGATGATATAGACCCTCTCTGTAATTTTTGTAACCCTTGAATAGCTAATTTATTAAGGTGGCTAACATACCTTAATTGAAAGCATATGAAATCATTTAAGAATTTAGTTGTAAGGCTATTGTTGTTGATGCAACGATGTCTCGTTTAATAAAAATGATAGTTAGTTGGTATGTAATTAGTAGAGCTAGCTCAATAGCATAATAAGTGTGTTTGTATTTTAAGAGTTGCTGTTGTCTAAATATTAATTGTTGCATCATCATCATTTCATGCATGTAGAGAACAAGTTGGTGGAGTTCGTAACCGCGGGCGAGCAGGAGTACGAGGAAGTGATTGAAGAGTACGAGGAGGAGATTCTCATACAGGAGGGAGCCCTGGAGCTACCGACGACTGACTTTGCTGACACCCCGCCTACCCAAGGCAAGTCATGGTGCATAACCCTTATTTTGAATAATCACTGAAAATATATATATGATGTGCATTTACGTTGCAGGATTTATATTGAAACTACATGCATAGATATACCTACTTATGAGTTCTACTAGCTTAGATCGAGTAGCTGCTATGCTTAGGTTTTTTGGTAACGTGAGTAACCTGCCGTTACTCACAATAGGTGATTATTATTATCACTCTCATGATAAAATGGTGAAAAGAAATGGAGATCGGGCAGGGATATGGTACGGGTATTTGTGGGTGTAAGAGGTTGTGTCCCGCGGCCAACGGGGCATAGCTAGGTTACACTATTTTCCCTATCCGTGTCGGTTAAGGACTGGCTGTTGCATTGGATTCTAGTTAGGTCACAGACTTATTATCCTAAGCACATACTTGTTTATGGGAGCAGGGAAGGCTCGTTGCTCTCTTGTCGTGGGGTCCGGCTCTTTCCGAACCGACTGATTGGAGGCGGTGATGGTGGAGGTCTAAGCACCACACCGAGTCTGGGACTCAGGTGTGGGGGCTTGGAGTCCAAGTTTGGACGGGGACCTAGACCCCTTGATAGGAGAGTGATGGGTTGGCCCTGCTTGTACCTGGGTTAGAAGCGGGGCGTGTGTTTAAGGGTACCTAGCTAGGCATATTGATTCACGAATCGCCGGATAATCCAGTACGACTTGTCTATAATCTAGCACCGTAGTAAGAACTGGAATATGAAATATGATGAAATGGATCTGTTTGCTCAACTCTTGCTTGAAAGTAGAACTGGTGCTTACCTAGAATGGTTAGATAATGAACTAATCATGACTGCTAATAAGAAACATACATAAGGATTCACTATTAGTATTGCTTTTTGCAAAAAGGAAACCCAGTAAACCATAAAGCTTATTATATTCTTTGGAGTCAGGAAATTATTTCCCACTAGTCTGGTAAGTCTTGCGAGTACATTGTGTACTCAGGGTTTATTCACCCCTGTTGCAAGTGCAGCTTGAAGAGTAGCTGTTGTGTGGAGGATTCTTCTGGTGGGCACAGACGGATCCTTATATTATACCGTTAGATGTTTATTGTAATTCCGTTGTTTAAATTACGCACTCTGAACTTAGTATTGTAATAATGTATTTCTAAGAACTCTTATTGTATGAAATAGACTAAGTATTGTAAACTCGTTCTCATTATTGGATCCTGGAGAAAAAATGTGGATTATTTGAGTTCTCCTTTGGGGTGTGCTCGACGGAATCCGTTTGATGTAGCTTGCTTTCGGGGTGCTTAGTGTCTGATAGAAGATGAGCGCCTCCAAAGGTGTGTTATTTCGGGCGGTTCCACCACACCGGACGCGGACGACTTCTACCAGGTGCGGAGTCACCGTCGATGGCGTTGTCGCTCGCCGCCCAAGCCGGCAAGGCCTGTCCCGCCGGCGTTGGTAGGCCTCTGTTTCAACTGCTTGGCGAGCTCCCATGTCAAGGCAGAGTGTAGCTTCCTGGCAAGGTGCTTCAATTGTTGGTGCATGGGGCACCGTGCCTTTGCATGCCCGCTCCCTGTAAGGCCCGCGGGCAGCAAGCGTGGGAGCTCTCTGCCACGGTCACCAAGGGGTTGATGGGTCTCCCAGTGGTGGCCGACGGTTGGTGGCCGGTGGGCTCGGCGCGCCGATGATGACATGCCCTCGGCGTGGTCTGCCTCCATGGGACGGTCGCCATCGGTTCCACGCTGCTGCGCTCCACCGACTCTGCCTTCCCCACCTCCCCCGCCTCCACCGCCACCTCTGTCCTCTGGCGCCATCGTGACTCCTGTGGGGGCGGCCGTCGAGGCTACGGAGGGAAGCCGTGCGGCATGCCAGCGTCACACGGAGTTTGTCATCATCCCTCGTTCGACGGAGTTGCTAGCTACCGAGGACGCGCTCGTCCTTGTGCTTGTCGTGGTGGTTGGCGGTACACGACCACCGGTGTCACCGGCCATGGTGGCTCGGTTCCTCTTCGAGCGCTTTGGCTTGACGAAAGAGGATGCAGTGGTTCGATGCCATGATCCAGAGGATTTCGTCGTACGGAGACCTCGTCCTTGCCACGCAGTCGGGGGGGGGGGCTGCTACCCCTGATCTGGCAGCCATGGCGGAGGACGTCGTTGGGCAGTGCTGGATTGTTCCGGTTTAGGGTGCTGGTGGGGATGAGGCGCGTCCCCCTCCATGCCCGGAACACGACCACGTTGCAGACCATCCTCGGGCCCGCTTGTGCCGAGGTTGATGTTGTCCGGCCAAGCGATGTCTCGGCGGATGACGACCCAGAATTCTTCGTCATAGCATGGTGTTTGCATCCACGGTTCATCCCCGGTGAGCAGGTCATGTTCATCCCAGACCCGCGCATCCCCAACCCCATGGAGGCCGCTCTGACCGTGCTTCCAGGGCTGCGCTGCCTCATGAGGCCGTGCCTGGTCGCGTTCCAGGATTGGAACACACTGCCTACGTCCCCTGCGGATGATGGCCATGATGGGGGTGATGTTGATGAAGACGACGGTCCAAGCGATGACAACTTCCACCATGGGGTTCATGATGGGTGCGACGGCCCGCCACGGGGACCGACCCCTGAGGATGACTACTCTGGCGGGCGCGACAGCGATGACGATGGCTCTGCCTATAGCAACTTTAACCGCTATCATCCTAGGATTGACCATCGTTGTTGTGGTCGCTCGTCGCCGTCTTGCCCGACCGCCTTGGCACGGCCGTCCGTACTGGTCGGGACGGTTTGTTGCCCGCTGGTCCCTGGCAGGCATGGGCTCATGCGTGCGGGCGTCATAATTGGTGGACCACACGAGATTCCGGATGTCACATCGCTGTAGCCTCGAGTGCGTGCGCCTGTGCGTCCTTGGGAGCGCGTGCCTGAGGCCCCGTCACTATCGAACACTGCTCCACACCCCGCTGACGTATCTCCTTTTCAGCTGACTTCCATGCCGGCCACACCGGTCGCTGTAGCGCTGACTTCTGCCTTGGGTGCCAAGGGCGTCTGCCGGCTGTCGGTACCGCCGAGCCCATCTCCTATGCTGCTGCGTGTGCCTGAAGGCTCTTCGGCTCTGTTTGTGGGAAACACTAGCCCCACGGGGGCGAGCGTCGCGATTGGTGGGCCACGTAAGATCTCGAATGTCGCATTGCCGTGGCCTCGGGAGTGTGCGCCTAGAGCTCTGTCAGCTGCAGACACTGTTGCTCCATGCATTGCTGATGTCCGCCAGCTTTGCTGTAGGAAGGCCACGTCTGGTGTAGTACAACAGGTGGGAGAGGCCCCCATGCTACTTGAGGCTATGGCGCTGACTTTGGCCGGCTCGGGGATCAAGGTCACCAAGCCACGATTGATTCTGCCGAGCCCCTCGCCCCACATGCTCAGGGCGTTCTCGCCTGGGAGCAGCACGTTTGGGCTGGTGGGCCGGATACTCTTGTTTGACCCTGAACTTCATTGCGGAGGCCCAGGGGGGCCCAAGCTTGGGGAAGCATCTGGGCGGGCACATCTGGAGGTTGTTTCCTCCTATTGGTGGGCCGACTGCGTCACAGTGGAGCTCGCTGGCCCATCTCGCTCGGCCCCTTCTTCGGACGAGGAGCACTCGGACCACGCGAGGACGCCATCCAGAGTTCCTTCCCCACCTGTGGCCTTGACGCCCATGGGTGCGGTGGCGGTTGTGGCGCCAGCTCCGGTGTCACCAAGTGCCATCTCGCAGTGTCTACAGTCGCAACTTTGCTCTGCCATCACGGAGCCGATCTTGGTCGAACCTCCACGTCTCCGTGTTCCTAGGAGGCGTCGTGCGGTTGAATGCACATTCTCACCGCCACGTCGTAGCGGGAGGCTGGCAGCCAAGAGCAGATGCAGAGCCTCCAACCCGATCGTGCAAGCCCAGAACATGTTGATGGCAAAATGGGGAGTCCGCTAGCAGGATCAAGCGCCGCAAGCCGATGCGGAGGGCGATTTCAATGAGTACATGGCCCTATTCGGCGGGCCTCTCTCGGAGTCCTAGCGCGAGGCAATCAGGACGCTCTTCCCGGCAGGCTGCGCGATTGAGGGCATCCAGCTGGTGGAGGGGGTTGACCTCGAGGTTTAGCCTACCTCTGGGTACCCGCTCTAGGTCACCCAATCGTTGCCCATGGCCTAGTTTACTAGCTCGCTGTCGCTCAGCCCGTTGTTGCTTTTAGTCCCTCTTGTGGTAGTAGCCGGGCTTCGTCGTAGTTTTTTTTTTAATTTTTTCGCTTCTGTTTTCTTCCTTCTCCTTGCCTACCTAGTGTTGAGCCGTTTATTGTTTGGTACGGTATTGTCTATTTTCTCTTAATGAAATACGTGCTACACGGCACGTTCGCGAAATAAAAGATGTACTCTATTGTGTCCATCTGACCATGTGAACCATTGGATCTTATTCAGTGTCACAGCGTAACTTTCCTTCAATATGGAACGTACAATACCGATCCAAACGGTATGCCATTCAATGCCTTATTGTCCGGGTACTTGTGGAAGTGTTAGACAAAAATATTTAGGATACCAATGTCAAATGTTAATGTCAGATTACAAAAATGTTGATCTTAATGTTGGCTTAAAAACTATAAACCATCTTTAGTATCTTTCTTTTTCTTAAGTGCTAATTGTCTAAACTGAAGATAAAAGAGGACGTTGTTCATAAAATCAACAGTTCACATCATATTTGTTGTGTCTACGCACTTAGAATATGAAACAACACTACGAATTGCTCCTTTCGATTGCAGAGTTTCTACTTCTAGACGTGCCCTAAGATTTGGCGAGAGGTTGACCAAACACAACAACAAAAAGTCAAAAACGTCCAAAAGCTCGGGTGGTGATTCCTAACCTGCTTACCTGCCCTGGCACGACAACAGCAACAGGGCACCCAATTCAACAAGTTTCGACCTGCCAAGAACAGGATCGTCACTACAAATCATAGCACAACCACTTTCGATGTGAAGACACGCTCTCGCCAGTCAACCGAAGCCAGCAATGGCGGCAGCTTATCATCACGCCGCCGCGCGCGGCCTTGCCCTGGCCCTCGTGGCGGCGGGGGTCCTGGCGTGGCAGTGCGCGGCGCAGCAGACGCCGTCCGGTCCGGGCTGCATGCCGGAGCTCGTCAGCCTGAACCCGTGCATGGACTACATGTCCGGCAACGAGACGGCGCCCGACGGGCCCTGCTGCTCGGCCGTGTCGGGCATGCTGCGGTCCAGCCCGGGCTGCCTCTGCATGGTGGTCGGCGGCACGGCCGCGTCGCTCGGCGTCGCTGTCGACGGCGACCGCGCGCTGCAGCTGCCCGCGGCGTGCAAGGTCCAGGCCCCACCTGCCAGCCAGTGCAACGGTAAGCGGTCCTGACAATCGAGGGAATCCAATGATCGTGGTAGTTTCGCACGGGCACGCCGCACGGCGGAGAATTGAGAATGGCGAGCTAAAATTGCTGAGCGCTTTTGCAGCCGTGGGAGTTCCACTGCCGTCTCCGGCGCCGGGGACGACCACACCCGGGGTTCCAGCCGCCGAGGCGCCGTCTAACGCCAACGTCACCCCTGCAGGTACAGGACTAGCCGAGCCGTACATACTTTGAATAGATTGGGTGAGCCCAAGGAGACGTTGTCTTAACGGTTAACAATGAAGACTTGAACTCTGAATTTTTGACACTGTAGGGTCTGGGTCGAAGGCCACACCAGCATCCACCCTTCCATACTCTGACGGAAACGATAGCAAACCAGGAACGTTCTTCGTCTTCGCCGCCGCTGCACTGGCGCTGCTCCATCGTTTCTAAGACGGCGAGAGCTTCTTGTGTTCGTCATGGACGGTCAATTTGCACGGTTGGGAGGTACTTGTCTTGTCGCTCCAGGATTCAGAGGGACAGAACACTCTTGCGCTGATGTGCACTCGGGCACTTTCAATTAGCGATCACGCTAGCTGTTTGTTCACGCGTCGAAGCTCCATGGAGGATGTGATTTGTAGTCTCTCAGGATTGATGTCATGACGACGACGGCCTGTTCGCTTGTCTTATAATCCGTATTTTTCAGTTTGTTTTTCAACCGCAACAATATTTTTCTCTCCTAACAAATCAACCAGAACAGTATTTCGACTTGTTTTTTCAGCGAAGCGAATGGAGCCGATGTATTTGGCTGTTAATTGAACAGGTCAATCGGATTTCCGTATTTCCAAGACTCTTATATAGAGAAGTAAAGAAGTCACAGTCAAGTTGACCGTTTGACTTACCTGTATCTGTATGCAGCCACGAGCCACACCTCACGCCTTCCTTCTCCCGGCTTCCTCGTTCCTTCCCGCAAGAAGGCGATGGCTCATACCACATGTGCGACACCAATTTGCATAAGCTAATCTACACCAAGCTTGCCAATCAAAATTCTCCTTCTCTCTGGTCAAAGTCAGACGAAGTTGCCTGCCTCATCCACTCGAACTGGAAGTATATGAACAGAGGCGAGCCATCTGTCAGAGCCCAAGAAAAAAGCACTGCCGCATCGAGACATCTGTCAGAGCCCAAGAAAAAAGCTCAGCAATGGAGGCCACGGCGACGCCAAGAACCCAAGAAGAAGTCAAGGCCGGCACGGCGAAGGTAACCGTGGGCGAGGTGACGCTCCGGAAGTTCGAGCTGTCCGATGTGGACGCCATGATGGCGTGGGCGTCGGACCCTGAGGTGGCGGCCTTCTGCCGGTGGGAGCCGTACGAGTCGACGAAGCCCCTGCTGGCGTTCCTGCGCGACACCGTGCTCCCGCACCCGTGGTTCCGCGCCATCTGCGTCTCCGGCGCCGTCGTGGGCGCGGTGTCCGTGTCCCCCACGTCGGAGCGCTGCCGCCGGGAGCTCGGCTACGTGCTGGCGCGCGCGCACTGGGGCAAGGGCGTGGCGACGGCGGTCGTGCGGCGCGCGCTGCGGGACGTGTTCGCGGACCTGGAGCCGGAGGGCCTGCGGCGCGTCGAGGCGCTGGTGGACGTGGGCAACCTGGCGTCGCAGCGCTTGGCGGAGAAGGCCGGGTTCCGCCGCGAGGGCGTGCTGCGGCGGCACTACTGGCACAAGGGACGCGCCAGGGACATGGTCATGTACAGCTTCCTCTCCGACGACCCCCTCCCCGAATGATCCCCGTGCCGGATTCCTCCATGCATCATCTCGATCTCAGCTCCTAGCATCTCATCTTTCGATCTATGGAGTAGAACTTTTGGTGTATATTCACAATTCTTGTTACATACGGAACAATATGTACCGATGCAATCATGTAAAAGTGGACCGTGCCAGCATGTTTTTGGCTGGTGTCTATGTTTGGGACCAAAGATTCGAAGAGTTGCTGTTTGGTACCGCACGTGGTGCTTTGCATCTGCTCCAACACCAAGAACACCTGCTTCGCCGCTTGGCGCCTCGAGGAAAGCTTCTCGACGACACGTACGTGTCTATGAGCGTGATGCCATACCAAATGCGACAGGTGGAAGCGATTGCCCAGAGAACAAACACTGATCAATCCAACACGTCACTATGTTCCTAATCCAGATAAACTAAGTGCTGGCGTGGGGCCTACACACTTATGTGATTGTGTGCCCCACCACCACTTTGATTTGATTAGTGTGGCTGAAAGCCGGAAAGCTGAGACAGGACGCAAAGCCTCCACTAGTGACTGAGCATCACCGGTCACCACCAAGCAAAAGCAACGCGCCGGACCGGAAGCTCAGAGATGGAGCAAGAAGCGCCTGCCCAACCGGGGTCCGTGCCCGCGGTGACGCTCCGGCGGTTCGAGCTCGCCGACGTCGACGCGATGATGGAGTGGGCGTCTGACCCCGAGGTGACGGCGTTCATGACGTGGGACGCCTACACGTCCCGGGAGGCTGTCCTCGCGTTCCTGCGCGACGCCGTGCTGCCGCACCCATGGTTCCGCGCCGTCTGCCTCGGCGGCGTCGGCGACGGACACGGACCCCACCGCCCCGAGGGCGCGGTGTCCGTGACGCCCACCGACGACGCGTGCCGCGCGGAGCTCTGCGTCCTGCTGGCGCGCGCGCACTGGGGCAAGGGCGTGGCCACGGCGGCGGTGAAGCGCGCGGTCGCCGCGGCGTTCGGCGACCTCCCGGGCGTGGAGCGCGTCGAGGCGGTCGTGGACGTCGACCACGCGGCGGCGCGGCGGGTGCTCGAGAAGGCCGGGTTCCAACGGGAGGCCGTGCTGCGGAGCTACTGCGTGGTCAAGGGAAGGGTCAGGGACATGGTCGTCTACAGCGTCATCTCTACCGACCCTCTCGTTGAGTGACCAAGACTCGAGAGGTGTGACAACGCGTGGCTCGTGCGTTTCAGCGTGCGAACTAGCAACTGGAGCAAATTTGGTGCCGAATGCATTGGCAGAGGTCGTACCACTTGTCCATGCCCGATGGACCTGGACTTGGCAGTGCGTTTTGATGCAACCAGTGCCTTTGTCTGGTGGCAATTTCGTCAGCATCAGACGACGCATCGCGCCAGCCAGCGACCAGCGTAGTACGTGTCACTGTGTCCCTCAAGGCTGAAGATTTGTTCAGTGAATTTTGTTGTTTTGCTTTATGCGTGATGCATGAAACTCGCAATGGGAATGAACGTCTGTTTTCTGGTGGACATGGGCTGTGCCTGTGCCAGAAGTCTGGTGTCTTTGGCTCACCTGTCAAAGTGTCAATTCGTAATGGAGCTCAGTGGTGTTTTCTGTTTTCTGTTTGGCACCGCACGTGCTGCTGCAGAAACACCTGCTTACCAGATTGTGTGCCCCAATTTGAATGTCGTGGTAAAACCAACGCACCCATAAACAAACAAATAAAAGAAGAGACCTGAGTAACGGCTAGAGCCAGGATTTACACCGTGCTATTCTGAAACAAATCCTTTTCAGTACCGCAGAGAAGATCCACCACGGATCTAGGGCGTGGTCAACGACAGGCAGGTCCTATCATCCACACGGATGTAACAAGATTCAAGAGTGTGGTGAGACCATTACATATAGGCTAATATATCTGCAACAAATGGATTTGCATATACTATTCCATAACGTGGCTGGATGACCCAAAGTTGTGCAAGAAAACGAAATGGCATTGCTGCTTGCAGACCACCAACAAGCATCATCTCAGCTACGAATTACAGACTTATTACTCTTCTTCCGCTACTGATCTCCAAGAAGACACACTTCTTCTTGGAATTATTAACCGAACTTGTTTTTCCCGGACCTCCATTGATCGATCGATATATAATAACCAAAGAAAAACAAGGCTCAAGAGGACACGATGCCAAGCACAATGCAGAGGTATCATCATGCTTCCCATCCCCTGAGGACGGTGGCGCGCGCGACGCGGTTGACGCCCAGCGTGAAGGCGCCCATGCGGAGGTCACAGTTGTGGCTCCGGCACATCTCCTTCACGTCCCCGAAGGCGCGCGTCATGTACGTCCGGAGCTCCGCGTTCACCTTCTCCTCGTCCCACATGAACCCCTGGATATTCTGAACAATCCAAAGCACGTGCCCACTGCCACGGTTCAGTTTACATTACAAGTGTTCTGTAGTCTGTGTGGAAGCACAGGAACACTGTGCGGTGACAGATGGGCAGCTCAAAGGAGAAGAACTACGGACCTGAACCCACTCGAAGTAGCTCACTGTGACGCCACCAGAGTTGGCGAGTATGTCGGGGAGGATGAGGACGCCTTTCTTTGACAGGATCTGGGGATGGGATGGAATACAGGGGGAGGGATCAGAAAACATTGCAGAAAACAGTCGGTTTCTTCACTGTCACTCTCTCTGAAACTGTTAAGGTATCAACTTGCCTCGTCTGCCTCTGGGTCTGAGGGGTGATTGGCAGCCTCGATGATGTACTTTGCTTTTATGTCGTTAGCATTATCCCTGTCAAAAAAATGGTGCAAGTGAACAATTTATTCAGGCCTGAAGTCGCAGGAACAACTATTATAGGATATAATAACTGAAAATAATCGACTTTTCAGTAGGGTGAAAATGACTGCAATGAGAAGAATTTTACTTATTTATGACTCCCCCAAGCGCTGCTGGGATGAGGACGTCGCACTCTTCAGTGAGCAATGAGTTTGGATCGATGGCATCTCCCCCATTGAAGCCCTTGATCCCTCTGTTCTCCGCCGAGTGCTTCACTAGCTGGGCAATGTCAAGGCCATTGACGTTTTTGACAGCGCCTGTGACATCACTGATAGCAATCACCTTGCCACCGGCTTCATTGATCAGCTGAGCTGCCCAGGAACCAACGTTACCGAATCCCTGAAAAGGGTGAACAAGGCACCTTTTACTCAAGAGATAACCTTTGCAGATAAAATGTTTAGGTGTGACTGATTTTCAATGATAAACTGACAAGGTAACCTTAATCATGAATTGTTCTTGTAACCAGAGCCGAAAGGCACATATTATACAATTGATGGAGTACGAAATTTTCTCTGATGTGAATTTTTTAAAAGGTAAGACTTAACCTACACATCATTTACCTGTATGATGAAACGCTGGCCTGCAATGCCTTTGTCATGCTCTGCAAGCAAAGCTTCAGTAGCAAACAGAACTCCCCTTCCAGTAGCTGCATCTCTTCCCAACGATCCTCCAAGGTCCTGTGTGTTGAGCAGGAAATTCACAATACATGCAAGATAATGAGAAGGTAAGCCAGCATCCTCTGAAGAGTATACTGAGTATACTGTCCAAATAATCATTATTCCTGCTAAACACGTAATCTTGTTGCATCCTAGATAAATTCCAATGGATTGTGCTTGATAAAATTCCTAATTTGACCACCTTTTTAGAAATCTTCACATTATTTTACGATTTTGATCTGGAAACATATTTTTTCAGTACATATATGTGTTGAAACTGCGATATAGATAGTTACTTACAACAGGCTTTCCTGTCACAACAGCTGGTGAGTAACCATGGAACTTCGAGTATTCATCAAGTATCCATGCCATTGTCTACATCCATAAACAAACAAAATTGGCCATATTAAAATAAACATATACAGATAACTAATTCTCATCAAAGTCATTTATGAAATAATATTTTTGTTCAAAAAAATATGAAATAATATATAAAAGAAAATAACCTGTGAGTTGGTGCCCATATCTGGAGCTGGAATGTCAGTATGGATGCCAATTAAGTCATGGATTTTCTGAGTAAAAACTCGGGTAAGCCTCTCAAGCTCGGAGATGCTCAGGTCTCCAGGGCTACATCCTATTCCACCTTTAGCTCCTCCATATGGTATGTTAGCCACTGCTGTTTTCCATGTCATCAGTTGTGCCAAGGCATTGACTTCATCAGGGTCAACCTGAGTTAAAGAATTTTAAATGTCAGGACCAGATTTCACTAAGGGATTTCCAGGTGTCTTAAATAAAGAGGAAAATAAATTTGAAGGAAATGAATAGAATCATATACCCATATAACTTGGATATTGTGAGTTGTCCCTAAGTAGATAGTGGAAATCCAATATTTCAGCAATACATGGGATTCCTAAAAACTAAGAATCTATGCTTAAGGACCATTTCATCTCTTTATGCTCAAGGAAATAGAGCCAGAATGCGACCCCATATTTTCTGTTGTTCCCAGTTTTCAATGTACTTATACTTGGTCTCAAGAAACAATCCAATACACTTTTGTTTTTCATTTGTTCAAGGAGATATCTCAAAACTAACATGATCCACTGAGATATGTTTGTGTATGGCAGATTTGTGCTTAAGGAAATAGAGCCAGAATGCAACCCCATATAGCTCAGATATTGTTTTGTTGTTCCCAGTTTTCAATATACTTATACTTGGTCTCAAGAAACAATTCGATATACTTTTGTTTTTCATTTCTTCAGGGAGATATCTCAAAACTAACATGATCCACTGAGATATGCTGCCTATGGCAGATTCCTGAAAAAAACTAGAATTTATACTTAACGATTGTATGAAGCCTTTATGCTTAAGGACCATTTCAGGTCGGCAAAGGTGTGGAAAGAATCAAATGCTGACTAGTGTTACAGATAACAAAAGAATGGAGCAACATATTTGCTAACCTCATGGTGGTATCTGATTCCGCCCTTCATAGGTCCCCTAGCGTTGTCATGTTGAACCCTAAATCCAACATAGGATGCCAAAGTCCCATCATCTTTTGGGATTGTGCATTCAACCTGAAACCACAAATTGCTAGTTACTCAAAAGTTGAACATACTGTTTCAGATGAGGGGAAAGCCCAGAAGAACCTTATAAAATACTGATCCTGGTTAAGTAATGTTTTGTGTGTGTGTGTGTGTGTGGGGGGGGGGGGGGGGGGGTCATCATCAGGAATACAGGAACCACCCTGAGCAAGTGAAACAGCGGGAAACAGTTTACCAGATCTAAAAGAACTGTGGTGGTTTTATCACCTTGATCTCCCTGAATGGAATGAGCAAGCTCTTCTCCAGCTTGGAGTCGAGGCCCAGCAGCTTAGCTGCCTGCTTGAAGTTCCTGCTGGTTGCTGCCAATGCATTCATCCTGTTCGACGAAATTTCCCTTCAGAAACACACCTGAAATTGAATCTGGAAGCCCAATGGAATGAGCAAGAACCCAAAAGGCCTTACTACAAGAGCTAGAAGAGGCATAAACAAATCAAACCTGTTCAAGAAAACCAAGGGTATATTTTTCTATCTTCCCAAGGAACAACAAAATATAGTTACCGAGGAGAGGCTGTCCAAGCTCTGGAGGAGTTTCAAGGTTAGCAGGTCTACTATATATAGCCGCTTGGTGAGGTTTGGTTTGGTCAAGAAAGTACAGAGATGATAGTAGTGACAAATCGCGGTTACTTCCCTATAGCACAACTTTATTAACTTTATATATACAGCATACGGGTGATTGGGAACTAAAATAACTGCACGCGTTCGTTTCTGGTAGAATAATCTGCTGTCAAGCTATGTGAAGGTACCAATCCTTTACCATTGTTGTGTTGGAGGCTGATCTCTTTTCAGGGATCTGGTCATGAATTCATGATTCAGGCAGTCCCAAAGAGGTCAGGCACTCACTGCTTCTTTAGTTCTTTTCGTATAAAAGCATCCAGCATTTAAGCCGTAAAACCAGTAAAAATGGGTGCTCAAGAAAGTCTCTCTCCACTGCAGCAATAGAAATATGCCCACTTGGTTAGATCTACAAATTGTACTTGGCCTGGTGACATAGGTCAGTACTGATTGTACAGCCAGTGTCACATGCTGAGTATTCAATTGCTGATTTTCAGCCCGTGAAGAGACATAAGGAGATTTTCTTTTAAGTAATAAAGCAAATAACTAAGGCTGCCTTTTTATTCTAATGAACTGGAACCAGATGTGCCAATTTCTATTTATAAAGGAGAGGAGTTACGTACAAGAGACCTAAAGAAACTGTACAGGCAAAGCAAAGAGAAACAGCCACAAGGCAAAGAACTACCGAGTACTACGGTTGTCATAGTACAAATATGGCCAACATAATTCAAAAGATATGCGTTATCGCTAAAAAAAAGAAATCAAAAGGTATGCGTATGCAGCGCTTCTACATGTTTGCTAGTGTACAGTTTCGCATGGTTGCCATTTAGTTAGACGCAATTATGACTAATGCAGCGAAAAAGTTTCACTATAAATGTTACTGACAACATTATCTGTGCAGATTCAGAAATACCACGGAGGATATTCAGTTTTGAAAAGCACATGGCTGAGGCCGTGGAATTATTGAGGCCTTCAGTGTTGCATCTGTTAGTATAATATACCAACTAAATCACATATTTGCCATGGATTGGAAAGTTGCTTTTGCCCTCAAATCAAGGCTTATATTCAGAGTTCAGACAATGCATTACACATGACATAGCCATATCTGTACTGTGCAGCATGTGTAGCATATGCCAATATAGGCCAAACAATGTGCTGGCAAGATCACATGGCCTGAGTTAAGCTGGGCAAAGTCATTTTAATAAACAGACCTATATATTTGCCTAAAAAATAACATATATACCTGTTAGAGTAGTGTAACGCGTGAGCTTGCTCCCATAGTTATAGGATAAGATCATAAGATAGCATTCGTGATTGGGTTCGCCAACCCGATAGACGAGAGCATATTCTAAAAGAACAAATCGAGAAAAGAAGATATGCTCTGTCCTAGACCCTTGCTCTCAAGAGTAAGACGAAATGCAGCAAAATTCAAGCTTCTAACTTTAGGATGCCTGTATTATGATACCATTTGTTCTTGTAGAGTTCTAAAAGAATATTGAAATAAGCTCTCGTAACTCAAGAGTAGTTAGGTGCTTGGTGTTCGGTATTGGCTCCTCGCCACTATCGCAGTGAACTTTGTAACATTTGGTTACCTCCCTCTTAATGAAAAACGGGCTGAACACCCGATCTAGAAAAAAAAAACTCATAAGGCGAATTTGAGAGATTCTTCCAAATCTTCTGGTTCTCTGCTCACTATAAGCTAGGAGGGCATTCTCATATATATGATGAAAGAAATCATTCAAACGCAAGCATGATCCTGCAGGTGCAGACATCTGAAGAAAGATAAGGTGATGTCTATATATTTATTTCACAAGTTTATTCAAAATGATACGACAAAGTACTATAAAAACTAAAAATGCAACATGTGAAGCCAATGAAACATGATATATAATATACAATTTGAAGAAAAAGGAGCAACACACGTTGATCACATGATGCACCAATCATGTAAACAGAAACAAACAGTGATCAATCAATAAGACCAAATTCTCATCCTCTTCAGTGAGTTGAGAAGACACGCAGCTCTCAATCACTTTCGAGGGGGGAAAAAGACGAAAGTCCCCTTTGTTAAAATAGAACCGGAAGCTTTGTTTCAACCTCTCGAATTAATCTCAGTAGCAAATTTTGGTTGACCTAAATAGTTCAGTCCACCACTGTATTTTGTTTCAGGGTGTTGATCACTGCAATTATAATAAATTAAGACCGGAAGCTTTCAGACTGAATCAAAGACGACGACGACGACGCAGCCGCGAAACAAGCAGAGGAGAAAGGTCTTACACCCAGGCAGGCACTCAGCTAGCACCTAGCAGCGGAGGCCGGCGGAAGAAGCGACGTGGGCGAGGAATTCCACCACCGAGTGCGCGGTGCGTCCATCCGAGCGGGGGATTACGCGGGGTTTTATAGGGGGAAACCCACTCCTGCGACGCATCATGCATTGAAAATACTTGTGCCCGGCCGGGGCAGCCAAGATACGGGGGGATTTGGAACTGGTGCCAAAGCGAGCGCGAAGGCTCCTCCGGCCGGCGTGGAGGAGAAGTAATTGGGCGATGACGCCAGGAGCTCGCAATTGGCAGAATTGGATCCACCTGGGATTCCAATTCCCAACTGCTTTGGGGGTGGGTTGGGTTCGGTGCGTGCGTGTCTCTCATTCCATTTCCATCTTGTGTTTTTCTCTTCGATGATGATGATGATGATGAAGAGAGGGCCGCCGCACGCTTTGTTTCCTCCCTCGTTCGTCGATGATCCGACGGCTGCGTTTGGCCTATTTTTCCGGCTTTTTCCGCTGGAAAGGCACGCCGCAAGAGGAATCCAGTTTCGTGATGACACGGCATTCCAACTCTTTAATCCGTCGCCGCAACTTCTGTGAAGCGATCCGATCTCTGTATAAACCATCGGTATGTACTACTCTACTAGTCTACTATCTACTGGCGTGTTAGCCCCTTTAATTCACTCAACTAACTATTAATTGTATAAACCTGATCTAACAAGGAGTAGACGCAGGATGAAGCTGAAAACTACCGGCTATAACAAACAATTGTCTATTGCATGTTAACCTCCATTTGAGTCCACACAACTAACATTATTTGTGTTAACTAGAAAAAACCCATAATAATTAATTGTTAGCTGGGTGGTAGTTAAAAACATTAGCTGACGGTCGAAACAGGCCTTAGCTAATTTTTAGCAGCTAATTGTTGGTCACGTGGCACGTGGGATCAGCTAAGAGAAACCAACCAGTTGTTAGTTTGGTGGTAGGTAAGATATTAACTGGTTTTTTATTAACTAAGGATCTAAACACGACCTTAGCTACTCTCTCCATTTTAAATTATAATCTAGATATATTATTTTTACTATGCAGTGTATAAATCTAAGTATATAGAAAAAAAAATATGTATCTAGAAAAAACAAAGAGTTAAATGCACCGTTGGCCCTCAAACTTGTAAGCATGTGTCACTTAGGTCCATAAGTTTTAAATATGCATTTCTGGGTTCCTAAATTTGTTAAGTGGTGCACAACTGATCTATGTCAGCCATATGGATATTTCTTGCTGATACGGTACACTGATGTGGCATATTTTTCTATATTTAAGCGCTCCCTTTTCCTTTTCACTCACGAATAAATTCTTTCTTCTCCTTGCTTCCCTCTTCTCTCATGGCGACTGCAGCCCATAGACAGTTGCGGTGTCGAACGGGCTAGTGCCGACATGAGAGAAGAGAGAAATAAGGATCCATTCATGTGAGAAGAGAGAAGAAGAGGAGTTAAATATAAAGTATCATGTCATGTTAACATGCCACGTAAACAAGAAATACCCATGTGGTTGTTATGAACCTGTGGTGTCCCCATTTAACAAGTTTAAATTAAATGTATTTTTAAAGTTCGTAGACCTAAATGACACGTCCAAGTTTGAAGGTCACTGGTGCAATTTAACTCAAAACAAAACATCTTAGAAGGAGTATTTTTTTATCAACTAATTGTTTGCATGGGATTCAAACAAAGCCCTTAGTCTAGCCGTGTTCATCGAGGAATTGAAATGCCTCCTGGTGGGTGTGATCAACGTGCACAATCACGATGAATCATGTGTCTTGGGACAAATCTCCATCACCAACGCAAAACGGGAAACACATACACACGGCGAACCGCAAGATGCGGCCTGCAATGCTAGTTGGCGCAGTCGGACTCCAACATCCTCACCGACTACACAACTGTTAGATTTAGAATTTACACACAAGATTTTTTTTTCTTTTAGTAAGTAGATAGATATTACTACACTACAACTGCATCCTTGTCTTATGGATGAAGCATCATGCTGCATCACATCCCCCCTCTTTTCTTGTGTCATGGATGAAGCATCATGCTGCATCACATCCCCTCAAACAAAAAAAAGGGTAGGTTCTTCTTTTGAGCATAAAGGTCGGTATCTACGACGGCGGTAAAAGTTCCGAACCTTGCTGCATCAACCTGCACTTGAGTCGCGTATGTCACACACTGTTCACCATCACCGGATAGCAAATGTGCTAGTACGTTGACCCCATTGTTTACCAAGACCTCTACGATTCGCTAAGCGCAAATTATTCGGCGGACTGGATGTCCATTAGGACTACACTTGCGTGCAAAAGAAAGCGCTCGGCGTTCCTTTCGGTTATGGTCGAGCAATATTTTACAGCGCAGTGGGCTAAAGCGAAAACAGCAGCCCGTCTCGAGCTGCAAGGCAATGCCAATCATCGTGCGCAGGCCACGGGCAGACGAAAAGGGGGGCCCTAGACGCGGCGAAAGTGAACTGGGGGGCTGAGCCTCTGAGGGAGGGACGAACACGAACTAGAACTGCCCTGCAAGAATGGCCCTTGCAGAGTCCACATAGCCTAGATAGAGAAGATGAAGCGTGAATGGAAGTTCGTAAAAGAGCCAAATAATCCTTTGTCAGAGAAAAGTGGAAATACTACGTTCAAAAGAGAGAGAGAGAGAGAGAGAGAGAAAAGTGGAAATCAGAGGCATGCGTGCGTTGAGAAATGATGCTGTGCTCCTACTTTGCAACGCCGCACTTAAAGTTTGGGATGACGAAGGATTGGTTTCGGTTAAAGAAATGGGTGAAAATCAAAATCTTGTCGATGTGAAATGAATGAAAATGAAATGCATACCCGAAATGAATGAAAATGAAATGCAGAGTTTAATTTAAACAGTTTGTGATCTCAGGTTTTATGATAAAAATCCACGTGCACAACCAGCTTGAGGATGTTTCATACCACCTTAACTGTAGTCGAAATTAAAATGAAGCCTACAGGTCATGGTGTGTAGATGACGTGAGGCTATGGCATTGCTAAGTGTTAACATGCGTGTACGAACAATGCGGAAATCTGATTTGGCAAAACTTTCATCAATTATGTGTACCACCAGACCAATAAATCAGCAGCTTTCGCTAAACCAAACTTAGCAATAAATCAGCAGCTTTCGCTGAACCAAACTTGTAAAATGCAGTAGGCGGCTATGATTTGCATCGTGGAAAACGATGATTAAAAAAATCTATCCGCCACGGACATGTGAATACCTGCTCTGGGATGGCACTTCTCGAGACAACAATGAACAAGGGCAAGGAGTCGATCAGCAGAAGTCTCGTCAAAATAAAATCACTCTTAGAAGTTGGGGAAAAAACACATTGCAGGATACAATATATTAAGGTTCCATAACTGCAAGATTATCCTAGGGCAAAACATCATTTCAGGAAACTGTCTAAACAGAAACCCTTCATAAGATTTGTTGGAAGGTAAGGCTCGTTCGCTGCAGCTAAAAAGCTGCTGCCGTTGCCATAAGCCGCTGCTAGCTTATCGCTTCTTGGAGACACCGACAGTCTTTCCACGCCTGCCAGTAGTCTTAGTGTGCTGGCCACGGACACGGAGGCCCCAGTAGTGACGCAGACCACGGTGGTTCCTGCAAAACAAGTAGATGTAAGTGATGATTTTGGGAACATACACATATAATGATAAACAGAATTCTGAATTTGAAGACCTGAGATACTACAATGATACAACTACATATTATATTCACAAAGCCAGAATGGTCATCAACACTGACATTACAAGAGAATGCACTACGGACAGTTGGGCACAACATGTATGCTGACACTAAAGATTGGATGTCTCGAGATAACAATGCTAAAACTGTTTTGGAAGTGACCAGCAAGATACCCAAGACTCAGGAGTCAGGACTGAGCATGAGCAGATTATCTGCTATTGCGAGTTGGCTAGAATGGCTACACGGCAGCTACTTGGACTCAAACACATATACCCAGAGCTACTTCAGTCAAGTCTCAACTAGTTCGATCCGACAGTTCTAAAATCACTGTGAACCTAACCAAACTTCTGTAACAATGACCATAAGGCCAACCAACAGGATCCTGTGTCCATCAGGTTTCCCTCTCATTTCATTGACATATACCAGGCCAACTAACCATCGGATGGAGAAAGCAAGCAGTGCACAATGTAGGCCTCAATCATCAATGACAGTTCAAATAACCCAGCATACTTGCTTGTGTGTGTAGATATGCATGATAGCACATCATTGTAGGTAACTAAAGGCCCAAACATGCTCAGGGATACCCTAAATGCTACTAGATAGACATTTCCCAACTTCATAGCTAATACAACTGGCTGTCAGCAACACAAACGAAATCAATAATTCAGACTAGTATAAACATGAGCTAATATTAGCGTATTAGACCAGTATGACATGTTGCTATAGTTACGAAAGCCTACAGATAAATGACAAGTATACGAATGTCATCTAACAGCATCATTTCTCAACGAATAAATGACAAGTATACCTGATCTTCTTGAGCCTCTCGAGGTCGTCCCTGAGCTTCATGTCGAGGGCGTTGGAGACCACCTGTGAGAACCTGCCGTCCTTGTAGTCCTTCTTCCTGTTGAGGAACCAGTCCGGCACCTTGAACTGCCTGGGGTTGGCCACGACCGTCATCAGCCGCTCCAGCTCTTCAGACGTCAGCTCGCCGGCCCTGCACGCCCACCGAGAAGTCACAACGTATCAGCCCCATCGTCACAAGCGAGATCTGATAAAGATCCCCGGAGAGAAAGCAAGGTGCTTGCCTCTTGTTCATGTCGATGTCGGCCTTCTTGCAGACGATGTTGGAGAAGCGACGCCCGACACCCTTGATGGAGGTCATGGCGAACATGATCTTCTGCTTCCCATCCACGTTGGTGTTCAGCAGACGCAGGATATGCTGGAAGTCCTCACCGGCGATCAGCGACTGCGGCCACAACATCGTCACGGAATCAGGACACGATAGAAAACCATATGCACACCAAGAAGCAGCGGAGAGGAGTGGGAGGGGGAGGTTACCATGGTGGCCGCGGCGTTGGATCGGTCGCGCGGGGCGAGGCGGCGACGGCGAGGGGGGCAGGTGCTGGTGGGCGTCCGTGCGGCTAAGGTTTTTGAGGCGGGGTTGTGGGCAGGCTTATATACGGGAGAGTAAAACCCTAGAGCTTCATCGGACGGCTGCCATTTGACGGGCCAGCGGAATGGATCTATGCAGGCTTCGTTGGTGGCTTCGTGGGCCTTGATTCGGCTCACGGGCATTCTGCGTTTCTTTGTTCCCACGTGGACTGTCAACTACTCCCAACCCCTTTTTTAACGGTCGTTCCCACGTTCCGCCGTCAACACAAAAAAACAATAGTGACACTTAAAAGAACAAAGGGAGTATAGTACTCCCTTCGTTCTAAATTATATAAGTCGTTTTGACTTTTCTACATATATAATGAACCTAGATATATGTTATGTAAAAGCAATGTATATAAAAAAGCCAAAATAATTTATAATTTGGAACAAATTGAGTATCTAGAAGTGATATATACATGAGAGAATTATTTATCTGGCACTGAAATAAATCGGTCTTCCTTCTAAGGCGCTCTCGAAATCGAAGTTCCTTATTAGCACCGAGTTGAAATTTCCTTCTCTATTTGGCATTACCGTCCATTTCCTTCACTAACAGTATTAAGTGGCCACCAAAACGGCCCATATGTTCATATCTATACTAGTCCTTCGGGCGCGCCCATGCGCGCGGGCCACTGGCCACACGTTTTTTTGGGAAAAAAAAATATAATCAAAGTTAGTCTGTATGTTGATTTGAGAAAAATCCGAGGAGGTTTTCGCAAAAAATGATGAGAGGGTTTGTGGAGCGCGGGTTGATTTTCAACAAAAATAAGGGGTTTTTTGAAAAAAAAAACGGAGGCCATCCGTTCTGGACCGCGGGTTGATTTCAAAATAATCTGAGGTGTTTTTTGCAAAATATCCTGAGAGGGACTCTGGAGCGCGGGTTGATTTCCGGAAAAAAGAAGGGTTTTTTTTGAAAAATGACCGCGGCTCGCCTGATCTGGGCCGTCCGCGCGGCCGATCGAACGGCCACGAAAAGCAGACGACGTGGCACGCTGGGTGGCCGGCTACTCTTTACGCTTTCTTGTCTTTAGATCAGAACTATGTGGTGTCAAATAAGGAAAGCATGATTGTTTGCATGTCAAATAAGGAAAGCATAAATGTTGTGGTTGTGAAGGAAGAGATCAGTTCTGGTTTCAAAGGTGGTTTTGATTATAATAGTGGATGTACACGTGCGACACGCACATATCTATGATTATAGCAAGTAATGTTTTATTGTTGAGGTTTCTATAAGTATGATTGAAACTAAACACAATTACATAGCAGAAATCTAGAGTCACAAAATCAAGCACCATCATCTCGGTGAAGATGTAGTGACGGTTTAGCTTTTTTTGGGGGGTGGGGGTAGGGGGGTTCTGATATCGAAGTTCATGATGTGCTAACTCAACTCTATATATGATGCACGCATAGGCATGCATACAACTTCCCCTTATTAGGTTCAGAGTTTTTCTCCCCACACCCCGAGCTTTAGCCTCCACCTTCCCTGGAAGGGTTTGGAGGGACCCACCGGTGGAATCTCCATCGAGGAGAGGCCGGCAGGTCGCCCAAGTCGGTTGGACGGCTCGGGCCACTGCCGAGAGACGGGTACGGAGAAGCAGGATGCCCCATGCAGGTTACGCCAACTCAATCACGAACGACGGACCCGGACCCCGCACGGACATATCCGGTAAGGAGCTCCCCGAACCCATCACTCGAGCCATCAAGGTAACTTTACCGACCCCCACTTTACTTTTCCAGTACATGAGCATTCATTCATCCATTTTCATGTATGCATTCATACATTCATCTCATATATCCAAGAATTGCATATGCAATTATTGCATCACAACGCTTCGCGTCGCGTCATGAAGTGGTAGTCGTCTCATTCAACATGAGTGGCAACCGACCGAGGTTCAAAGGCCGGCCCATAAAGGGCTCGAGGCCGCCTCGCATCGAATAGAGCTAGGGAAGAAAATACAGATGAGCCCCAGCGGCCCTTGCCTGACCCCGCTCAAAAGCGGACATGGATATCTCGACCTTTCTCGTTCGATCCTAACCTCGAGCCAAGCCCATAGAATCCCAATCGAGGAGAGGCCAGTGGGCCACCTGAGTTGGTCTCCGGAATGACTCGGGTATCTACTGGGAGGCGGGTTAAGGAGCAGTGGAATGCCACATGAGGGCTATGCCGACCCCATCAGCGAATGACAGACCCGTATTCCACTCGAACATGCCCGTTAGCGAGCTCGCCGAGCGTGATACTCGAGCCATCGAGGCAAGTGTCGTTAGCTCAGCCCCTCTGGTTGTGAAAATCGTGGACGGAGTGATGCATGAAATTCGATCGACCCCTACTGAGCCTAATAGGGCTCGGGGGCTCGAGCCACCCGACCCTAGCTCAGGAATCCAACTGACCAGGGTTCGAAGGCCAGCCAGCGAAGGGCTCGAGGCTGTCTCGCGTCGAACAGAGCCAGGGGAGAAAACATAGATGAGCCCCAGCGGCCTTCGCCTGACCCGCTTAGAAGCGAACAAGGTTATCTCAACCTTCTCGTTTGATCCTAACCTTGAGTCGAGCCCACAGAATCTCTATCGAGGGGGTAGCAGGCCACCTGAGTCGCTCTCCGGAGCGACACGGGCATCTGTCGGGAGGTGGGTTAAGGAGCAGAGGAATGCCACATGAGGGATATGCCAACCCTGTCACGAACGACGAACCTAGATTCCACTCGAACATGCCCGTTAGCGAGCTCGCCGAGCGCGTCACTCGAGCCATCGAGGCAAGTGACGTTAGCTCAACCCCTCTGGTTGCGAAAACCGTGGACGGGGCGACGATTACGAAGATGAGCCGATCCTCGATCGAACCCCTGCTCTAGGGGGGGCTCGAGGAAAGTTGGACTCGCACAAAGGCTGAACGCTCGGTTGTGGAACGACAGACCCCCCAATAGGGGTCAAAATCAGGAAAGACCTTTTCCGAACCACCAAACCTCACAGCTACACCCCCAAGGGGTTCAATCATGACAAGGGAATCGCTGTCCCCAAGACATGCCGTGGGCGACAAAGGAAGGCCAAGGCCATCAGAGTCCTCCTATTCGGAAAAGTCTTCGAAGGAGTATTCTACTGCTCCACAGGCTTGGGGGCTACTGTCGGGGACCAATACTAGGGTACCCGAAGAGGAAGAGCTAATGATCATCAACATTGATTCATCCGAGCAGTTAAGAGCGTGACTACAGCTCCAACCGACCCCTAGACACGTGGGCTCTGCCTCGCCCGGCCTCCGGGGGAAGGCTCCGCCTCGCCTGGCCTCTGAGGGAGGGCTCCGCCTCGCCCGACCCCAAGGTCGCGGGCTCTGCCTCGCTCGACCCTTGGGTTTGCGCTTCGTCTCGCTCGGCCTCTAAGGGAGGGCTCTGCCTTACCCTACCCTAAGGTCGTGGGCTCCGCCTCGCTTGACCCTTGGGTTTGCGCTCTGCCTCGCCTGACCCCAAGGCCGCGGGCTCCGCCTCACCCGCCCCTTGGGTTTACGCTCCGCCTCACCCGGCCTCTAGGGGAGGGCTCCACCTCGCCCAGTCCAAGGCTGCGGGCTCCATCTTGCCCGACCCTAAGGCCGCGGGCTCTGCCTTGCCCGACCCTTGGGTTTGTGCTCCGCCTCGCTCGGCCTCTGGGGGAAGGCTCTGCCTCGCCCGGCCTCTGGGAGGGCTCCGCCTCACCCGACCCCAAGGCCGCGGGCTCCGTCTCGCTGAACCTTGGGTTTGTGCTCCGCCTCGCCCGACCTCAAGGCCGCGAGCTCCGCCTCGCCCGACCCCGAGGCTACGGATTCCACCTCGCCTAACGGAGACCCATACCGCCGCCAACCACTCTAGGTCCAAGTGTATGGGCCTTGGTTAAAGCTCTGATATCAAGGAGGCGACCGACATGCCCCGATGTAACCCACGGCCACGACGGGCCATACCTGAGGACTCACATCAGGAACAGCATCAGGCGTACCGATGTTGTTCTGCCTAACCCTCGTATGAACACTGACAGGCATGTCACTTCACCACGACGTCTGCTAGGACGGAGTGGAGCGTCATGACCGGCAGACGACACCTGCGCCTGGTGCCAGTGACGAACAGGGCCGCGACGTGGAGCCATCCCTGTCGACATCTACAGGGTCGGCGAGACCCGCATGAAGGATAAGAAGGACCTAGCGGTCCTGAAGGCCGCTCTCTCCCTCTCGTTTCTTCTCTTTTCCTCCGCTGTAACCCGTACTTTTCTTTGGTCTATAAAAGAGAAAGCAGGACGCCCCATGACTGGGATGGGATCGATCCAGGCCAGACCCGATCGAATCATCATGAAAACCTCGAATCGACCAGAACACAACACAAGCACACGGCTGAGCGGCAACCGAGCTCTCGGCACTCGTTCACTCTTTCCACCAGAGACTTGGGACCTATCCCTCTCTCGTCCATTTGTAACCCCTACTACAAACTTTCAGTGCTAGTAACACGAGCAGCAGCGACGAACCGGACGTAGGGACATTCTGTCCGAACCAGTATAAACCTCGTGTCCTCTAAGCACACCATCCGAGCCAGATGCGCAATATTAGAAATTTACTTGTCGGTGGTGACTTGAAACTACTTCGTGTCCTCTAAGCGCACCATCCGAGTCAGACGCGTAATATTAGAAATTTACCTGTCGGTGGTGACTTAAAACACCGACAAGGTGCGCCTACTTCCTTTTCCGGTGTCAAAAGTTTGACCCCCATCAGGCGAGGCAGAATCCCCCCTCAAGGGGTCTGGCAAACCGAAGCCCCCGCGCCCGAGGGGTCGGGCGAGACGGGGCCCGCGCCCGAGGGGTCTGGCGAGACGGAGCCCGCACCCTCGGGGTCGGACGAGAAAGGGCCCGCGCCTGAGGGGTCTGACGAGGCGGAGCCCGCGCCCTCGAGGTCGGGCGAGACTTTAAATACGCCTCGGACCATCCGGGTGAATTATCGTTCGTGGCTATTAATTTCCTTCTTCCGGGTATCCCTAATATCGATACCCGACAAATATGCTTCAAGAAATAGCCTCCAATAGGTTGTAAGATGATAATGAATTGAATTGTTGTCTATATCATGTAGTGGCAGTTACCGCCAGCAAAATTATGGCCCCGTTCGCTTGTCTTAAATTTGGCTTGTTCGGCTTATTTTTTCAGCCGGAACAGTGTTTTTCTCTCACAACAATTCAGCCGGAACAGTGTTTTTCAGTCAGCTTCAGCCAAAGTTCAGACCAACGAACAGGGCCTATATACCAAACACTACATCTAATTGTTTAGACATTCCTACCTAGTTTTTCAGCAAAACTTAGCAAATTTTACAGATAACAGATTATCATTATCTTGCAAAAGAAACAGTTACATAAAATGTGTAGCATGACAGTGAAAATTCGAGAACAAGTATTTTCAACGTAGCGTTGGGCACATCAGCTTTGTATATTTCATATGTATATGCATAATTTTCTAGAAGATAGTTTGCCTATTGCATTCATTAATTTTGTACCCATTTATAACCAAACAGACAACGGATCAGCATCTCCTATAAAGCATGGTATAACCAAACCACAAAACGAACTTTCATTCTAATTGAGCATGATACGAAGCTCAGATATTGTATTATCATATCTATGAACAAAGGGAGCACTGTTTCTTCGTCAGGTAATCTGAAGGACTTGACAAATTAGTGAATATACGAAGTCTGATCAATGGAACAAACCTAGTCAGCCACTAATAAGTACTAAACATATCGGCCCTGTTCGGCTAGAGGAATTCTGGATGAATCTGGATGAAAAACACTGTTCCGAATGAAATGTTGTGAGAGAAAAACATTGTTTCGGATAAAAAAAAAAGTGGATCAAGCCGGGTTTAAGGGTAGGCGAACGGGGCCATCACCATCTTACAGCTGTTCATAACAAACAGAGACGGTTCTGGGGGGTCCATCGCTACCCATAATCAAATCTAGCGACAAAACTACTAGTGGAATACTCCGCTACTCCAACTCTAAGCATGAATATCAAGCAATCAATCCAACCTAGTTCAAGCACCAAGCAATTGAACCCCAGATTCGAGCATCGCAGTCGACAATCGTGAGAGGGAAACACAATAAGGATGCGGGGTGGTCATGGCACAACCTCTCGTAGTTGCTCGTCGGTGAGCGCGTCCTTGAAGGCCTCCTCCTCCTCTTCTTCCGCCGCCGTCGCCGCCAGCGGTGGCGGCCGCCTCCTCGGGCGCCGCTGAAGACGAGGGGCACGCCGCCTTCCCGCCGGCTTCGGTGGCCGCCTGCTCCTCCGCCGCCGGCAACAAGGGGCGCGTCGCCTCCTTGGGCTCCAGCTCGATCACTACCATGTCTTGCCCCTCATCCCCATGGGAGGGTTCATGACTTCAGGGCTGTTTGCTTCGGTCCAGGAACGCCGCCACATTTTTACGTGGAAAAAGTCCGCATTACCTCCTTCAATTTTCGTAAAAGTCCACTTTTTCTCGTTGAACTCTAAAACCGGGCAAAACACCTTCCTCAACTTTTAAAACCGTTCATCTTACCTCCCTAGCCCAGTTATAAGCGGTTTTAAAGGTGGTTTTGTCATTTTCTTTTTTATTT
Source organism: Miscanthus lutarioriparius (assembly GCA_904845875.1). Lineage (NCBI taxonomy): Eukaryota > Viridiplantae > Streptophyta > Magnoliopsida > Poales > Poaceae > Miscanthus > Miscanthus lutarioriparius. The sequence continues at coordinate 134,928,805 of CAJGYO010000001.1, forward strand.
ATTTCGGCTAAATATTTGAAAAATCATAGTAAATCACAGAAAAATCATAAAATAGAAAATCTAATTTTGTTGGACTCCACATGAGTAGATTTATACAGTGAACACATAATATAGTATGCTTCAGTATAAAGTTTTTGCTATAGCTTTATATCTATATTTTTTTAATTAAATGGAATAATTCATAGTTACAGTTTCTATGGTCCAATTATGGTGAAATTTTTATGGTAGACTAGTTATTGTATACTTAAATTGTAGTAAAAATTTCATACTTATTGAATTATGTATAACTTAGTTATAGATTTTATTTAGGTTTACGTTTGTTAAATATAAATAAATCTATAACTAAGCTATACATGATTCAACGAGTATGAAATTTTTATTACAGTTCAACTATACAATAATTAAACATTTCCTCTTATACTCCCGATTCAATTGGCTGAATTGAAAGGAGATCCTCTGCGAAAGCCACAAGCTCACACGCTACCGATGGCAGAGGAACACATGCAAATGCAAATACAATGCAACAACCGCTAGCTTACGCATAGCTTAGCTCCTTTCAATATACCATATCCCGGTGCATATGCCACACCGTATTACATTACATTAGTACATTACTACAAGCACAACTTTGATATTACACGCCTAATCTTACTTAATTCTCTCTCTCTCTCTCTCTCTCTCTATATATATATATATATATATATATATATATATATATATATATATATATATATATATATATATATATATATATATATATATATATATAAACTACGGTTCTGCAGCTGTCACAGAATGACTTATTTTATGGCCACTTTGATATACAATAATTTATGAGATTACAGTAAACAGTAGCCGTATGTCATCCTGGCAACGTATATGCCAGCCAGTTGCTGTGTGTGGTACGACGCCGAGATGGATCAGCCTGTGTCTGTCACTGGGAGGATCGGAGGTGTCCCTGGAGATCGATGAGCGCGCGGCGGGGCTTGCGCGCCGGGTTGGGATTGGGCGAGGTCTTGAAGGGGAAGGACGCCTCCATGGCGATGCCGCAGAGGCCGCCGTTGCCGGCGCCGCGCTGCATCCGGATGTAGCCGCCCTCGCCCCATGAGGGGCCCCACGAGTTCTTGACGATCCAGTAGGGCGTGCCGTGGTCGCTGACGCCGTAGCCGACCGCCGCGACGCCGTGGTCCAGGTCCGTGCCGCAGTCGCCCGTGAACACGCCCTCAGAGTAGAACTGGAACGCCTGGCCCCCCGCGTCGATGGCCACGGACACCGGCTGGTGCGCCACCGCCTTGGCCAGCGCGTCCTCGCTGCCGGCCGGCACCATCTGGTGGCCGTCGATCGACACCTGCACCCGCCCGCGCCCCCGGGCCCGCACGCCGTCGCAGGTGCCGTTGGAGGCGTGGTACGGGTACGCGGACTCGGTGGTGATGCCGCCGTAGGACTTGATGAACTCGAAGGCGTTCTCCATGAGCCCGCCCTGGCACCCGTTCTCGGCCGTGTCGCAGTCGACCAGCTCCTGCTCCGACACCGACACCAGGCTCCCCGTCCGGATCGCGTTGATGCCCTCCACGGCCACCACCGTGGAGAAGGCCCAGCAGCTGCCGCAGCGGCCCTGGTCCTTGACGGCGGTCACCGCGCCATGCTGGCGCCAGTCCACGGACCGCGGCAGGTCGGTGGCGTCGTCGTACATGAACCCCGGCACGGCGGGGGACTCCCGGTCCCGGCGGAGGTCGTTGATGCGGGAGTCGGCGAACGTGGACCGGAACTCCTCCGGGCCCATGTCGCCGAAGCGGTTCAGGCGGAGGCGGTAGGGTCGGTCGCCGCGCTTGTTGTGCGCGTGGATGAAGCGCACGTTCTCCTTGAAGGTCCCGAACCGGCGGCCCTTCTCGCCGTGGTGCCGGTGCACCCGGTGGTGCGTCTGCCACCGCTCGTACAGGTCCCACAGCGCCTCGTCCGACGCCAGGTCCCGCTCGTCGAACTCGATGGCGCGGCACAGCTCCACCGCGGACACGACCACCAGGGCCACAAGGAGAAGCGTCGTCTTAGCGAGCTGCTGCGCCATCCGGCAAGTGCTTGCAACCTCCTACTAGCACCCTTGTGTGTAGTTATTAGTGGCTGGCTGTGCTAGCGACTGGGGAGCTCGATCACTCGGCTGCTGGAGTGTGAGCTGATGGGTTGGGACGACAAGGGAGGGCTGTATTTATAGCGCGGGGCGGGCGAGAGGCGCCTTGCCGCCTTTGCCTTTGCGGCAGGAACGATTTGATTTGAATTGATGGCGGTAACAGAAAGCGTGGGGAGATGGTGTCAGATTCAGCTCGAGGCTGAGGCCGGCCGGCCGATGGCTGCGGCCTGCGGCTGGGCGGCAGCCTCAACAAGTTGGCTGCCTCGGCTGGGCTCTTGGGCTGGCTGCCCACTGGGGCGTCGATGATTCAGGCTAGATTCATCCGCGTCTCCTTCCATGGATCGTTCGCGTCCGGTGCCTTCGTGGTGGCATGGTGGGGGTGTCCGGGCCGGCCGTATTGATATGTGTGCAACAGTTTTATGGATGCTACTCGGTAGCCATGGACCCATGGTGTGATGGCCGTCGAGGAGATCACAGCTGATCACAGGCGGCGTTAATGGCGGTGGTCGCTGAGGCCGAGGAGCTACGAGTACTATGAATCTATGGTTGCGATAAGGATTCTGGGCGTTGTGACTGCGGTACAGGAACAAGATTGCGTTCCCATGCTCCACAGATTCTTGGACATTTTCACGTCTTCTTAGAACTGAATACTAGACTACTAGTAGCTAGTTACGGTAGAATGTAGTTTAGCCAGGCCCACAGCAGTACACAGGACCCAACTCTCAGTAACCGGGAAAAAAAGAAATCTGAACTGCTGATTGATGCATAGCCCCAGCGCAGTGCTACCACTACCATGGACAAACGATTGGGAAGAAACCTTCGAGGCTAAGCTTGAACAGAAAAAAAACGAACTCGTCAGAAGTGCGTGTGCTGCACTTCACCGGCCTCCGTACCAGCTTTCAGGGTTGCTCGGCAGGCAGATGCTCTCCTGTGGGATCTCCAGCATGACGCTGACGCACCAGGCGGGCAATTTTAAAGTTGCAACCTCATCAAGCCTTGTTGATAGCAACACAGCGACGCAACATGCCCAAGCTGGCAGGCGGCAGCTAACAGCAGAAAACAGATCTACGACAGCAAACGAACCCTTGCTATGTTCACGTGGCATTGGCAACAGACAATCTTAGAATTATTAGCATAGAAAAACTATGGGATCAAACAGAGGAAACAGAAGCACCAAAGGCAAACATCTGGGAATTAGTTAATGTGGCATTGTTTGGATGTAGTCGGATTGGCATCAATCCACATGTGTTAGGGTAGATTAGAATGGAAGTTAAACTAAACTATACTCCAACATACGTGGATTGAGATGAATCCAACAATATCAAAACAAGACCTTAATGATAACCAAATTACTCACAGGGAACCAACCTAATTGTGGGCTCCATAGAACCCGTTTAACTAGCAATATGGGAATTGTGAGAAGAGACCACCATGGGTTTTGGGTGCTAAACTGCAATAGAATCTACGCACAAACTTTCTCCTATTCCTTTCTAAGACTACTAAGTTACTGTTGCCTTGCCTTACTTCTTTGCTTTCGCCTTCTTGGATACATCATGATGGTCTGTCCGCACTAAGGTTCAAGGCAAACACAGGGCTGTCGCCCGTGTGAACCTTCATGTGCTCTGTCCTCGCCCATGGGGCATGGCCACTCTGCAGCTCTCCCACGGGCCAGATGAAACCATGTTTATAGAAAAACCATAACGACTTATATATAATTTCAAAACAAAGAAGAGACATGTTTCTTTATTGACCAACAGTAAGATACATTATGTAGTTGTTTCAAAAAAATAAAATGTCGTTGGAGCGATCATTTCATTCAACTAGTGACACAAAAAGTCAATGAATCAGCTTCCAAATTATGGATCAAATGACATGAAATCTGGAGAACATTTAGAGCGCTGGGCTCTAAATAATACTCCCTCCGTTCCAAACTATAAGTCATTTGACTTTTTTTGTTCATCCATTTTGATATGTACCTAGACATATTATTTAGGCAAATTTTGCTATTGGACATGCTAAATGACGCGTCTTTGCTGGCGGACACTGCGTTTTCTATCTTTTACCGTGAGACACTCTGGTTTTTGGAAATACTGCCAGTGGGCACCGCAACCCAGTTGCACCCGGTTTTGGAGAGAGAAAACTTCGTTTTGGACATCGGGTGCCCCTGAACCAGACTTGGCGCCGTCCCAACCTAGTCTGGTTCGACCCAGTTGAACGACCGGCCCGCACCCGACTCCGTCGTTAGGGTTCCAGGCGCGCCATTTCCCCAATCCCGCTGCCGCCGCTCACTCCCAATCGCGCCGCCACCCACTCGTCTCCACTGTTCGTCGCGCCGCCGTCCACCCAGTGCCCGTCGCCGCTGACAGATCGAGCGTCGGCCGTCATCCGCCATGGGGGGCTGAGGATCTAGAGTTCCCTCGCACCCCGAAGATGAAGTCCCCCAGCTCGAAGAACGGGCAGTGCCCTAGGTCTCTGCCTAGGGTTCCGCAATTCAAATGGCTAGTGAAAGGGTGAGTCTTTTGAATCCCTACTATTTGCAGATGAATGCCTGCGGATGTGGTAGAATGCTTGCGGTTTTGAAATCGTTTAGTTTGGTTGTTATCCTTTGTGTTGATTTAGGATGGATCCGACTTCCGCGTGTAGACTGGCGATTAGCGTACCTGCATATGTAGAGCAAAGACCAGATGGGCTCGATGATTATCATGTAACTGCTAATTACATGCGTGTGGTAGACAAGGATAAATTCTCTTGGATGAGGTTTCTTGGGTGCCTTGGTGAGGAGATAGTCCATGGGGTCAACCAAGAACTGCAGGTCACCTTCTTTGACAAAACCAAGGATGAGACAGTGCGCATAGATTCTGATTCTGCTCTGTTACATGCATTTGATGTGTATTGGGACAGTAGGAAGGTGCCACTGACGGTACATGTTGTTGACACTGGTCCTCATTTGCTAAAGTCTAAGTGTTGTAATGCCAATGCCTCAGTCTTCTCAGTCTGTTATTATCACTCAGGAGAGTCAGGTTAATTGTCAGCCAATAGCTATGATACTGCCTAATCTAGTAGCTGATGATAATGGTGAAGCTGTTGATCTTAATGATGATGGTAATTGTGAGGCTGATGCTAATGGTGATGAGGGTCTTAATCTTGATAATGATGGTGAAGATGATGATGCTATTGCTGAAGAAGAAGAAGATATTGCTGAAGATGACTGGGGAGAGGCTGATGAAGTGGAGTATGTAGGAGCAGATGATGAAAATGAGAAGTACAAGGATGGGGTCAATGATGATGGTGATGCTGACCCTGCTTACTATCCTGACAGTGACCTAGAAGATGATGATCCATTAGTTGTGGACGATGGGAGGGACTGTGACGGTGTTGTTCATGTCACTAACATAGATAACCTTAAGATAGGTCTTGGTGTTACTTTTGAAGATGGTTTCTGCTTTAAGAGATGTATTAGACAATATGCTGTGCTTAATGAAGTTGAACTTGTAGTTCCATATAGTGCGTCACGGCGCGGTACCGAGCATATTGTAAGGCCAAGAGATGTCGTTGGAGGATTCATGCATCTCGATTACACGATGGCAAGACATGGCGTGTATGTGAGCTTTGTAATGCTTCATTTAGTTTAATTTAGTTATCAATTATTGTGTGCTAACCGTTGATTGATGGTCTGCAGATTAAGCTACCACACAAGCATAATTGTGCCAAAGACAAGCAAATTCGAACAACAAGTATGGCTAACAATCACTGGGTGAAGGATAAAGTTATAAACCGGCTTAGGGAAGATCCAACTATTGGAGCTAAAGATTTGAAGCGAAGTTGGAGGAGAATTTTTGTGTGTCAAATTGAGCTACTACGTGGTTTGGGACGGCAAGCAAATGGCCTTAGATGAGATCATGGGTGGTGGGAAGATAGCTTTGTACATGTGTTTTCTTAGAAAAGGAGATTGAGAAGAGGAGTCCCGGCGCAAATGTAGAGATTGAGTGGGAGATTGTAGATGAGAAGAGAAGATTCAGAGGGATGTTTGTAGCAATGAAGCCATGCATAGATGGCTTCTGCAAAGGTTGCGAGACCTTATTTAGGAATTGATTCCACAATTTTGACAACAAAGTGGAAGGATTAGCAGCATCATCACCGTGGGGATAGATGGCCACAACTGGATGTGATCCATTTCTTGCCAACACTGTTCTTAATCTAAAGCCAAGTGTAGTTGATAACATGGTCACATCTGCCATCTTACAGGGTTCCAAGATCCCCAGCCACTAGGAGGCAGGCCAAACAACAAGCTGGAGGTAGCCTAGGGGCACAGACTAGGAGTCGAGCCCAAGCGCTGTACTAGGAGCAAGAGGGAGGGCCTGATGCTCAGACTGGGAACATCAAGATGTAAGCAACCTTTTGAGCCACCTGTGTTTTGGTGTGCTTTTGTGTGGTTCTATGAACTTGCTATTGTAATCTGTGTGCTTTTGAGCCCGGATATTGTTGGTGTGAACTCGTATTGTAACTGCAATGTAGTGAACACAGCTATTGTTGGTGTGAACTTGATATTGCCATCTGGTATGATGTTCCATAATTAATGATCTGGTATGCCTGTGTTTGTCATGCTAAAATTAAATCAGTTGTTAAGTTGAAGGTAGTGATGCTGCAATTTTAACTTTACAACTAAAAAAGGGAACAAATCAAGTTGAAGTTACTCCATTCAAACTGCATTTCATTCATATTTCACAAACATTACAAAGCATACTTCATGCTTGCTTGTACAATACCATGCACAAATCAAGAAAGCAAACAACACCTACAAACACACTGGCCCCAACCATCATCCTAACAACTATTTGCTCTCCAGCTATTCTAGCCACAACAGTGCTCTGACCAACTACAACATTGTTCAAGTTCAATAGAGAATTCTCCAGAGCCTTCAACGCAGCCATCGCTGCTGCACCATCCATGCCATCTCCCTGGCTTCCACATGAAGAAGTTGCAGGTACCGTTGCCCTATTTCACAGCGAAAGCCAAATCAATAGGATGAACCCTACATCCGATTTCAAAACGCCCAAATGTAGCAAGAACAAAATCAAGAAAACTCACACAGTCACGATTCCTGCAAGTGTAGAACGGCTTGTCTGGATTTTTTGTGGTTCTCGACGTCCGCTCCACGACCGTCGCCGTGTGGCAGAAAGGGCACAACGCCTGCCCCTCTCTCGCTCCACGCGACCCAGTCGACGAAGAAGCGCCAGATCCTGTAGTCATCTTCTGTAGGGCCGCTCTCCTGTCGACGATGCCCGCCAACCTACGCCACACGCACCCCGGCCGCCCGACCGCCCGCGCAGCCTATATGTCGCCGCCGCCTCTGCGGTGAAGAGGGGGAACGAGGAATGTAACCGAGAGTAATGACGGAGTCAAAAGTGCGGGCGGTCGTTCAACCCGGTCGAACCAGACCAGGTTGGGACGGCGCCAAGTCTGGTTCAGGGGCACCCGATGTCCAAAACGAAGTTTTCTCTCTCCAAAACCGGGTGCAACTGGGTTGCGGTGCCCACTGGCAGTATTTCTAAAAACCAGAGTGTCTCACGGCAAAAGATGGAAAACACAGTGTCCGCCAGCAAAGACGCGTCATTTGGCATGTCCAATAGCAAAATTTGCCTATTATTTATCTATATGCATATCAAAATGGATGTACCAAAAAAGTTAAAGCGACTTATAATTTGGAACGGAGGGAGTATATGTAATATATATACTATATGATTTTGGTGAGTAGTCAATGTAAAAGCGCTGCTATTTCCGTCAAAATAAATGTAAAAGTTAATGAATGCTCTCACATGTGCACGGTTTGTATCAATTTTAGCGTGTAGGTCAACAACATTGAAAGTGGTTTGATGGCTTACCATTTCTATTCAGAATGCAGGTCCAACAACAAACCTATCCGGCTTTAAGCTCCATGATCCAACCTCAACTATTGGTTAAGAATTAAGATTGAGATCGAACTTAATTTGTCCCTCTGTCTGCAAACTATTAATTTCGGACCTCAAGCTTAAGCCCAGCATTAATTATTGCTACTACATTGCTTTACACTGTGGGTGTGTTTGGTTGCCTGCGTAGCCCAAGCCTACGTAGCTAACTAAGCCAGGGCAGCCCAAACCTCTCTAGTTCAGTGCAACGTGGGCTTGTTTGGTTGGATGGATTCGTGTAGCTTGGCCTGAGATAGATCCTGTTTGGTTGGCTGCATATCTGGTGGGCTGCATCTAGCTAGCTGAGACCCTGTTTGTTTGGTTGGGTGTCTACAGCAGAGTGTGGTCACCCTTTCTCCACCACGGTGCCCTTCCCTCCGTTTCCCAGCTTCCGCCTCTCACTACTCCAGTTCTATACTTAAGCCAATACTTAATAGTTCAGTTTCTCTACTTAAAGATGCAATACAAACCATTAGTCCTTGAGTCACTACTACACTAATCATATTACCGCACTTAATCGATCACTTCTTGCTAATGACCCAACTCTGGATGGCAATGATTAACACAAGGATGACTATGACAACATCCCTCCTATTGACGTTCATGGTAGGATTTGTAGTAGTACTCTTCTGAGTGATTGATGCCATTGCTTTCGAAATCTCTTCTCCTTGTTTTTCTCCATGATTGTACCGATTGTACACAGCAATGGCATCCTCCACTTGTACAAGTTATTTGGATAATCAGAAACATGAGCCCGGCACTGCATCCAATTGTTGTATATGCCTGGCACTTGACCTTGAATACCACGTACCACTTCATAGCTGAAATTCACAAACAACAATCACAAATCATGAATCTCATAGTACAACCACCATTCATTAAGAACAAGAAATTCAGTAGCCAAAGTTTTTTTTAGTGTTTCTTTTGATCCCGGCTGAAGCGCTTAGGCGAGTTGCTGTTTTGTACTAAAACCTTTTTTTTTGTCTTTTCCCCGTCTAATAAAAATTACGGCAAAGCTTTTGCCTTAAAAAAAAAGAAATTCAGTAGCATGTTTGCTCTTAATACATCACAACGAGTGCCGTCATTGCATCAGTCGCCAAAGTTTTGGAATGAAAAGTAAACCACCCTATGTGCCGTCTAGACAGGTCTTTACGGGCGTGTTTGTTCCCTGGACGTTTCCGGCCTGGCCGGACAAGAGGGCCAGGCTCCCGGAAGGCTGGCTCAGCAGGGCAACCACTGCTTGTTTGGTTTGATTTCCCAGCAGAGTCAGTCTCGCGTTCCCTGGACGTTTCCGGCCTGGCCGGACAAGAGGGCCAGGCTCCCGGAAGGCTGGCTCAGCAGGGCAACCACTGCTTGTTTGGTTTGATTTCCCAGGCCTGGCCGGACAAGAGGGCCAGGATCCCGGAAGGCTGGCTCAGCAGGGCAACCACTGCTTGTTTGGTTTGATTTCCCAGCAGAGTCAGTCTCGCGTTCCCTGGACGTTTCCGGCCTGGCCGGACAAGAGGGCCAGGCTCCCGGAAGGCTGGCTCAGCAGGGCAACCACTGCTTGTTTGGTTTGATTTCCCAGCAGAGTCAGTCTCGCGCCGGATTGTGTTTGTTTGCCTGGATTTCTCGACGTGAGAAAATTGCTAAAATAGGACTCACAAACATGTGCCTTTGCTAAAATAGGACTCCTAACGTTGGCTTTGCTCAAATAGGACTCGAAACGTTGTGACTTTGTTATAATGACATTTTGACACTTTTAATCACACTAGCAAATATGCACGTGCGGCACGCACATGTTTATGAAAAACATCATTAAACAATTAATACTACGCTAGAAAGACTAAATCATTAGCTTCAATGAGATTCAGGCTCCATGAATATCCATTCCTTATTTCTTAATGCATATATCAGTTAAGGACGACAATGAGATCAATAGTGTCCAGGAGCTTAATTAGGATTTAAATATGTGTCTATATATATGAGCAAAGAACCCTAACCAATTAGCAATATAACGAAGATTGGATAAGAATAGAAAAGAAAATACCTAACCTTCACCAAGTCGTGCTTTATTAATTCGATGAAGCGATCGATCGAGAGTACGCATCGCATATGCACGCACAGACGCGAGCGGCCAGTTGGTTGTAGCCGTGTCATAGGACCTGAGTTCATCGTCGTATGTACAGTATGTTCCATCATTAGTCGTGGATCTAGGATTTTACTGAAGGATATATCGTACAGAAAATTTCACATGTAATTCGATAAATTCATTTTCTAGTTCAGTATATAATTATAAAATATATCGTACATAAAATTTCACATGGATAAACAAAGAAAGACAAGACAAAAAAAAAACAAACACGAGATAAGTGGTTAGCTGCCCACATGGTGGCTGGCCAGCCTGCCCTCCACGAGGCTCCATCTCCTTGCTTTGCTTCTTGTCTTTCATAGATTACCTCTGTTGATCCACGAGCCTATGCGCGCGTATGTCCTTCTGGTGGCCGGGTGTTGATTGATCAGATTGAATCTTGGTTGAATCGTCGGCGTGCAGGTGCTGGTGCCTCTTCTCTAGGTGTCCTCCTCGGTCCTGGTGCCGCTGGGGCTGTGTATGTGCGTTGATCCTCGGCGTGCAGGTACAGCCGTATACTCTACCAAAAATATATCATGCATGCTAAGATCTCCCATGCGCGCCTTGCATCATGCCATGATGAGCTCTCACGCAACAATACACACAACAATAATATAATAGTACTCTAATCTACCTGATTAGAGTTGCAACTTGCAAAAATATTTTTTCCTTTACGAACGATCCCTTCCCGCTGTACTTGGGCACTTTGGCACCTTCATGGCCGGACGGCACACATCTCGCTCTTACGCCGACGTGCATGCAAATGCAAAGCAAGCACGTACCTGGAGTGGAGAGCATGCAGACTGCGCCCTAAAGGAGTTGAAGGCGCTGATGATGTACTCACGTAACTGGGCATGCAGCCGCCAATACCACACCACGCCGGCACGCTGCAGTCCACGACATGGCGAGTTCGCAACTCATGCGATCGTGACTCGGTGCAGGCCTTCTTGCATTGGATTCTTCGTAGTAGATCAGGCACGACTTGGTGGTGCCGTGCGGCCGTGCCGAGATGAATTCGGCGTTTGGAGTGTCATCCGGGCTCCGATTCCTTGGCCGAGGGGCAAGCAACTCGCAGAATCTAGCAGCATGCAGATGCCCTGTTGGCCCGTCCGTGCTTTCGTCTCGTCCCGCCGGGGGCGGAGGCGGCCAGGATATGAGACGGAGAGGCGTGCGGGTTGGGCTGGTCACAGAAAGAAATAGGAAGGAGGAAGAACGCGTGGGTACAGGTGGGCGGGTTGTACCGTGAGACGTATTTGATATTGAATAAGAGTCTTACATCTTACTTGTAAGATCTCAGATAATGAAAGGCTCATATGACATGGCGTATAGATCGAATGGTTATCAACGAGGGAGAGTAAGATCTCGGACGATGAAAGGCTCATATTAAACGGCGTGAAGATCAAACGGTTATGAAAGAGGAATATCCCCCATAAATTATTCGTTCTTTTATAGTGTGATTTGTCATCTCAAATACATGTATTTTACCTTGAGCTGACTATTTTGCCCTTAGGCCTTTAAACACGTGTATAGGTGGGCTGCTGGCCGCTGCTTGGGCTGGATGGCCGGCCGCCTGGCCATGGCTTGGCTGGCCATGGCCTGCGCTGGCTGCCTGCCGCCTGGGCATGGCTGGCCGCTGCCTGTACGTACTGCATGCATGCATATATGCATATATATACAAGATTGAAATAGGAAAATGATGATCCAAGCAATATATAAAACACATGAATTTAGGACAAACAAGTTCATATCATAAAACCATGATTCTAGCAGTTACAAGTTCATCGCATAAGACTATAATTTAGTTTAAAACAAGATCCAAGTCATGAAATAAATCATGAGCAGTTTACATCTCATCACACAACTAAAGTAATTCATCCAATGTGTAGCTTCCTCTTGATGTCATCTTCTTGGTGTGCAGCGGTGTAGGCATCCTCACGGGACTATTGGTGTCAACTTGTGAAGATGTGCCCTCCCCTAATAACGTCGCAAGCATGCTGCACATAAATTCAATACGACAATTAGATGTTTGGAAAAATTAGTGTACGGTAAATGTGTCAATTTCTATATTTATAATTTTTTACCTTCTTGTGACCCTTCCTGGCCGTAGAATTTCTTTTCTAGTCGGCCTCCGTGGAGTGCTAGGTTCCGCTGGCTGTATTGTAACATTTTTCCTTGGTTGCCTACGCTTTCTAGACAATCGAAGATAACAATCACAAACTTGAGCAATCCAAGTTAATCAGAAAAAAAAAAAATCAACGACTTCTCACATGCTACAGAGGCAATAATGCAAGCAAAGTAAAGTTCAGAGTTCTGCATGCATGCATATATGCACAGACTAAACAAAGTTGTGGAATGTACTGACTATTTACCTCTTTTTTGCAGTCCCATTGAGCGGACACTTGGAACTAGCTTGCCTATGACCTTTTTCTCCGCATCTTTTGCAAGTCATAGGTCCTCTGATCATCTTCTTTCCCTTTGCATTTGTTGGAGCAGTATCATTGTCACATCCCTTCTCACCCTCCATCTCATTGGTAAATTTTCCATCTTTGGAACCTTTCTTCTTGTGTCCACCTTCCATCCATCCCTTGATTCTTAGTTTCCTCAATCTTCTAGGAGGTAATTTAGCTAGAGATGCACCAACTAAAAAAGGTAGGTCGACTTCTGGCCATTGTGTTGTATCTGTCATCGGTTCAATCTCTCTTCCATAAGCCGCCCTAAACCTATTCACCGAGTAGTAGTCATGCACGAACTGTTCTAGGTCAATTCCCCTTTGGCGGGTTACATAGGCCAATACATGCTGACATGGCTTACCAGTGTGCTGCCATTCTTGACAAGTACAAGTCCTTTGCTCTAACTTGACAATGTGTCTCACAGAAACGCCGCTGCTATGGTCCCACACCTCTGCACTCCAATTAGAACATTTCACAATTTTCAAGTGTCCCAAACCTCTAGTATTTGCTCTTAGCTGAACCATAATAGCTGGGAGAATCCTGCCCTCAGGTAGCCTGTATGCAATAATTATTCTCTTGTGCCACAGTACCATGATCATTTCTCTGATCTTATCAGCAAGGTCAGCAACAGGTAGGTCCTTATGAGATCTAATCCAGTTATTAAATGACTCAGCAATGTTACTAGTTATGTAGTCACACTTAATGTCTGGATTGAAACCACATCTATACCATAGAAGCTTGTGATTGGCCTGTAACAATTGCATTGCTTCTGATATTCACTTAGCATTTTTGCTAAATTGTCATAGAAAATCTCCTCTCTGTAAGCTCTTGCAGCAGGATATATCTGGATAAACCCTCTAAATCTCTTTTTGAAGTTTCTGGCTAGATGATAAAAGCATTCTCTTTGCTCTGCATTTGGGAATACATTCTTCACTGCATTCTCTAAGCCTTTGCAAGCATCAGAACATATAGCAAGTAGTGGAGGATCACCTATAGCCTTCTTCAACTGTTCCATGAACCAAGTCCAGCTGACTGTTGTCTCAGAAGCAATGAAGCCATAAGCGACTGGATACATCCAATTGTGACCATCAACTGCTACAGCTGCGGCCAAGTGACCATTCCACCTTCCATTAAGGGCTGTAGCATCTATGCTCAAATGAGGCCTACAACCTTCCAAGAAACCATCAATACATGGTTTAAGAGCACGTAAAAAAGCGGTGGAAATATACCTCACCATCCACCTCAAGAACATCAATCTCAACTACACTCCCGGGCTCCGCTTCTCGACCTCGGCCTTCCACCTATATAGCAGCCAAAACTCTCTGACCATTTGCCATAAACCTCATCAAGAGCTTTTGCTTTACCCCGCCACACAGTGTCATATGCAATTTCACACTTGTGATCTGTCTCCAACCTCTTTTGCAATTCCCTAGCACCAATATTTGGTTCAGCTCTAAGTATACTCGCAGCCCATAGAGCTACCCACTTGCAATTTGGAGTTGTAGTTGCCATCCTCATGCTAGACACACATGTATGGTCATTGACTAAGACGGTAACCTGCAAGAAAAAAATAAATCAATGAGATATATTGTGTACTGTTGCATCATATATAGACACACATATGTAGTGTTGCATCATATATAGCACAGAAAAAAATTCAAGGACTTCTCAGTCATATATAGACACACATGAAATAATGCATGTTCACAGCAGCTAGCAAAGTAGACACAGAGGCATATATATATATATATATATATATATATATATATATATATATATATATATATATATATATATATATATATATAGTACTACATGCAAGTACATAGGCATGCAAGCATATATGGGCTGTATACCTCCGTTGTAGTACAGACACATGAAATATGGCAGTAAAACACTTTCATCCGGGCAATTAAACACAGGCAATGTAGAATTAATGAAATAAGCCCTGTATACCTCCGTTGTAGCGCTGCCTTGCAGTTTTCTGCCATTTATCTTCCAAATGCAAGGGTGATCTTCATCACCGGAATTGCAATAAGCCCTATATACCGTCTTAGTTGACTTCTCTACTCGTAAATGGAACTCCTTGTTGATGGCAAATTGCCGAACTGCCAGCTTGAACTCCTCCATTGTTGGGTACATTGTCCCTACCTCCATTGATGGGTTCTTCTTATCATACGTAATGACCATCTCACCGGGTACGGCATCACTAGTAGGGATGGCAGCACCATCAATATCTTGCCCAAGCGCACTATCATTCACTTGTTCATCCATTCGCAACCAAAGCCTTGTGTAGGTACATTTGTTGACTCATTTGTTGTGCCCTCTTCATCAAGCCTAAAACTCACACATCCGGTCTCGCTCATAACTTCAATTCGACCTTCATCATCCTGTGTTTCCACAATTTGTAATGTTGCTCAATCAACTTTTCCTATAGTTTCTACATCATTCACTTCGGACCTATAAACAAGCCAAACCTAGTTTTATTTCATCTTGTACTTGTACTTTGAAAAAAATAAAAGATCTAGTGGATGCAATATATACCTTTGCACTTGAAGAACAGAATGTTGCACTCTCTTGCGGATGAGGAGCAAGATGGCGGCGACCTTGCTAGGGCTAGAGCATCGATGGAGGCCTCCACTTCTTTGGTCAGAGGCTATCGGTTGCCCCACCTTGGAAGCTTAGCCATCAGTGCATGCCCAATGCACCAACTTAGTGGGCGGCAGCCATCGCGCCATGGCAGGGCACCCCAGGCGACGCCGAGGCCGAGCATCGAAGCGACGCCATGGCCAGCTAGGGCACCAGCGCCGCCTCGGCTTGGGCACCACGCTGCCCAGGGCTTCGGTTGCATCCAAGTCCATGGCCGGCGGCGTCGGCAGGAAAGGAGGGGCAGCGGGAAGGAGGAACGCCGAGGCCAGAGCACCGGGCGACGCCGCGGCTAGGGCACCACGCGCGGCCAGGGCTCCACGCTAGCGGCCGAGCTTGGTTGCCTCAAGTCCATGGCCGTGGCGTCGGCGAGGAAGGAGGAACGACGGATGGCGTCGGCCGGAGATCTCGTCGGCCAGACTCGTCTGCGCTGCATGCGGAAGGAGGCAACCAAAAGCTCCGCCGAGATCATGATCTTTGGCACGAGTCCTTCCGTAATATAGTACCGAAACTCAGTATTTTCCGAGCATACACCAAGCTCCGCTCTTTGGCACGAGAACTATATTACCCGAGCATATCAGATTAAAAGATCTCATACGGAAGGGGCAATATAGATTAGAATATCGGAAGGGCAATACAGTCAATATGAGAAAATACATGTATTTGAGTTTTGGAATATGATTAAAAGTTGTCAAAATGTCATTATAACAAAGTCACAACGTTTCGAGTCCTATTTTAGCAAAGCCAACATTAGGAATCCTATTTTAGCAAAAACACATGTTTGGGAGTCCTATTTTAGCAATTTTCTTGACGTGGTTACCTTGCACTAACATAAGGTAGAGTTACCCTGCACTCTTTCATTGGGGCATTCCATCGAGCATTTGGCGGGCACGAACTGCTCTTCTTCTAACCAGGCACGAACACCACCGTCACCTCCAACCACATCAGAGCGCAGCAATGGCGGGCAAGGTGGGGCGCACGTCCACTGCCGCCAAAGGCTCAAAGCAAAGCAAAGAACACAATGGCATCTCCGACCACTGCCGCAGCGCTCCTAGTCGTCCTCGCCTTGCTGGCCCCGCCTGCGACGTCCGCATGTTCGGCGGCGGACCGCGACATGCTGCTGTCGATCCGCGCGGCGCTGTCGGAGGACTGGAGGAGTGGCTGGGCGTGTTCTCGACGTGGACGGGGACGGACTGCTGCGCGGGCTGGTACGGCGTGGCGTGCGACCCGACCACGGGGCGTGTGGCGGACCTCTCCCTGCGCGGGGAGGTCGACGACGTGCCCTGGCTGAGCCCCGGTCGCGGCCTCCTCTCCTCCGGTGCGCGCCGCCCTCCCCTCCTCTCCTTCCTCCGGTGCGGGCGCGGCGGTGAGGGGCGGGCGCGACTGGTGCGCGCGGTGGTGCGCACGGCTGCGCTCGCGAGCGCGGGTCGCTGCCGGGACAGGTCTCGCCCTCACCGTCGCTGCCATGGCCGTCGTCGTTAGGCTCGTCGAGAAGAAACGCGTGAATGGAGCGAAGGGGTGAGGAGAAGGAAAGACACCGAAGGTAACCGTATGAGACGTGTGTGAACCGAGCGAGCCGTGGTTATGGGTTAAAATTAGTGAGCTCATGGAGATGCTAATGAACTGAATATGGACACTAACAGGCGCCAACAAATCCAAGAGAAATTGAAACATTAAGCTATGATCTGCCCATCTTTGCAGTTTTTTCGTTCACGATGCAATTACCTTGTTCGTTCTCTCTGTTCGGTTCTGTACAACCAAAGCTCCAGGGGGTCTATACAATACTCTCCTAACTTATCCACCGATAATAATAGATCATCAAACACTTTCATGTTTGCGATCTCAGGTTGACTATTGATGCTTAGTTATGGCATGGTTTTATCCTAACAGATTTGAGTAGCTCCCTGCTCTTGCTTTCCAATTCTGCTTGTGCCAATCACAACTTGCCTTGTGCTGATCACAACTTGTCTGATGCTACCACCGGACAACACCATGCCAATTCTGCTTGTGCCAATCACGACTTGGCTTGTGCTGATCACAACTTGGCTATTGCCGATCACAACCTGGCTATTATTCTCGTCTATCTGGTAACTTCACTGCCTGCCAATTACTAGCTTAATGTGCAGCCTTTGAGGCTAGGCTAGGCTTGCATTCATTGGTCACTTACAGTGAATTGATCTATTTTTTGCTTACTTTCCAAGTGTTGCAAAAAGGAGGCCGAACTGGTTTCTGAATGGAAGAAGTAGCGATTACAATACTCGCAAAAGAAGCAGAAGCAGAAGAAGAAGAACTCACAAAAAAGCAGAAGAAGAAGAAGACGAAGGGATTACGTCTCCTCTCCCCTGAGATCAGGCTGAGCACCAGGATTCAGAAGGAAATCATAAGTCTTGTGCTGCCTACAGAGAAAACGCCTATCCCTATCATACCTCCTGTTATTGTATGTGTAGAAACAGCTTTGCATCAGTTTACATTATATGCACTTTATTTATCTGTTTACTCTACTTGCAGTATGATTGCATCAATTGTATCATGAAGGAAGCTGAGTTGATCCTTGAGTGGCTGAGGTTGGGGTTTGGTCCCTACGGCTTACATCATGACTTGAGCCATGGCATTCGTAACCGGGTGTTTTGTCTCATTAAGAAGTATTCGCGTGCAGATCCGTGTTCTGCTTCTGTTGCTACCTGTGCTGTGCTGTTGGTAAGTGTTGGTGCTAGACCAGAAATGACAAGCTTTATTTGTTGTAAACTGGTATTTACTCTTTGATGGGTAACTTGCTTGCAAAAATTGCAAAAAAAAAATTCTAGGGAATCACGAAAGAGTCTGAGCTTGTCTGTAAGAAGCTGAGGCAAGACGATGATATCTTAGGTGGAGAGAATACCTTGAGTTTAGATATTTGCACGTCGGCCTTGGATATGTTGGCTAGTGATATGGATGAATATGTGCTTAAGAGGGCTAGAATTGATGGCTTTTGCTATAGGATTCACTTTGACCCAGCTTCAGCAGACATACTTACCTGGTATGATATATATATACTGATTGGTATATTTCATTATGTGTGTGAGAAATGTTTATAATGTTGTGAGGGGTGAGAAGCATGTCAATATCATTTTCGTATATCTACTCTTTCCAGGCATGAAAAGGAATGGCGACATAGCAAGGCTCAAGATACCGAACTGGGTAAAGTGCACGTTGATGGTGCTCATGAGCTAATAAAGGAAAATCATGCAACCAAAAACAAGGTATAGCAATGAACCAGCTCAAATTAACATTTTGTTCACAAAATTCTCAATCCTTTTTTGCTGACTTGAACTCTTCTCTAGCTGGAAGAGGATGTGACAGTCAACGGCATAACCAGAGGCTCTCATGAGTTAAGTAAGGAAAATCATTCGACCAGAAACAAGGTATAGCAATGAACCAGCTCAAACTAACAGTTTGTTCTTACAACATTCTGAATCCTTTTATGCTGACTTCAACTGTTCGCTAGCTGGAAAAGGATGTGACAGTCAACGGCATAACCAGAGGCTCTCATGAGTTAAGTAAGGAAAATCATTCAACCAAAAACAAGGTATAACAATGAACCAGCTCAAATTAACAGTTTGTTCTTACAACATTCTGAATCGTTTTTTGCTGACTTGACCTGTTCGCTAGCTGGAAGAGGATGTGACAGTCAGTGGCATAACCAGTGGCTCTCATGAGTTAAGGAAGGAAAAGCATTCAACCAAAAAGAAGGTATAGCGATTACTCCGCACAAATTAACAGTTTTTTTGGCCTACCTTCTGAATTTTTTCTGACTTGAGCTGTTTGCTAGCTGGCTGAGGATGTGATACTCTACAACGAAACCAGAGGTGCGTGGAGCGAGGGCTTGTATCCTGAGCGGACCGATTAAAAAGGTTAGTGGAAATTATATGGCTATAGGGGAAGTTAGGAAGGCTTTCATGCATGTATACTTGTATATAGTTCTGAAACTTGGGGGAAGATTATCTTGTTGGTCCTGTGCGTTACATGCAAGGGTAGCGGGTGGTTATGGGTTAAAATTAGTGAGCTCATGGAGATGCTAATGAACTGAATATGGACACTAACAGGCGCCAACAAATCCAAGAGAAATTTAAACATTAAGCTATGATCTGCCCATCTTTGCAGTTTTTTCGTTCACGATGCAATTACCTTGTTCTTTCTCTCTGTTCGGTTCTGTACAACCAAAGCTCCAGGGGGTCTATACAATACTCTCTTAACTTATCCACCGATAATAATAGATCATCAAACACTTTCATGTTTGCGATCTCAGGTTGACTATTGATGCTTAGTTATGGCATGGTTTTATCCTAACAGATTTGAGTAGCTCCCTGCTCTTGCAATTAATTTGTGTTTTTTTAATGTCCATCCGAGGCACTAAAAAACATTTCCTGTTCCGTATATGCACTCTGTTTTTTGTCCATGCGAGGTACTAAAAAACATTTCCTGTTCCGTAGTATGCACTCTGAGTTTGACAGATGCTCTTTGTTATGGTATGATTTTTTCCTTGCAGATTTGAGCAGCACCTTGCTCTTGCACTTATTTTGCTTTTTGTCTGGGGTACTAAAGACTGTATTTAATTAAGTGATTAAGTAATTTTACCTCCAATCTTTCAAGAAGTTACCAGACTAAAAATAATCAACATTTTCTTGGCTATGTATCTCCGATAATTCACTAACCCAGCTGTACTCTCTGTATTACCACAATGTTTTTCTGGGTTGAGTATTGCTGTACCGATATTTTTGTACCAATGTCCCATATCGGTGGTATATATCTTAATGATACCTTCCCATGGACCACAAAATCTTATTTTCACACCCGGGGGTGGGGGTGTTAATTTTGTGTTTTGTTGCACATGTTGTAATGGACCCACCCACACTCAAACAAAGAAAAAACCTGGCTGGCCTGCATTCCCTTCCTGATGCTTCTGTAAACCTGAGATGAAAGGCTACAATTATGTTCTGTCCATCTGTTCGAATCATTAGTCTGTGGTTCATATGTCTACAGATGCTGTGCTACTCTGGAATTCATAATTAGTCCGTGGTTGGTGCCAATGTTTTCCTAAACGGTAAACGATCTTTACACGGTCGCCCTTCGTTTAGCGTTTAGGCTGTTTACACGGTGTTTAAACGAAGTTAAACGGTCTAAACAGTTTTGTACTTTAAAAAAATACATATAATTATATATGTGCATGTAAAAAATCAAATATTCTAGCATTTATACATATTTATCCGAGTAAAAATCAATTATTTTGATATGTATATATATATTTATGCATGTGAAAAGAACAAAATATAGATATTTATACATGTAACATATCAAGTGTACATATTTATAAATATAATAAACTTAAACTTAAGTATATAAATTTATCCATACAAAATTGAACTAGATTTACCTCGTGTTCGCCTAAACAACCCACGTTTAATAGTGTTTATCTCCGTTCCATTTAGGCCGTTTAGATCGTTTTTTCTCGTTTTTTTACCGTTTAAACAGTCAACCGTTTAATTTTCGTTTACCCCATAAACAAAACAGTTTATCACCGTTTACCATTTAGTGACCGTTTAAACGGCCGTTTAAGCCGTCTAGGCGAACACTGGTTGGTGCCTACAGATGCTGCCCTATTCTGGAAGTCATAATTAGTCCGTGGTTAATGTCTGCATATGCTCTACTTTTCCTTTCCTGTGTAGGGTAATCATGTTAAAAGATGGAACTGCTGTAATCAAATTTACGAAGAAAGAAACTCGCTGTTGCTGCCAAATAGATTTGGCCTTTTCATGACCGATCGCCAATGTTGCGTCAGTATGCTCGCAGGCGGCAGATTCCTGCTACTTTGCCTAACTGACAGCCAGAGGTAGCCATTAGAGCGTCTGTAAGAGATTAGCCAAAAAGACTATTAAATTTACTGATTTAACCACTCTCTAAAATCAATTTGACAAAAAAAATACTACAGTACTGCAACAGACATCAAGAGGCTGAACGATCAGTGAGGTAGGCTGTCTAAAAATAGAGAGCGAATGAGGTGGGATGTATAGTTACTAGATTTGGAGTTACTCAGAGTCTGTTGGTCTATTTTTACTTTAATAATAGCTACATTTATCTTTAGAAAATGATTTGGCTAATTTCTTGGAGATGCTCTTGGCCAAGATGTTTATACCGATATCAAAGGTTAACAAATTTAACTGAGTTTTTTAAATATCCAATTGCTTGATGTTCGCCACTTTAAACAGGAGGATTATGGCGAGAACTAGTGATTGTGGTATCTGCAATGCGGGCAACATTCACTAATTTCTTGGAAACGAACAGGGCCGAGGTAGTCGTTGAGCACGTGTGCGCTAGTTCATGCCCAGATGCCAAGGAGTGGCTCTTCCATCTCATGGAGACTACTAATCATAGGCAGTTCACTGATTTTGGTTATGGCCTGTTTGGAACGTGAGAAATATTTTTTGATCCTGTGTTTTTTCTGTGAAACTGAACTGATTTCTACGAAATTCCTGCGTTCTAAATAAACCCTTACCTTATGGGCATTTTTTGGACGGCGCCTCGAAAGGCAATTCATCAAGCAATATTTCGGAGCCCCGTTTCAGTCATGGGCTTTGTTTAGAAATTTATCTTCTACTAGGTAGCGTGTCCGTGCGTTGCTATAGTGCATCTAAACTTTTGTAATAAAAACATACGGATCGTATGATAAGATAACAATACTGTAAAATTAAATACCGATGATAAAGTGTCATTTAATCAAAAAGCAAAGTTTATGAAATTAACACAGTCATAGAGAGTGCGGTGTCGTAGGCTCACAAACTCTATTGTATAGACCTTTCCGTGATTACTAAGATAATGTTTTATATTGGCAGTAAGAAATCTCCAATATCCATTTCTTTCCTGCGTCAATAAATTCACGAATAAGTTGCGCCGCATCTCCATACCATCATGTACACAAGTTTGAATATACATGTAAATATTAGTGTCCGTACGTTGTAACGGAAAATAAATATATTTTCTTGACTACCTCAGCGCCGGTCGAGCGACAACCACATTCGAGATTGATGAACACATAGGCAGATGCTCCACCCACACGATTTATTCTAAAAGATTATCATACTAAGACCATTTTATTTGCTTATGTAATAAATAATCTGACCATTTTAGTTTTCTTGGTAGTACAAAGAAAACCTAATAAAATCAATTACCTTAAATTTATTCTAAAAGTCAGGAGCTTTGACCATTCCATTTGATTATGCTCAATAACGCACCTGCGCTGGCGTGCACGGCGCAGCACGTTGCGCCACGTGCTCGTAACCCGGCGAGCGGTGCTCGGGGTCGCGTCCGCCAGGTCCAGCGTAACATCCTGGACGGAGGGAACGAACCCCCACAATTTGCTCGGGCTGGCCAGAACATCGCTGCTGCGGCGATGCTTCTGCACGGCCTTCTTGAGCCCGCCGACCCTAGGAACAGGTAATCCACCAGAACCTCCGGACGTTGGTGGAAACCGTCGCCGTTCAATAGACGGAGAGCTTCGCGTCGCGACACCGGCTCGCGACCTCTTGCCCCACCGGGGGAATGGGGCCGCACCAGTCGAATCGCTCCATCCACTCACCACTACAGTTGTCGGCGTGGGGCAGCAGGCCACGGCTGCACCACAGCCCGACCCGGCGCTCGCTCCACACCGACCACCTGTGCGCGAACGGCTCGGACCGAACCGTGATGCTCGCAGCGTCATCAACAATCGATGCCATGCCCGGCATGATGATGACGTCCATCAAGTGGCGGCGAGAGCAGGCGGCACGGGCCCCGCCCTGACCATCGAGGAGTGCGGGGACACGCATCCCAGGCATGGTGGTCGACCAAACGACTGGAGCCCCAGTCCGGATGGCCCGGGGGCACGGGCTTTTGGTCGTCGCATCCAGAGGGCGCTGTTCCCACAGCGCTTTCGACCACCCACCAACATCGCCAGATACACCGGGGAAACGAACCCCGATATATGTCTCGAAGACTTCCGGCTCACTTGCCGAGCCGGAGGAGTGGATGATGACCACTTCATCATTTAGTATCTCTCCATCTGCGTGGGGGAGCATGTTCGAGCATGGCTCGAATTCCTCCCGCCCTCCAGCATCCACCACTGGGCGGATCTCAAAAGGGTCTTCGTCGGAAATTTTCAGGAGACATATGTTCGTCCTGAGAATTCCTAGGACCTTAAGAGCTGCCAGCAGGAGCCCAACGAGTCCCTACATGATTACATCCGCAGGTTCTCAAAACGGTGTAACTCCCTTCCTGATGTCGTTGACGCGGACGTCATCAACGCGTTCCTCTCTGAGACAACCTGTGAGTCCTTGATCCACAAGCTCGGTTATCTAAAGCCCCATACCACCCGTGACCTGCTCGACATCGCCACGAACCACGCCTCCGACGAGGAGGCGGTCGAGGCGGTCTTCAGCGGCGGTCGGGACAAGGGCCCCCCACGTAAAGGGCCAAGAAGAACAAGAAGGATCGGCGCCGATCGGCCAACCTACCTTTGGTCGCGTGTAGCCGATCGTGTGGGCAAGCAGCCCTAGCAGGGGCAGCCCGACCACTTCGACAAGCTCATGGAGAGTCCATGCACCAACCACGCCTACCCCATCAAGCACCTCTACAAGGACTATGAGCTCCTCAAGTGCTTTCTACGACAGGTTGGCAAGCCGAAGGAAAGGAAGGGCAAGGAGGAGGCGGCCAAGAAAGGAGGCACGACAGGCAAGGATGATGACAGCTTCCCCGACCCCGAGGATTGCCTCATGATCTTTGGGGGATTCGACGCATCCACTCCAAGCGCCAGCACAAGGTACGCTACAGAGAGGCATATGCCGCCGAGACGACCATCCCCTCTTTCCTTAGCTGGTCGGACTCCCCGATCACTTTTGATCAGAGAGATCATCCTTCCCACGTCGCCCGACCGGGTCGCTACCCGCTCGTCGTCGACCCCATCGTCCGCAAGAAGCGCCTCACCAAGGTGCTGATGAACGCAGGCAGCGGCCTCAACATTCTCTACTTCGACACCCTCGACGCCATGCGCATCCCCCGGTCGGAGCTCCGTCCAGTGAGCTCTCCCTTCCACGGCGGATCCCAGGGACATAGGCGTACCCACTTGAGCAGATTGACCTGCCCGTCACGTTTAGCGACTGAGCCAACTTTTGCTCGGAGGTCCTCACCTTCGAGATGGTGGACTTTCTAGGGTCCTACCATGGCATCTTGGGGCGGCCATGCTACGCCAAGTTCATGGCGATCCCTAACTACACCTACCTTAAGTTGAAGATGCCGGGACCAAACAGCGTCATCACTGTGGTTAGGACCTTTTCGCACGCCTACACATGCGACCACGAGCATTACGAGCTCGCCACGGCCGTCATCAACTCCACCGAGCTTCCAGATCTAGGGAATTCATCTACTCCAGCAGTCCCATACTGCAACGAGCCGACCTCCTCGAGTGCCTTCCACCCGACTGAGGAAACCAAGGCGGTGGGGATCGACCCCGTCGACCCAACCAAGACGGTGTGGATCGAGACCAAGCTTCCAGCCAAATAGGAAAGCGAGCTCGCCGACTTTCTATGCGCCAATCGTGATGTCATCGTGTGGAAACCTTCTGACATGCCGGGCATACCAAGGGAGGTCATCGAGCACGCGTTACGCCTCGTCCTGGGCTTAAAGCCCGCTAAGCAACGCTTGCATCGCTTTGATGACAAGAGGCGCAGGGCCATAGGCGAGGAGATCGCCAAACTCCTAGCAGCTGGGTTCATCAAAGAGGTATACCACTCCAACTGGCTAGCTAATCCTGTTCTTGTAAAAAAAAGACCGGGAAATGGAGAATGTGTGTTGACTATACTGGCCTCAACAAGGCGTGTTCAAATGACCATTTTCCTTTGCCACGCATAGACCAGATAGTCGACTCCATCTCAGAATACGAAATCCTCTCCTTTCTGGATGCCTACTCAGGCTATCACCAGATTGCGATGAAAGAGTCCGACCAGGTCGCGATTTCATTCATCACCCCGTATGGTTCGTACTGCTACGTAACCATACCTTTCGGTCTGGAGAACGCCGACGCCACCCATCAACGGTGAATGCAGCGATGCTTCGCCGACCAAATTGACCCACCCGACTAGCCTAACCAAGTCGAGCAGCCGAAACCAACAATCGTCGTCCATGTAGATGACGTAGTGGTGAAAACGGCTCAAGCTAGCGGCATGATTGCAAATTTGGCCGCAACATTCATAAACCTCCAAAGGTTCAATATCAAATTGAATCCCGAAAAATATGTTTTCGGAGTTCCGAAAGGGAAGCTCCTTGGATACATCGTGTCTGAGCACGACATCGAAGCCAACCCTGAAAAAATCACGGACATCTCCAACATGGGCCCTATACGCAGCGTCAAGGGCGTACAGAGGCTCACTGGCTGTTTGGCCGCCCTAAGCCGGTTCATCTCCCGACTAGGGGAACGGGGGATGCCTCTCTATAAACTTCTCAAAAAGACAGACGCATTCGTTTGGATAGAAGAGGCACAATAGGCCTTGGAAAGCCTCAAAGCAACACTGACGTCGTCCCTAGTCCTCGTCGCTCTCGAACGGGGAGAACTCCTCCTCTTCTACATCGCGACAAACAACCACGTTGTGAGCGTCGCCCTCGTCGTCGAAAGGGAGGAGCCAGGACACCCCCTGAAGGTGCAACGACCGGTGTACTTCATCGGTGAGGTACTCACCGACGCCAAGGCTCGATACCCCTAGGTGTAGAAGCTTCTGTACGCCGTTTTGTTGGCGACTCGGAAGCTCCTGCACTACTTCACCGACCAGGAGGTCATGGTCGTCACCTTGTACCCGCTGGGAGACATCATCCACAACCGCAATGCCGTGGGATGAATCTCCAAGTGGGCTCTCGAGCTCATGGGTCACGACATCAGATATGTCCCTCGCACCGCTATCAAGTCTCAGCCTCTCACCGACTTCATCGTCGAATAGACGGAAGTCCAGCTCCTAACCCTAGACGTCACCCACGAGTACTGGACAATGTACTTTGAGGGGTCGATTATGGTGCCTAGCTCGAGGGCTGGAGTGGTTCTGATCTCCCCGGATGGGAGCAGGCTCCGCTACGTGATACGTCTTCATTTTTTAGCCTCAAACAACGCCACGGAGTACGAGGCCTCATCAACGGATTGCGCATCGCCGTCGAGCTCGGTGCTACACGGTTGTACGTCCGCGGCGACTCGGAGTTGGTCGTCGACCAAGTCATGAAGGAGTTGTAACACCCCTAGTGTTACGATCTCGTTTAGCACAGTGATTTAGGCCTAAGCAAAATTTTCGTAACGAGTTTCTTGGATTTTTGATTTAAAATGGATTCGACGCGATAAGCGAATCTTGTGTCTTAGTTCGTGGACTCAAATAAACGTTCAAGTTAAATTACGCAGTGCGTAGAAATATTTAATAGTGTCCGATAACGGTTCTAGCAAGTAAATGGCGAATGGCTTGTTCTGTTGAATTGAACGTAAAAACAATGCTTATAAACAAAAATACGATATGACGGATATATAGTACTTAAGTAAAATTCGGAGCATGATTTTGGTTGTATTTAAAATATCGAGTAACAAACTGTAATGTTTTAGCCGTGTTTAAAAATATAATGGTCGGCTTGTTAAATGAATAATTGAGAGCTGAAATAATAACGAAAGTACCGCTGGTCTTTTAGCTCGCCTACCAACATCTTGAATTTTATTGCCACTGTGACTTTGATCCACAGGTGGTCACTATGGTTTATGATCTCCTTAATTATGAGCTATGCATGCCTTTGTCACCATGAACACGATACTAGCCATATATCACATAGCAAGGCAGGCATGCACTATTGAAGCCTCCAAGACCCCTAGTCTAGAATGATGGGAGACCAAAGACACGTAAGTGGTTGGAAATCGTGCGTACGAGAGCTAGCCTCTTGAACTCTCGCTAGTGTTTTCCTTGTCCCGGTTATCTTTCATCGATTTTGAATATAATATGCTCAAGACGATGCTCGTGATGGATCGAGCTAGCCGGTCGGTCGTCATTGTTGTTTGCTTGCTTTGCCAAGGCGTCCGTCCGAGTGAGTCATCTCGTCCATGTCTCTCTCTGTTACGCGTCATTGCACCGTGCTTCGCTAGCCGTAGCCGACGCCACGTTGTCCTCGCTCTCTGCCACTGCCGCCGTGTCGCTATCAATCTTTGAAGCTACACGCGTATCGTTGCCGTGTAGCGACGTTGCCGTGTTCGGCTCGCACTGCTGTTCTTGCGCTTGTCTGCCGCCGCCTACCCCGGCTTCTTGAGGAAGCCAGCCGCCGCGCCTTGCTCACCATATCTCACGGTCTCTCCCGGATCCACCTCCGCGCTCTGCTGCTTGCGCACCGCCGTGGCCGGTCCCTTCCCCTTCTCCGCTCGCGCAAGTTCTCGACGCTGCCCTTCTTTCAATCTTCTTTGTGACTGCACAGACTCAGCTCGCTCCACAGCACAAAGCCGAGCCTTGCCCCCCCCCCATGCCGCCTCGTGGGCCGAGCCACAACCGCCCGAGCTCGAGTACTGCCCCGCTCCTCATGGCTGGATCGCATCGACAAAGGCTGCCCTCACCACCGCTGTGCCGCACCACGGCCGGTCTTGTGCGATGCCTTCTCATTGCTCGCCGCGTGCCTCGGGCCCAGCGTCTGCGCCGCCACCACGGTCGGCGCCGCCGCTTCTTCCTTCCCGGCCATTTGCCGCAGCATACAGGCTGGTCTTGTCAGGCCACCGGCCATGCCATGCCACCGTGCTGCAGACATTTGCCGGCCCGCCCATTGCCCTCATGCTGTTTTTGTGTTGCTGCAGTGCACGGGCCGGATTGACCGCCGGCACGGTGCTCCCCTCCGCTCAGTCGCTCTCTTCTTGGGAAGAAGCAAGGTGAGGATGGTATATATCCAAGCAAAAGAATTATACGGGGTCCGTTTTGCTAAATACATGACTCCAGTAAATAGTGCCAATGTCCTGCGGGTTTATTTCGAGAAAATACGAGGGCCTCGGTGCAATTTTGGCAAAGCCGCCGTTGTTAAGGCCCTGGCCGGGTGGGCGGCACTGCTCATTGCTGCCAGCTGCGTGGGCCGTTCGCTTCGCCTACCCGATCTGCCTTGCTGACTGTGGCTCTTGCTTCCTCGACTGGACCTTGGTCCATTTCTTGAATATCTGCATTGCATTGCCATCGCCTATTTGACCCACCTTGCCGGTCGGTTGGTACCGCTCTGCCATGTATTTGGGCCGTCATCGCTACCAGACTCAAGGCTGGGCTGCCCTGACCGTTTGGGCCGATTTGATAACTGCTGGTCAATTAGTTTATGGAGCAAACTCGTAAAATCAATAGATAATTGTGTAGAAACCCAAAAATAGTGAAACCAGTTTTGTTTACGTAATAGTGTATTTTATTCGCATAGGTTCGGTATGTTTTTAGGGTTGCTCTAATTATTTTAAAATGCTTAGTATTATTAAAAAGAGAACTTGTAGGAATTATTGTGATGAATTGGTAATATTGCTGAATCTGAAATTTGTACAGTAAGCTCCTAGCAATATTAGGTGTTCGCTGCAAGTTTTGTAACTCTGGAATAATTAGTTTGCTAAATAGATATTGATGTCCTATTGCGAATAAAGATTAAATTGATAGAATAAAATAAAGAAACACCGTTGATTTATATAACTAAAATAATTATTGGGAAATAACGCCTTATCGGACAACGTGTATATGTAGCCTAAGTACAGTCGTTGTTAGAACTAGCCCGTTAACTCGAGAGGCGTAAAGCGTATTTACACGAGTCACGATTTCAGTTGATTAATTACATCTTTGCATTGCATCGCATGCATATCATATAGGTACGATGATGGATCAACGGACCGATCGAAGGATGATTGGGAATCCGAAGATGATGCAATGAGTTTTCTATTCAGATGAGTGTGGATGATCTGAAGATGCAGCTACTAACTTTTAAATATATCTTACCCAGGCAAGCCCCGGTGCATAACCCCTACTTTCTGCAGTTTAAATTATATTTGTGCATTAAGTTTTAAGGAGTTGAATGAAACCCACTTGCATATATATATATCTTTATCCTATGAGTCTTACTAGTATGACAGATCGTGTAGATTGCTATGCTACAGACTCCTTAGAAAGTCGAGTGATTGCTGTCACACTCATGAGATATAGGAAATATGCTACTATATGATTATCACCGGAATATATAAAATGGTGGAAAGGAAAAATGGTGACCAAAGGCGGGGATGTGGTTTGGGTATTGGTGGGTGTAAGAAGTTGTGTCGCCGCGGAGGCGGGTCATAGCTTGGTTACACCATTTTTCCCTGTCTGGTCGGTTAAGGACCGATCGTTGCATATGACTCTGGGCAGGTCACAGACTTATTATCCCGAGCACATACTTGTGTATGGGCGCTTGGAAGACTTGTTGCTCTCTTGTCGCGGATCCGGCTCTTTCCGGACCGACTGTCAGGGTTTGTTTTTGGTGGAGGAGGTCCTTGCATCGCACTGAGTCCGGACTCGTGGGCGGGGCTTGAGTCCCGCTTGACGGGACACAGACACCCGGACAGAGAGTGATGGGTTGGTCCTGCTTGTGCCCGGGGTACAAGCGGGGCGTGTGTTTTCGGGGTACCCAGCTGGGGGCATTGATTCGCGAATCGCCGGGCTATCCGGTACGGCTTGTCTACGGTTTAGCATCGTAGTAAGAACTGAAAGATGGAAGATGAAAGACGGACAAAGGTAATCTGATTGCTTACCACCTGCTTGAAAGTAGCACAGGTGCTTACATAGAATGGTTAGTTAATGAACCAATGCGGCTATTAATGAAAATCGAATATAAGGACTCACGTTTAGTAATGCTTCCTGCAAATGCAACCCACAAGCCAGATAGCCTTGCATATCCTTGGAGTCTTTTCTTTTCTCCTGTCGGGTAAGTCTTGCTGAGTACAATTGAGTACTCAGGGTTTTATTCCCCCTGTTGCAGGTAACAGGTGGAGGCTTAAGCTGACTCTTGTGTGTGGATTTCTCCTGGTGGGCTCAGAGAGGATTTCCTTTACGCTGCGATCGTAGTTTTTATTTATAACTCTCACCGAATGCTTTTATAAATGGAAGTTTAATATTATGTTGTCGTAGTCTATATGTCAATACTTCCTCATGTCATGTTTAGATATTTATTTCCGCTGTAACTCTATTCACATATTCCTATTCCGCTGTTCAAGTAAATTATTTATAACTCTGATAATATGATTTCATTCCGCTGTCATATTAATAAATATTATACTCTGATGTTGTATTAAAAGTGATGTAAGAAATGGTTACGAATGATGTAAGCTTTATTCTCTCATTTGTGATCCTGATGGCAAAAATGTGGATTTTCGGGTTCTCCTCTGGGGTGTGCCCGACGGAATCGAGTAATTTAGTGTTCTCCCTCGAGTGCTTAGTGTCTAATGGAAGACAAGCACTCCTGTGAGGCATTAAATTAGGCGGTTCTGCCACAGGTGGTATCAGAGCATAAATGAAGAAATGAAGCTTCCAAAACCTTTTCTAAACTAAAAATTTGACAACCCATTGTTGCAAAAAGTTAGGACGTTTATATGCGAAGTTATATAAGTGGCCCTATTACTATGGTTATGTATCCAGGATAGATGGCACTCAACTAACTTAGGTAGGCTTATTCAAGTTTTCTGCAGGTACACTGACTCGAGCATAGTCCGATAGTATCGCCTAGATTACAGGGAGAGAACGATGTGCCAAAAATCTGAGAACGGTTGCCCTATATGTTGGCAACAGTGAAAGGACGTATAGGACGTGCATTCATGCATATCCCGTTGGTGCATTGTAGCGCTCGTATTGCTTGCAGATACGCCATCCATAGGTTTCACGAGTGTCGTATTGTGCACGTCTGACTCGTTCCTATTCTAGAGTTAGGTCTGCACTATGGCTTCGTGTTCCGCGTTCGCCCGTGGTTCACGTCGGTCATGACCCATGTCTCCCCATACCCCTTTCTGCGCTCTTGTCGGACCCTTGCCTCAGTAGTCGTATTTAGTCAAGAATGGCATCGCATGTCGCCGCCTCGACGCGCGGAAATTGGTCAATTCATCGTAGTGACCCCGCGAGGGAACCCTAGTGAACCGCGCCAGACCACCGAATGCTCCGCCGTTATAAGTAGAGCACTGGCTTAGCCATTGGTACCACCACTCGGCGCACTTTAGCTCGCTTAGCTTTTCCTTTGAGCCACTTTTTTCGCTCAAATTTCTTCCTTGCAACCACCGCTAAAGATGGCGGGAGCACAGGTTAGTACCCTCTTTGCATGAACATTGAGGGTTTTCCTGAATCCTACATGCCACCTCCGCAAAGCTTCGAGTCAATGATCGCCCGAGTATGAGGGCCGTGAGTATGAGGAGCATGGCACCGAGCGGTGTGAGGTTACCGTCTACATCGGAAAGAGTGAAGAGTTCCTCGACCTCACCGAAGCCTAGAGTGTGACCGCAACCGGGTTTAGCTTCACCGACACCTACCAGGTTGTGGCCCGCAAAGCCTTACGGTACCTCTGCCAGATCTATGAGGAGCCCATTGCCCGTACCCCCATGCGGTTCTTTCCACCTTTGGATAGGAACCGGCGGGCATGGAGGGCTCGCATGGAGGCTTTGCAAGGGCGGGATGCGCAAGAGGACAGTCCCACCATGGTGCACTTGACCACGTACCTGCTCGCTCTGGATGAGCAGTACGACCATCAAGCCTTGGAGCTGAGGGCGTGCCTTCGGCGCGCCGAGGAAGCCGAGGTCTTCAACCGGATGCTCCAGGTGCAGCTCACCGAAGCGCATGCCAACGCTGCAGCTGCTGAGAGCCGAGAGGCTACCATGGAGGAATCTCTGAAGGAGGCTGAAGATCGGCATGTCCATCAGCTGGGTGAGGCCTATCTGTTCACTAGGGCTAGGCGGAGGTCGCTGGTTGATGGAAGGCAGGATGCCCCGATCTTGGAAGGGATCCCTCTCCACCCGTCAGAGAGAAGAAGAACCGGTGATGCAGAACCGCCAGCACCTCCACCATCAGAAGTGTTAGAAGCAGAGCCCTTGATTCCTCTCACTCAGCCATTGCCACAAGAAGATGTAGAGTAGTTGCCTTGGGATGCTATACCCGTAGTAGTAGTGTTTTTCGTTGCTGTCCCCCGGTATTGTACTCTTACTTGTTGTTCGTCGTCCGTAGTTGTTGAGATCGTCTGACCGTAGGTGAATGCTATGTCGAGAATGGAGCCTGAATGCCTGTATGATGTACCCATATAAGACCGTTGGAACATGCATTTTATTAGTTAGCTATGTTTATTGCGTTCATCTACCTTAAAGTTTCAAGTAGATGTGCTTAAAGTTTTCAAGGGCGATATTAAGCGGGTTGCAAGAAAAGTTGCCATTCGGGACGCCAAAGTCGATCACCGTGATTAGATGTTATTGGACACCATGATCGACTAATTGTGGATGTCCCAATAGAACACTTGAATTTTTTTTAAATCAAATCTGCTGTTGGATTTGAATTCCTTATCCTGAGTTGTAAAAGGAACCCTTGTTGTTTGAATTTTTTCCCTTGTAATACTCCTCTTACTCGTGGTCTATGACCCCACCGCCTTTATGGCGTGTAAGTTGGTAATAGTTGCACGGTTTAAAAGCTTATGGTGCCGCGATGAAACCGAGAGCTCTCTCGTGGAACAAATTTGCCACATGTGACGCCGCTTTCAAGACGCATACCGGTATCGAGGTTTTTGACCACGTTACCTTTACCAAGTTACACACCACCGTATCGTTTTGTTTTAAAAATTTTCCTTGAAAATGTTTAGGTGTTCAAACGGAAAATCCACAACGGGTGATCTGTATGTTCTCTCAAGGTAAACAAGAGATGGTTTGGAGAAAGAAAGAATGATATGATCTAGGTTTACGAAAAAGACGGATGTGGTCAAGGAAGGAAAGCAAAAGAAGAATAGTAAAGGAAGGTTAGCAATGGACAGTCGGGAGTAATTGCAAAAGTCAGAGTGGACGTCTTGTCCCAAACCCTATTTTTAGTTGACCATGCTTTGCATGCTGGGTAATTTCGCTACGTGTCCTACGAACGTTGTCTGTATCGGGTCTTTAGCTCCCCGTTTTCGCGTGGCCGCGGCATCGTGCAGTGCTCGCCGTCTTTGTGCATTGTGCGTTGCTCCTTTTCCCCAGCATCCGGTCGGCTCTCGACTCTCACGCCTCGTCCCTCGTACCGGACCCCCCTTCCCTCTCTTTTCCTTCTTCTTTTGGTGACACGACCGCCCGCACGCCTGCCTCATCGAGTGGACCTCCCCCTTTTCTCCCCTTTATTTTTCCCCTGTCGTTCGCACAGGAAGCGCACCGTGTCCCCGACCTTATCTCCACAGCATGCACCATCTGTGTATCCCATTCCCGCCGCATCCACTTCCGGTGTGTTGCGCCCCAACTCCGTTCGTCTATATAAGATACCATTGGTCCTTGCTCTTCTTCTTCATCCCCATTCCTCTCACATTCACAGCAGAGCTACAAAATCTAGTTGTCGTTGTGAAGCTAGGTTCGGCAGTCTGAGGTCATAGTGTGATTTGAGAAGAAGGAAGGATCTGGTTCGGCGAAGAAGTTCGAGTTCCCTTTTGGTAGTCAATCTTAGGGTTCACGATGTTTTACTTCTCAGTCGACTGTTTCTAGATCTGTTGGTGCTACGCCATGTTTTGGATAATCATCTTCTTGTTGATTCTCCATTGTCCTCGTCTATCCCGACTTCTGGATTAAGTCTCGGTTGTATTAGGTCGCTCTTAACCATGTATTCCTAGATCTCCGTGTGGTAGTATTCAAGTCGTAATCCTTCGTAAATCCCGATCTACTGAATTGTAATCGCGTTTCCTCTCTTACGGTTCTTGCTTGAATCTCGGGACGAGATTCTTTTTAAAGGGTTGGTTGTAACACCCTAGTGTTACGATCTCGTTTAGCACATGATTTAGGCCTAAGCAAAAATTTCGTAACGAGTTTCTTGGATTTTGATTTAAAATGGATTCGACGCGATAAGCGAATCTTGTGTCTTAGTTCGTGGACTCAAATAAGCGTTCAAGTTAAATTACGCGATCGCGTAGAAATATTTAATAGTGTCTAAATAACTTGGTTCTAGTAAGTAAATGGCGAATGAATGGCTTGTTCTGTTGAATTGAACGTAAAAACAATGCTTATAAACAAAAATACGATATATATGACGGATATATAGTACTTAAGTAAAATTGAAGCATGATTTTGGTTGTATTTAAAATATAGAGTAACAAATCAGTATGTTTTAGCCGTGTTTAAAAATATAATGGTCGGCTTGTTAAATGAATAATTGAGAGTCGAAATAATAACGAAAAGTACATTGGTCTTTTAGCTCGCCTACCAACATCTTGAATTTTATTGCCATCTGTGACTTTGATCCACAATGGTCACTATGGTTTATGATCTCCTTAATTATGAGCTATGCATGCCTTTTTCACCATGAACACGATACTAGCCATATATCACATAGCAAGGCGGGCATGCACTATTGAAGCCTCCAAAGACCCTAGTCTAGAATGACGGGGAGACCAAAGACACGTAAGTGGTTGGAAATCGTATGCGAGAGCTAGCCTCTTGAACTCTCGCTAGTGTTTTCCTTGTCCTGGTTATCTTTCATCAGTTTTGAATATAATATGCTCAGTACGATGCTCGTGATGGACTGAGCTAGCTGGTCGGTCGCTGTTGTTTGCTTGCTGCCTTCGCGTCCCGTCGAGTGAGTCATCTCGTCCATGTCTCTCTGTTCTGCGTCGCTGGCACCGTGCTCTCGCTAGCCGACGCTGCCACGTTGTCCTCGCTCTGCCGCTTCTGCGCCGTGCGCTATCAATCTTTGAAGCTTACGCAGCGTGATTGTTGCGGTGTAGCGCCGCGTTGCCGTGTTCGGCTTCGCCTTTATGTTCTTTGCGCTTGTCTGCTGCCGCCTACCCGGCTTTTTGAGGAAGCCAGGCCGCTGCTCGCCTTGCTCACCATATCTCACGGTCTCTCCCGGATCCACCTCCGCGCTCTGCTGCTTGCGCACCGCCGTGGTCGGTCCCTTCCCCTTCTCCGCGCGCGCAAGTTCTCGACGCTGCCCTTCTTTCAATCTAACTTTGTGACCACATGCTCAGCGCTCCACGAGCACAGCGAACAGCCTTGCCCCCTCATGCTGCCCATTGCGTGGCGAGCCACAACCGCCTCGAGCACGAGTACGCCCATGCGCTCCTTGGCTGGATCGCGTCGACAAAGGCTGCCCTCACCACCGCCGTGCCGCACTTCGGTCTTGCGCGGGTCTCGCTCATTGCTCCGCCGCGTGCCTCGGGCCCAGCGTCGCAGCCGCCGCACACTCGGTCGGCGCCGCCGCTTCTTCCTTCCTCCTTCCTGCTGCCTGCATAGCATTTTTCTGGTATCATAGGCCACCGGGCCACATGCCATGCGGCTGTGCGCTGCGCAGACACGCCCAGCCATGCCTGCCGCCTCATGACCATTTTTCCATTGTTGTTGTTGCAGCCCCGGCCGGGATTGACCGCCGGGCCGTGTCCTCCTCTCTCAGGCGCTCTCTTCTTGGGAAGAAGCAAGGTGAGGATGGTATATATCCAAGCAAAAGAATTATACGGGTCCGTTTTGCTAAATACATGACTCCAAAGAAATAGTGCCAATGTCCTGCGGGTTTATTTCGAGAAAATACGAGGGCCTCGGTGCAATTTTTTTGGCAAAGCCGCCGTTATTAAGGCCACGGCGGGTGGGCTGGCTTCACTGCTGCATGCAGGTGGCGTATTCTGCTTCGCTTTCACACATTGGCTGCTGGCTGTTGTTGACCTTCTTCTTCCCTTTGGACCTTGATCCATTTCTTTGATTGGCCATCATGCCATGCTTATTATCGCCTGGTCCGCCACACCTGGGCCATCAAATTTTGGTCTTCTTGCATGTATTTGGGCCGTCAGCGCCACCACTTTGGGCTGCCCCGACCGCTTGGGCCGATTTGATAATCATTTGGTCAATTAGTTTATGGAGCAAACTCAGTAAAATCAATAGATAATTGTGTAGAAACCCAAAAATAGTGAAACCAGTTTTGTTTACGTAATAGTGTATTTTATTCGCATAGGTTCGGTATGTTTTTAGGGTTGCTCTAATTATTTTAAAATGCTTAATATTATTAAAAAGAGAACTTGTAGGAATTATTGTGATGAATTGGTAATATTGCTGAATCTGAAATTTGTACAGTAAGCTCCTAGCAATATTAGGTGTTCGCTGCAAGTTTTGTAACTCTAGAATAATTAGTTTGCTAAATAGATATTGATGTCCTATTGCGAATAAAGATTAAATTGATAGAATAAAATAAAGAAACACCGTTGATTTATATAACTAAAATAATTATTGGGAAATAACGCCTTATCGGACAACGTGTATATGTAGCCTAAGTACAGTCGTTGTTAGAACTAGCCCGTTAACTCGAGAGGCGTAAAGCGTATTTACACGAGTCACGATTTCAGTTGATTAATTACATCTTTGCATTGCATCGCATGCATATCATATAGGTACGATGATGGATCAACGGACCGATCGAAGGATGATTGGGAATCCGAAGATGATGCAATGAGTTTTCTATTCAGATGAGTGTGGATGATCTGAAGATGCAGCTACTAACTTTTAAATATATCTTACCCAGGCAAGCCCCGGTGCATAACCCCTACTTTCTGCAGTTTAAATTATATTTGTGCATTAAGTTTTAAGGAGTTGAATGAAACCCACTTGCATATATATATATCTTTATCCTATGAGTCTTACTAGTATAACAGGATCGTGTAGATTGCTATGCTACAGACTCCTAGGTAGAAGTCAGTGATTGCTGTCACTCATGAGATATAGGAAATATGCTACTATATGATTATCACCGGAATATATAAAATGGTGGAAAGGAAAAATGGTGACCCCAGGCGGGGATGTGGTTTGGGTATTGGTGGGTGTAAGAAGTTGTGTCGCCATGAGGCGGGTCATAGCTTGGTTACACCATTTTTCCCCGTCTGCCTGGGTTAAGGACCGATCGTTGCATATGACTCTGGGCAGGTCACAGACTTATTATCCCGAGCACATACTTGTGTATGGGCGCTTGGAAGACTTGTTGCTCTCTTGTCGCGGATCCGGCTCTTTCCGGACCGATCGTCGTCGTTTGTTTTTGGTGGAGGAGGTCCTTGCATCGCCTTTGAGTCCGGACTCGGGGCGGGGCTTGAGTCCCGGTTTGACGGGACACGGACACCGGGGACAGAGAGAGTGATGGGTTGGTCCCGCTTGTGCCCGGGTACAAGCGGGCGTGTGTTTTCGGGGTACCAAAATGGGGCATTGATTCATGAATCGCCGGGCTATCCCATGACGGCTTGTCTACTGGTTTAGCATCGTAGTAAGAACTGAAAGATGGAAGATGAAAGACGGACAAAGGTAATCGATTGCTTACCACCGCTTGAAAGTAGTAGCAGTGTGCTTACATAGAATGGTTAGTTAATGAACCAATGCGGCTATTAATGAAAATCGAATATAAGGACTCACGCTTAGTAATGCTTCCTGCAAATGCAACCCACAAGCCGATAGCCTTGCATATCCTTGGAGTCTTTTCTTTTCTCCCTGTCGGGGTAAGTCTTGGCTGAGTATAATTGAGTACTCAGGGGTTTTATTCCCCTCACTGCGGTGTAATGGTGGAGGCTTAAAACTTCTTGTGTGTGGATTTCTCCCGTGGGCTCGTAGAGGATTTCCTTTTCGTCATGCGATCGTAGTTTTTATTTATAACTCTCACCGAATGCTTTTATAAATGGAAGTTTAATATTATGTTGTCGTAGTCTATATGTCAATACTTCCTCATGTCATGTTTAGATATTTATTTCAGCTGTAACTCTATTCACATATTCCTATTCCGCTGTTCAAGTAAATTATTTATAACTCTGATAATATGATTTCATTCCTCTGTCATATTAATAAATATTATACTCTGATGTTGTATTAAAAGTGATGTAAGAAATGGTTACGAATGATGTAAGCTTTATTCTCTCATTTGTGATCCTGATGGCAAAAATGTGGATTTTCGGGTTCTCCTCTGGGGTGTGCCCGACGGAATCGAGTAATTTAGTGTTCTCCCTCGAGTGCTTAGTGTCTAATGGAAGACAAGCACTCCTGTGAGGCATTAAATTAGGCGGTTCTGCCACAGGTGGTATCAGAGCATAAATGAAGAAATGAAGCTTCCAAAACCTTTTCTAAACTAAAAATTTGACAACCCATTGTTGCAAAAAGTTAGGGCGTTTATATGCGAGTTATATAAGTGGCCCTATTACTATGGTTATGTATCCGTGATAGATGGCACTCAACTAACTTAGGTAGGCTTATTCAAGTTTTCTGCAGGTACACTGACTCGAGCATAGTCCGATAGTATCGCCTAGATTACAGGGAGAGAA
Source organism: Miscanthus lutarioriparius (assembly GCA_904845875.1). NCBI lineage: Eukaryota > Viridiplantae > Streptophyta > Magnoliopsida > Poales > Poaceae > Miscanthus > Miscanthus lutarioriparius. Next base: position 134,967,595 of record CAJGYO010000001.1, read on the forward strand.
CGATGTGCCAAAAATCTGAGAACGGTTGCCCTATATGTTGGCAACAGTGAAAGGACGTATAGGACGTGCATTCATGCATATCCCGTTGGTGCATTGTAGCGCTCGTATTGCTTGCAGATACGCCATCCATAGGTTTCACGAGTGTCGTATTGTGCACGTCTGACTCGTTCCTATTCTAGAGTTAGGTCTGCACTATGGCTTCGTGTTCCGCGTTCGCCCGTGGTTCACGTCGGTCATGACCCATGTCTCCCCATACCCCTTTCTGCGCTCTTGTCGGACCCTTGCCCTGTAGTCGTACTAGTCAGTAATGGCATCGCATGTCGCTCGCCTCGAACGCGCGGAAATTGGTCAATTCATCGTAGTGACCCCGCGAGGGTACCCTAGTGAACCGCGCCAGGACCACTGAATGCTCCGCCGTTATAAGTAGAGCCTGGCTTAGCCATTGGTACCACCACTCGGCGCACTTTAGCTCGCTTAGCTTTTCCTTTGAGCCAGCTTTTCGCTCAGCCTTCCTTGCAACCACCGCTAAAGATGGCAGGAGCCTGGGTTAGTACCTACTGCATGAACATTGAGGGTTTTCCCAGAATCCTACATGCCACCATGCAAAAGCTCGGAGTCAATGATCGCCCCGAGTATGAGGGCCGTGAGTATGAGGAGCATGGCACCGAGCGGTGTGAGGTTACCGTCTACATCGGAAAGAGTGAAGAGTTCCTCGACCTCACCGAAGCCTAGAGTGTGACCGCAACCGGGTTTAGCTTCACCGACACCTACCAGGTTGTGGCCCGCAAAGCCTTACGGTACCTCTGCCAGATCTATGAGGAGCCCATTGCCCGTACCCCCATGCGGTTCTTTCCACCTTTGGATAGGAACCGGCGGGCATGGAGGGCTCAGATGGAGGCTTTGCAAGGCGGGATGGATGCAAGAGGACAGTCCACCATGGTGCACTTGACCACGCACTGCCGCTCTGGGATGAGCAATCGACCATCAAGCCTTGAGCCGAGGGCGTGCCTTGGCCAGCCGAGAAAGCCGAGGTCTTCAACCGGATGCTCCAGTGCAACTCACTCAAGCGCATGCCAGTACTGCAGCACCGAGAGCCGAGAGGCTACCATGGAGGAATCTCTGAAGGAGGTCAAGATCGGCATGTCCATCACCGGGTGAGGCCTATCTGCTCACTAGGGCTAGGCGGAGGTCATTGGTTGATGGAAGGCGTGATGCCCCGATCTTGGAAGGATCCTCTCCACCCGTCGAGAGAAGAAGAACCGGTGATGCGTAACCGCCAAAGACCTCCACCATCGGAAGTGTTAGAAGCAGAGCCCTTGATTCCTCTCACTCAGCCATTGCCACAAGAAGATGTAGAGTAGTTGCCTTGGGATGCTATACCCGTAGTAGTAGTGTTTTTCGTTCTCGTCCCCTAGATTGTACTCTTACTTGTTGTTCGTCGTCCGTAGTTGTTGAGATCGTCTGAATCGTAGGTGAATGCTATGTCGAGAATGGAGCCCGAATGCCCGTATGATGTACCCATATAAGACCGTTGGAACATGCATTTTATTAGTTAGCTATGTTTATTGCGTTCATCTACCTTAAAGTTTCAGTTAGATGTGCTTAAAGTTTTCAAGGGCGATATTAAGCGGGTTGCAAGAAAAGTTGCCATTCAGGGCGCCAAAGATCATCGTGATTAGATGTTATTGGACACCGATCGACTAATTGTGGATGTCCCAATAGAACACTTGAATTTTTTTAAATCAAATCTGCCGTTGGATTTGAATTCCTTATCCTCAGTTGTAAAAGGAACCCTTGTTGTTTGAATTTTTTCCTTGTAATACTCCTCTTACTCGTGGGTCTATGACCCCACCGCCTTTATGGCGTGTAAGTTGGTAATAGTTGCTCGGTTAAAAGCTTATGGTGCCGCTGACGAAACCGAGAGCTCTCTCAGGAACAATTTGCCACATGTGACGCCGCTTCAAGACGCACCGGTATCGAGGTTTTTGACCACGCACCTTTACCAAGTTACACCGCCAGCATCGCTTTTTGTTTTAAAAATTTTCCCTTGAAAATGTTTAGGTGTTCAAACGGGAAAATCCACAACGGGGTGATACAGAAGTGTTCTCTCAAGGTAAACAAGAGATGGTTTGGAGAAAGAAAGAATGATATGATCTAGGTTTACAAAAAAGACGGATGTGGTCAAGGAAGGAAAGCAAAAGAAGAATAGTAAAGGAAGGTTAGCAATGGACAATGGGAGTAATTGCAAAAGTCGAGTGGACGCCTTGTCCCAAACCCTATTTTTAGTTGACCATGCTTTGCATGTTTGGTAATTTCATTGCGTGTCCCTCTGAACGTTGTCTCAGATCGGTCTTTAGCTCCCCGTTTTGGCGGGCTGCATGCATCGTCGCAAAGGTTTCGCCGCCTTTGTGCATTGTGCGTTGCTCCTTTTCCCAAAGATCCGGCTTCGGCTCTCGACTCTCACGCCTCGTCCCCTCGTCTGGGACCCCCCTTCCCTCTCTTTTCCTTCTTCTTTTGGTGACACGACCGCCTTGCCGCTTTGCCTCATCGAGTGGACCTCCCCCTTTTCTCCCCTTTATTTTTCCCCTGTCGTTCGCACAGGAAGCGCACCGTGTCCCCGACCTTATCTCCACAGCATGCACCGTCTGTGTATCCCATTCCCGCCGCATCCACTTCCAGTGTGTTGCGCCCCAACTCTGTTCGTCTATATAAGATACCATTGGTCCTTGCTCTTCTTCTTCATCCCCATTCCTCTCACATTCACAGCAGAGCTACAAAATCTAGTTGTCGTTGTGAAGCTAGGTTCGGCAGTCTGAGGTCATAGTGTGATTTGAGAAGAAGGAAGGATCTGTTCGTGAAAGAAGTTCGAGTTCCCTTTTGGTAGTCAATCTTAGGGTTCACGATGTTTTACTTCTCGATTCATTGTTTCTAGATCTCACTGGTGCTACGCCATGTTTTGGATAATCATCTTCTTGTTGATTCTCCATTGTCCTCGTCTATCCCGACTTCTGGATTAAGTCTCGGTTGTATTAGGTCGCTCTTAACCATGTATTCCTAGATCTCCGTGTGGTAGTATTCAAGTCGTGTAATCCTTCGTAATCCCGATCTACGAATTGTAATCGCGTTCCTCTCTTCCGGTTCTTGCTTGAATCTCGGGACGAGATTCTTTTTAAGGGGTTGGTTGTAACACCCCTAGTGTTACGATCTCGTTTAGCACGTTGATTTAGGCCTAAGCAAAATTTTAAATAACGAGTTTCTTGGATTTTTGATTTAAAATGGATTCGACGCGATAAGCGAATCTTGTGTCTTAGTTCGTGGACTCAAATAAACGTTCAAGTTAAATTACGCAGCTATAGAAATATTTAATAGTGTCTACGATAACTTGTTCTAGTAAGTAAATGGCGAATAATGGCTTGTTCTGTTGAATTGAACGTAAAAACAATGCTTATAAACAAAAATACGATATATGCGGATATATAGTACTTAAGTAAAATTCGGAGCATGATTTTGGTTGTATTTAAAATATAGAGTAACAAATCTGTAATGTTTTAGCCGTGTTTAAAAAATATAATGGTCGGCTTGTTAAATGAATAATTGAGAGCTGAAATAATAACGAAAGTACTCACCGGGTCTTTTAGCTCGCCTACCAACATCTTGAATTTTATTGCCACTGACTTTGATCCACGTGGTCACTATGGTTTATGATCTCCTTAATTATGAGCTATGCATGCCTTTGTCACCATGAACACGATACTAGCCATATATCACATAGCAAGGCGGGCATGCACTATTGAAGCCTCCAGTACCCCTAGTCTAGAATGACGGAGACCAAAGGACACGAAGTGGTTGGAAATCGTGCGGTTTGAGAGCTAGCCTCTTGAACTCTCGCTAGTGTTTTCCTTGTCCCGGTTATCTTTCATCGGTTTTGAATATAATATGCTCAAGACGATGCTCGTGATGGATCGAGCTAGGCGGTCGATCATTTGTTGTTTGCTTGCGCGCCTTGGCGTCCCGTCGAGTGAGTCATCTCGTCCATGTCTCTCTGTTTACGTGCGTCGGCACCGTGCTCTCGCTAGCCGACGCCGCCGTTGTCCTCGCTTCTGCCGCTACGCTGCCGCGCCGCTATCAATCGCCGAAGCTACGCCGTATCGTTGCCGGTGTAGCGCCGCGCCGTTGTTCGTTCGGCTCGACTTTGTTCTTTGCGCTTTTGTTTGTGCCGCCTACCCGGCTTTTTGAGGAAGCGTGCCGCCGCTCGCCTTTGCTCACCATATCTCACGGTCTCTCCGGATCCACCTCCAGCTCTGCTGCTTGCGCACCGCAGTGGCGGTCCCTTCCCTTCTCCGCTACAAGCAAGTTCTCGACAACGCCCTTCTTTCAATCTGCCGCCGTGATCACAGCTCTCACTCTGCAGGCACAGTAGAGCCCCCTGCCCCCACTGCCTTGCCATTGTGGCCGAGCCACAACCGCCCGAGCTCGAGTATCTGCCCATAGCCTCCCTGGCTGGATCGCGTCAACAAAGGCTGCCTCACTACCCACTGCAGTGCCGCACCACCACGGTGGTGCTGGTCTGCTCCATTGCCTCGCGCATGTGCCTCGGGCCCAGCGCGTCTTGCCGCCACTTTCGGTCGCCGCTTCTTCCTTCCTCCGCCAAGCAGCGCACGCGTGGCTGGTAATGTGGGCCACCACTGCCATCACATGTCATGCTGCTGCAGACACGGCCGGGCCTGGCCGAGCCACGCCTCAAGCCACGTTTTTTCCATTGTTGCTGCAGTGCAGCCCGGCCGGATTGACCGCGGCAGGTGCTCCCTCTGCTCCGTGCGCTCTCTTCTTGGGAAGAAGCAAGGTGAGGATGGTATATATCCAAGCAAAAGAATTATACGGGGTCCGTTTTGCTAAATACATGACTCCAGTAAATAGTGCCAATGTCCTGCGGGTTTATTTCGAGAAAATACGAGGGCCTCGGTGCAATTTTGGCAAAGCCGCCGTTGTTAAGGCCCACGGCCGGTGGGCTTGCTTTCCATGCATTGCACAGGTGGGCTTAACTTCGCTTGCTGGGTTGGCTATGCTGCTTTGGTCTTTGGTTCTTCTTCCCTTTGACCTTGATCCATTTCTTTGGCCATTCTGCATTCTGCCACCATACTCTTGAGCCACACACCCTGCGTGGTTTTGGCTTGTTCACTATTGTTGCCGTCGTCCGGCCTGCTACAGCACTTTGCATGGCTGCCCGACCGTTTGGGGCCGATTTGATAACTGCTGGTCAATTAGTTTATGGAGCAAACTCGTAAAATCAATAGATAATTGTGTAGAAACCCAAAAATAGTGAAACCAGTTTTGTTTACGTAATAGTGTATTTTATTCGCATAGGTTCGGTATGTTTTTAGGGTTGCTCTAATTATTTTAAAATGCTTAGTATTATTAAAAAGAGAACTTGTAGGAATTATTGTGATGAATTGGTAATATTGCTGAATCTGAAATTTGTACAGTAAGCTCCTAGCAATATTAGGTGTTCGCTGCAAGTTTTGTAACTCTGGAATAATTAGTTTGCTAAATAGATATTGATGTCCTATTGCGAATAAAGATTAAATTGATAGAATAAAATAAAGAAACACCGTTGATTTATATAACTAAAATAATTATTGGGAAATAACGCCTTATCGGACAACGTGTATATGTAGCCTAAGTACAGTCGTTGTTAGAACTAGCCCGTTAACTCGAGAGGCGTAAAGCGTATTTACACGAGTCACGATTTCAGTTGATTAATTACATCTTTGCATTGCATCGCATGCATATCATATAGGTACGATGATGGATCAACGGACCGATCGAAGGATGATTGGGAATCCGAAGATGATGCAATGAGTTTTCTATTCAGATGAGTGTGGATGATCTGAAGATGCAGCTACTAACTTTTAAATATATCTTACCCAGGCAAGCCCCGGTGCATAACCCCTACTTTCTGCAGTTTAAATTATATTTGTGCATTAAGTTTTAAGGAGTTGAATGAAACCCACTTGCATATATATATATCTTTATCCTATGAGTCTTACTAGTATGACAGGATCGTGTAGATTGCTATGCTACAGGACTCCGGTAGAAGTCGAGTGATTGCCTGTCACTCGCGAGATATAGGAAATATGCTACTATATGATTATCACCTGGAATATATAAAATGGTGGAAAGGAAAAATGGTGACCGGGCAGGGATGTGGTTTGGGTATTGGTGGGTGTAAGAAGTTGTGTCGCCGCGGAGGCGGGTCATAGCTTGGTTACACCATTTTTCCCTGTCTGGTCGGTTAAGGACCGATCGTTGCATATGACTCTGGGCAGGTCACAGACTTATTATCCCGAGCACATACTTGTGTATGGGCGCTTGGAAGACTTGTTGCTCTCTTGTCGCGGATCCGGCTCTTTCCGGACCGATTGTCGTGGTTTGTTTTGGTGGAGGAGGTCCTTGCATTGCACCGAGTCCGGGACTCGAGGCGGGGCTTGAGTCCCGGTTTGACGGGGGACACGGACACCGGGACAGAGAGTGATGGGTTGGTCCACTTGTGCCCGGGTACAAGCGGGCGTGTGTTTTCGGGTACCAAATTGGGGGCATTGATTCGCGAATCGCGGGCTATCCTAAGACGCTGACTTGTCTACTGTTTAGCATCGTAGTAAGAACTGAAAGATGGAAGATGAAAGACGGACAAAGGTAATCGATTGCTTACCACCGCTTGAAAGTAGCACAAAAGCACATAGAATGGTTAGTTAATGAACCAATGCGGCTATTAATGAAAATCGAATATAAGGACTCACGTTTAGTAATGCTTCCTGCAAATGCAACCCACAAGCCGGATAGCTTTGCATATCCTTGGAGTCTTTTCTTTTCTCTGTCGGGTAAGTCTTCTTGAGTATAATTGAGTACTCAGGTTTTATTCCCCATTGCGGTGTAACAATGTGGAGGCTTAAGTGACTCTTGTGTGTGGATTTCTCCCGTGGGCTCGGAGAGGATTTCCTTTACGTTGCGATCGTAGTTTTTATTTATAACTCTCACCAATGCTTTTATAAATGGAAGTTTAATATTATGTTGTCGTAGTCTATATGTCAATACTTCCTCATGTCATGTTTAGATATTTATTTCCGCTGTAACTCTATTCACATATTCCTATTCCGCTGTTCAAGTAAATTATTTATAACTCTGATAATATGATTTCATTCCGCTGTCATATTAATAAATATTATACTCTGATGTTGTATTAAAAGTGATGTAAGAAATGGTTACGAATGATGTAAGCTTTATTCTCTCATTTGTGATCCTGATGGCAAAAATGTGGATTTTCGGGTTCTCCTCTGGGGTGTGCCCGACGGAATCGAGTAATTTAGTGTTCTCCCTCGAGTGCTTAGTGTCTAATGGAAGACAAGCACTCCTGTGAGGCATTAAATTAGGCGGTTCTGCCACAGGAGTCCTCCTGCAAGAGCCCTCTCATGGCAGCATACTACCAGGAGGTTCGCAAGCTTGAAGACAAGTTTCGAGGGATTGAACTGCATCATGTCCCCCAAAAGGACAACGATGTCGTCGATTTTCTCACAAAATTGGCTGCCAGGCGGGTTCCGTCTCTAGATGGGGTCTTCATCAATGATCTCTACGACCCGTCTGCCCACGTTCTAGAGGATCCGATCCAAACACACTCCGACACCAATCTAGCACTCGGAGGTTCCGACCTCCCGACGTGCCCCAACCCCGACCAAGTGCTCGGGGGCTCTGACCTTGGTGCCTCCATGACAACATCGTTCCCCGATGTCGCTGTGGTGGCGCTCGATCAGGCTGACTGGAGAGCACCACTACTCGCCTACCTCCTCGAGGAGGTTCTCCCACCAGAAAGGACTAAAGCTCGATGAATCACTCGACAAGTCAAGACGTTCATCGCCATCGGTGACTAACTTTACAAGCGAAGTCCGTTGGGAGTACTCATGAAGTGCATCCCGACCGACCAAGGGAAACGGCTCCTCCTAGAGGTCCATGCTAGAATCTGCGGACATCACGTGTCTCCGAGGTCGCTGGTCGGAAAAGCCTTTTGCCAAGGTTTTTACCGGCCCACTGCACTGCGAGATGCATAGGAGGTTGTCTATAGGTGTGAAGGATGCCAGTTCTATGCTCGGCAAACTCATCTGCCGGCACAGGAGCTTCAGACCATCCCCATCACCTGACCATTCGCGGTCTGGGGCCTCGACATGGTCGGACCCCTCAAAAAGGCCCCGGGCGGCTTCACTCACCTACTTGTAGCGGTGGACAAATTCACCAAATGGATAGAGGCAAAGCCCATCACCCACATCCGTTCGGAAGAGGCGGTCAAGTTCTTCCTCAACATCATCTATCGGTTTGGTGTTTCAAACTGCATCATCACCGACCACGGAACAAACTTCACCAGGAAGAAGTTCCTAGACTTCTATGACGGATACAACATCAGGATCGATTAGGCCTCGGTCGGGCACCCGCGTACCATCGGTCAGGTCGAGCGGGCCAATGGCCTAGTCCTCCATGGACTCAAGCCCCGCATCTTCGACCGACTCAAGAAGTATGCCGGGCGATAGGTTGCAGAGGTTCCAGCGATCCTCTGGAGCCTAAGAACAACGCCAAACCTGTCCACAGGGTTCACCCCTTTTTTCCTCGCATATAGAATTGAAGCAGTGTTGCCCTCTGACCTCGATCACGATGCCCCGAGAGTAAAGGCCTTCGACCAAAACTGAGCCACGGAGGCTCAGCGGGATGCGGTTGACCTGCTCGAGGAGGCTCGTGAGAGGACCGTCATCCGCTCCGCTCGTTACCAACAAACTCTCTGTAGGTACCATGAAAGAAAAATCAGGGGGAGGGTCCTCGAGGTCGGTGACCTTGTACTCTAAAGGACCCAGTCAACCAAAGAGAAACATAAACTCTCTCCACCATGGGAAGGACCCTACACGGTGACCGAGGTGATCCGGTCGGGCACCTATCGGCTGAAGGATGGCAACGGCAACGTTCTCACCAACACATGGAACATCGAATAGTTTGTCGTTTCTTCCCTTAAAACTCGGTCTTACCATTCTCTTTCCATTCAACGTTTGCTCCTACAGCACCCCAGCCCGCGCACAATCGGCCTGGGTCACTCGGGGGCTCCATGGGGGTGCAATACCACCCTCCTCTTTTACTATTATATAGTAATACTTTTCGTCCAAACGAAAGGGCGTCGCCCAAACGAAAGGGCATTCCATTTCTTTGATTACCCTATGTAACTTGCGTTTTAACCTCCCGACCAATCGTACCCTGCCATGACCTACAGTTACGAGCAGCTGAGCCTCGCGGGCCACGCCTAGGTTCTTAAGGTTGCAACCAACAGGTCAACGAGACGGTGTGAAAAAGAAATGACAAAAAACAAAGCTACACTAGGGTAAAAACAAGGACGGATGGGACAAGCTTCCCCTCACGAGTGATTTCATCACAAAACGAACTTAGAATATTCACGAATGTAAAGCTGTTCACACGGGGCTCCTCCACGATCTCGTCTCTTACATGAACTGACTATTTTTACTCTAAACTCTATTATGGCCTCCTGGCGGCATCGGCTGTCGGTACGGTCGACAAGGACGAAGACAACTCGCTTCCGGTCGGGATAACGTTCGACTCTGTTGGGGGTAGGGCGACGCTCGCCTTCGACCTAGTCTCCACTCCCACCACAGGCTGGACGACATCTTTCTGGCGCACGTCTTCAGCCATGGACGAACGGTGAGCCTCCATCACCCACTGCGCGGTGACCTACTCGGCAACCATCTATGCATGTGGCACCAAACTCTCCCCCAGTGTATGGATTTTGTTTGTGCTCCACCCATCGGCGTATCCTTTGTAGATGGCCGTGAAGTCCAGATCGAGGTGATGGGTCGCCACCGAGGTCAGCACCCCTGTCGTTCCATAGAACATGCCATCGGAGATGAGCGCCCGAACTTTATTTGGGACCTCCGCCAGCTGGACGTCAGGCATACTAGTGCTCGGTCCCGACCCGAACACCTCGGAGACTACCACCTGTGTAATGTTGCGAATTTGGTCGAGCTCCCCCTCGAGAGCGCGTCGCTCCTCAAGGGACTAGGCTAGCGCCTCAGTGCCTCGGCCGACCGTTGCTTTGACCGTCTCCAGCTCTTGCTCTAAAGAGCCGATCTTTCCACCCAGTTCTGGAAAAAGACAACAAATTCAGAAGCAAAGAAAAGGAAAAATCAAGGTATCAACCGAGGGCGGAATAGGTACGTACCAAGGCAGGCGCTTTCGAGAATGGAGAGCTCTTCCTCTTGTTGGGTCACCCTCTCGAGCAGTCGAGCATTTGACTCCTCTACCTCGAGCATTTGCCCTCGGAGCGCAACCACTTCTTGTTCGGCGTCTGACCGGGCCTTTCGCTCCGCCTCCAGAGCCTCCAAGGACTTCTAAAGCGCCGTCTCTGTCTCTGCCAAGTGGACCTTCGCCGCGTCAAGTTCTCGTTCGGCAGCAGTCGCCCGCTCGACCACATGCAGCTCCACCACCCGTGCTCCCGTCGCCTCGGCCGCCCGGTCTTGGGACTCATGGCGGACGGACTCTAGTTGGTGCCTGAGCTCATTAACTCACCGCGACGCCATCGCTTCTTGCTCCATCCGACCATGCTCCTCCCGAAGAAATCGGGACTTACGGATCGACATCATCTCCAGATCCTATGAGACAAGAAGTAGGCAAGCTTAGACAACTATTGAAAGGCCAAGGAGTCAAGGACAACACCAAAAGCACAAAGAACTTACCTCTACAACGCGTGGTAGGTCGACTGTCATGGCCTGATGGACGAGCTCAACCCTCTCCAAGGCCTCCTTGAACCTCGCCTTGGTAAGGGCAAGATCGAACTCCATCGATAGTCCTCTCTCCCCGAGCAGGTGCCAGAGCTTCACCTCCTCCTCATCACGAAGGACGAACCGGGCCTTTCCCGGCTCGCCGGGGCAAGGCCACACCAGCTCATGGGTCGTCCCTGACCCGCTGGAAGATCCAGTCATCGTAGTATCATGCGACGTCCGGATCATCACCAACTCTCGGGACGGTGGGATGGCTGGTGGCTCCACCCCGGTATCTTCCTCGCCGGAGAAGGGGGTGTCCACCACCAGGACTCCATGGCTCACCGGCGGATGCACTACCTTCGCCTTGGCCACAGTTCCTCCCAACCCCTCTAGCTCTGACCAGGCGGGCGAACCTTGCGCTCCTCCGCTAGGCGAGGCAGGGAGCCCGGTTTCTCTCCTCTCCTCTGAAACTGTTGGGGAAGGGACCGCGAGAGTCACCTCCGACCCGACCCCCGCCGTCACCACGGGGATCGCCGCCATCACAACCGCCGTTATCGTGACCGTTTAGGAAGACGCAACCCCCAGTGGGGAAGGTCGCGTCGTCGCCAACCTACTTCCCTCGCCACTTGTCGTGACCCGCTGTAGGTTGGGTCTCCACTCTTCTCGCACGGGAGGCGGGGAAATTCAAAGTCCCGCCAGCCCTTGGCCACTGCTAAACAAATGCAGGTTAGTCACACTAAAAAACACAACTATGAGAACAAAAATGAGCATGAATGCATACCTAGACGAAAGCGGCAGAGCCCTGAAGCCCCGACCGGCAGACGACGAGCCAACCAGATGAGGACCACTAGCGGGTCGCCACCCGCGCCCCCTCGCATCGGCCGAGGGAGGGCCCGACCCGGCCGGTCCTCGATCGGCCCGCGAACGACCGTGACCGCCAGCTCGTGGTGAAACCACCAGAGCAACTGGCGGGGCATCCCCCCATTGGGGGTCGCGCACACACGCCGACCCCGAAGATGTAGGGGAACGATCACGTCCCCCCCGACCGACCAGCGTGCTCCACCACACTCGGAGCAGGGGGCACGAAGCCGACGACGCCTCCGAAGGGCACGACGACTATGCTCGCTTCGCCTCTCGTTCGAGGGCGGTGTCTTCACTCGCAGTGTGCTTCCTTGACTCTGGAATGTTGCCGTGCGTCTCCACATCACGCCCGCCACCAATGGACGCAACCATGGGCGCATGGTGCTCCACCGAGGTCACAACAGCGCCCCTAACTTCTTCGTCCTCCGAGGCACTTGTGTCGTCACCCATCTCCGTGGGCTTCTCTGACTCGAGCTCCGCCTCCATATCACTCCTACTCTCGCCCCCAGGACCCGTCGGTTGATCTCCTTCTCCTTATCGAACCTCTTCCGAGCCCTTTTGGCTTTCTTCTTCTTCTTGGCAAGCGCCTCCTCCCTCTAGGCAGCTTGCCGAGCCCTTTCGCCCCTCTCGGAAGATGCGGTCGTGATTTATAGCCCACAAGTCCCTTCAAAACGGGCAACTCGGAATCAATCAAAACATCAAAATAAGAAGGAAAAAGTCACAAAAAGGGGGGCATACCAAATTGGACAGCTTCGCGGCATGAAGGGGACCGGACGTCCCTTCGAGGGAGTCTTTATCCCTCAACTGCAGCACCCGATCGAGACGACTCCAGACTTCATCCTCTGGCAACTCCTCCAGTGACGCGCTGTTGGGATCCATCGGGCTAGAGTATTCCCACATCGGTCGTATTCTTTCCGCCAACGGGGCGACCCGACGACGGAAGAAGGTATGGAAGACCCGCAACCCGTTGAGGCCATGCTTCACAAGCCTCTGAAGCTCCGTCACGATAACCACTAACTTGTTCTGTCGACCGGCGGGACCCCACGACCAGCTTTCCCTCCTCTTCGGCTTTTTCGGTTGAATGTCGTGAATGGCGCTTCCACTGGGTTCCTGATGCAGAACCACTTACCGTGCCACCCCTGGTTGGAGTCATAGGGGGAGTACGCAGGGTAGGGGACCGACGGCCTCGGCTTCTTCTGCAAGGCGAATCCCCCAACCGGCGTGATTCTTTGCGGCTTCCCCTCGGACAGGGCTCGCCCACTGAAGATCCACCGGAAGAGGTCCACGTGCGGCTCCATCTCGAGGAAGGCCTCACAGACGATGATGAAGCCGGTGATGTGCAGTACCCCAGTCGGATTGAGGTGCTACAACTCCAGGCCCCACTCGTTGTGGAGCCTACGCAAGAACCAGTGCACGGGATAGCCAAGCCCACGCTCATGGAAGGCGAGGAAGGAGACGACCTCGTCGGCCCGGGGTTATAGAACAACTTCTCCTAGCACAGGAGCCCTCCAATGCGCCACCTCCTTCGATGGGAGCAGACCCTTCTCGGCGAAGGCGGGCAGCACCTCCCCATCCACGTTGGAAGGCCTCTAGTTCGACATCGTGCCTCGGATTTACAAACAAATCTGTGAGTTCTCCTCTCCCTCGCTCTACCCACCTCTCTCCTAGAAACCACCGCGGTACACGAACAAACTTGGTGAAAGGATGGAAGGAGGAACGACAGCGGTTGGAGGAAGGCAAAAGAACGGGAGGAAAATCCTCTCCCTTCCCCCTATTTAATGTGGAAAAGCGTGCGGCGAGACGTGGCCCTGGCTGATGGGAGGCGCCCTGCCTGATGAAACATCGCCGGGTTAGCGGGATGTGGCCTAGGCAGGGCCCACCACTACCATAGCCCAGGAGTGGGAAATAAGGCGCAACTGCACGCAAGCGATCCTCCGCCTTCCCAGGCAGGATTTGGAAGGGCCCACCAACGAAATCTCCATCGAGGAGAGGCCAACGGGTCACCCGAGTCGATTAGACGGCTTGGGCAGCTATCGAGAGACAGGTAAGGAGCAGCGGGATGCCTCATGCGGGTTATGCCGACCCCGTCACGAACGACGGACATGGATCACATTCGGACATATCCGATAGGAGCTCCCCAGACCCGTCACTCGAGCCATCGAGGTAACCTTACCAAACACCTTTTTTGTTTTCTAATGCATAATCATTCATTCATTCATTCTCATGCATGCATTCATACATTCATCCATACATCCAAGTATTGCATATGCAGTTGTTGCATCACAATGCTTCGCATTGTGTCATGAAGCGGTAATTGCCTCATTCGATATGAGCGACGACCGATCGAGGTTCGAAGGTCGACCCACAAAAGGCTTCAGGCCGCCTCGCATCAAACAGAGCCAGGGGAGAAAACACAGATGAGCCCTAGCAACCCTCGCCCGATCTGCTCAGAAGCGGACAGGGTCATCTCGACCTTCTCGTTCGATCCTGACCTCGAGCTATGCCCATAGAATCTCCAGCGAGGAGAGGCCAGCGGGCCACCTAAGTCGGTCTTTGGAATGGCTCGGGCATTTGTCGGGAGGTGGGTTAAGGAGCAGTGGAATGTCACATGAGGGCTATGCCGATCCCGTTACGAATGACGGACCCGAATTCCACTCGGACGTACCTGTTATTAAGCTCACCGAGCGCGTCACTCGAGCCATCGAGGCAAGCGATATTAGCTCAACCCCTTTGGTTGCGGAAACCACGGACGGGGTAACGCATGAAACTAGACCGACCCCTTGGCCGCGCGCCGACACTTGGGTTGACGCTCCGTCTCGCACGACCCCTCGGCCACGCCCGACACTTGGGGTTGGCGCTCCATCTCGCCTGACCCCTCGGCCGCGCCCGACACTTGGGTTGACGCTCCATCTCGCCCGATCCCTCGGCTGCGCCCAATACTTGGGTTGACGCTCCGTCTCACCCGCCCCCACGTCCGCGCCTGACACTTGGGTTGGCGCTCCATCTCGCCCGATCCCTCGACCGCGCCCGACACTTGGGTTGGCGCTCCATCTCGCCCGACCCCTCGGCCGCGCCTGACTGTTGGGGTTGGCACCCAACACTTGGGTTGGCGCTCCGTCTCGCCCGACCACCCGGTCACGCCCGACACTTGGGTTGACGCTCCATCTCGCCCGACCCCTCAGCCGCGCTCGACACTTGGGTTGGCGCTCCGTCTCGTCTGACCCCTCGGTCACGCCCGACACTTGGGTTGACGCTCCGTCTCGCCCGACCCCTCGGCCACGCCTGACACTTCGGGTTTGCGCTCCGTTTCATCCGACGGCGACCCACAATCTTACACCCAAAAGGGCTCGAGGGCTCCTGTCGGGTTCATAAACCCGAGGTCCCTAATGGACCCGCTTCCCAGCAAAAACTTGGCCCAGCAGATGGCGTAGCGACAACGCGCGCCTCCCGGCCCGGCCTAGATACCTAATGATAGACCGGGAGAACGATTCGGTCCCCGACCGGAAGGCCTGGCCAAGGTGGGGACATAGTCTGACTCTGACCTTCTTTTTCGACCGGGGATACGCTGAATCTCTGCTTGCAGCTTTTCCCTGACCGATACGGTCGGGGTCGACTAGGAACGACCGACCGGGGACACCTGCTCGGTAAGGGCTCGGGGATCAAGCGGAGCAGATAAGGTAAGCCGCTCAAGTCAAACTGCAATACCGAGGACCGTACCCTACCATATCCTACGCACCTGTAGGACGGTGTCACCAGGCCATGCCACATAGGCACTATGCAACCTTCCAGGTGTGTCAGAACCCAAATAGTATTGTAGGCGCCGATATTTGACATACTAGACGAACACGGTAGAGCCTGCCACATGCATCTGGACATAAAACAATATTGTGGGCGTCGACAATCGTCTCGTACTCGACAGCGTGGGCAACAAGACTAGGTAGCACACGTATACATTCTCTCTCTTTCTCTGACTTGTAAGAGTCCATCCCCTTCGACTATAAAACGGGATGAGCACTCTCCTAAAAAGTGAGATCTGGCTATTCTGACGCTGGCTATTTCTGGCTCTCCTCAAAAAAGAAAAGCTGGACGATTCAAGTACTCGAGGACCCAAGAACTCGAATAGCTCAATAGCTCTAAAACTCTAAACCTTCACAGAGCATACGCTCCAATACTTAGCGCACGTTAGAGGCCCTGTCACTCTCGGCCCTTCGGTTCAGAGTTCGACCGGGCCTTTAACACCCATCTTCTAATTCCTACTCGTTTATAACCCCACAACAAACTTCGAGCACCTGGACTTAGGAATAAAGTCTCCGACCGACTAAAACTGGACGTAGGACACGTTGTCTGAACCAGTATAAATCATGTGTCATTGAGTGTTAGGCCACATCCGATTACAACACACGGTAAAACTACAAATATTTACTTGTTGGTCATTTTTTGCACCGACAACAGTACTCTCAGAATTTATTTGAATTTGCAATTCATAGAATTTGTTTGGGGGTTTTGTGTTTCATAGAAATTTTATGTTCTTTGTACTTTGTTTTTTTATTTGATTTGCTTGGTTCATGCAATGTCCTCATATTATTTTTTATTTTTGCAATCCATAGAAATTTTTAGTTCTTTGTACTTTGATTTTTTTTGATTTCTTTGTATTTGTAATAATTTTTTTATATTATGTTTATTTGTTCTTGTTTTTCTTTGTCCTAATTCATGGTGGATGTAGGTGTTGCATAATCTGAGTGGTATTAATGTTTGTTTCACACGAATTTAGCTTGTTTTAATTTTCGAGTGATTTAGCCTTTATGATTACTCGTGTGACCATAGGTCTCCAGTCACTCAGATTTTCATTTTTGTTTCATTTTTGTAATTTGTTTCCTCAAATTGCTTGAGTGATCGGAGAGAATAGATCACTTGAGTTCCAGATAGACAGATCCTTAAATTTAAACAAAGTATGGACCCAAGATAAAGTGGATTCAAGCATCAATGTAAGACAATATTACGACAACTCCAAAATAATGACGCCAGTATTAGCAGAACAGATAGGTCCGAAACTGGCAGGTTATAACACAACCACTTTGTTAGGGCCTTGTTTAGATGAGTGTTAGGAATCAGAATTTGACATTGTAGCACTTTCGTTTGTATTTGACAATTATTGTTCAATCATGACTTAATTAGGCTTAAAAGATTCGTCTCGTAATTTACAATCAAATTGTGTAATTAGTTATTTTTTATCTACATTTAATACTTTATACATGTGTCAAAGATTTGATGTGACGGAGAGAGAGTGAAAAAACTTGAAATCTAAACAAGGCCTAGTACTCCTATTAAATAGGATTCTAACTGCTCACTCCGCATGTGCTGCTCATAGCATATAAGGGCGTGTTTGAGCATGCAATATATTTTAGGAAAAAGTTCACATTACCTCCTTTAATTTTCGTGAAAATTCGTTTTTCCTCCTTGAATTCTAAAACCGGGTAAAATACCTCCCTCAACTTTTAAAACCGTTCATCTTACCTCCCTGGCTCTCATATAAGCAGTTTTGAAGGCGGTTTTGTCTTTTTCTTTTTATTTATTTCGGTTGAATCTTTGAAAAATCATAGTAAATCACAGAAAGATCATAAAATGAAAAATCCAATTTTGTTGGACTCCACATGAGTAGATCTACACAGTGAACATATAATATGATATGTTTTAGTACAAAGTTTTTGTTGTGGCTTTAGATCTATGTTTTTCTGTAATTAATTGTAATAATTTACAGTTGCAGTTTTCTATGATCTAATTGTGACGAAATTTTTATGGTGGACTAATTATTGTATAATTGAATTATAGTAAAAATTTTATACTCATTGGATCATGTATAGCTTAGTTATAGATTTATTTATATTTAATAAGCATAAACCTAAATAAAATCTATAACTAAGTTATACATGATCCAATGAGTATAGAATTTTTACTATAGTTTAAACATATAATAATTAGTCCACCATAAAAATTTCACCACAATTGGACCATAGAAACTACAGCTATGAATTATTCCATTTAATTAAAAAAATAAATCTAAAGGTACAACAAAAACTTTGTACTAAAGTATACCATATTATATGTTTACTGTGTAGATCTACTCATGTGGAGTCCAACAAAATTAGATTTTCTATTTTATGATTTTTCTGTGATTTACTATGATTTTTTAAAAATTTTGCCAAAATAAATAAAAAAGATAAAATCGCCTTCAAAACTGCTTATAACCAGGCCAGATGAATAGTTTTAAAAGTTGAGGGAGGTATTTTGTCCGGTTTTAGAGTTTAGAGAAGAAAAACAAAATTTTACAAAAGTTGAGAGATGTAACGTGGACTTTTTCTACACTTTACATTTACAAAACCATTTAGATCTTCTCTTGGAATGGCTCTAAAAGGGGTCATCCAAGCGGGCCCTTACTGCAGCCCATCATCAGCCTTCCAGGATCGGGCTAAGAGCCATACAGCTACCCGGCCGCAGTGGCCGAGACGGAAGCCCAACCCGCTCGCACGCACGCACGCGCGACTCGAGGCCATCGCCCTCCTTCGCCCGCAGGCCTCACCCTTCCTCCGTCCCTCCAGATCGAACCAAAGAGGAGGCAGCAACCACCGCACGCCACTGCGGCGCCAGGAGCTCGCAGAAGCACCGCCCCGCGAGAGGGAGGCCAGAGCAAGGAGGAGATCCGGCGGCAGAGCAGGTCGGTCGGAGATGGGAGTCCCGGCGTTCTACCGGTGGCTGGCGGACCGCTACCCGCTGACGGTGTCGGACGCGGAGGAGGAGGAGCCCGTGGAGCTCGAGCCCGGCGCCTTCGTCCCCGTTGACCTACGCCGCCCCAACCCGAACGGCCTCGAGTTCGACAACCTCTACCTCGACATGAATGGCATCATCCACCCCTGCTTACACCCCGAGGGCCGGGTACGCATTCAATCCTGCTCGTTCGATTCCGGCCCCCGAACCCCTACCCAGTGTTTGCTTAGCTCTCGATCTCACGGCCTCGGTTTTCCTCCCTGCAGCCTGCGCCCACCACTTACGACGAGGTGTTCAAGTCGATTTTGATTACATCGACCACCTCTTCGGCCTCGTCCGCCCCAGGAAGCTCCTCTACATGGCCATTGGTGAGTCACTACTACAGTGCCGCTACTTTGTCACGTAGATGATGTTGCCCTGAGTAACAAGGCTTGTTCAATTTTTGTCACGTAGACGGTGTTGCTCCAAGGGCAAAGATGAATCAGCAGAGGTCCAGGCGATTCCGGGCTGCTAAGGACGCAGCTGATGCGGTAAGGCTACAGCTGTTGTGGTTGTTTGGCTTGAGCAGGTGGTGGCAGATGTTCTCTCATGTTGCGTTTACTTTGCTAGGCAGTGGAGGAGGAGAGGCTGAGGAAGGAGTTTGAGGCAGAGGGTAGGACTCTAGCCCAGAAGGAGAAGTCGGAGGCAATCGACTCCAATGTCATTACTCCAGGGACGCAGTTCATGTTTGTACTATCTACGGCGCTTCAGTACTACATACAGTTGAGGCTGAATCACACGCTTGGATGGCAGTCTGCCAAGGTGTTTACTATGCTGGTTTGGAATTATAAATTTGTTTTCAATCCTAGTTAGGTATTAACCGAGATGTGCACTGTGTGTATTTTTCAAGATAATATTGTCTGATTCCAATGTCCCTGGAGAGGGAGAGCACAAAATTATGTCATACATCCGCCTGCAGCGTAATCTTCCTGGCTTTGATCCCAATACGCCGCCATTGCTTATATGGCCTGGTAAGTTTACTTCATTTTTAAACTACTAGTGGTTTCTGTTTAAGCTAAATCTGTTACGTTACCCACTCTATTCTCCAGGATGCTGATTTGATTATGCTTGCTCTAGCAAATCACGAGATCCACTTCTCAATTTTAAGAGAGGTAAAACTTCTTATTGTTCTTTGTTGGAAAGTATATTTATACACATCTAGCTAGGGCCAAGTTCTGGACTCTAATTTTGTCATCTACATGGTAAATTAGGAGTAATCCTGTAATTACAATTTCAATGTTGGTCCTCGCCTCTCACTGCATGTAAGCAACTTGCTTACCTCACACACACACTCTCACTCACTATGGCTAGAGGTAGAAGAAGGGGTTGAGCTCAAACACACACAACACAAGCACCAGCGTTGACCGTAGCTCTG
This sequence comes from Miscanthus lutarioriparius, assembly GCA_904845875.1. Lineage (NCBI taxonomy): Eukaryota > Viridiplantae > Streptophyta > Magnoliopsida > Poales > Poaceae > Miscanthus > Miscanthus lutarioriparius. Next base: position 134,987,431 of record CAJGYO010000001.1, read on the forward strand.
CTCTTTTGGTATGTGGCAACCGAATCCGCCTTTTCTCATTGCATAGTGGTAGAATATATACAACTCATGTACCAACTATAAGGTACACATGAGCATGGCCGAAAGTACACATTAACTACTCCTAGTACTACAAGTACCTTGCTTAGATCAGCCCACTACCAACATGGCTGATGTAGTTTCTACCAACTACTAGTACTAAACGGCCTAATGCCTTACAAGCTACAAAGACTAGAGAATGGATGTACCATGTTTGACTAGTTCCTAATCCTAATCTGCAAGAAAAGAGAGATTGGGGCAAAGCAGATTATGTCTTACAATTCTTCCCATAATCCTGCTTTGCTAACCGTAAGCCTTGACCTCATCCATGCCAATCATCTTCCTCGGCTCCATGAACCGCAGCGCCCGAAAGTGACTTGGTGAGGATGTCGTGAGTCGTCTGCCGGTCTCGACAAACTCGATGACGATCGCCCTCCATCGATGTAGTCCCGGAGGAAGTGGAACTTGATGTCAATGTGCTTGCTCGGTCGTGGAGGATGTGGTTCTTGGCGAGGGCAATGGAGGGTGATTGTCCACCATCGAGTGGGCGGAGAGCTTCCTCGGCAGTCGGCTCGCCAAGAACCGACGACGCCTAGACTTAGACAAACTTAGCACGTCATTGTGGTCACTGCGGACGTACTCGCGCTCACGCCGACAAATACACAATCTTCGCTTCAACATTGCCACCGTAGATGAAATTTGCTCCAAGAAAGACAAGCACACCAGAGGTGCTCCGTCGCCTGTCGATGTCGCCCGCCATGTTCAAGGCCGAAAATGAAGGAGCTCTCGGCCACCTTCCTTTGCCTTGGGGGGTGCCTCACCGAAGACCGTGAGCCGCAGCCCACCCTTGCCGCCACTCTTGGGGAAGATGATCGCTTGATCGAGCGACACCTTGACGTAGAGCAACAGCCTCTTCATTGCCGTCTAGTGGTCTTCACGCGGGTCCTCCATGAAATGGTTGACATCCAACCGCGAACGCAATGTCCGGCCGGGTATGAGTGAGGTAGCGCGTCGCGCCCACCTTCGCAGCGGTCTTGTGTTTGTTTGCTCGCCTTCTCTGCCGCTCCTCCATCGGAAGTCGCGCGACGGCTTGCACTCGCCATGCCGTCGCTTTCGGCGACTTTTCTCCGCATAGGCTCGCTGCCCGTGGAGATGCTCTCCTTCCTTGCTTCACCTCGATGCCGAGGTAGTAGTAGGAGCGCGCGTCGAGATCGCTCATCTTGAACCGAGTACGCCATCTCGCTTTGAATTGATCGATGTCCTCCGCACGCGCACCGGTGGCAATCAAGTCATCCACGCATACGCCCGCCACCGAGCTCCTCCTCCTTCCCCGCCGCCGCGTGTCTGCAGTAGCGTGTTACGTGGCGCCGCGAGTGAACCCATGCTTTCGCCCAAGGTGGCGTCGAGCTTGGCGTTCCACGCCCGAGAGGGCTCGCCGGCCTGTAGCGCGCCTTGCACGCCTTTTGAGCACCTTGTGCTCGGCGCCCTTTGACGGCGGGTTTGAAGCTTGCTTGACGAAAGACTGTCTCGTGAGCTTGCCGTTGAGGAACGCAGACTTGACGTCGAGGTGGTGGACGCGCCAATCCTTCGCTGCTGCCATGGCCAACAGCAAGCGAACGAACTCCATGCGCGCCACCGGAGCGATGACTTCCTCGAAGTCGATGCCCTCGCGTTGGCGGTTACCGCGACGACAGCCGAGCCTTGTACTTTGACAATGGCGCCAAGGCCGTCTCCGCTTCACCTTGTAGACCCACTTCAACCCAATCGGCCTGCGGCCTTTCATCGGTGGATCCACCAGCTCCCATGTCCCATTGTCCTCGATCGCCCTTATCTCCTCCAACATCGTCCGACGCCAATTGGCGTCGCGTTCAGCCACTGTGAACGTCGGCGGCTCTTCAGCGCTGACAATGTTGTCCACCCGCCTGAACCGAACCTCCTCGCCATCATGGAAAGCATCCACGAACTCGTCGATGTCGGTGGCTGGTGATGCGAACTCATGGGGGGGTGTCCCTGTCTTTGTCGTCGCGGGGACTGTGTAGTGGAGGTGAATGCGCCGCTGCCGGTGGAGATCGCTCTCTAGCAAAGACGACCGCTTCCAGCGCCATCATCTCCTCCTCCTTGGATCACCAGGTGCTCGACAGCAAATGTACTGCTGACACCAGTAGCTTCCCCGGCGCCTTGATCCTCCCAATCCCAAGCAGCCATCTTGTCGAACACTACATCCCTAGAGACCACCACCTTGCCTCCCTTGGGATCATAGAGCCGATAGGCCTTGCTGCCCTCCTCATAGCCCAACAGCACCATGGGCGTGCTTCTGTCCTCCAGCTTGCCGAGGTGGGGCTTTGTGTTCTTGACATGGCCAATGCAGCCAAATGTCCTGAGGAAGGACACATTCGGCTTGCGTCCATGCCAAGCCTTGAACGGCGTCTTGCCCTTCAGGGCCTTGGTGGGCGCGCGGTTGAGGATGAACACCGCCGTGGTCACCGCCTCTCCCCAGAACTCCGCCGGCATCTTATTAACCTTCAGCATCGACCTCGCCATGTCGACCACCGTCTAATTGCGCCTTTCCACCACGCCATTCTGCTGCGGCGTGTACGGCGCGGTGTGGTGGCGCACCACACCTTGATCCGCGCAGTACGCTGCAAACTCTATAGAGGTGAATTCGCCACGCGATCGATCCATCAAGACGCGCAGCCTTCTTGCCGCCTCTCGCGTCTCACAAGACGCCTTGAACTTCTTGACCGCCTCGCCGCCTCATTCTTCTTTGGTCGAAGCTGCGACCACATGAACCGTGCAGTCATCCACCAGCAAGATGAAGTACTTGCGGCCTCCATGCGTCATCCGGCGTGATCGGCCCACGAGATCACCATGGACCGGCTCGAGGGCCTCGCGCCAGCGATATTGCATAACAACAACCTCCTTTGCTTCCCAATAGCGGTACATCACACACGGCTCGTCGGCGTTCTCGATGTGAGGCAGCCAGTCACCATCTCTAGCCAACCAAGAGCGTCGGTCGAGATGGCCATCTGCAAGGCATGCCACGCCCACGGCTCCTCCTCCGTGCGCCGTGTGCGACCAGAGCGGATGGGCTGCTCCACCTTCAAGTCGAGTAGGTACAGCTGGTTCCGGGATTTCTTCACCTTGGCGAGATCGGTTGCTCCGGTCCCCGATCCCGAGGATCGAGACCTCACTGCTGCGGCTCGTCCAAATGCCGATCTTGATGATGTTCGGCCTTGGTTGGGGATGTAGTAGACGTCTGTCAGCGTGTGGTGCTCGCCGTTTTGGCACCGGAAAATGATGGTGCCGCGCCCTCGGATCACCACCCTTGAGCCGTCACCAAACCTCACTGTCCCGGTCACGTTGCCGTCGAGCTCGGAGAAGGCCGCCTTGGAACCCGTCATGTGGTTCTTTGGCCGCCGAGTCCAGAATACCACACGCTCTCGCCACGCCCCCACACGTCCGAGGTGGACTTGGGCGCGCGGCTCGTCGAGGTTGACAGCCTTCAGAGCCTTCCCATGCTCCTCCACCGCTATCACCTCTCCTTCTCCTTGGCCTCAACGTCGCAGCAAAGGTTACGCGAGCGTTGCCATCAGGAGAGTGGCCTCATCATCATCATCATCATCAACCTGCGCCAAATGAGCCTCGGCCTTCTCCTGCTTTGCGATTTGGGCACTCCTTTGCCCAATGGCCTGTCTTCCCGCAATGCTGGCAAGCGTTGGGGTCGATCTTCTTCTTCTTCTTCTCCGAAGAAGCCTTGCCGCGGCGCTTGCCGTCGCCACCGCGGCTGGAAGAGGCTTCCCCAGACTTCTTCTCCTTCATCCGGGCAGCCCACTCCTCTGTCAGCAGCAGCTTGCCGCTGTCCGTCGCTGCTGTGGCCTGCTCCATGCGCTCGTCCACCGACCGCAGACGGCCAGTCACATCCTCAATAGTGAGGGTGGACATGTCCAGCATCGTCTCTATGGAGAGAGCGATCTGGATGTACTTCGCCGGCACGGAGTGGAGGTACTTGGAGACCGCCTCTTCTTCGTCGATGGTGACGCCGTGGCTCCCTAGCTTGCTGATGAGCAACTGCAGGCGGAGGGAGAAGTCCTCCACCGACTCACCATCCTTAAACTTGAGGTTGGCGTACTCCTGCTTCAGCAGCTGGGCCGTCGCCTTCTTTGTGCGATCGGAGTCGACGCGCATCGCTGCAATGGCCTCCCACGCCTCCTTAGCAGACTTCTTCGCCCCAACGGCTCCCGGTACTCCGCAGGCACAACAGCGAGGATGGCCTCCAGCGCTGACATGTCGTCTTCTTCGTTGTCGGTGCCCTTGTCAATGGCATTCCAGAGCCGTCGGGCTCTGACCTTGACCTTCATGGTCACCGTCCACTCGCCATAGTTGTGCGAGTCAGCGTCGGCCAACTGGTGCTGCTGACCTCCCGCACCGTGCGCACAACGACCTCATGTCGTGGCTGGGCAACCCCAACAGCACTGCCGCCTCCCGCAGCTCAGCTGCTGTCAACGAGCCCGGTGCCATCGCCGGCGATTAGTCCGGCGACGCAGGCGAACCTGTACGGCTCCAATATCACTTGTTGGTCCCTCGCCTCCCTGCACACAGGTAAGCAACTTGCTTACCAGCACACACACTCACTCACTATGGCTAGAAGGGGTTGAGCTCAAGCACACACACAACACAAGCACCAGCGCTGGCCAGAGCTCTGCTCTTTTGGTTTGTGGCAACTGAACTGCCTTTTCTCATTGCATAGTGGTAGAATATATACAACACATGTACCAACTATAAGGTACACATGAGCATGGCCGAGTACAGCCCCAACTACTCCTAGTACTACAAGTACCTAGCTTAGATCAGCCCACTACCAACATGGCTGATGTAGTTTCTACCAATTACTAGTACTAGATGGCCTAATGCCTTACAAGCTACAGCACTAGAGAATGGACAGCCATGCTGACCAGTTCCTAATCCTAATCTGCAGCAAAGAGAGAATTGGGGAGCAGCAGATTATGTCTTACATTCAACTGACTTTACAGGTGATCTCCATGCCAGGGCAACAAGAAAAATGTTTTCTTTGTGGTCAAGTTGGGCATTTGGCTGCTGAATGCAGAGGTCCTAGTCAGCCTGATAATTCTGTGGAGCTACCTCCTATTCATAAAAAGAAGTACCAGGTACTCTGAAACTATATAACCGTTTTGATCCAGTAAATTTGCTTCAGATGTGTTGTTTGTAATTCATCTTTTACTCTTGTTGATGTTGATTCACTGTGTGAATATTTTCCTGTTGACAGTTTCTTAACATATGGGTGTTGCGTGAATACCTGGCAAAGGATCTGGAAATTGTAGATGCTCCCTTCAAGATAAACTTCGAACGTCTTATTGATGATTTTGTGTTTATGTGTTTCTTTGTTGGCAATGACTTTCTTCCTCACATGCCAACTTTGGAAATTCGGGAGGTGTGTTGATCGAAAGCATTCATTATATTTTTATGTGCTTTATTTTACTTGCAAGATGATTTGTTCATAAGTCATAACTGTGATTAATTGCCAACTGTATTCTGTAGGGTGCCATTAATCTTCTCATGAGTATCTACAGGTCGGAGTTCACATCAATGGGTGGTTACCTAACTGATGGGGGTGAGGTAAGGTTTGTCAGATGCAAATTCTTGTATTGTTTGAACTTTGAAGCCATGCAATTGCAACATTTTTTGTGACGGCAAATACTTATACTTACAAAATGTACAAAACTAATCCTGTAGTCAGCTTTATAGTGAACTATTTGCTTTCTTTAACCTTGTCATACACACTATGATGTTTGATATATTAATAGTGTATAATCATACTACTATTTAGGGAAACCAATTTAGATAGGAATTCTCTCTTCATGGTTATCCTGTCATCTGTTTTGTGTCAGAATGTTAACACTACATAAGCTAAATGGTACCAATCCCATCAATTTGCAAATTTGGTATTATGTAACCATATTGGTTTAAAATGCAGCAAATTTGGTATTATGTACATATTGGTATAAAATGCAATGTGTGGAATATGGTTGGTAGGATCCAGTGAATTACAGAAATCATAGTAACATTACTCAAGTTGACTGTAGACCAAATTGAACTTCATACCCATTTTCGCCTGATGAGTTATGGGATTGGGACCTATGAACATTTGCTATTGTACCATTGCCTGTGAAAAAGAAACTGTTTCTAGAATGTAGGAAGATGGATCCGATATTTTTACTAAAGTACCAGGTGGCTTTACTGTGTTTGGCAAGTATGTTTGTTACGGTTCGTCATACATCATCTGTGGTTGAATGTTCCTTCCTTGTTTAGTCTGCCCCTCTGGATATCATGCTGCTCAATAGCATACATGCATAAGATAGTTCATTATGCCCACCACTTGACAATTTAAGCCATTTGGGAGAAAGCCCCTCTTCATTCTCTGATGTAATGCTCAGATCAAGTGTTCACAAGTGGAAGTTTGGTTTATGATGACTCATAAAATCATAAGTAAAACCTTCGATCTCATCATTCAGCAGTAGTTGATGCTTTGCCGAATGCACGGATTTCCTTTTTTTTTCTTTTACATGGGGTCAAGGCCTGAACTCTTGACATTTTCTCCATTCTGATGAAAAGGTTATATTGGACCGAGTGGAACATTTCATCCAGTCTGTTGCGGTCAATGAAGAACAAATTTTCCAGAAACGGGCACGCATTCAACAGGTAATTCCTAGCTGGTCTTCATCCAATGTCTTTATTGATTTCTGTATTCCTACATATACTTTATGCATGCAAATATATGATCATCGTGAAGATTGTGAAATCATTTTATAGTGAGATTATGTTACTTCAGTGATTCTAATAATCTTTGTAGGCCAATCATATTATGCTATAATGATATGTTATTGTGCAACTTCATTTTTTAACATGATATGAGCATGTTAAGATGCCATAGCGTTGATGCCTTTTAAAAAATGACTAATTCCTTTTCAGTGAACTTCTCAATTGGAATGAATTTCAATTCCCACTTGAGTATACATTTCCAAATAATTTGAAAATTTATGCCGTTTGAACCTTACTGTATGTGTTAATACTTAAATGTACAACCACAAAAGCTTGTTAGTTAGATCTTTGCATTGATATTGCTATCTTGGAAGACAAATTAACTTCTGATTGCTAAACTGCAGGCACTTGAGAACAATGAAGAGAAGCATAGAATACAGAGAGAGAATTCTGAGGAGAATCAATATGTGGATAAGGTCTATTTTTTGTCCTGTGAACTGTCTGAATATGTTTGTTCAGTAATGTCCGATGTCTCTAATAACTGTAAGGAAGTATTAAAATCGTTGGTTGCCCCTTGTTCTATTTCTTCCTTCAGGTAAAGTTAGGAGAGCCAGGATACAGGGAGCGTTATTATGCTGAGAAGTTTAAAGAAGAGGCGGAGTCAAAACCCATTGATCAAGTTCGGAGAGATGTTGTGAGTTTTCTTGCCAGACACCATTTTGATTTGTGGAATCGCAGCAACTTCTAACTCAATGCCTAAATGTTACCGCTGAAAAATTGACAGTGGATATATGAAAAGGTTTGCCAGATAATAAATACCCAACAACCAGGTTCTGAATGTTGCCCCTTGACAACATAAACAGCTACAACTTACACTTACTAACTGGACTAATATTGATGGTTTTGCGTTGGAAATAGTTATGGACTTGAGTCCACCATCGAGATGCCTCTTTTGGCCTCGCAACAATAGTCTACATTTCCTAACACTTCACAGGCAACAGTCAGCCAGCTGTTTTGACATGTTTGTTGCATGATCAATTTGCCCAATATGCTAATATGGTTGATCTGGCTTTGCTTAGGGCAAAAACTTGACTTGATTTAAATGCTTTTAGTTTGGTTTTGTGAGTTGGTCTCAACCTACTATAAATTATTCACGCCCAAAGCGATTTTGGATTTTTTATTTCTATCTATCTTGTTTAAAAATACTGGTCCCAAGTCAGGGGAAAGGAGGGTCATGACTCATGAGGCTGGACGAGCCGTACTAAAAATCCAGCCACCAGATGAAACCCAAATAAAAGATTGTAGTAGCATGCAAAGTGAATTTACATTTAACAATCGGCATACCAGAGCCATGGCCTACTTACAGCTCCTTTTTTTTAAAAAAAAAAACCACAATCCTTTTTTTTGGTTCATGTTGGGTTTAATCTCTAACCTACCCCAACTTGTTTGGGATAAAGGCTTTGTTGTTGTTTTAATGTTTTCTTTCATTCTGTGGTAGGAATAGGTGGTATGGTTGCCATTTGCTGTCAATTGGTCTCATTTGTCTTTATTTGTCTATTATCTATGCATATTTCAGGTCCAGAAATACGTGGAAGGTCTTTGTTGGGTTATGAGATACTACTATCAAGGTGTTTGTTCATGGCAGTGGTAGGTAAATATTGACCGTCTACTGTGAGAATTTGCTGTCACATTTCCTGTGGAAGATAAAACATCACTTCATTGAATGCTAACGCATTATTCTCCATTATCTCTGACCTAAAACATCATGCCCACTTTAGGTAGGTCCTCTTAAAGTTTCTTAACTCCACAAACAGATACAAGATATGCATCTAAGATCTAAATTTATGGTAACCAGATGACCCAAATTTGGACCTCTGGATTTCATCGAAACCATATGCCGTAATTCTGCACAGATCAATTGGTTCTTGTTCCACAACTCATAATTATATAAAAGTGATAGTCCAGTATGATCATGTCAACATCCTCTTCTATTTACGACTTGCAAACCAAATTTTATGACTGAAGAACAAAAACCTCTGCTATTTGTCTGCCATGCAACAAGCTATGCTGCAGTTGTGGAATCTCCAATAGGCAGTCCAGTTAGATATGGCTCATGTCTTTAGTGACTAGTGCCTGTTTCCTGATATTGTTTTCTGTTGCTTATGCGTTGATGGCAATTTACTGACATTCAGGGTTCACTGTTTTACATAAATCAATAATGTGAGAAACCATTTTTACCTCTGCCATAACCAACATGCATACCTAGCAATAAGGTTGACATGCTCTTCTCAGCAGCACATGTGCTCTTCTTTAGATCAAACGTTAACTGTGGCTTTTCATCCACATGTCAGGTTCTATCCCTATCATTATGCGCCTTTTGCATCTGATCTAAAAGGCTTGGCTGAATTGGAGATAACCTTTTTCTTGGGTCAACCTTTCAAGCCATTTGATCAACTAATGGGAACGCTACCAGCTGCAAGGTCTGCTACCCCTTATGCAAATGAATCCGTTCCATGTTCAAATGGAAAGAATGTCAAACACAATGAGTTCTGAGATGTCCACTATTTATTCTTCTGTAGCTCCAATGCACTGCCAAAATACTATGGGGATTTGATGACTGATCCAGATTCACCATTGAAGTCTTTGTATCCCAAAGGTACCACCACCTATTTTGCTTGCAAAATAAAAGTACCTCAAAACTGCCCCATGCATAGGGTGATTGTGTATCGATAAAATCATATTTATTCATTGCTTCTAAAGCCTTATGTTGCACCTGCAGATTTTGAGATAGACATGAATGGGAAACGTTTTGCATGGCAGGTAATGCAAATGGATAAATCATTCTTCTTTCAGGCTACTGGTTGTGTTATGTAGAAATATTTGTGTTCTCTTTTGCCCAGGGTGTTGCAAAATTGCCTTTTATTGATGAAATGCGTCTGCTTGCGGAGACAAGAAAACTTGAAGATACTTTGACAGTATGTGTCGGTGTTTTGGAACCGGGGGTCCCTCAACCAACGAGTGAATTTGTGCTGCGTGCCCCTAATCCCGGATGGTGGCGCAAAGAGACACAAGGTTTATACTGGTTCAGGCAATCGAGGCCCTACGTCCAGTCCGAGAGATCGATCTTGTATTCCTTGCACCGAGTGCTCGTAGTAGGGGGGTTACAAGCTAGGTGAGAGAGGAACTAGCCCTGTGTCTCGGCCAGGGTGGTGCGGGCTGCTGAGGCGTTGTTCCCAAGCGAAGATATGAGCGCTGCTGTGCCATCGGCTTGTTCGCCTTTTTCCTCCCTAGAATGGCCCCGATCCCTCCTTTTTATACTCTAAGGAGGACCGGGATCGTGCATGTGGTGCTACATAGCGCTTCAGAAATGGGGTGGCGTGTCCGAGCCACATAGTCGACCTCTTGTTGTGGTATGGTCGATGGAGTGGCCCGTCCTTGTCGTCTGCGAAGTGACATCTTTGGTCGACTTTCGGTCTTGCGCATTGGGGCTCCAGTCGATGGAGGACATGGCGGGCGACGTCTGGGTCGCCGTAATGACGTCGTAGGGGCGCTGGCTCTGCAGATGCCGAGGCCGAGCCATCGTGGGGGGCTCGGTGGTCATGGACCCTCGTCGCCGAGCCCGTGAAGCAAACTGTCGAGGCCTTGGGGGGGTTATTGGCCCCTGGTATCGATTCCGAGGCCACAATGAGCCAGACGTGGCTCCCCATGCTGCGTTGTCCTTGGAGCGGAGTTGGCGGCCACAATGAGGCATGGGTGTCAACTATGTGTACGGTGGATAGCATAGTGACGGGTAACCCCGCCCACCGGGGACGTCAGCCATCGCGTGACGACGTCGTAGGGGCCGTGGCTCAGAGGTGCCGAGGCCAAGCCATCGCGGGGCTTTGGCGGACATGGGTCCTCGGGGTTGCCGAGCCCTGGAGCGAGCTAGAGGCCTTGAGGGAATTATTGCTCCTGGTGCGATTCCGAGGCCACGATGAGCTCGACGCGTGGCTCCCCATGCTGCGTTGTCCTTGGAGCAGAGTTGGCGGACAAGTGAGGCATGGGCGTCAACCACGTGCACGCAGGGTTAGTACAATGGCGGGTAGCCCTGTGCGATCTGTCTCTGTCCCATCGGCCATTCTCACAGACTCTTGTCTGCGGGCATGCGGTCATTGTCGGCAAGCGTGCTTGGTCGAGTTGACGCGACACGACGCTTTGCCGAAGGGCGGGGAGAAGGAAGAGGTAAGCGGCGTCTTCGCCGAGCCCCGCCTTTGGCGCGAGACCTGAGGGTCGGTGGCCTCGGCCGAGGCCTCTGGCGGGAATCGACCGAGGCCCATGGAGGGGGGCCTCAGGCGAATCGAGAATCGGTGAGGTCCATGGTGATGAGGCCTCGGGCGAGTGGAGAATCGCCGAGGAGGCCAGCGATGATGAGGCCTCAAGCGAGTCGGAGAATCGGCCGAGGCCATGATGGTGATGGGGCCTCGGGCGAGTCGGAGAATCGGCCGAGGCCCATGATGATGGGGCCTCAAGCGAAGTCGGAGAATCGGCCGAGGCCAAAGCAGCATTAGTGGGTTTCGGTCTTCTGAAATCTAAGCGCTGCTTTTTGATTTTGCTTGGGGTACCCTTCTCACACAGATCCGACAAGAGTGGCCCCGAGGCCCCGGGAGGAGTGATTTCACTTCTTCAGGGCTTTTTCTCTTTTGAGTGAGGTGTTTTGATCGTGATTGCCGGGTCCGTAGGTGCGAAGTTCGGATCATGGGGCCTTGACGATGTTGTGGAAAGACCGGCTGGGTCTCGGCAAAGTTGCGGGAGGAGCCCCGGAGTCTCTCGCCGACGGAGCGAGAGAGAGCGGTCGAGGTCCCCTGCTTTTGGTTCGCCCCTCTGCGTGAGGTTTGATCTACCGAGCCCCCCTCGGTGCGAGCCTAGGTCATGGGTCTCGGCGTCTTTTTGCGAAGGAGCTCCCAGCCTCTCAGACGGAGCAAGAGGGCCGTCGGGAGTTCTTCCGCTTTTTGAACGACCCTCGCGCTTTCTTTTTCGCTCGGAAGGAGGGTTGGTTTTTGCCGAGACCCCTCGTGTGCGAACTCAAGTCATTGGCCCTCGGCAACGCTTTTGCGAAGAGTCCCTTAGCCTCTGCACTTGACGGAGAAGAGGGCCGTCGTGGATTCTCCCGACTTTTTATTCGACCCTCGCGCTTCCTTTTACGGCTCGGAAGGAGGGGTGGAATGTGCCACGCTACCCTCGGTGGGCGCGAGCGATGGCACTTCCGGTGAGTCATTCGGGTAAGTCCGAGTGGAGGCCCGCACTCCGTTCATTGGGGGTCGGCTAGCGGTCCCAGGAGGCGCCTCCAAGAGTACCTGGGAGGGTTTCTCTAGTGGGTGCCGAGGCCGTTCATTGGCCTCGGTGGCTCGGTGCCTCCTCCTGCGGTGGGATCCCATTCGGAGACCTCCCTGCCGGGTCTCGGACACAACATGGCGTCCCAAAGCGTTTAAACTTGCTTGGGCCTCGGCTTTGTAGGCTCGCCAGTGGTTGCCCCCAGCTCTGTTGCCTGGGCGGGCAGTCGAAACCCCTAAGGGCCCAAATTTGAACCCCGGACCGTAACGGGATCGGGTCGCTTGTTTTACCTTGGGTGCGGGAAGAGCCCCGAGCCTCCGCAGACGGAGCGAGAGGGCGGTCGGGGTCCTCCCGACTTTTTGCCTGCCCCCCGCCTGATCCTTTTAAGCTCGGACGGGGGCATTTCTTGAGCCCACTGCAGTGCGAGCTGAGCTGGGTCTCGGCAAAGTTGCGGGAGGAGCCCCAGTCTCTCGCGGAGCGAGAGAGCGGTCGAGGTCCCCTGGCTTTTGGTTCGCCCCTCGCGGCGTGAGGTCTGGGATTGCCGAGCCCCCCTCGGGTGCGAGCCTAGGTCATGAGGTCTCGGCGTCTTTTTGCGAAGGAGCTCCCTAGCCTCTGCACGGAGCAAGAGGGCCGTCCGGAGTTCTTCCGGCTTTTCGAACGACCCTCGCGCTTTCTTTTCGCTCGGAAGGAGGGTTGGTTTTTGCCGAGACCCCTCGTGTGTGCGAACTCAAGTCAGGCTGGGCCTCGGCAACGCGTTTTGCGGAAGAGTCCCTTAGCCTCTGACGGAGCAAGAGGGCCGTCGAGGATTCTCCCGACTTTTTATTCGACCCTCGCGCTTCCTTTTCGCGCTCGGAAGGAGGGTGGAATGTGCCACGCTACCCTCGGTGGCGCGAGCGATGGCACTTCCGGTGAGTCATTATCGGGTAAGTCCGAGTGGAGGCCGTGCACCCGTTTCATTGGGGTCGGCTAGCGGTCCCGGAGACGCGCTCCAAGAGTACCGGAGGGTTTCTCTAGTGGGTCTGCCGAGGCCGTTCATTGGCCCTCGGTGGCTCGGTGCCTCCTCACTACGGTGGGATCCCATTCGGAGACCTCCTGCCGGGTCTCGGACACAACACAGGCGTCCCAAGCGTTTATTGCTTGGGCCTCGGCACATGTAGGCTCGCCCGTAGTTGCCCCCAGCTCTGTTGCCTGGGCGGCTGTCGAAACCCCTAAGGGCCCGACCTTGAACCCCGGACCGTAACGGATCGGGCGGTGCGGTTCCTTTGCTCGAAGGAATCGGGGGTATTCTCTCCCTACTTTATTAATTAATGGCGGCGTCTTTTGAGGCGGCTTTTTTGGGGAGGCGAACGGCTCTGCTCCTGCTGCTCACTGCGGTTGGGCGCGACGTGGCGTCGGCCGACGGACGACTACGCATCGCCGCGCGATTAACGAGGAGGAAGCCGACGGGGCGTACACTGCACGCGCGATTAACGAGGAGGGAGAGCCGACGGGGCGTACTCGCACGCCACGATTAACGAGGAGGAGAGTGTGCGTGGGCGGTAAGACCGGATCCGGATAACCACGCCCGGATTTTTGGGGAAACTTCCCGATTTACGTCGCCCGGCGGTTTCGCCTTGTCACCGCATAAATCGCAAGGGCCTCGCCTTCCCCTTCTTACCTCTCGATTCGCTTTTCTTTGCCTCCGTGCCGTTCTTTGAGAGCATAGAGCCTTGGGGAAGAGAGGGAAGAGGGCGAGAGACCAAAGAGAGGGGGAGAGATTACCGCCCTAGCGGCGTCCTCCGCCACAGCAATGGTGGGTGGTCCCGTCATCCTCCGCGGATCCTCGGGGCGGTCCGACGCGTCAGGAGAAGCCGATCGCTTCGTGGAGGCGGTCTTCTTCGCCGATCACCGACTCCCGCGAGCCGAGTGGATTGCTCCGGAACGAAGTCGGGCCGAGGCAGCCGCGGCACGGCTACGTGGTGAAACTTCGTCGTCTTCCACGGCGAGGCTTTGTCGCCGGTGGATAACTTCATCGCGGCGCTCCCGCACTACTATGGCGTGGAGCCGCACAATTTCAGCCCCAAACTCTATCGCCCAGCGCCATCTTCGCTGCCGCCTCAGTGAGGGGTATCTGGGGATCGCTTCCCCACCGGGAGTTGTGGCTCCACTTGTTCCGGAAAGCGACGCTCACCACCAAGCCGGGGAACGAGGGGGGCTTTGGAAGAAGCGAGAGGGCCGCAATGTACGTACCTTTCACGTGCGCCAAGACCGGCAGCCCCTCTACATCCCGCCCAAATATCAACGTCCAACCGTCGTTGGTATGATTTGGTACGGTTCTATCTCCGCAACGACGGCGGAGGACTTCCCCTTATACCGGGCGGGTTGTAGAGAGTCAACCAGAGAAATGGGGAAGTGCAAGCGTCATCGCGGCCCGTCGGCCAGTGGAAACCGCTCTTGAGGGCCTTGGGAAGCTGCGTGACCACGGCCTTTTCGGCGGCCGTGTGGTCGTGGCGGCTTTTCACCGCCGGAGGGTGTTGCCGATGGCTGGCACGGCGGCGGTGACTCGAGATGACCGGGCGATTCGATCGTCGGTGTCAAGATGTTCTGCCGCCGCCCTTACCGACAGCGAGACCTGCGTCGGGTGAAAGAAAGTGGGACGGAAGCCAAGATCGACGATTTGATGCCGCTCCCGATCGCGCCGTCGCGGGGGTATGTCTCTTACCGGTAAGGTGGATGTTGTCGAGGCTTTCGCCTTTTTGGTCTGTTGTCTTACTTCGTCGTTCTCACGGGATCGAGAGACGCGTCGAAACTCCCCGCCGCCTGCTTCAGGGGCGCCCGGCGGCGAAACCCACGAACAGTATGCGCGCCGAGGAGGAGAAAAAAAAGAAAGACGCCAAGGAGGCGAGGCGCACGAAGAAGCTCGCGCGCCGGAGCCGGCCGCCGTCGCCGGGCGTCGAAGCTCGACGGTCTCCGTTGGAACCGTCTCCCTCGTCGTCGGTGTCGGATTCTTGACGAGCGATGGCGGCGGGCGCGCGAGGTGGGGCGGCTTCGCTGGGACACCTCCCCGACATCGAGGACATGATTCCCGGTAGCCGAAGAAGAGCCTGACGCCCCTAGGAGGAGGAGGAGGTGTCCGGGGCGATGGCGGCCGCCCCGGGCCGAGGCCGACACACCCGAGGCGCGGGTGTCGGAGGAGCGTCTGCCGTCGGCCCGATGGGTTCGACGGCGGAGGTGGAGCGGGTGACGGTGGGGCGACCCCATTATCTCCGCGAAGGGTCGAGGAGGTGCCGGGTCCGACGGAGGCCACCGGCATCGATGGACACCGGTCTTGCCACGCCGCCACCACCACCACCGCTGCAGAGGAGGGAGGCAAAGCGTGTCGGCGGTACATCCTCGTTCATGATAAGCGTCTTCTCCGTGGAGTCCGTAGTACTTCTTGTCCGCCTGGGTTGCATCTTCAACCTTGGGAGTGTCTTTTCTTCCACCAGACGCTTACGGTGGAAGATCCTCCTTAGCGCCTGTAAAGCGCTCAAGGTGAACGCTAGCTCCTCCGCCCATCAGCAAAATGGAGGCGCAGGCCGGGCGGCGACGCGGCGCGCGCGTCGTCGAGGCCGTTTGGAGGAGGCGGCCGCCAGAAAAAGGGGGGGCGGCGGCCATGGGGCGAAGTGGAGGAGGAGGAGCCCATGCCTCACGATGTTGTGGGTCTTGGGGCGAAGGAGGTGGGCGTCTGCTATTGCCGGGCCATTGAGGGTGAGGCCAGAGCCCCCAAGACCTCCGACGTTAGGGCGGTGGACGCCGGGGCCATCGAGGTAGAGGTGGCGGAGGCCAGAGCCCTCGGGCCCGTCGAGACCGAGGCGATGGAGGTGGAGACGGGGCAAATTTTGGCGCCGCCCCTGGTTCGGACAATCTTGTCTGATGATTCTTCCCGAGGGAAGGGGGCGGACGTCCAGCGGCCAAGATCTGGCGAGCAACCGGTCCCAGATCCCGCCGAGGGGAGTTCGGTTCTTGTCCGGCTACGGCCCGAGCCTCGCGGGTGGAACTTCCCGCGTGTTTTCTGGCGGAACCGGGCTGACCCCGAGGGGGAGCCCGTGTTCGCTCTTGAAGATACCGCAGAGGGGGGGCATTGGGGCACCTCGGCGCATGCTTAACTGGCGGTCTGCGGTCGCTGCAGACAAATGATGACTATTATGGGTCGAGACCTCACCCTGCCGGTGTCACGCGGTAAGTACTTTCCTCTCGTCGTCTTGCGTTGTTTTCTCTCCGAGCCCTCGCAGCTTTTTGACGTCGTTTTTGTTTTGCCTCTTTAGGAGCTCGAGGCCCGATCCCTTGGGAAATCGGTGTTCTGCGAAATGAGAGGATACTTGGGACCAGCTCCGGCGCCAAAGGGCTCGCTGCTTGCCGATGCCTGTGGGGCTATTGTCGGGCGGTCGCGGAAGTGGAGGACCTCCGCCTTCGTTGTCTTGATATTCAGCCGAGTTGGCCCGCGGCTAAGGAGCAATCCGCTCCTCTGTGGCCAAGATCAAGGAACTGGAGGAGGAGCGGGACTCCTTGAAAGCTTCGGGCCCAAGAAGCGACCTCTGCTAAGGTCACAAAAAGGCAACAAGTGCGGAGCGAGCGAGCATCAGCGACGAAAGTCGCCTTGGCAGAGGTTACTACAAAGCGGCCGAGGCCTCTCGGTCGAGGTCTCGGCTGGAAGAGCAAGGCCGAGGGTAAGTTCCACCGAACCATGTTCCTTGCTCCATTTGCTCGATTCGCGTTTGACTCTCGACCCCTCGTCGCGACGTAGATCTCGGAGAAAGAGGCCTCTCCCAAGCGGCCGAGGCCTCCGTCAGCGGCAAGCAAGCATACCGGATGTCGAGGTCCGGAGCATGAGACGCCATTGCAATTGTGCTGTCCGGACCGCCTCATGCGAGGCTCTTGACATCGAGGAGGTCCAATCACCTAGCTCCCTTGGGAGCCGCTTTGATTGCGTTAATGCGCCACGTCCGCGAGAGACTCCGAGGGCGTTGCACACGGATGTCAAGCGCCTCGCAGGCCGTCCTCCTCGCACTATGCCATCAACCTCGAGGCTGTCGTCGGCCGCACTTACGTGTTGCCGAAAGATGACGAGGAGGCGGATGCGAGGTCATGAAGTCTGTTGGAGGCGGCCGAGGCACCGGGACAATGGCTTTGTCTGCTTGAAGAAGAGGTGGTCCTCTCGCCGCGCCACCCACCGATCCTTGAGCTTTGACCGGGCCAAAGGGGCCATGTAACGGATTAAGTTAGTTGCCGTGTCGTGGCGCGTTTTGTGGCCGTCGAGGCCTTTAAAAGTATTTATGCGTATGTGCGCTTTTTAATCGTTTTGTTCTACTTCCGAGCCTGTGCCCTCTGTCTCGATCTTGGGAACCCGCATAAAGAACACCTTCGGGACTTAAGCCGTCCTTCTACGCCGAAGGGTGGTGAGGGAGCTGCCGTAGCCTGCAGGCGTGGGCCGTTCTCACGTCTCGACCGCCCTTTGGCCTCTAGACAAACTTTTGGTCTTTGGGTTTCTTGTGAAGGTCCCATCGAGCGCGAGAGAGTTTTAGCGTAGAAATTTTTGAAAGACCATTAACAAATGGTGTTCGGGACTTAGGGGTTCCCTTTCTAGCCCCGAGGAGGCCCGGCTCTGCGGAGGCGTGCCACCAGTCTCCCTTATAAGCGCTATTGAGACGTCGAGCCCCTATTGATAGACAAGCTCTCTGTGTGAAACTTCCTCGAGCCTCTGCCTGCCTTTTGGGTGAAAAGGTGGTGAGGGAGTCGCCAGAGTCTTGAGGCGTGGGCCGTTTTCACTGCCACCAAACCTTTTAGCCTTTGAGACGATCGACGATCCTTGGGTTCTATACAATCGGCTAGTCTATAAAAAGGGGGGTTCTCGAAAAGTTCTAACAACTAAGAACGCTTCTTTATTGCATTTCGAGAAACGATGTAAGCAACGCTTTGGAATTTTAAGGGTAGAAACGACGTGGTGTTCTATGTTCCAAGCGTTGGTGAAGATTTCGCCTTCTCGTTGGCTAACTTGTAGGTCCCGGCTTCAAAGACTTGAGCGACGATGTACGGTCCTTCCTGTGGTGGGGTCACCAGGCGGCCCTTGTTGCTCTGCCTCGGCCTCAAGACCAGGTCGCCCACCTTGTGTCTCGGCTTGACGCTACCGGGCTTGGTAACGTCGTGAGGGCTTCTTTGTACTGGCCGAGTGTAGCAGGCTGTGATGTCCCGAGCTTCCTCCAAATGGTCGAGGGCGTCTTCATGGGGCGGTCTGGTTGCTTTGTTTCATTGTATGCACAGTAGCCTCGGGGAACCGTATTCTAAGTCGATGGGGAGGATGGCCTCTGCTCCATAGACCGGGAAGAACGGTGTGAATCCCGTGGGCTCGGCTCGGGGTATTTCTTAGGCTCCAGATGATCGACGGAGTTCGGCAAGCCATTTCTTGCGAACTTCTTCAACTGGTTGAATATCCTTGGCTTAAGGCCTTGTAAGATCATGCCGTTGGCACGCTCTACTTGGCCATTGGTCCTTGGGTGTCCTACGGTAGACCAGTGCCACCCGGATGTGGTGGTCGTCGCAGAACGTTAGGAACTTGCGGCCGGTGAATTGTGTCCCATTGTCGGTGATGATGGTGTTAGGAACCCCCAACACGTGGATGATATCCGTAGAAAAAGACCGCTTGCTCGGATTTGATCGAGCGATCGGACGAGCCTCGATCCATTTGGAGAATTTGTCGATAGCTACCAAAGCAGAGATGGGTATAGCCTCCGGTGCCTTTTTTGCAGAGGCCCAACCATGTCCAAATTTCATACGGCGAATGGCCATGTGATGGGGATGGTTTGGAGGGCTTGGGCGGAGGTGCGTCTGTCGGCGTAATCTTCGGCATCCCTCGCGAGAGCGTATTAGCCTCGTGGCGTCGGCCACCGCCGCCGTCGGCCAATAGAAACCTTAGCGGAAGGCGTTACCCACGAGCGCCCGAGGCGCCAGCGTGGTGCCCGCAGACTTCGCGTGCAAGTCCCAAAGTAAGGATTGGCCAGGCCGGTGGTGATGCATCGTTGGAGAATACCGGATGGGCTACGCCTATACAACTCGCCGTCGCAGAAGGGCGTAAGTCTTAAGCGCTGCCATGCGAGCCAGCCGAGCTTTGCTTACATCATCGAGAAGCTCTCCCGAACGCAGGCGCGGTCAAGGAAAGGGATTCGCCATCCGTTTCGGGTCGGCTTGGGAGGTTTCTGCGTCAATCGCCATGGCCTCGGGCTTGGTGGCGAGGTCTTGGTGGTAGAGGGGAGCCTCGAGCCTGCGGCGGGCTCGGTCGATGGGCCCTCTTCTATCGCCGAGGCGTAGTCGACGGATGGCTTGTGGAGGTCTCTGGCGAAAACGTTCGGGGAACTGGGGTCCGTCGTCTTGACGCCATCTTTGCTAGTTCGTCTGCGGCCTCGTTGAACTTTCGAGCGACGTGGTTGAGTTCGAGGCCGTCGAACTTGTCCTCGGGCGACGTACCATCGTGCAAGATCGCCCTCATTTTGGGGTCATGGCGACTTGACTCTTTCATCACCGATCGACGGCGAGCCGCGAATCACCCGATGCCGAGACGCCGCACTCCAAGTTCGATGGCGATTTGTAAGCCGTTGACGAGGGCCTCGTGATTCGCCACATTGTTGGAGGCGGCGAAGTGAAGCCGGATCATGTAGCGCATGTGTACTCCAAGGGCGAGACCAGAGCGAGCCGCGGCCCGACCCGGTCTTCATCGAGAGACCCGTCAAGTACATGGTCCAAAGATTCGATTGGATTTGAACGGGTACTGTGTGTCGGTCCACTCGGCTACAAAGTCGGCCAGACACAGATTTGATCGCTTCCGAGGCGCGAAAGACAAGGTTTCCCCATGAGTTCAACAAACCCTTGGCTATTCTACCCGAGGCCTCCGGTTTTGGATTATCTCTCCTAGGGAAAAGATTTACACCACAGATCACCGGGTGGGACTCAAAGTAGTGACGCACCAACTGCGTCGAGCCAAGACTACGGTGTAAACCACTTACGGATGTGGGGTAGCGCATCTTAGTCTCGGAGAGCACCTCACCGATGAAGTAGACAGTCATTTGGACGGGTAGAGCATGTCCCTTCTCCCGCCTCTCGACTACTACTGCCACACCGACCACTTGGGTTGTCGCGGTGACGTAGAAAGTAAGAGGTGCTCGCCCTCGGTGGGCGGAACCGGAGACGGGGGTTGGTGGCGAGTGCCTTGAGCTGGCGAGGCTTCCTCGGCCTCGGTGGTCCAAAAAACGCTTCGGACTTTCTCAAGAGGCGGTATAGGGGCGGCCTTTTTCGCCGAGGCGCGAGATGAAGCGGCTTAGGGCATGAGGCATCCCATGACCCTCTGCACCCTTTGAGGTCTCGGATTGGGCCCATGTTGGTCACGGCCGAGACCTTCTCCCAAGTTGGCCTCGATTCCACGTTCCGAGACTATGAATCCCAAGAGCATGCCTCGGGAACCCCAAGACGCACTTCTCGGGGTTGAGCTTGATGCCCTTCTCTCTCGAGACATGTGAAGGCGGTCTCTAAGTCGCCGACGAGATCACCGCCTTCTGGACTTGACTACGATGTCATCCACGTAGGCCTCGATGGTTCGCCCGATGTGTTCGCCAAAGACTTGGATCATGCACCGCTGGTAAGTAGCCCTGCGTTTCTGAGGCCAAACGGCATGGTTATGTAGCAGTACATGCCGAATGGAGTGATGAAAGAAGTCGCGAGCTGGTCGGACTCTTTCATCTTGATTTGGTGATAACCGGAATACGCATCAAGGAAGGAGAGGGTTTCGCATCCTGCAGTGGAGTCGATGATTTGGTCAATTCGTGGTAGTGGGAACGGGACCTTCGGGCATGCTTTATTTAGACCAGTGTAGTCCACGCACATCCTCCACTTGCCACTTTTCTTCCTGACTAATACGGGGTTAGCCAACCACTCTGGATGGAATACTTCCTTGATGAATCCGGCTGCTACGAGCTTCTGCACTTCTTCGCCGATAGCCCTGCGCTTCTCCTCGTCGAACCGGCGCAGAATTTGTCTTGCTTGGTCCGGAGAGCCTTCGGATATCTAAGGCGTGCTTTCGGCGACCTCCTTGGTATGCCCGGCATGTCCGAGGGGCTCCATGCGAACATGTCGACGTCAGACGGAGAAAGTCGGCGAAGCACGGCCTCCTATTTGCTTTGTCGAGGGTGGCGTTGACCTTGATCCCCCTACCGTCGGGGCGGTGGGATCGACGGGACGAGCTTGACGTCTCCGCGGGCTCGAAGGTCCCGACGCGCCGCTTAAGCGTCGGAACCTCGTTAGCAAGTTGGTCGAGATCGGCGATGAGGGCCTCGGCCTCCGCGATGGCCTCGGCGTACTCGATGCACTCGACGTCGCGATCAGATGCATGTTCGTCACGTAGACTCGACGGTGATGATGCCGCTTGGGGCTGGCATCTTGAGCTTGAGGTAGGTGTAATTGGGGATCGCCATGAACTTGGCGTAGCACGGGCGCCCCAAGATGGCGTGGTAAGCCCCTTGAAGTCAACCACCTCGAAGGTGAGGACCTCTTTCTGCGGTAGTTGGAGGGAGTGCCGGATGGAGCAAGTCGAGTCGATGCGCCGGGGGTCGCGGCGCTTCTGGCCGCATCGATGCCGTGGAAGGGCGCGGAACCGCCTCGGGCCGTGATTGGTCGAGCTCCGGGAGCTCCAGTGTTTGACGTAGAGGATGTTGAGGCCACCGCCTCCGCCCATGAGTACTTTGGTAAGTCGGGTGTTGCCGACGATCGGTCGACGACAAGCGAGTCTTGCCGGGGTTTGGAACATAATCGGGTGATCATCCCGATCAAAGGTGATTGCCTCCGAGACCGGTCGAGGTACCGGGGGTGGCCACCTTGATCGAGAAAACCTCCCGCGTTCCTTCTTTTCATTTGGCGCTTGCCGTGAGGCATGCCGAGGGTCCGCCAAAAGATCATGAAAGCGTTATGTACCTCGGGAACCCGTCGTCCTTGTCCTCGTTCCGACCGGCGGGGCCCTTCGCGCTTGGCGTCGTCGTGCCGGGAGGCCCGAGCTGGGCGTAGTAGCGACGGAGCATGGTGCACTCCTCGAGGGCGTGCTTCACCGGACCTTGATGGTAAGGCGGGGGCTTCTTCAACGTGTCGTCAAATAGCCCAGGGCTGGGGCCGCGGGATTCTCGCGATCCGTCATGGCGACATGGACGGCCTCGAGAACTTCCCCGCTTCCTGGGCGACCTTTCTTCTTTTCTTAGGGAGGTGGGGAAATTGAGGCCTCGGGGCCTCTTCCTCCGCTTCCCTTGGAATCGGTGTTGGGGAAGATGGCTCGGCGCCTTCTTCCCCCAAAAGCGAAGCCGGTGGCGATGTCGAGGAGCGCGGCAGAGCGCGGGGCGTTGCGTCCCTAACTCGGACCAAGTCCCGACAAGTGGTGCCGGAGAGAAAGCTCGGGCGATCTCCGAGTCGCCGACGCTTGGGTAGCTTCGATTACCTTTGTTTGGAGAAGCGCCGGATGAAGTCTCGGAGGGACTCGTCTGCTTCGCGGCGGCGACTTTTAAGATCCCAGAAATTCCCGGTATGCACGTATGTGCCCCGGAAGTTCCCGACGAAGATCCTAACCAAGTCGCGCCCGATCGTGGATTTGCGAGGAGGAGATGCTCCGGCCGAGCTCGCGCCGAGTCCGACAAAGAGCAAAGGGAGATTATGATGATGAGCGTGTCATTGTCCGCGCCACCTAGTCGGGCGAGCCAGTGATGTCGGCGAGCCAGAGTTCCGGTTGGTCTCGCCATTGTATTTCTTGAGGTTGGCTTACCGTCGGAACCGGGCGGGAAAAGAAGCAACGCGGATGGCCTCTGCGAAGACCCGAGGTCTGGCGACTCGTGGAAGGATGCGGTCCTCACCACCGTCGTAGCGACCGCCTCGGTGTGGGTGGTAGCCTCGGGCGGCTCCGTCGTCGTGGGCGCCGTGTCGCTGTCGGCCTTCTTCGTGGTCGCCACAGCCTCGTGTTGGTCCTCGAGTCGGTTCTTGCGCCGAGAGGGCCCGCTGACTGGCCGTCGGCGAAGCGGGTTTCGGGACGGGTCGAGGCACTCGCCCTTGTCGAGGTCGTGCTGTGGGTTGCTCAAGTGCCTCCTCCACCGCGCGGAGGCGGAACTTTCGCCTGCTTTGCCCTGCCGCGGTCTCGAGGAGGTCGCGGAGCTCTCCGCGGACCCGTCGCCCTCTCGGTGGTGGAGGGTTCGGCATTGCTCGGACTAGCATCGCGGCAGCTGCGACATTCAGCTAGCGCGGTTAAAGATTGGGGCGGCTCATCCCCCTCGTTGTCGTTGATGCGGTGGTGGGCGTCGCGGGCCCTCCTCGGGCCCTCCGCCCTCACCAGCGCCCTTTGCCGCTCCCGCCGAGAGTGTCCCGGCCGCTGCGTAAGAGTCGATCTTGTTCGACCTTGGCTTGAAGCTCGTGGAGCTGCTCCCAGTCTGGCGTCGACGCCCATGCGCGGGGATTCTCGTTCCGTCTTCTGCCGGGCCTCGGGACGCGGTGGTGGTGTGCGTCGCCACGCCCTTCGCGAGGCGGGAATGGTTGCTCGTCCTCTCGTTCCTTCGCCCGCCTGTGGGCATCCCGAGCCCGACGTGGAAGCACTCACGAGATGGATCGTAAGTCCCTCCATCGTCGGAGTCGGAGTAGCCGAGGCAGTAGTCGCTTGCGGCCAAGAATTGGCGCAAATCCCCAGGGTTGTGAAGTTCGGAGAAATCCACCCTGGGCCATGCCTCGTCCTCGTCCGAGGAGTCGGAGCGGGTGCTCAAGTCGAGAGCGAAGCGCTGGCGGCGTTCCGAGGGGTGCTTGTGAATGGCAGCGTAAGCGTAGGCGTAAGAGGCGGCGGCATTTCTCAACCCAAAGGGGTATGGGGACGGTGCCTTCTCCATGTTCTGCCCCGCCGGGGTCGGCTCTTCAGGGAGTGGCGGAGCGGGGTTAGACGACTGGGCATCGCCGTAAGCCATCGGCGACTTTCCTTCGTTCAGGCTCAGGCCAGACAGGTCCCCAGCCAGGGACCCCGTACCAACAGCTGGTCGTAGGACATCGGCGGGGAGAGGCGTGTCGCCCTGGGCTCGCGTAGCGTCGGGGTGGCCTTGCTCGCGTCGCTGGCCGGCGAGCGCGAGCGAGCCGCCCGCCGGGCGCCTTCTGCGCTGAGGCGCCGGCGCGACTCAAATCGTTGGACGGTGGGGTTCGAGGTGAGGAGCACCATGTCGTACTCATGCCCTAGAGACATGAACTCTAGGCTCCCCAACCAAACTATGGTGCCGAGACGCAATGGTCGTATGTAGTCTCGCCATCCGGAACTTGCTAGGATGACGGTCGACACGCAGCCCCCCTACTGGCGCGCGCCAACCTGCCGGTGTTTTGGAACCGGGGTCCCTCAACCAACGAGTGAATTTGTGCTTTGTGCCCCTAATCCCGGATGGTGGCGCAAAGAGACACAAGGTTTATCTTGGTTCGAGTAATCGAGGCCCTACGTCCCATCAGAGATCGATCTTGTATTCCTTGCACCGAGTGCTCGTAGTAGGGGGTTACAAGCTAGGTGAGAGAGGAACTAGCCCTGTCTCTCGGCCAGGGTGGTGCGGGCTGCTTGAGGCGTTGTTCCCAAGCAAAGATATGAGCAGCAGTGCCATCGGCTTGTTCGTCTTTCCTCCCCTAGAAATGGCCCCGATCCCTCCTTTTATACTCTAAGGGAGGACCGGGATCGTGCATGTGGTGCTACATAGCGCTTCAGAAATGGGGTGGCGTGTCCGAGCCTCGTAGTCACCATTGTTGTGGTATGGTCGATGGAGTGGCCCGTCCTTGTCGTCGCGGAAGTGACATGTTTGGTCGAGACTTCGGTCTTGCGCGTCGTGGGGCTCCAAATGATGGAGGACATGGCGGGCGACGTCGGGTCGCCGTGTAATGACGTCGTGAGGGAGCAAATGCTCTGCAGATGCCGAGGCCGAGCCATCGTGGGGGGCTCGGTGGTCATGGACCCTCAGTTTGCCGAGCCCGTGAAGCAAACCGTCGAGGCCTTGGGGGGGTTATTGGCCTGGTATCGATTCCGAGGCCACAAGAGCTCCAGACGTGGCTCCCCATGCCGCGTTGTCCTTGGAGCAGAGTTGGCGAAGACCTGATGAGGCATGGGTGTCAACTATGTGTACGGTGGATAGCATAGTGACGGGTAACCCCGCCACCGGGGACGTCTGCGAGCCATCGCGTGACGACGCGTCGTGAGGGGCCGTGGCTCAGAGGTGCCGAGGCCAAGCCATCGCGGGGCTTTGGCGGACATGGGTCCTCGGCCGCCGAGCCCTCGGAGCGAGCTGCCGAGGCCTTGGAGGGAATTATTGCTCTGGTGCGATTCCGAGGCCACGATGGCTCAGACGTGGCTCCCATCTGTCGCGTTGTCCTTGGAGCAGAGAGTTGGCGGCCAAAGATGAGGCATGGGCGTCAACCACGTGCACGGGTTAGTTAGTCTGTTGCGGGTAGCCCTCATGCGATCCTGTCTCTCTCCCCCCATCGGCCATTCTCATTTATCTTGTCTGGGCATGCGGTATGTTGTCGAGGCGCAGCTTGGTGAGTTGACGCGACACTGACGTTTGCCGAAGGACGGGAGAAGGAAGAGGTAGCGGCGTCTTCCGAGCCCCGCCTTGCGCGAGACGGAGGGTCGGTGGCCTCGGCCGAGGCCTCTAGCGGGAATCGACCGAGGCCCGCGGTGAGGGGGCCCTCAGGCGAATCGGAGAATCGGCCGAGGTCCATGGTGATGAGGCCTCGGGCGAGTCGAGAATCGGCCGAGGCCAGCAGTGATGAGGCCTCGGGCGAGTCGGAGAATCGGCCGAGGCCCGCGGTGATGGGGCCTCGGGCGAGTCGGAGAATCGGCCGAGGCCCGCGGTGATGGGGCCTCGGGCGAGTCGGAGAATCGGCCGAGGCCAGCAGCGTTTAGCTGGTTTCGGTCTTTACGAAATCTAAGCAGTCGTTTTTTGGATTTTGCTTGGGGTACCCCTTCTCACGGTATCCGACAGTATGTTTATGTTACAATCCTTATTTTTTAACCATCTGGGCTTGTTACTTTCATTTTGGCTGAGCTTTATTTTGCTGTCTTTCACAGGAAGAAGAGAAATTCAGGAACAGGACTATGTTTGACATAATTTATGTTAGAGATACTCATCCATTGACCGCTCAGATTATGTTCCTGTATCAGAACTACTACCATCTATCAAGAACAGACCCTTATGTTATTCCCATTCAGCCTGCTGTTAGGTTGGTAGAAATGCTAGATACATTGATTTGGATTATTTTGCGCTCGGCATTTGTTTACTGTGTTGCTGTATGCAGTGGTGGAATGAATGGATTCCTATGTTTATCTGAAAGGAACTGGTATAGCGTCACTGTAACTTCTCCAGTTAGGGGGTTCAATGGCATTGCTCAGAACAGAGTTTTGTAAGCATCTTATCGTGTAAAGGCATATTGTAAACTAAAATCCACCCTTTAAATCTACTAGCACTATATATATAAATTTATTTTTCTATTATTTTTCAGGAATGCTACCTATCTTAATCCCCAGTATCACAAACACATCCCAGAGCCTCCAGTGGGGGTCATCATACCTCTGAAAGGTATTTTTATAGCCCTGCACCCAATGTGCATTTTGGTGCATATTATTCTTGGAGGGATGAAAGTGTGAACATAATATATTTTTTCTTTTTTTTAAAAAGAATAAAGTCCCTTATGTATGTATGGTTCAGCCTTTTTGACATCACCAATACAAAAAGGATATCTTCTTTCCATTTTGGGAAAGAGTAATCGCTGGCTCATAAGTGAAAGTATTATTAGGTGAAGCGTTGTTTAGTATCTTTTTAATGTTTACTCATCTGTTTCTTTTTAACATTTCACGGTTGCAAGACACAAATGGACACTTTTGTGTATAACATTATTTTGCCCACTTATGTGAAGAATGTTAATGATTATATATTGATGTGGCCAACTGAACTTCTTTGACAAATTTTTAATAGCAATCCAAGCACAAATGCACAATAACCTATAATGCGGAACAACAGAAGCAGTAGCAGGGCTTGACAAAAAATCCAGAGGTGGGCAAGTTTAGAAACTAAGCCCAAAACTTACTCTATTTAGTGTTTTTGTTACCAAGCATGTAAGGTGTGAAGTTTAGTGTTTTTTTTAACCAAGAAAACAGCAGGGCTCCCCCACTGTTAGATTTAGTAAATCACAAAAACAACCACTGTACAAAACGAAAGGAAAACACTTCAGCTACGCCCGAGTGAGGCTAGAACAAGAAGAAAAACAAAGAACCACTACACATGAATCAACCCAGGAGAGAAAAACAGATCGCTTGTTTTCAGAAATCGTAAAGTTTAGTGTTCACTTAAGGTAATTTCTAATGGCAGAGGGGGCCATGGCCACCTTTGGCCACAACAAAGCTCCGCCTCTGAACAGAAGCATAATATTTTCTTTTGTGATGATGCTATCTTTTAATTACCTGGCTCTCGTAGTATCCATGTTTGCAGTGTTATGACCTTTATACAAGTACATGTTATCATTATCAATTGAAGTATATGGTGGTATTTTGTTTTTATCGATTTCGATGTTGGTTTGCTATAAGCAGTTTAAAGATAAATTCATGACCCAACAAGTGTTTCATTTTGTAGATACTGAAACCTAGTGATTTCAAACCCTTTCCTGTGTTGTGGCATGAAGATAATAGTCGTCGACAAGCAAGAGAAAGGTATGATTGATATGTCATAATGCTTTTGCAGAGTACTTCCACTTCCACTAGAGAGTATTCAGGAACTATAGGAGCGGTATCCACTTTATCTGAAATACTATATAAGCTGTGCACTGTTTTGCGAATTTAGATCAACACACTTTTACTTCATCCTTACTAGCTTTTCACCTAGTTTTTGTAGCCTGACCAATCTGGTAATCTGTTTGCACCATCACGATTTCTTTCCATTTACAGGCCTCAGGTTTCTGGAGCCCTTTCTCTCTTAGGAGAAGCTGCACACCGTCTGGTGAAAAACTCCCTCCAGATCAAATCTGGCAATGCTGCTGGCTTACTTGATATGCCATACAGGGGTGCACCCTATGGCCCTGGAAACAGACCAAGGCCTGCTGGACCATTGGGGTATGAGAGGGGTTTTGTGGATAATCCATACCATGCACACATGTCTAGAAGTGTTCCAAACCCTCACCCTCAGTTCTTTGGTGATTCTCAAGCTAACAAACAGCCAATGCGGATACTAGAACGGCCAAACTCCCGAAGTCATGATGCTGGTATCCGTGCATCAATGTCAAAATTGACAATCCAAGAAGGGCCAAGGCCTCGTCAAAATAATAGGATGCAGAATTCCGGATACTGGACCAATCAACCACATCCTAATCACTTTGCCGGACCCCCATCCCAGCGGCCTATGCAGAACATCAGTTTTATACCTCAGCGACCTTTCCAAACTGGGGGATTCCCGCAGCAGAGATCAGTAAATGGGGTTCCACCACCATTACCTCCCAGTAACTGGATTGGGAAGCAACCAAGTGGAGGCCACATTGGTGTACCTGCAAAACACGATCCAAGGACAGCTCCGGATAGACAGCCTAAGCAGGATGACCCAAGATTGCAACAGGATAAGAGACAGCAGGCTACTACCAAGGTATACCATGTGAAAACTCAAGCTACTAATGGCAATGGTTTGCTAGAGTCAGGTAAACAGGAAGAACCTGCAGCGTAACTGGGTTGCTGAGTTGCTGGAAATCCACACGCCAAGTTTAATGTGCGTGGGCATCCTGCTACCAGGGGAGAATGCAGGCTCTTGGTGATAGCAGCAGAGGGTTTCCATGTATCCCCCCTCAATTTATATTCCGTTGTTGAATTGTTTGTTGTATTACTTGGAAAGGAGTTGGCTAAATTTTAGGACAGGGGATTTAGACACATCCTTGTTTAGTTGCGGACATAGTATGGGCATCCACTGCTGTTGTAAAGCTGTTAGTGGGATAGCTGAAACTGTTTTGTGCTAATAATCTCCCTAGACCCGTGCGAAGGCTGGCTCACCTGCCCTGCTGTATCTCATGAAAGTTGGGGGCAGATCTGTCTTCAGCGGAGCAAGGTGAATAAAACTTATGTGTCGGAGGGAGGAAGCATTCTGATTTTTTCATTGAAGGTTTGCCCAAGTTGGGTCCTCCACTGAAAAGAGCATGTTCTTCCTCTCGAGTTTAACAAGTGTGATAAATAGGACAACGAATATGATCTCTTTTCTTTTCTGGGATGCAAACATGATATATTCAGTTATTCACATTGGTGAACTAGTGGTTTGTTGTTGTGGATTGGGAAAGTCTTCCTGATTTCTACTTTGTTTAGCTGAACTCCATACCCCAAACATCACGAAAAATGAACCCCATGTCCCCCATAAAATGAATCTATGTTCGCTTTGCTGAAAAGTATTCGCTGATTTGCTGTGAGAGAAAAATATTGTTCCTTCCCTCAGCTCTTCGCTGAAATCCTCCAGTAGTTCGCGGGGCACCCAAGGCCGGGATCAGCCGTGCCAACGCCATGGACAAGACAGCACTCAACGGACGTGGGGACGTGGCCCATGCTGTCGCAAATAAATCTTCAGCTTAGCTCTTATCTCACAATGGTTCTCTCTCCGTTTTGACTAAAAAAACTCTACCATACTGCGCAGGAAATGGCATCTTCAGAAACCTTTCTTTGTTTGTAAACTACAGAGTTACAAGTTTTTGGTGGCTAGACAAAGGACCAGACCAGAATAACAGATTAATTCGTTCCGTATTTAGTAAACTATAACAGCCAATAATCCTATATTCTGCCGAGCCTCAGATCTCAGTGCTCATTTGCACACGTAGATGGATCCTAAATTCCTAATGCAGGCAGACGAGCTCACGAGCACAGCTGATTGCTTTTTGCCATGCAGATTTCAGCGAGGAGACCAGCCAAACTTTCCTGGTCGAACATATATATAGTTGCTCCCAGAGATGGTGATGGTGTGGCGCACACAAATTTCAGGAGAGCAGCCAACTTGAATGTTCTTATTACGTCATCAGTTGCACTGCGAAAGTCAAAAGCAATCTGATGTCCATTTCTGCCGATGAGTCTATGCCCTTTCGTCTTGTAAAGACGCGTGCGTGGAGATATAGGATCATCAATCATTTTTTGTTTGTGCACCATTTGCATTAGGGGATTCATCAGGCAGGAGACCCAGAAGAGGCAGAGGTAGCAGGGAACTGAGATTGCACACCGCGATCAGCAGAGTAAGGTTTTCGAAGTTGTCTCTGCTGACCCCCAGTAATTGCGTTAGACCCGCGCCCACCAGACCGCCAGCAACACCTCCGGCGTTAGAAATGGACATCAAAGTGGCAAATAAAGTTGCTTCCAGTCCCGGAGGGCACAACTTTGCAGCTAAGACCAGGACAGGCATAAAGGAAGCCTACAACACAAGTTTATGTAAGGTGTCAAAAGCACGTAGCAGGTCCAGATGTCTTCCTGGTTAGTTCTTGAATCGTGTAGTTGATGCAAAAATGTTTCATACCTGACCAAGGACTGTGATAATCAAAGAATCCCCAATGGAGAACCATTCGTCGCTTATGCCAAGCTTCCGGTTGAGCCCAGTGACAAGAAGAACCTGAAAAATACGCAAGTAAACTTGGTTTGACAACATAGATTGCAGGAACAACACTAGAACAAGTAAGCACAGAAGAGGACCTGTGTCATTCCAAGAGCAGAACCTAAAACTGTTGTCACCAGAAATATTTTCCTCAATGGGACTTCCTTCAAAAATGAATTATACACTCCGATACCCAGTAAGGATGCGACAGATGTAACAAGCGTAACACGTCCTAGAAATTCTGGAGTAAATCCGACCTTATTTGTGCTGAAATGCACCAGAAGATAAGCATATGAAGATTCAGCCATTTCAAAGAGATGTCAATACAGAGATTTCTAATTTACATACCAGAGCAATACCAATTTTATGGCCAAGTTCTGCCTTTATGTACCTAGAGTATTTAAGCTTCTATCTAGATGCAATACGAAGCAATGTACTTAGGCCCTGTTTGGTTGAGCTGTGGCTGTGGGAAAAAGCTGCTGTGGGCTGTGAGCTGTGGAAAAGCTGCTGTGGGCTGTGAGCTGTAGAAAAGCTGAAAGCTGTTTGGTTAAACAAGTATAAAATATACTTTTTATCTTTATATCTCTTGAAACAACTATGGAAGAGCTTTTTATTCCACCAATTTCAAAAAGCAGAAAGCCAAAAGCCAAAAGCAGGGTCAACCCAGCTTTCAAAAATGAACTACGGAAAAGCAGCTGCTTCTGAAAAAGCACCCTCCAAAAACAGCCCCTTTGGTTGGGCTTTTGGCTTTTGGGGCCAAAAGCCAAAGCCAAAAGCCCAACCAAACAGGGCCTTAATTAACACAAAGAAATTTGAGCTTATAGCATATTAATTCATTACAGAGATATTACTATAGAGTGAAATGTGATGAATATGATACTTTATCCACATTACCAAGAAGCATGCAACAATCTAATTACATTCAGATTTTGCTATGCAGTAAACCATAATCTATATAGCCCATACCTCATAGAATTTCAATTGATTACTAATGCTGGTACCGGTAAATCAGCTTAGAACCCCAACACTAGAGTCAGGAATTTTAGCATGGAAGGAAATAATTTCTGTTCAAATTACTGCAATCCAAGATCAACACAAGCTAGATACAGATCCAGCACTAGATTCAGGAATTTTAACATGGGAAAAAATCATTTCTGTTCAAATTTCGGATATCCAAGATCAGTACGAGCTAGATGCAGATCCAGCACCAGCAGTTATCAGCAACGATTCAAACTTATCCAGCACCAGCAGTTTCAGGTTCAGAATTAATTGCTCTAAGCAAGAATTCGAATTTTCTTCTGTCACGTTTTGAATACTCAAAAAACTGTTATTAGACTTTACAGATTTCACAAATGAATTTAACACAACAGTCCAGAGCTATTAAGCTATAAAATGAGTTTGTGAACATACATGAAGAAAAACATGGCAGAGTCTGATTGCGGTGTTGCTTGCCAAAGGAATATGAACAAGGTCGGTAGGAGTATGCTGGGCTGCTTTACTGAATTCCAAATCTGCATGATGCGCTGCTTAGAGCTCTCAATTAATTTTGAACCTGAAACTGAAAGTGAGACTGAACATTCCCCCAAAGGTAAGCGTTCTTCATTTACAAGAATTGCAACAGTAGATGTCATCAGTGGCAAAAGTGCAGTAACACCAAAGACAAATCTGCATTCATGGGAACACCTGATCAGTGAACTGTAAACACAACAAGAAGCTTCATCAGCTGTTATCAGGTCTATTAGCAGCACAACCTTACACCATAAGTATCCACTAGAGAACCACTGAAGTATGCACTCAGAACTCCTCCAAAAGCTGAGGATCCCCAACATAATGACTGGAGAGATCCAGATGTACTCTGTGATTCACCTCGAGCTCTCTCAACCACCATAGAATCAACCACCTGAATTGTTTTTTCAGTTACATTTTGAAAACAAACCAGAAGTTCGGATATTTGCGTCTTCAAATGTGCTGAACACATATATGAATTCAGAAGGCACGCTTGCAAAACTTTTGATGTTTTAGATAAATTATAGATATTAGTTGCACACATTACACTCATATAGAGTTGAGTTGTTTTAACAAGATAATAAGGGAATGAATGATGAATATCTGATAATGGCATGTATGACGTGGTGGGGTTGACCAACCAGCAGCGTGTTGTAATTTTTTAGCTTTCTTTTATTTTTCCTGATTATAGCTTCCTAGGGATAATGTTGTATTTTCCCCTGCTTTATTAATGGAAACTTGCACTGTCCAGTACGGTTTATTAAAAAAAAGGTTTAAAAACTAGAACATAATTAGAACATCATGGTTGCATAAATGCTCCTGTTCTCAGCCTATATGCTGTCTCTGCAGTGTAGCTCCATGGAACGAACAAAGCATAAAGAAAATGTTAGGTACAATCCAGAAATTGAACCGAAATGTTCTAAGCAAGCATTTTCCGACTTACAACATCAGAGACGGCAACTGCAAGCGATCCAAGAACAATAGAGAGTGCTGCACTGTATTTATCATCCACAATAGTCGCCATCAAACTCCATGAAAGTGCTCCAAGGATGCCTGATAGAAATAGGTATGACCTTCTTCGATATCCAAAGAGAGGGATGGAATCACTGTATAGGGAAATAGCAAGAGTACAACATTGCAATTAAGTGCATATTATATACAGAAAGAAAGGGATGGTAGGAAGGATGTTCGGTATTTTGGTGAAACCTGATGAAGCCATAGAGGGGCTTGACCAACCACGGCAAGGCTGAGAACCCAGATATAACTGCAGTCTAGAAAACACAAACCAAGTTAATCTCTGTACCGAGACTTGTTACACTTTTTTCACACAACAAGAGTTCTAAGGGAATGCACTTGATGTCTTGTACTGCTTATGCTCCAGCGAAACAAAGGCAGACATGCCTGGAGATTGAAAGCTGAAATGGACTAGTATCTGGATGAAGCAAACGGAGGACTTTAACCACCATACCTCTGCTGGCTCAAGATGAAGATCATCTTTTAAGTAGAAGCTGACAGCAAGCCTGGAAAGGCCTAAAACTCCTTGCACAAAATAAACAATACCAACAGCCACATTGTCAGGGGACAAATCAACCCCAAATACTTTGAAGTATCTTGACTTGGACATGCTCTTAGAAAGGCCATCTGTACTATATTGCCACTTTTGCCACCCCTCATGGTCTGCATTTTGTGTGTCCTCTTCTTTCAAAGTTACTTGATATCTTGGTTTTGCACTTCCTAAAATAGATAACGTGATGAAAAATGAAAGCACAACCTACTTGACATCCAAACATTACAGGTAGCTTACTTTAAGGAGCAAAACAGGAAAGAAAAAAACTAGCCAAATGTTACGTGTCACTATTCTGTGATTATCATTATGCTAGGATTTCTGAATTGTGTTATCTACAAGGCACGTGACAAGTGCCAACTATCTTATCTAGTGAGAAGTTTCTGAAAATGAACACTGACTGAAAAAGGTTGGTGGCTTGGTGCTACAACTATGCAAGCAAAGTAGAGAAATGTCTCCCGAATGTTTTCTGGATGACCGGTCACACTATAAGAAAGTCCTGCAACTGCATAAACGAAAACAAGAGGTCTCGATGCTTCCCCAAACAAATTTACCAAGTTTTCCAGAAGTTAGCTGCGGAAAATTCAGTCATAGCACTCCACTGTGCTTGCTTTCTGACATCTGAGACAACCGCATGTTTCGCCCTCTCTCTCTCTCCGAGCACAATGCAAACCCCCACTCCAAAATTTTCTTATCCGCGGCTCCTTTACCAGTTACTACACACACGAATTGCCTTACAATTACGATATAACTAAGCCTGCGCTGCTCACCCGTCCGACGGTTCGAGGAGGACGTGCTGCTGCCGTCAAGGCCGAGGGGTCCTGGAGCCGCCTGCTCGTCGCCGTACGAGCCGCGTCGGCCTGAGCTGCTGCCGAGCGCCGTCTCCGGCGGGCGGCCGCAGCGACACCCGTGCTCCAGCGGGCGGCGGCGGCGGCGGCGGCGATCGTGGCCGGCGAAAATTAGGTACGAGGCGGCCGTGGCGGTGGCGGTGGCGCTCGGGAACGGAAGGGGCGGCGGGGAGAGCAGGACGCTGAAGGCCATCCCTCCGTCGTGGTTGCGACTTGCGACTTTGCGAGCTTCGTTTTGCTTCTCTCCTCTCCTCCCGTTTCCTCGGGCTCAGCAGTCTCGCCGCGCCGCGCCAACGTCTCCCTCTCTCTCCACCCTCAGAAAAAGGCCCGGCCATATCCTGCGCAACGTATGAAACCCGATAGCTCTACGGCCCAATACAGATCAGGCCTATCTTTGAGCCCATTCTGCCCAATGCAGTTCCAGATCAGCAAGCTGGAAATTACCACACGGTGTTCTTCAGTTCTTCACACAAGATGCTGTATTTCCAATTTATACCTCGAGATGCGATTGAACTAAGCTAATTTTTTTCCTAGTAGTATAAAAGCTTTACAAAAGATAACATCCTGTCTGCACTAACCAGTAACCAATGCACCACTCTGAAAACCAGCTGCACACAGACCTGACAAACTGATACAAACCTACGGCTAGGCTACGAAGCATCTATAGTGGCATGTACTGATGAGACTGACTGGTTTACACACTGGCATCTTCGGTGGAGCTCGTGGAGGTAACAACAAGACACCCTGGCCCAGTGGCCCTCCACCGGAAAGAACACATCATGGTCGATGCAAACCACCTTTTTTTCCCCCTCAACAGAATTAGCGGGATTCTTCTTGACTCATTGGATAACGCAAACACATGTCGAGATGCCGTCTCCGTCGTCAAGCAAGTCTCCACATTCGCTGTATCGAATCACAAGAGGCACAGTGTGAGATTAGCAAACCAGCAAGGCTCCAGCAGGAAAGGTTCAGCGTTCTGCCAAGTCAGTCAAGCTAATCCATCCAAATGTGACATAACATGAACAGAAGCGTCTCGCGTCTCTAGAGTATGGAGACGTTATTTGAGAGTGATGTGCACATGATATACCCTGCGCTAAAAAGAAGGAAAGCAGTGTCCCTCTGTTGTTTGATTTTGATTGCTGCATTCAAGATAGAACTGTTGAATAGCAACATGACATATACTGTATTAGTGTACCCTTCTATGAAAGCGACGTTGATCCTCTACGGGGGTGTTTGGTCCGAGACTAAAGTTGAGTCCGCGTGACATAGAACGTTCAGATGCTAATTAAAGGACTCAACATGAGTTAATTATAAAACTAATTACCCAAACGGAGACTAATTTACGAGATGAATCTATTAATCCTAATTAATCCATCATTAGCACATATTTACGGTAGCACCACATTGCCAAATCATTTATCTTGCAAATTAGTCTCAATCTGTACAGTTAGTTTTGTAATTAGTCTATATTTAATACTCTAAATTAGTGTCAAACATCCGATACGACAGGAACTAAAATTTAGTCCGTGGAACCAAACACCCCCTACATTTGGCACTGATGTTGATCCTCTACATTTGTCACTTCGATAACTTTTACAGAGCAGTCAAGTCTTTAAGGTGAAGTCAAATAGCATGGTGATTGGCGGATAGGGATTTTCTTACTGGAAAGCGGTGATGACCAATAATAAGTGTTTGATTGAAAAAAAATTATCGGCCATTCATTATTTATATAAAAAAGGGCAAAGCCAGTGCCGGAGGCTTCCACATGAGTGGGGTCTGGGGAGAAAAACCAAGGCAAGCCTTCCCTCCGCAAATCTGTGGAGAGGCTGCTTCGAACCCACGACCTGGTGACTCAGTGAGACAGAGCAGTCAAGTCTACATTTGTCACTGATGTTGATCCTCTACATTTGTCACTTCGATAACTTTTACAGAGCAGTCAAGTCTTTAAGGTGAAGTCAAATAGCATGGTGATTGGCGGATAGGGATTTTCTTACTGGAAAGCGGTGATGACCAATAATAAGTGTTTGATTGAAAAAAAATTATCGGCCATTCATTATTTATATAAAAAAGGGCAAAGCCAGTGCCGGAGGCTTCCACATGAGTGGGGTCTGGGGAGAAAAACCAAGGCAAGCCTTCCCTCCGCAAATCTGTGGAGAGGCTGCTTCGAACCCACGACCTGGTGACTCAGTGAGACAGCTCTCACCACTGCACCAGGGCTGCCCTTCTCCTGTCATTATTTATCTTTCTGCATTTTTATATGGCCACTCTTAGTCCTAACTAGAAACCCATGTCAAAAAACCACACCAATCCCAGTTTGTGCATCTAACCTGCGAGTTACTCCAATGCTTTCAAAGTAGAAATGCAGAACAAAAAATAACTGACTGACAGAAGTATGAAATTATGCAGTAAAATTGAGAAATCAAGTATGCTCAGATGAAACCATGCACTCAGATTGCTTCAATGTAATTTTGCTAGTATATATACAAATATGAAGCTGATAGAATATAAAAAATGTGAGCATATAGCTAAAAGATTCTGTAATAAACACTCATACAACAATAAATCCACAATTGTGATTTATGTACAGAATTGGAATGGTCATCTGAACAAAAAATGCAGACTTAATCTCTGCTACAAGTGTACAATCATGCACATATAAATGCAGTGCCGCCCAAAAATATTGTCTCCTTAATTATTGGGTTTGTACACCTACTCCTACATGGCTAAATGTTTGACGGAAACACTACGACCAAGTTTCCCAAGTTGTTTAGTACAAGTAGACTTGTTCTATCCCTAGAATAGCAAGACAATGGCAGCCATCATCGGACCAAAACAAATGGAAATATCTTTGATCCTATCTGGCTGGCATATAAGCATGGTTTCACACAACACAACACAAACTAATTTAATAAGAACCGTGTCTAGCAGAAAATTAGCTCGCTGAAATCCAAGCATGTAGAAAACTCATCTAGTTTGATCTAAATGTATGTGCAACAGAACATCAGCAGCGCATGATAGCAATTCAACCATCAAGCGGATGCTACGCTAAACCAAGATTCCAAATTCATGGACAGCTGCGGCAAGTTCATGGAGAAAGATGAGATATACCTTGGCTCGTACTCCTTAATCTCTGTCAGATCTTTCCCGAGCAAATCCAGCCACTTTACATTGCCTTTGTCGGCACACTCGTCATCGCCGCAGCTGGTTTTCTTCAGGCAACTCTTACCCGGCGCCGGCGCCGCCGGTTTCTCGCCATCCTCGCGCTTCTCAGCGTCGTCGTCCTTTCCGGCGGCTACCGGCACCTCTATCTTCTGAACCGGAGGCGGCTCCTCCTCTGCGACGGCTGCCGGGCGCGGCGCCGGCGGAGAGGCAGCGTCGCGGCTCGCATCTTTGGATTGGGGGAGGCAGGGGATGAAGCGGAAGGGGCCGGCGCAGTGGCTCTCACAATGGGAGAGCCTCATCAAAGTCGGGGATGGGAGCACGGGAAGCTGGTGCCAAATTACAGCCCCTGGCTCCAAGAGCACACCACATCAATCGAATCTGGCGACTGGCGGGGGAGCAGATCGATGTGCTGCTGCGGAATGCAACCAGGAATCGAGCCTGCCGACAAGAGGAGCAGCGAATCTCTGTGCAGGAGAGCTGCGGAAGCGAGGAGAACTGTGGCAGGTTGAATTTGCACTGATAGCTGTACTGCTAGCTTGACAGGGAGGCAGGGAGCAGGCAGCAGAGGAGGAGAAGAGGAGGTTGTTGTGTGCGAGAGAGGAAGGAGGAACTGAAATCCAACAGATAATAGACCGCCTCCTCCCTTCATTGTTTAGCTTGCCACCCCTTCATTGCTTAGCTTGCCAACAGCAACAGATAATAGTCGCAATTTTGTAAACTGTATAGAAAGAAACTTACTGCATCGTCAAAGGAGCTGTGGCTGATGGTTTCTGCGGCTGATAAGTCGGCTCATGCTGATTTGTGATAAGAAAAAAACACTGATAAACGGTTCAAGCGAACAGGATGAAAATATGCAAATCTAATTATGTTTTTAATTAAATTGTACTCCTATAAAGTTTGATTAAGTTTATAAAAGATCAATATCAAAATTTATAATAAGATAAATATTCTAAAGACACTTATTTTATGTTAGAATTTTTTAATAAATTTGATAAACTTAAAATATTTTATTTTGGCATTATAATAAAATTGTATTGTGTTTTAACTGCTAAAAAAGTATTAGTATTCATTTTAAAAAAATAAATATTATTCCTCGTATTTGGTGAATGTAGGGCGCGTGGTTCTCGACCAGAACTGACCACACCCAATGTCATGGGACGCTGCATGTACGGCGAGCAAAAGCTATGCCCAACTTTTGGCGACAAGAAGAGAGGGAAAACATGGCGCGTCTACCTTGGTGATTGCAGCACCCTGGTGATTGCAGCACGCCACATATTGTGGCAGGTTCGGCCGCAAAGCAAACAAAGGCTAATCTTAGCTGTGGCGAGTAGTGGCAGAATTTGGACATAAATCTAACAGACCCGTATACCTTAAGGCCTTCTCAATAAATCGATGCAACTACCGAAAAGGCGACTCACGAAGGAGAGAGAAAGGAGTCAACTCATATCTTGGGGTCCTCACAAGTTCATTGTTCATACATATTGTGAGACATGTTGTCCAATCAAGCGTGCATAGACCTTACGGGTTAAACATGCGTCAAACGTCTTTGGATCGTTTCCATAGTCGCTTTGGCTAAACATGGATAATAAAGAGCAGCCAGTTATCCTTCTTTGATGTACAATTTTGCTTCATTCCCAATAAAAACAAACAAGCCTATGTGGTATTAATAGTATATTGCCAGATTGTCAGTTCTATTATTGCTCTATGCAATGTAAATCGTAGTTCAACTAGTACTTACCTATATATTCATGATTTTTGCGTGTTGCATACTTGCATGTAACATTTATACTAGTGATAATGAATTGTCAGATAGTTCTATCATATAGATAAATAACCGCTAGGTAATTAGGTTGACTTTAGATACTCCTCTCCCTCTAAAATAAGTTTTTATCTCGTATTTCGAGGATTCAAACTATCTCATCTTGGACTAAATATATAAAAAAACACTAATACTTAGGGCGTGGCTAGCGCCAAAACGCGTGTCCGGACGCCCACGCAGCCCGCCCTCGTTCGCCTTCGCCCCGACCCGTCCGCCTTCGTCCCACCTCATGCACGCACTTCACCCCGTCTCTGCGCCCGTAGGTCGCCCCTGACCTGAAAGAACTTTGATGTCGCCTAGAGGGGGGTGAATAGACGCTTCTGAAAATTAACAACAAATAAAACTTGCAGCGGATTAGTAGAGTGCATGTCACTGCTGCTTCATCGCGCGGCACTGCCGCACTGCCGCACTGCAGCACTGCCTCGCTGAGAATGCAGCACTGCCGCGCCTGCGCAGAGAACTTCAACAGCAGCTACGCCTAGAACCCAAACTTAGAGATGTGCATGGAGATGTCCAGTGGCAAGTCCACTAAGTACCTGTACTCATAAACATGCACAACCAAGTAGATCGAGTGGAACACGGATAATGCAATTCAAAACATAAAGGAGACAAGACACAAGATTTATCACGTAGTTCAGCTCGCCACCAAGGCTTGCCTATGTCCACGTTATTGAGGAAGCCACTAAGACTTAGGCTTTGCAACCCGTATCCTCGTTCTCAAGTTAAAAGAGTGAACTCTTGAGATGAGGCGTTTTCACTAGATCAATAGGGTGATTAACAAATTGTCCCGTGGCTTACCACCAGCACGGAGCTTGTCGGATGACGCCTAGCCGTCTAGAAGGCTTCACCTCCAAGAGTAATAAATGCGCAATGAAGATTGACTAAGCCCGATAAGTGCTCAAGAATTGGCTTGCTCTTAATTGCTCTCTAATACTTAATCAATCACTCAGTCTCACAAAGAGATAGGTTAGAGAGAGCTCACAAATGGTTTGGGAAGGGTTTGGAATGGTTAGAGCATCAACAGCTACACCAGGAGCGCGTGGGATGGGTATTTATAGCCACCCCACACAAGCTAGCCGTTGCAGTTCAAAAACTAGCCGTTATGACCTATACAGGTACGGCACTACCGCGGCGTGGCACTGCTGCGAAAATTCACGGCACTGCCGCAACTCCTAGAAACAACACATGTCACATCACTGAAAATGCCATAACTTTTTACTCTAAACTCCATTTTCAGTGATCTTGGACTTTTCTGGAAAGCTTGTTTCGAGGGCTATCCATCCCAGCCAAGAACAAGTTCCAAAATCAACAAGTGCAGGTGTTGTGCTAATGTGTTTCTCTCATATTAGCACTTGGGTTCGGTTAGTTTGAGCACTTGAGATTTGTCTATGATTCATATTGCATGTTTGGCTTATCTTATATCCGGCTTGTTTGACTTCTTTTTTTTAAGCTGGAACAATATTTTTCTCTCACAATATTTCAGTCAAACAATATTTTTCAGCTAATTTCAGCAAAGATTCAGCGAGGGGAACGGAGCCTATACAGGGAAGTCGTCGGAAGCTCGTGTCTGTTGAAGGAAGTCCTTGCATTGCTCTCTTTCCATAGCTCGCAGAGACCACTAGTAGGAAGCGCTGGCAAGTGGCAAAACGCTACATGGCGCGATCTGATCTGATTTCTTCCGGGGAATTGGAGCCACGGCAGCGGCTGCATGCACGAGCCGAGCCCCCGTCTTATCATCGAGTCTTTTCAGTGCCCGTGCCGCGTCCGGCTGGCATGTTCCACAGGCAACTGTGTGCGAACAGAAGAAGCCGTGTCGCCGTCGCTTCCTGTTCTGTTCCTGCCCGCGCGCTTCCCATCCATACCACACTGTCCGATATCACGTGGCGTGACTCATGAGTGCCTGCTCCCTGCCCTGTTCTTCTGATGTCGTCAGAGCTGACCTGGCCGTGGCCGTCCATTGGCTGGTATCGTCGCGTGCCCAGGTCAAACGGGGAACAGGTGCTCTCTCTTTGTCGGGGCCATGGCCATGGTCATGGAACCGCGACGGCGCCTGGGCCTTGATGTCTGGCCCGATTTAACCAGATCTCGGCCCAGCCTAGTCAGGCCCAGGGGCCCATCCGCATCTGCAATTTCCTAGTAGAATCTCCAAGGCGTCAAGCGTCGCTAATCTCTTCTCTGGCGATCCCTCTGTCTTGCGTCGCGTCCCCGCGTCTCTCGAAGATAACGGGACGGGCGGGCGGCCATGTCGTCCGCGCCTCTAACCGCCACGCCTGCCCCTCTCCTTCCCGCCAAGCCCAAGAGCCCACCACCGCAGCAGCACCCGGTCCTCTCCCACCTCCCGCACTGCACCAGCCTCCGCGGGCTAGCCCAGCTCCACGGCGCCGCCGTCAAGGCCGGCCTCGCCGCGCACCCGGCCTTGGTCACCAGGCTCCTCACGCTCTGCACCGGACCGGCCGCGGGCCCCGCGCACCTGGCCTACGCCCGCCAGGTGTTCGACAGGGTGCCCCACCCGGCGGACGCTGTCTGGTACAACACCCTGCTCCGCGGCTACGCGCGCTCCTCCTCCTCCGCCTCGGCGGCGGCGCGGGTGTTCGTGCGGATGCTGGAGGAGGGCGTCGCGCCGGACACGTACACGTTCGTGTCGCTGCTCAAGGCGTGCGCCGCGGCGCGCGCGGGGGAGGAAGGGCGGCAGGCGCACGCCCTTGCGGTCAAGCTCGGCGCCGCGGGCCACGACTACGTCCGCCCCACGCTCATCAACATGTACGCCGAGTGCGGGGACGCGCGCGCCGCGCGCGCGTCATGTTTGGGCGGACGGACGGGGCTGCGTCGTCTCGTACAACGCGATGATCGCCGCGGCCGTCAGGAGCAGCCGGCCCGGGAGGCGCTGGTGCTGTTCCGGGAGATGCAGGCCAAGGGGCTCAAGCCGACGTCCGTGACGGTGATCAGCGTGCTCTCGGCGTGCGCCTTGCTCGGGGCGCTCGAACTGGGGAGGTGGGTCCATGATTATGTTCGGAAGATAGGGCTCGGTTCCCTCGTCAAGGTCAGCACTGCGCTGATTGACATGTATGCAAAGTGTGGGAGCTTGGAGGACGCCGTTGCTGTGTTCCAGGGGATGGAATCAAGAGATAGGCAGGCTTGGTCAGTGATGATCGTTGCGTACGCTAACCATGGCTATGGCAGGGAAGCCATTTCACTGTTTGAAGAGATGAAGAAGCAAGGGATGAAGCCTGACGATATTACATTCCTTGGTGTGCTCTATGCCTGTAGCCACTCTGGTCTGGTGAGTGAAGGGCTTCGGTATTTCGATGATATGAAAGATCATGGTATCGTTCCAGGGATCAAGCACTATGGTTGTGTGACGGATTTACTAGCTCGATCAGGGCAGCTGGAGAGAGCTTATAAGTTCATTGATGAACTGGCAATAAATCCCACCCCCATCTTATGGAGGACGTTGCTTTCTGCTTGTGGAGGCCATGGAGATGTCGAACTTGGCAAGCGTGTCTTTGAGAGGATTCTTGAGCTGGACGATTCTCATGGTGGTGACTATGTAATATTCTCGAATTTGTGTGCAAACACTGGATACTGGGAAGAGATGAATAGGGTAAGAAAACTGATGAGCGAAAAAGGTGTGGTAAAGGTGCCTGGCTGCAGCTCAATCGAGATAGATAACACGGTTCATGAGTTCTTCGCAGGGAGATGGAAGGCACCCCAAATCACAAGAAGCACGGAAAATGGTTGATGAAGTGATCGATCAACTAAAACTTGTCGGTTATGTCCCTGATACTTCACATGTGTTTCATGTCGAAATGGATGAGGAGGAGAAGGCAATAAGCCTAAAATACCATAGTGAGAAGCTGGCAATTGCTTTTGGGCTTCTGAATACTGCTCCAGGAGCTACACTGCGTGTTGTGAAGAATCTCCGCGTATGCCCAGATTGCCATTCGATGGCAAAGCTTGTCTCAATGGTCTTCAATAGGCGAATTATACTCAGAGATCTGAACCGCTTCCATCACTTTGAAAAAGGGATCTGCTCTTGCGGTGACTATTGGTAGATTTTTAGGAACAAAATTCTTGTACCTCAATATCTTGTATTGCAATGCCTTCCACTCAGGTATGGTGAATCTGTATATCCATGGAAAACCTACTGACGACTGATGATTCTTTTTATGAATATTATTGGCACTGAATGATGCTAGGTTATGTAACCTTGAATTTGCTGT
Organism: Miscanthus lutarioriparius; assembly: GCA_904845875.1. NCBI lineage: Eukaryota > Viridiplantae > Streptophyta > Magnoliopsida > Poales > Poaceae > Miscanthus > Miscanthus lutarioriparius. The sequence continues at coordinate 135,031,302 of CAJGYO010000001.1, forward strand.
TGAATATCCAATTATAGTCAAAGCCAATTAACTTCCTGATTTTCTGAGTTGAGTGCATATCGATCAGCATTATTCACTGAGTTCTGCCTTGCCTACAGCTATTATGTGTCGCCTATTCCCGTCGGTACAATATTACTGCATAACTTCTGCTTGCTTGAAGAAAAGATCACCGTATTAACCAAGAACTGAATCTTTTTAATAAAAAAGAAGGTGTTTTTATTTGAGTTTCATTGATATATGGTTCAGGATTCCCCAAAACTTTCTTTGAATCTTCCCTAAATTAATTGGAATAAACTCTTCATTAAAGGCATCGCCTTTATGGTTCTGTCATATAACTATCTTAGGAACCAGTTATAAAGTCTAAGGAGTCCTTTTCTTTATTCAGTTATGTCTGATGATAGTCATAATGGTTATTCAGAATTCAGGCCATATGTTATACTACTGGCATAGTGTAGTGTACCATATTGGTCCCGTAACAGTCATCACTATTTAATTTCACAGATAGATCAAGAAACCACATTTATTTAGCTACAATTGCACAATTAAATGCTGGACAGCTGGAGCATTTGAACAGAGTTAAGCCACAGCATGAGTGCATTACTGAAAAGAGAAATAGGTAAATCAGAAATATACACCATGTATACACATTGCGATTTGTTGACGAATGTTGAAAACTTGAAATTGTATGTTATCCGTCAGTCCGTGTCCATGAAACTTGGTTGACCGACCCTGGCTTTGTGTCTTCTTTGCAATGAGAACACATTAGGCCACCTGCTACCTTACCAGACTTGATTTTCTGATGACCTGGTCCTCGACTCTATGACTTAGTCTCAATAATGGGTGTAAGAATGATGCCATCAGCTTTTTGTCATTTGTTTTAGGGTAAGTAGCCGTATTACACTTGGTATAATACTGGTTTAGTCACTGTCATTGTCACATTTTATTCTCTACTTGCACTATGCACCAACTTATCCTACTTTCCCTAGTTAACATCTATTGGTTTGTCATTCAGTTGATCAAACTGTGAAAAATAGGTCAGCCATCCCATTTAGCCTGATCACTCAGTTTCAAAATTGAGATTGCATTCTCCAGTGATACTTTCATATGTTCATGTTCCCATCACAACCATCTTTACATAGCTTTATGGTCTTACCCATCTCCACAAAATCGTTAGCATGCTTTACTCTTACCAGATATACTTGGATGTTGCACATCATACTCTTTTCAGTTATGTAATCTTTTAGTAGGTCGATCATGTGATAAGGACATGAAGTAGAAGTTATATGGATAAAGGTAAAGATGTATGTTGAGTACTTGCATGAAGAAATCCTGCCTGCCTGGAGCCAGCCAAGATGAGAGGTAGGCGAAGTTTCTTGCCCTTTGAGTCGATCAACCATAGAGTACAAGAAAACGCTCTTTGCAGCTGGAATCCATGAGAGCACCTTTTTATATTCCCCTTTGACCATCCTTATCAAATGCATTATTCCACTACTGTACATCATTTGGTGTACTGAACTAGATTCTTTTTAATTTATTATCCTCTGTTTTCTTAGCTTCAATTCTTGAATAGGTCATATATTGTTGTCAAACATAACTTTTCAACAATGGTTGGTATCTAAATTGCGAAACTAGCATGCTGTAATGTACCAACTCTTATGAACACCCAAATGTTGCACGATTATCCCAACATTTATATGATTTTTAACCTGTAAATGGCAAAACAATGCGGCTATCCTTATGTCGTTTTTCTTTGTTTCCTCCCACTTTAGCAGTGGTCCTAATTCTGTCTAGACATGGTCCCTCATCTAAACTACAGCTATAACTCAACCATTTATACTGATAAATGTGATGAGAAGTGAAGTATTTGCAGATCGTACTGCTAAGAGAACATTACTTAGCTATGACTTTCAGTACTACAACATTAAAAAACCAATACAAGAAATAAAGGAATTATATTGATAAGTCTCTTTCACCAAACTTTCAGTTGAGTTGTGCAGTGCAAATATTTTTCTTTTGAGAATATGCGAAGCGTTTCGTAATGAAAATCTATGAATCCATTATTACTCTTTGTTGAGAAATAAAAATTACAGTATATATCATGTGTATGCATTTACCCTTCAATTTTCACACCACAAGGCAGGAAGCAATTACAAGTTACCACAGATCAGTATACAGGCGGCGGAGGAGCATGCACTGGTGGCGGTGGCGGTGGCGGCGGCGGCGGCGGCGGCGATGGTGGCGCGATGCACCCGTGGGCGTCGCAGTGTACCCGAGGTTGGTGTAGGAATGAGATGCACTGCTCGCCTGGCCGCTGGTCGGGGCGCCCAGCAATGCAGTTCTGCCGGTCGTCGATGCGCGGCACCTCGAGGCACCGGTGCGGCTCACCGCAGAAGAAGTTGTACGAGTAGGTGAAGTTCTTGAGGTGCGGCAGCTCGCAGATGCTCTCGGGTATCTCGCCGGCGAGCTGGTTGTGCGCGACGTCGAGCTGCTCCAGCGCGCGCATGTTGCCGATCGTATCCGGCAGCGTGCCAGCGATGTTGTTGAAACTGAGGTCGAGCACGGTGAGCTTGTCCAGCTTGCCGATCTCAGGCGGGATGCAGGAGGAGATGCCGCTGTTTAGAAGAATTAGCTCGTTGAGCGTTCCGGCCATGTCGCCGATGCTGCTCGGCAGGCAGCCGCTCACCCGCGGCAGGTTCGCCAGCACAATCACCGACGCCGTCGAGTTGGTGAAGCTGTCCGGCAGCGAGAACTCGAAGTGGTTGTTGTTAATGAAAAGCGCGTCGATCTTCTTGTCGAAGATGGCCGCCGGCACCTCGCCGCAGAAGTTGTTAAACCTTCACAGTTCACACACACATGCAACACAACACATAATTAAGTTGCACTGATATACAGCTTCTTTCGCAGGTTCAAGTAATCTGATGCGTGTACTGTATGCGTGCTCACCTGATGTCGACGTACTGGACATTGGGGAGGCAGAGGAGCTGCGACGGGAAGGGGCCGGACAGCTGGTTGTTGCTGACATCGATCTCGTGGAGGAGGTGGAGGGAGCGTAGGGACTCGGGGAGGGAGCCGCAGAAGCGGTTGGAGTTGAGGTGGAAGACGGCGAGATCGGACAGGAGGCCCAGCTCCTCAGGGAGCGTTCCGGCGAGGTCGCCGTGGTTGAGGTCCACGCCAGCCACCGTGCGCTGGCAGGGGTCGTCGGGCGCCGGCGCGCAGTACACGCCGAAGTAGTTGCAAACGTCGGGCCCGCACCAGTTCTTGGTCAGCTTCTTAGGATCGTCCGTGATGGCGCGCTTCAGCGCCTGCAGCGCCACGTACGCCTTCTCCAACCGGGAGTTGTTCGTGGCCGCCGCCGCAGGCAGGGACGGCGGAGGCATGCTCGGCGCCTGCTGGGCCGAGGCCAGCAGCGGCCAGGCGACCGCGAGCACCAAGAACGCCGCCGCCACCGCCCTCGAGCTCACCCTCGTCATCGCCGGGCTGCACTTGTCTGCATGCAACGGTAAGGGCAGTGGAATGCTTGGTCTCTTTCTTGCTGTGTCTACTAGTGATTCGTGTCCACTGTGTGCTGTTGCCGTGTGTTCAATTTGGTATATATAGGCGCTTCCTTTGGGGTTTCTCTGACTTGTTTTTTGGGCCTCTGTGCGTGCACCATGGCCTCTATCTTTGTTTATTGTGCTTGGATCATTGGCACGGTGGACCACTTCGTTTGCAAACATTTTGTTCATGTTTGGGGGCATGATAAAATTTGGGCAGCAGTGACTAGATTTTTCCTACCTAATTGACCTGCCTGCTCGTGAATTCGTGATCCTTTCGCTTTCTTGCTGTTGTGTCGAAATTTTTGGCCCCCCTTTCGTGGTGGTGGACGTGGTAAAAAAAACCCCAGGACTAGGGTTTGTTGTTACTTGTTAGTGACAGACATTGTTGTCTCGTTCTACTCACTTGGTTCAGGATTTGTACCAATATGGAACATAGAATCATTTCCCATTTATTGTTGATTGATGAATAGACAGCTAGCTGAGTTCTTCCAGTTGTTGTCTTGAACAGTTGAGCTTGTTTATGTAGCTGCTAATCTCATCCTTTAATAAGATGATCCTGAAACCTCACCCACTCATAAGATGTGTTTAATGTTAGTACCTTTTTCACTGAACTTGATTGCTTATGTTCTTCTTTCTCTGATTTTCAAATCATACACACTAAAAGATGGATTGTGTAGTGCTCAATCAAATGATTGCATGAGAAAGCCAAGTATCGGTACCTTTGAAAATCGTATCAGTACCGGTACTTTTCATTACAACACGAAAGTAAAAGAGAGAGAAACGCTTTAGGTCTAGTTATTCCCCGTGTTTTTTTTGAGGGAACAGGAGGGACTCGGAAGTCCCTAGTTATTCCCCGTGTTTGTTGGCCGCTTGTGCTATTCCTTTAGCTTTGTTTATATAACCTTCTTTAGCCTCTATGCTTATGCTTGCACGATCTAATCAACAGAAACAACCAAAATCATGTCGCCTGCACTGCACGAATTTTTGACAATTTGGCTGCTTCAAGGATGCTTCCTGTTTGGAATAATAGTCGAGGGGCAGCTTTTTTCTCTGTATTCACTATTCAGTGTCTCAGTCTCGGTGGTCATCGATTTCAGCTAGTACTACAGCCTACTTTTGTGAGGATTTAGGCGATCAGCCATATCGCTTTGCTCTACTAACAGCCTGATTTATTTTATTCTTAAAAAACAACTAAGCCTATTTCCTAGGCCTTTTTGCTCTTCTACTACAGAAAGATTCTTTTTAACTCTGGCAGTGGCACACATGACTCCTACCTTCTATTATATGGCCCCGTTCGTTTCGCTGAAAAAACAAGCCGAAGCACTGTTCCGGCTGATTTATTATGAGAGAAAAATACTGTTTCGGCTGAAAAAACAAGCTGAAAAATACGGATTATAAGACAAGCGAACATGGCCTATCTGTCTACATATTTTTTTGACAAATACTTGCATTTGTTTCCGAGGCATGAATGAACAACTAAACACGGGCTACAATTTGATGAGTTGATGAACAAGACATATAATTGTTGTACCTTTTTTAGATGAATAGTTGGTGTACTTGAAACCAAGGAATAGTGGACTAAATGATGAGAATGATACCGCGTCCGGTCACGTCAGGAGGAGAGGAGCTCCTACGTAGTTTTCCATTAGGATAAACTGAATCCGGCAGCTTAACAATTTGCCAATAGTTGTCCCACGCCGGATCAAAATCTAAACAAAAGAGTATATTATATGTGATATATCTCAAGAAAAGAATATGGACAAAGAAATACACTGAGATATAAATACTATCTTGTCTGTTGGTGCAGGAGTATACTAATGATAGGCCTGCACTGCATCTTTTGTTTTCAGATCTCTAATCGCATTCAGATGGTGGTCAATTCATCTCACTATATTGCCATGTAAGGTGGTGGGTCAACCATCCTCCATAACCCCTATCTTAATCCGTCATCTCTTTTCTCTTGACCAGTGGGATTTTCGTTCGTAATCTCCTCCTCATCACCACATGATTATTTGCACTTCGCAGACTGCAGCGCGAGACCTTCACATCACACCCCGGCACAGAACCGTTTGCATCAGATCCTGACGTGACCTGCGACTTGCTGCTGTTCATTGCAGCGGCTGCACAATGCTGGTGGCACGTCAGGTTCGTTGAGTCGCCCATTGGCCGTTGGTGAGGTATTGCTCTCGTTTTCGCTCATTATTCATGCATGTGTGTGTGATCCATCCTCTTGTGTCGCTCTGAACATGTAATTTGAAGTTACTTTTATTTTAATAACAAAACATGGTTTTAGTGCATCTTTGTCATGGTACAGTAGGGGATTTAAGCATCATTTGTTCAAACATCGGTTTCTCTGGTTGTTCATGCACTATTTGGAAAGCAACACAAATGCCCTGCAACTTCGAACGAGCTGGTGGTGCCCATGTCCTATCAAAATTCCTTGAAATATATTCTTGTGTTTTATGACCTTTGTACGTCATTTTTAACGCAGTGACAGGAGCTCTGACTTTCAATCTTGTATATGTTTCTTGTGCTCCATGGATTATTTGCGTTTGCTAGTTGTTGCCGCCGATGGTGATGGACACGGCTGCTCTTTTTTTTAGGAAAATAATGGCAGCTGCTCTAATTCCCAAACAGTTCTATTGATCGGTATGCATATTCATGCATACCAAGAGTATTTGACACGATCACTTCATCTAATTGGTCCCTGTTCTTATTGCTTTTTTATGAATTATGATGACGTCTTAGCCACTGCCTCTCCCTGTGTCGGCTGCGTGTGTTGACCAAATAATACCTTCTGAGTTATGCAAGGGGATCTATAGTTCTATACCATTATACTCTCGTTATATATTGGAGATAATTTCAACACGAATGTTGGGTTGGGTGATGTGTCATACATACTACATGTAATAATTAATGGCCCCGTTCGCGTGCCCTTAAACCCAACTTAATCCGCTTCTTTTTTTTTTCATCCGGAACAGTATTTTTCTCTCATAAATTCCTCCAGCATTCCTCCAAACCATCCAAATTCCTCCAGAATTCCTCCAAGCGAACAGGCCCAATAATCTGGTTTGGCTTCTGTTGAGTTTTTTTAATAGAGAAACTCGGCAGGCGATTACCGGTCTGAACCTCGATGCCAAGGTCGTCCAAACATACAAGATTTGTGAGCAAGAGAGATAAGAACAAAAAAAAACAATGCTGGCTAAGTTAACATTCTCAAACAAACACCGCCCAATTAGCAACGAGGCAGGCGATTGCGGAGGTGGGGGAGGTAAAGACCCCCATTTGTACTGGATTTTTTTCTTAAAATTTAACTATTTCTTTTAAAAAAATATCTAGCCTTAAAAAAAAAAAAGCATTTCTAGCTCCTGCTGCGACTAAAGCTAGGGGTTGCAATTCTGATGATTTTACCAGCGCATAACGGGTGAATGGCCCGATCATGAATTTTTTTTACCAGCGTGACATCTTGATTGTTAAAAGTCTTTGTCAACCTTTTTCTTAAGAATCAAATACAATGTACTCCCTCCATTCAAAGAATACAATTTTCACACATTGGGAAGAAGCTAGCACATCATACAAATAAAAAGACGCATGTACCTTTGTTTTCTTTTATTCTCCACATGTGTTGATGTGACAAAAGCAAATGATTACACCTATAAACTCTATAGCTAGTTGCATCATACAATACATCTATAGAGTACACATTTTAGGATACGACACCTACTTATCAAGCTAGAATTGTATTCTTTTCTGAACAACACATGAATCCTAGAATTACATCCTTTCTATATATTCTCATTTGGATCGATGAAATAATCATCCGGGTCTTTTAACTTTTTAGGTAGTCCATTCAAATTGTAAAATGTAAATTTAGTCCTATGATTGAATCTAGAATGAACTTAGAATAAATCACTTGAAAAAGTTAAAGGACTCAAATAATCATTTTAAAAGTTCATGGACCTAGCGTGCATTTTACTCCATTTTTAAAATCATAGTCTAGGCATAGACGCTAACATACGTGGCCACATGCTCACCTTTATAAACCCATATATACATCCAACTTTATTAGCATCTCTAAAAGATTAGGCTAGGAAATCTTGAGATTGAAAAAAGAAGTCACTACAAACGTTTCGCGGACATGGTTGACAATAGCATTTTTGTTAAACGAGAAGTAAGAACCCAACTTAATGCCACTAGCTAGCCTGAGAGACTAGAGTTAGGATAAAGAGGGCCATGATGACCCCTAAGTTTGACAAATTTTTAGTAGGGTGCCATTTCATTTCTTTAAGTGCTAACACAATACTAATCTGGCCACTCTGCTTCCATTTCATATCACACATTAATTGGCGCGGTCTTTTCACCACCGCGGGACTCGAAGACCCAGTCAGGAAGCGACTTTTCTGTTTAATAGCTGTTAAGGCCTTATTTGGATCCATGAGGGCTAAGAGCTAATTTAGCCATGGATCTAAACAGGAGGACTAAAAGTGAGGGCTAAATTTTAACCAATTCTTTTCATTAGCCCCTTCAGAGTGAGCTACCGAGGGTTAAAAGTGGTACTGTGGGGGCAAAAAAAAAACGTATATTACCCCCCCCCACCCCACATCTCTATGCTTGACTGTGCATGGATATTAATTAGGGGCAAATGCACGTGTCATGGTAGAGTACATGGTTAATCTTTAGCCCCTAAATCTAAACAGTCTCGTGAGCTAAACTTTAGCCTACTTTAGCCCTTTCATTATAATAAGGGCTAATCTTTAGTATTAGGCTCCCCGTAGACCTAAACAGGCCTAATTTACGAAGTGTGTACATAGTGCGACGTGCAATGTGTAGATGTGCAAATACACAGTGAGACGACAGGCGACGTGCGCTCCGCTCTTGCGTCAGCACGAAGACTAACTAATGCCACTTGCGCAGAGACGATGTGATCTTTTATTCTCGATCGGCGTCGTTACTAGGCGCTGAGGACTGAGAGCCAGCCAACTAGAGTCTAGAGGCGACCATCTCTATCATGGCCATGGTCATGGACAGAGATTTGCGTGACGTACTGACGTGTGCCTCTGCACAACCACTGCGTGTTTGCGTGCATGCTCACCAACTGCACCAAGCAAGGGAGATTCGATCAGTTACCCTTTGGTCACGTACGCGTACGTACCGTGTCAGCTCAGATGCGACGCGGTACACACTACGCGCTCTGTTTTGTTTTCTTGTTCACGTCATTACTAGTAACAAACTTTTTTTCTTGAGATCAATGATGCGGCCCGCTTTAAGATACATGAAACAAATAAGGGTTGCCTACAACGGCTGATAGCAAACAAATAATCTTTCTGCTGATCTTATTAAACATATCTACAGAAGGTTAATACAGGTCATTATGCAATTAGACTTGTTCCAAGTTGCTACATATGTGTAGCCTACGATCTTGGATGGTATCGTCAACCAGCAAGTGCGCTATATTGGTCCCGTTCGCTTAGAGGAATCTGGATGATTTTGAACGAATCTGGAGGAATTTGTGAAAGGAAAATACTGTTCCCTGAAGTCACTTAAACCTAAAGATATCAAGTCCTGCATGGGTAGGGCGTAGGATGCATCCCAGGCATGCAACACAGACAGGCAACGTCACAGAAATAATCCTAATCCATTAGCACGAGGTCCGTGCCCCAGTTGAAATACTCTGGGAGGGGGAGCTGATCGACATAGCAGAAACAGAAACATGCATATGTTCTACGAGTTCAAGGAATTCTTGGATTGCTGGAGTTTTGCATTGTATGCACTCTCCAGTTCCTCCTGCAAAATTAAATGGCAGAAAATGATTCAGACTTATGCCCCAGGATGTGTCAGAATCACGAGATAGAAAAGAGTTAATTCCTAGTAAGAGAATGCTCAAGGGAAACATTAAATGGTTTCAAGCACAAGATCGCATGATATCAAGGACTTGAGAAGAGCGTAGCTGAAAGTAAGCAAGAATCCTAACATATGGATTGCGGCATATGGTTTCAAGCACAAGATCACAAAAAATCTTCGACAGCAGAAACAATCATGTGTGCCTAAGTTTCTGCTGTCAAAGATATTTTGCAGGACTTGGATTATTCATAAAGATGCATAAGGATTGCGGCACTGCCACAAAAATGTAGGGAATATAGTCCGTACCTTGCATGCTTTCAGCAATGGTTCCAGAAAGGATGTTCTGAAGAAACTGATGGATTTCTCTAGGGACATTCTTTCCCAATCTGAAACTCATAATAGGATTGTGAAAAACCAAGCCATATTAGCCTATTAGGCAAAACTGCATGGTACTAGAATGCCTTTTGTTTTTTGCAATCACGAAATAATATATGTTCACACAAATCCCAAAAGGTGAATGGCTATAATCACTTACTATTTTCAGAATCTGTCTGAAAACCAGCAGCATTGAGCTCTCCTAAAAGTTGTATAAGTGTACTTGTTTTAGCAAATCAGCATTGTACCATGATGCTTGGAAGAATATGAAATGATAGTGTGTCACTGTGTCTTAATTCATGCTAGGCTCTATGGACCGACCATACCTGTGATAGAGTTGGAACGGCTGCAGGATCAAAATCATCACAATTATTGGGATCAATTGGACCACAAACACGACCTAGAAAAAGAAATAACAATAAAATGTCAGCAAAGGGGTGTGTGACCAAAAAAAATCCTCCAGTCGTTAGAATAATTCAGTTGACTTTGACTTGACAGAATAAACTAAATGAAAAGGTCAAGTATTTTAAGTGAATGCATCTGTTCTGGAGTCTAAAGGTTTTAAAGGGACATGCCAATGCCATGCATATGTAGAACCCTGAGCATAAGAGCATGCCACTTTATTATCACATTATAAACTAATACAGGAAGTCGGGAATTGAATGCATTATGACTTTTACCTGTCTTCGGATGTATACAAAAGGGAGCTTTTAGTAAATGATTCATGTGCTTTGATACCTGGCATGGGTATAAAGTTGATTAGGAGTGAGAACCACCTTGTACATTACTAGTGCAAACTCATACAACTGATGAATTCTCTTTTACCTCCATGTCAAGTCTAGGATATGTGTATGAGAAGACAATCTCTTCCACACATCTACGAAGCCCTTGAGTCTGAAACATAGAATAATTAGCACTATTATTTAACATAATAAGATGAGCCAGCAGATATGGCTGTAATTGAGAAATCAGAATATTACACAATCAAAAGAAATAAATATCGATTGATAAACAGGCAAATGTCCAAACAAAAGTAAATAGGAACGCAGGGGATTAAACACAGAAAAAAGTAATTAGGAGATTAAACAAACCTTGTGCTTTCCTGACTGTAAAGTCGTCTTCAATTGATCCCATCTGGTTGCATTGACATCTTCCTTTGAAAGAGAAGATCGTCTGTTTCCCTGCCACTTGCCATGGAGCTCACTAGCAACATCTAGAAATGAAATCCAATTCAGAATGATGGCGAACATATCTATGCCATGCTAAACAAGGGATGGTAGATTTCATCTATGTCAGAGTAACGTTCATTTTTCAGGGTGCCTTTTCTTACTTTTGTCAGGGATAAGATCAAGAATCTTCTGACATCTCTCCTCTGATGCAAAGAGTTGTTGGTTAAGGAGCAACTTATCATTAAAGAAGCTTCTAAGAACATCCGTGTATGACCGCCTGCAGGAGAATAATAAATTACATAACAATAAATTTAGCTCTTCCATTGTGTGTAGTGTGTTGGTAGATCAAACAAACTGACGAGACAGCTAAGACATACGCTAGGAAAGGATGGAGGACAGGTCCAGCCAAGGATACTTTCTTTAGCGCATTTTCACCACCCTGAGATAGATTCATAGGGTTAAATAGATTTCTGGAGGGGGCAAGAAATGGAATCAAGAGTAACGCATGATGAAGTGCCACCTTGTAGACTCGAAAGTAGTCAGCAATCGCAGCCCTTTGTTCATTGCTGAGCCTAACAGGAGAACACATGCGTTTTAAGATCACAAACATAGGAGACAAATAGGAGTTAATTCAGGCATACTTTCTTGCTCTGCTATCACAGACCCAGCAATGGACACCACGACTCCCACTGTATACCCAGAGTATGTGATTGAAACCAAAATCATCTGGAAACAATGATTTTAATTATAATAAGCACACAAATGCACACTTCAGCGGAAGTCAGTAACCAACTGCATTGTGTGGATAAATATGCAAAAGTGACTAGTCCATGTTATGATTTATTGCGTAAAAAAATGGCATGCCTCTAAGCGAAGTATCCAAAATTTTGATAGCAATTGTCATTAACAGCCAGCAATCTAAGCAGACATCAGCTCCAGAGCAGCAGTAGCGAACATCATCATAATCAGATATATCCTGGGAAAAAATAAAATGTTGACAGCTTGCAACAGTGCACATCACACAAGAATACAGCTTGCACAGGTATAAAGGGTAAAGGGAAAGAAAAGAAAATGTAAGTTTCCTATCTTACAATGTCAAAAATTAGTTCCCTTTCCACCGGTACAAAGACATTATTGCCAGATTGGGCATAAGCATGATGCTTTGAAGGCTACAGAAAAGAAAACATGATTCATCAGGTAGTTGCAAAAAGAGTGTAATGCAGAAAATTAGAATCAAACACACAAAAAATGATGTGTTTAGCAATGCTGCATCATACATCTACACTGTAGACAGGTCCAATATCAATCTTGAAAGGGCACTTCTCCTTAATAGAACTCTCCAATTCAGTAGCATTATCAAAGGATTGGAAGCACAGGTAGATGTCATTCTCCAGTGTAAGTGAAAACTCCCGACGTCCAACATATGACTGATCACATCCAGGGTGCTTTCCATCTATAGAAAAGAAAATTTGGTCAATCAAGACACAGCAAGAGTGCAAGGCTAACTCCTATAATCGAAGAATCAGGATGTGAGCATGAACCATTTCCATAGCAAAGCCATTTGAAGAAATCACCATAGGGGAAGAGCTTTCCTGCAATCATAATGCAAGTTGTTATCACAAACAGAAGCACAAATCAAAGACTAACCAGTCTCCTTACATAGTAGAGCAGGTTTTTAAATGAAAAGCCTCAGTTAGATAAAGAGCATGCCTTACACCAGATGATTAGCAAAATGTGCTACGCCTTGAAAAAGAAAAAGGAGTATGAAAATAAGATATACTAAAGTTCTCAAGAAAATTGGAGAGGGAACTCTTCCAGCAAGCAAATGATAGCCAATTGTTTCTTCATCTGTTAGATGTCTCCATCACATAGAACAACCAAAAAACCTCAAACCTAGGGAACAGACTCCAAGAGACATTATGATTAAGATGCAGCCTCAACCACACGGGCTGAGGGAAAAAAAAACTGAAATCCAGCTTCACCCTATAGAGCTGCAAAGTAACCTGGGTTGGCCACGACCTTCTGGGCTGGCAACCACTGCAACTACCCCTTGGGAGGAGGGCTCAAACCAACCGCAAGCGCCACAAGTGAGCCCCCTGCCACTATATTTTGGGTTGCTAGCAAGGGGATTTTTTTTTTTGGTTGCCACCAGATTTGAAACCTGGCTGATGTCTCCCTAAACTGGAGAGCTTACCGCTACACTACAAGAGTGTTGGCCACATACAAAAAAAATCAACCATAGCATTCATTAAAAAAACACAGCCCCTAAACTGTGATGCAAGACCTCAACTTTGTGCAAAATCAATGATAACTTCAGAAAACATATAGTTATGGACAGACAAGATGTGTCGGTCCTGTTTCAATTTATCTTCTCCATTCCACGCCATTATAAGGGAACAAATCAGTTTACCATAGTAGATTCGGAGATAGTCAGTGCTGAACCCCTCTGTACAGCAGTGAGGGCTTCTAGCTGTTGCTGCTTCTGGCCGTCAATATCCATAGAATCAACCGGCTCGTCGTCCCTACCCATCCTTAGATAAAAAACAGCCTGTACCAAACGAAACGAAGGAATCCAAATTAGACCAAAAAAAGGCATGGACTGCATTTGCAGGAAAAAAAAACCGTCAGGAAACTAGACCAGAAGAAGGCATGGCATGCAGGATTTTTTTTTTCTTTTTGACAAACGAGAAATGGAGGGTTGGAGATGGGGGTGGAGTTCGCGCAGGACCCTACGAATCCAATCAGGGTTGGATCGAGTACATGGCGATAGTTTTTGCAGAAAAATTCAAAGCTAGTGGACATAATACATGTATATATATACTTGTAACTGGGTCAGATCCGAATACAAATAGCTTGTATTAGGGTTCTGGGAGCTTGGTTTCACACAGCAGGCAAGGGAAGGGGTATTCGTCAGTGGCGGACCTAGGATGCTAGACCAAAATTTACACATGCGATCGGTGAGCAACCGTGCCCCGCAATTTGGTATACAAAAACTAAATAAAGTAAGTCTTAGATATGACAATTAAGTTTGAAACTTGCATCAATTAGAATGTCTCCATCCCTCTTCATAATTCACAAATCCAACAACCAAATTACATAATGCATGAGTAATCAACCAATAAATCCCTAATTCCAGTGCCTACCATCTATAGGCTAGATCAATTGAACTAATTTGGGGACAAAATGATATACTGAATAATAAATAGGTCAGGGTTGGCGTACCTTATGGAGTTCAAAGAGTTTGGGGGCCACTCCAGTACTCCACCTCCACGCTGCACGGCATCCGGGCAAGGGGTAACGGGAAGAGAGTAAGAGACAAGAGAGAGAGAGTCGCAGGCAGGAAGCGACTTGCAAGATGCAAGGAGGGGTGCAGGCGTTCCTCACCAGGGCACTAGGAGGATCTTCCAGCGGCCGGCGGCGGTCCTCAGACGGTGCCCCCTGGGCCAGCGGAGTGGAAGTGGACTCACGGACGGGATCAGCGAGTGTTGCGGCCTGACGAAGACCTAGCAAAGGTGGCTCCGGCTGCTTGCCTGCTTCGGATGCAGGCGGGCGGCGCAAGCATGGGGCAGGGGGAACGGTGCGGACTGCGGTAAAGGCAGAGATGGAAAAGAGGTAGGAGAATGGCGGGAAAAGAGGCAGCAGAATGGCGGCCGAGTGGTGGGTGCCACTGCACTGCGCCTAGTAGCACACGCGACAGGCCGACGGCCGGCCCAGGTCTCCCAAACAAAATTGCACATGCGACGGGCCGACGGCCGGACCAGGCATCGCGGGTGGGCTCGTTGTGGCCTTGCTGTCTCCTGGGCTGAGTGAGCCTCGCCCGCAACGGCGCCACGCCCAATCGTCAATCGACCTCCTCCTTGGTTCTTGCTTTCGCTTCCCGTCCGGCCGTCCCGTTCCCTTGGACTTCGACCCCGGCCGGCGGCGCTGTCGAAGGCGAGGCCGGCCAGCCAAATCGACGCCTCTCCGCCGAGCGTCCGGGCGGGCCCGCGGCCGCTCCCTCCTTCGGCCGGAGCGCCACTTGGTTCTGCCTCTCCTCTTCGCCTCGCCTACGTCGGTAAGGAACCCTCCCCAGCTTGACCGGGTAGATTACTCGTTTAATTTGTTCCTCGTTTTCATTTCAGTAACAAGGGGAATGCACACTTGCAGGAGGACAGAGATTCCAAAATTCAGTACAAACTGACGGACCTACACATTCGAAGCCTGGCATGACGCTGTCAGTGTCCAGGTAGCTGCCTCAATGGCGCTGAAGGTTGTGTCTCGCATACGGTTTGCGAGACGGCACCTGTTATCAGGCAGACTCATGTACTGTTCGTGCCCAGATTCGCCCTCCGTGCGCGCTTCTGCCGATAGGACAAGTTCTTCTGAGTTTGAGTCTGCGATCCAGTCACTCAAGGACAATCTCCGGCCAGAGAGTCTAGCCCGGGTTCTCGATTCCACATCCGACTCGAGCTTGGCTCTTAGGATCTTCAGATGGGTTTCACATCAGAGATATAACATTCACACAGTTGACACCTACAGCTGTATAATCTCCAGGCTTACTGCTGTGGAAAATCGTGATGAGATGGACAGCCTCCTCAGTGAGATGGTCAGGCTGAAGGTGCCTGCGTTGGAGCAGGCCCTTAATAAATTAGTTGAGTGCCTGAGCAGTAAGAACCAATTTGATGAAGCTTTGCTGGTAATCCAGCATGCTAGCTCTGCGAAGCTTAAGTTGTCAGTCTCAGCTTGCAATGGAGTGCTGCATGGTGTGGTCAAGCAAGGAAGGGGATTGCGGTTGTTCATGCTTGTGTACACGGAGATTGTCAAGGCGGGAGTCCTCCCTGATTTGGAGACACTGAATTTGCTGATCGAGGCCTTGTGTGAATCTGGTCGTTTAGACTTGGCACTGATTCAGTTTGACAGGATGAGCAAGAAGAGGTGTA
Source organism: Miscanthus lutarioriparius (assembly GCA_904845875.1). Lineage (NCBI taxonomy): Eukaryota > Viridiplantae > Streptophyta > Magnoliopsida > Poales > Poaceae > Miscanthus > Miscanthus lutarioriparius. The sequence continues at coordinate 135,047,142 of CAJGYO010000001.1, forward strand.
CTCCTAATAGTCATACGTTTGAGGTACTGATCACAGCACTTTGTTCCCACAGCAGAGCAGATGAAGCTGTGAAGCTCTTTGATAAGATGCTGCAACTTAGATGCTCCCCTGATAGCAGCTTCCATGCTCAAGTGATGCCCCTGTTTTGCAGGTTCAGTAAAGTCAAGGAGGCAATCATGTTGCATCGAATGATGAAAGAAGATAACATTCAGTTGAGTCTGCAGTTGTACAGTGCCTTGGTTAGATGTTTGTGTGAGAATCAACTATTGGATGACGCTACCATAGTGCTCAAAGAGATGATTACATCGGGTCATGCTCCAATGGCAAGTACATATGTGGATATGATAAATTGTTACTGTACAAATGCCAAGTTCCGCAATGCTGTGATCTTTCTAGAGGAAAATGATGTCACTGAAACAGAACCATATAATGTGCTGCTGACATGGTTGTGTAGAAATGACAGGCTGCAGGATTCAGTAAGCTATCTTGAGAAATTGCACAGCAGAGGTTTTGTTGATTGTGAGTCATGGAACATTGTTATAACTCAGTTCTGCAATGAAGGAAACATCAGAAGAGCATCTGAGCTCATTGGTAGAATGGTTGTTTCTTCATTTGCACCAGACGAGACTACCTATTCTGCTATTATATCTTGTTACTGTCGATTAGGATTGTACATAGATGCCTTGAGTATGTTCAGAAGGGTAAGTATTAATAACTTGTCTTTGAATTCGGAATCTTTCTCACAGCTTGTAGAGATTTTGTGTCACACAAAGAGGATCCAAGAAGCTATTGAAGTTTTTAAATATCACTATAAAAGAGGCTGCAGTCTGACAAACAAGTCACTTGATATGCTAATTGAAGGGAGTTGCTTGTCTGGAAAGATCCGCGAAGCAGTCAAATTGCGTACGTTGGCTGTTTGCACAGGCACTTCTTGTACATTCTCCACTTATGGCATAATTATCCAAGCACTGCTCCATTTGAAGAAGGGGAAAGATGTATTGACTCTCTTTGCACAAATGCTGATGGAAGGTTGTCCATTGGATGGGTATGCATACAATATTCTGTTGCGCTCTTTCCTCACCAAGGAGACAATTATTGAGGCTGCTATCTTGTTCAACAGAATGGTTAATCATTCCTTTTTTCCTGACCAAGAGACATTTGAATTGTTAGTCAATGATATGGCTTTGTTTTCTTTTCTCAACATGATTGCACAAAGTTTACTGAAAGTGATAGATACAAGTGGAACAGTGAGCCCCAGAATATATAATATTATTATTTATGGACTTATTAAAGAAGGCTTCAAGAGTGAGGCATGCAAGTTTCTAGACCAAATGCTGGAAAAGGGGTGGGTGCCTGATTCAAGGACTCATCGTGTCTTGGTCGGCAGCTCTGGTCTGGTGGAGGCTAGAGAGCTTGTTGAAGCCTACCAGACAGTGGATGGTGACAATGTGACCAACATATTGTTGGAAGGACTAGACTGAGGTCTGAGACATGTTTTTGTGTACTATGATAGGGAAATGATATACCAGTGCTGACATTTCAGCGCTGACAGTGTTTCCAGGTAAAGTTCTCATGAAACACTGTCAATAATGAATGCTGGTAGAAGAATCTAGAAAAGTAGAAAAACCTGTAGCAGAAAAGATAAGAGGGTTGTACATACTTGAAAGACCTTCAGCAAAGAAAGATGAACACGGCAAATTACTTTCTGTATAACATCCTGTGCTTTTCAGACATTATTGTGCCATTTCTGAGAAAAACACATTCTTTGCTTTTCTCGAATAAAAAACACATTCTTTGCTATTAATAATAATCTATGTGATGACTTGATGAGTTAAATTGTACTTTAGTTCCTTGCCTGAATTCTGTGCTATTATATTTGTGACTATTCTGAACCCAATGTGGAACTAAACCAACACCACAAAACAAAATCCACCTGCTAGGCCTCTACTATTTGGGGTGTTTAAAATCTAAAACAGTAATACATGATGGCAAGTTACTCCTGAAATAAAAAGGTACTGTGTTTTCTTTACAGGCTTGATATCAGTTGATACTGAGCTGATAAAAAGGAGATGGCATAGAAAAACATAAGATTCAGCAAGGCTGAATGTGAAAATGAAGACTGCCACCATAAGTTGAAACCTCTAAGCTCAACTTAGCCTCCAGGTTTGCACCTTTGCACTTATAATTATCCCATCTCATTGATTTATTCCACAATTGCGCATTTTGTTTTTGTTTGGTTCTGTCTGCATTTGTGCCCTCATATTTTTATAGCTTAAGCAAACATGTTATCTTTCAGTACCTTTTCAGCTCAACAAGAGATGCCCGATTTCCTGATATATCGCAGAACCACCCATAATCCTCCCTGTTTACTGCGGCAACTCTGGATGTTTAAAAAACACTGGATGTAAGGCTGCCAATCCTCCTTTGTGAAGCCCACAGCAAAGTCATTACTAGAATCTGGGCATCAGACTTCAGTGCTACGTTAGCTGTGCTTGTGGGTTTCCCTTGATTGATGGTGGTGGTTTCAAGTGATGCCGTCCCGTACTCCCGTCTCCATGTAACTGTTTTGAAATCGACCTGCCTTCGCCTATCAGTCCTGTACGTGGTGTCTGTCTCAGTGTCTTTTGGTAAGTTGTACTCTCTCCGTTCCAAATTATAAGCTGCTTTAACTTTTTTTTTGGTACACCCATTTTGCTATGTATCTAGATATAACATATGTCTAGATACATAACAAATTCTATGTACCAAAAAAAAAGTCATAACGATTTATAATTTGGAAAGGAGGGAGTACATGTTAAGTTGTCATGAGACCTCGAAACTGTTGCCCATTTCTGAACTATAACATCAGGATCGTTGTCAAACTGTTGGATTCTGAACTATAACATCAGTATCGTTGTAAGCATTCGATTGAATCCATCGACTCTTTTGTCTTGGTATCAGCCTTAATTGAATATGGGGAGTTGGGGACATAAGGTTATGCTTCAAACGTCTGGGACCAGCCAGTGTCCCTAGGTCGTCAATTCGAACGGTTGGGATCGTTGTCTGGCAGGTCATGAACCAAACATGCCAAAAAATCATGGGAATTGCTATAATCCAGACGCCTGAATTTTGGATTTTTTAGGCGACGATCTCAGCCGTTGGATCAAGATCCAACGGCCAGCTGATCCAGCCCTCTGTTCATCTTGTTCCTCGGCATATTCTTCCAACCTGCGTCCAGCCTGCCCGCTCCCCTGCTGCCGTGGCTGCGGAGCTCCGGCGAGACCCTACGGCACCTACGGCAGCCTTCCTCTTCCCCCTTCCCCCTCCTGCCGCTGCTTTCTTCTCTAACTCCGGCGAGAACGGTCACGACGCACCCCGCCCCAACCTGGCCAGGCCGCCTCCATCGTCGCCAAGGCCACGAAGCCGCCCGGTCGTCGTCTCCACCGCCTGGCCTGCCTACCTCCCCAAAACTACCCATGTCTAGGAAAAAATATAACTATGGTATCCATATCCTCTATAGTAGTTTAAGTTTGATCAAGTTTAAAGCGAATCTTATTCACATTTATATCTTCAAATTGATTTACTACAAAAATATATTTCATAATTAATTTAATGGTATTTGTTTGGTAATATAAATGTTAGTATTTTTCTAACAGATTTAAATAAATTTGAAAGCATTTAATTTTTTAAAACAACGAGAATTGTATTCTTGTGTGGGCGAGCAAGTAATTTAGAAGAGAGGGAGTATTTTGAGAATGAGGGAGGAAACAAATTTTAGCATACAGTTTTCTCGGAGTTGGAGTGTGACACTGACAAGTTGACAACTTTCGCCTGGACCCCTAGCCCTGATGTGTTCGGCTCGACCGCACCGCGTCATGGAAGATATCAGTATCCCCGCTGCCGCAACTCGAGTAGCAAGTCACCTCACGAGTCGGATTCGCTCGTTCGCCTTCCGGCACGCGCGCACACTCGAACGCCAGCTCCCCTCCCTCTCCGTCTTATCAGCCTCGCCCTTCTAGAGGGTTCTGGAAGCCAACCCAAGCCATGGACGCCGCCAGCACCGCAGCCGCCGCCGCCGCCTTGGCCACCCCGGCCCCCGCCCCGGCCGCGACCGTGCAGGTGCCGCGCGGGCAGGTGGATCTGATCGATTTTATCGACTGGACCGGCGTCGAGTGCCTCAACCAGGACTCGTCCCACAGCATCGTGAACGCGCTCAAGCAGGTAGGCGCCGCGTTCCCCCTCGACCCAAACCCTAGCTCGACCAGCGCCTTCCTGGGATCCGAACGGATTTTAGATTCTGCTCTTTGCGCGATTTTGGTGGGGGCAGTTCGTTTGGTTTTCCTTTTTTTTTCCGGGAAGTTCTAGGGTTTCGTCGGTGCTGACTTTCTGATCGCTCGTGGCTGTACTGCGATCTCTAATGGCGATTGCGTTGTGGTGCTTGTTTGGTGGTTGCAGAGTTTGCGGGACGACGAGGGGCTGTACCTCGCCAGCGATTCGGACGAGCAGCTGCTGATCTACATCCCCTTTATGCAGGTGGTCAAACTGCATTCCGCACTATTCAAAGGCCCCGAGGAAGAGGGTAAGATTTGCAACTCCCTGTTTGGGTTCTGTGCGATGAGGCTAGATTTGTGCCCAATTGACAGTTTATATGTTCAAAGTAGGTAGGAGCACTACATTCCTAAGTTATATGCAATAGTGATAGCTAGATCACCTGATTGATGTTAGGTCTGCGAGGATCATGTAACATCAGTTCTGATTTCATGAATTAACATCTGGTGATTGGTGGCCCCTTCACATAATGCATTGTTAGTTGTGCTGCTGAAAAATGTCCTTGTGTTCGGACTTGCAACAAAGGTGCTTGCTTGTTTAGATTTCTGAAACTTGCATTAGTATTGCCAGTGTTTTTTTTACCGCAAAAGACTGTGGGGGAGATCCCCACAGTGATAGATTTCTGATACTTGCATTAGTATTGCCAGTGTTAAGTCGCCATTTTATTGGAGACAATTCCCTATTTGACACCGCATGAAAATTCAGCCTCCCTTATTTGACACGGGTTCTTACTTTCATTCCCAATAATATGGCACTGTTGTTAGCTCTTTTCCATCAAAAGGCTGTTAAGTGCCATGTGAAAATGTGGATTGCCTTGTATTCTGTTTGTAGCAAAGAACTTATTAATGTTCCATGGTATACAAATAAATACATGGGCACACAAGGTTTAGATGAATTTCAACAAGTTTACAAGAATGAAAGTTTTTGTAGGATGAAAAGAGTGAAATTTAAATAACACCTAGTCGAGTTTGTATGAGAGGATTTGACTTCAGATGAATAGTATTTGAACAGTCCACCAAGCTTGAGACCCACTCTGTTCTGTCTGGACTCTGGCATGGCCGAGGCCGCCTGCAGCTCCACCAGCTGCTGCTTCACGGTGTCGGTTCCTACCTGCAGAGTTGCAGACCAAAAGTGCAATCCCATTTTTTCGCATGGTGCTTATCAGACTCTGATGGAAAATTTAATGTTAGTGTTATTGAGAATAAAAGTTAGACCCAGCATCAAATAAGGGAGGCTGTATTTCATTTTATTGCTTCCTTGTACTTTGACCTAACTGAAAACATAGTATGCGTTACCAACTTAACGCCAAGTCTTTTTTTGGCAATTTTTTTGTTGAGAACTGCATGATGCTCTGTCACTGCAATTTTATGGTTGCCTTTCTTTTTCAAACAATAATGCCCTTTTCTCATATTAGGCCCCAAAACAGTAAAACTCTTCTCCAACAAAGAGCATATGGGTTTCAGGTATTCTACCACCTGTCTGGAGTTGTTTGGAGTTTGGTCTTTTCAGAACACATTATCTTTTCTATTCAGCTTGAGTGCATGACCATATATTTATGTAATAAATGGCAGCAATGTCAATGACTATCCACCAAGTGACACCCTCGAGCTATCCTCCAATCATTTGATAGACGTATGACTTATCACCCTACTCTTATATATGGTTGATGGCCATCCAGTTTTTTGGCATACCAGCTATTATTGTTTTGCTCACCCAGATGGGTCTTGGCCTTTCTTACCTGCAGAATAAACCTTTGCCTCTAAAGTATGTCAAGTTCCAAAATGTTCGTGAGGTATGTACATTTTATATGCTTTTCTTCCCTCTTGTTTCTTATCACTGTTTTTAATGGCCTTCTTTTATTATTTCAGCCTGACTATATTTATTGAGGACAATCAAAGTGGAAGTGATGTCTCGAAAATTCACAAGATTGCTCTTTATGGAACAACGTAAGTTTTTCTCTTCCACATGTTTACTATCATAGCCACTGTTTCTGTTTTGGTTGGTTCTACTTCGTTTTGGGCAAAGGCTAGAATTATAAAGTTTTGTTAGTGTGAAGATAAGAAATGATGATGATGTCTAAAGTAAAAGTCACTGAAGGAGATCCTCTGGAATAGTACTAATTATTTGGAGGAGGAGAAATTGCAATTCTGGAATATGAACAAGAATTGGAAACATGTATTCTTTGAGCTAATAAATTTAATTAAGTTTGCAAGGACATCCATTTTTTTTTTGAGGTAGACATCCATAGAAATTCAAGCTGATTGGTGATACCTGCTTAGTGATCAATAGGATACCTGCGTGATATGCAAGTGCTATTTCTCTGTTCATTTGTACAAGCAGGTTACTTTTACTACCTGTACAGAAAAAGTAGCTGGAGTTCTGCTAGATTTAGTTACTGGCTATTTTATTTAGCCAAAATTGAAAGGTGAAGGAAATCAATATACCAAATCAGATAGGAATGGGCTTAAGGGAAGGGGGATCCATTGTCAGGCTTTGAGAACGTAGTAGAACTCTCCTTAATTTCTTCACATATGCATACCAGCATATGTAATTGACGCGGTCCATTTTCCTAAAGTTAAATTGCTTGGTTTATTTTGCAGTGTGGACACGACGAATATGAAGGATTTGAAGAAGATAGAAGAGCACTGAGACCATTTAAAGGTTGAGCTTATTCCAGTGGGTGTATGGCATACTAGAAACAGTTAGATGTTGAATTGAGCAATTTGTAGTTGACCCTGGCAACATTTCCCCCCCTATTTTTATACAACGAGGAGTTCAAAGAGTGCAAGTCTGGTGATGCCGAAGGTACTGCCTCTTGGCAGCTTGTAATCCTGCAATTTATGGCTTGGGTGTGACAGTCAGACCATCCGAATCCATTTCATGAATGAACCAAAATTACTCCATGCATTGATGGTATTGCAAACTTAGCCAGCAAAGCTTAGTTCGTTCCTGGGAAGTTTGGTTTGTGTTGAACATTTCTGAGGCCGATGAATGCATTGTTGCGGCAATTGCCATACGCACAGCTGCCTTGCCGGCGTGATCCCTTCGCTGCCGTTTGTGATATAATGAATTGGATTGGCAATACTTCGTTGGTAGCAGTAATGTTCAATCACGGCAGTGCCGTTCGACCCTATCTATGGATTACAGATTGGCCTGCAAGTTTGCAACCCATCCAGGTAGCCGTAGGCTTAGATTACATGTGATCCTATGTATATATGCTCACATTCATCAGTCGACGCCTTCGATCACAGCGAGGATGGCCTGGAAGAGGTTGATGACGTCGAGGTAGAGCTCGATGGCGGCGGCGACGTACTCGTCGTAGGAGTAGCGCTTGATGAGGTTGTCGGTGTCGTAGATGATGAAGCCTGAGAAGACAAGCGCGGCGATGCACCCGTACACCATGGTCCCCGTCTTTCCCAGGGGGAAGAGGATCCGCACGAGGCCGAAGAGCATGAGGATGAGGACGGCGGCCATCAAGAATGGCCCCAGGAACTCGAAGTCGTAGCCTTGCTTGGCCGCCCAGAAGGTGTAGGCGGTGAGCCCCAACACCACCACCATGGTGATCACCACCGCCTCCAGTATGACGGGCCCCTTCGCCGACAGGCAGCTGAGCCCCACGGCGAAGCTGATGCCGACGGTGAAGAGCGCCAGGAGCACGAGGTTCACCGGGTGCCGCTTCCGGTAAATGATCATCGGAATCATCACTGCATTTTTTTTTTAAAATGCACACCGAGCAACGACGTCGACCGATGATCCATGTGAATGAACATGTATATGTGCATACGCGTACGAGAAGTCGAGAAAGAAGCACGGACGGACGTACCGAGGATGGGGAAGATGATGACGGCGATGGTGGCGGCGATGGCGCCCATGGTGCGGGATCGGAAGAAGTCGCCGATGGCGCCCACGAGGTTGACCGTGGCGGCGACGGCCACCGTCAGCAGCAGCTGCAGGCAGACGATCGCGTACACCTTGCGGATGAAGGCCCACCGCAGCTGCGGGCTCTCCATCATGTACGGGTACATGCCGCCGTCCGCCCCCGGCGGGTAGCACGCCTCCGTGTCGTGGCTGCACTTGCCGTGCTTGCCCATGGCTGGCTGCTGGCCTGGCCGGGCCTGTCTCCTGCGCGCGTGCCCCGAGGGAAAGAGACGGCGAGCAGCCGGTGGTCGTCGGTCCTCGCGCCTCGTCGGCTATTGATAGGTGGGCTGCGCTGCGCTGGGGGGGGATGTTTAGGCGTGTCGGAACCTTTTTGGGTGGTGGAGAAAGATGGCGGCAACTGCACGAGGGCTTCTATTCTTGGTGCGCTCAAATTGTAAGAGTAGCTTTTCCCCGCTGGTCTTTTGTCATGTGATAGACCTCTAGTTGGGTTTAGACGATTAATAATAATACGTGATTATTGTGATTAACGTATGTTTTGCAGAGGCAATTAAGTTAGGTCATGGTAATAGAGATCGATTGGGCAATCATGGTGGTCATGCCTCTATGATGAAAATCGTTTCGGTTTTCAAAGGATGGACGACAAGGTTAAGGATGGATTAGTTCTAAGTGTCGTTTGGAGTTGAAGAGATACTTAGAGTAGTTTATGACTTTGTTTTTCCTTTGGCCGTACTATTAAGGGGGTATGGACGGGTAGCTTAATCTAGATGAGTCTAGTGAGTTAGGTGTGGTGCACACTTATTGAAATTAGCACTAGGTAGCTCCAAAATAGTCGTTAGATCCAATGGAGCAATCTTCATTCACATATGATCGAGAGTTGGAAGTGAATGGAGGGTCAAATACTGACCGGACGCTGGTTCCGGGTTGACCGGACGCTGGCGCAGAGTCCGGTCAGTTCATTTGACTAAGGTGAAATCGTCTGGCGCAACCGGACGCTGAGAGGTGAAGTGACCGGACGCTGAGAGCCAGCGTCCGATCGACTCCAGTAAGGTTCCAGAGAGGGAAAATCACGACCGGACGCGTCCGGTCACACTTGAAACACTGGAGTTCGGGGAGACTGACTGGAGCGTCCGGTCAACATGACCGGAGCGTCCGGTCACCCCGCAGAGGCACATAACGGTTCGTTTTTCAGCCCATGTTATAAATACCACCTCCACTCATGTGTGGGGGTACTTTTGCTCATTCCAACAGCTGAGAAACACGTTTGAGAGTGTCAAGAAGAGCAAGGTCCTAGTGAGGTGATTTAAATTTGAGAATTCTAAAGAGAGCCCTCATTAGTGAGATCAAAAGTAGCAAAGTGTGCATCCACCCTTCTCATTAGGCTTGTCGTGGTCAAGTGAGAATTCGTGCTTATTACTCTTGGTGATCGTCATCACCTAGACGACTTGGTGGTGATTGGGAGCTTGGTGATCATCCGGAGAGCTTGTGGATGACCCAACTCAAATTGTGAGCGGTTGTGGGTGATTCGCCGCGACGGAGTGTCAAAGAATCAACCCATAGAGAGCACTTGATCCTTGCGCGGATCAAGGGGAGCTACACCCTTGCGCGGGTGCTCCAACGAGGACTAGTGGAGAGTAGCGACTCTCCGATACCTCGACAAAACATCGTCGCGTTCTTCCTCCTCTCTTTACTTTGAGCATTTACTTTGAGCAATTCAATTCTTGTCATCTACATTCTTAGAATTATCATACTAGAGTAGGATTGGAACTTAGGTTGCAAGTCTTTTGTGCGGTAGAACAATTAGAAACACTTTCTACGTAAAGGGGTTAATTGGGCTAACCGTATGATTTAATTATTGCAAAGAAATTTAGAATTAGTCCAATTCACCTCCTCTAGAGTATCTTGATCCTTTCAGTACTGTATGTACGTAATACAGTCGTCTCAATATATTTGTCTTACTGTTGGGTTCCTAACTTCCCAATAAGAAACCAAACGTTTATTTTTCTACTATAGTATAATATAGTCCGCGCCAAAAAGAAAATCTGATGAGCAAAGCTCCCGCGTATATCCCTAAGAAAAGAAACGAATTTGCCGGTTTTTCTCTACTCTGTTTTTACTCTCGAGAACCTCCGTCCCTAAGAAATTGTCGCTTTTGGTTTTCGTACCGTAAGTTTAACTAAATTCGTAGAAAATACGTGCACGTGCAACATTTATATCTCTAAATAAATTTATTATGTAAATAAATTCAATGATCTATCTAATGATATTAGTTTTGTACCATAAATATTAATATACTCCCTCCATACTGCTAAAGGAGGTCGTTCTGGGCTCAGTTTGAAATCAAGCAAAAGAAGTCGTTTTGGCTTCGAGGGAGAAAAGTGGACGCCGGTACCCCTCTGCTTTGGCTCCCGTGTCCACGTTAATAGCGCATGCGCCGCTGCATGCCGCGATTCCAGGAACCTTGACTCAGCGCTTATTGCTTCGCCTCCTGCATGTCTTGCTATTAATCACAAGACGCCGCCGCCGCATGCCATGCGATTCCAGCTCACAGTCGCTCCTCGCAGCTCGCCCCTCGCCGCTAGCTCTTCTTCTCCACGCCAAGACACCAGCTCGCCCTCGCTCCACGCCGCACACGGCTCGCCCTCGCCCTAGCAGTTCCATGGATGCGGCGGACTCGACGCCGGATCAGTTCGCCCCGGACTCCGTGGCCGCGGACTCGGAGATGATGGAGGAGGTTGCGGACTCCATGGCCGCGGACTCGGAGGAGATCGTTCCAGAGTCGGAGGAGATCGTCTCGCCGGAGTCGGAGGAGATCGTGGTGCCGGATTCTTCGCCGCCGGGCGCTTTTATTTGCGGCACCTGTCAAGTCGTTCATCTTAACCGCGAAGCATGGGATCGTGTGCACACTGGGCGCTATCCATGCTCTCGCTGCGGTCTCAAGCACGCAGACTACTTGTTCTTCGCTATTGTTCATGGCTTCGATTATTTCGAGTGCGAGTTTTTCATTCCAGATGTCAAGAATGTCGTGTTCGGAGTCGGCATGGAGCAAATTGTCTTTGCTGCAGCGTGCTCAAGAAGGTCGAAGAGGAGGCTAAGGAGAGGCGCAGCGTAAGCTCGCCGCCAAGAAGGCTATGGAGGACGCCAAAGCCCATGGTATAAGATCATTAAAATTGAGTTCATTACAAACAGCAGTTCATTAAGATCATTACAACAAAGAGTAACCATCAATCTACTTCTTTCATGCGGCAAAGACTATCCTCGGCTTCAACTAGGAAAGATGGATCACAATGAATACAAGATGGCAGCAGACCTTGTCTTTCCAATGCTCCTTTTTTCATGTGAGGTATCTTGAAGTTGTTGCAACCTTTCTTCTTCATAGCTTCCATCAAAACACCTTGTAGTGTTAGAAACATTCGGTTTGCAAGGTGTGGTGAGTACTCCATGAATGCCTACAATTGTAATGCAAGTTTAATTCGGTTAGCAAATTGTTGTGGGATAAATTGTAATGCAAGTTTAATTCGGTTGTGAACAATTGTTGAGCAAATTACCTCTTGCACTACCGGAATGAGAGCCTCCATTGTCTTTGCATTCTTTTGATATTGAATTGCTTGTATAGCTCGAAAAAACCCAAGTCAAGAATGTTGAAATCTGGAGAGTTTGGTGGTCGACATATTAAGCTTAATATCAAATCCTCCTAGCTTAGTGCCCTCACAAAATTCGGGTCATCCAATTTCAAGTGGGAAGGTGCATTGTCTTGTTGAATGAATATTGGTCTATCCACATCTTCTCTTGGCCACTTAGCTCTAATGGCGGGCAACACTTGGTTGATCATAAAACCTCTAATCACTTCTCTAGTGATCGAAGTTATGGGCTTCATAACCAAGTCTCCACGGACACGGCCGGTCCTCTCATTACCTCTTTGAGCCGGTTCATATTGAACAAGTGGAAAACAACCAATCCTACCATCAAAAATACAATTCCCATCCCTAAACCTTGGCCGAGCACAAACACACAAGAACATGAGGCTAGGGATGTAGTTCTTATTCTTACAAGTCCGATGGGGATCATCTTCTTCAGGTAGCAAATAATATGTTTCAGATGTTTGATGTAGGTAGAACCATTTCTCATCAATGAACACAAAGTCATACAACTCCTTAAACATTGGATCATCAAGCAACTCTCTATTAACCATGTCAACACACCATTGTAACCTAGACTTCTTGTTAGCTTCAGTGAGATATGGTTTGATGCTACTAGAGTGGCGCCTAATCAATCCTTTTTTCAAATAATTTTGAACCCTCCATTTGCTCATGTTTAGTTTGGCACACACATCCTCTATAGTCATTCTTTCCTTAAGAGGAATGTTTCGCAATGCTTCCAAATAAAAAGGTATTGCTTTACGTCCAACTCTACCCTTCTTTAGACTAGAAACCACAACCGATACATTGCTACAAAGTTGTGTTTTACCTCGGTTCCAAACACGTTGAGCTGTCCGTCTATGGATGTCAAATTGAGCAGCAACAAACGCGGTGTCTTCCTTGTGTAGTGTACCATTGTTGCTTCTAGCCAACAAAGCTTGGTAAACTTGTTTTCGGACCTCTTCACTCATTTCTTTCCTTCGGGTGTGTGGTTGAACTTGTTCTTCCACGGTTGGATTGTCCACATCATGGTCTGTTAAAAGAAAACAACCAAGGACATGTCATGTTTGCCTACATTCACGGCATGCATGGTCCAGTACTTATTCACACGGCATGCATGGTCCAATATTTATTCACGGCATGTTGTATTTTTAAGATAAAAAAACACATTCATGAACTGCTTGCGTTGCTATGGTAATGCATTCACGGCATATTGTAATTATAGGAAGAAAAACAAACATTGTGACGAAAAGAAGTTACCACTTGATTTTATATGTAGTCGAAATCAACACACCGAACTCATCTCTTGGTAAGTTCAAATCAAGTACCGTAAAAAATGAAACAAATGATGAGAACCAAAATAATCTGAACAACGGAAGGATACAACTAAGTGATGCATTACCTCCGTGGTGATCTTCGGCTCGTCGAGATTTAAAACGTCGTTGGCGTCATCATCTTGGGATGCCAACAAGTTGAGATCGAACCTAGGAATATAATCCGACATTTGTAGCTGAACTAGCTAGCAGCATAAATAGGAACACAAGGAGACGAACAGAGCGCTCGTTTGGAGAGAAAAAGACTATTTATAGAGTGGCAAAGGCTAGCAAGACCAGCGCTTGATCGATGAAAATTGAAATAAAAAAGCGGCAGCGATCGGCGCGCAAAGGCAGCAAACGCAGCGAAAACACGGAAAAATTCGACCAAAACCGGCAGCGATCCGCAGCAAAGCATCGGCCAAATAAAACACGGCCAAAAATGCCACGGGTGGCCAAAACGCTAGCATGGCGAACCCAGCCCTCCATGCTGCCATGCAAAATGAGCCAACAAAAATAGTCCACGGTTCGAGGAGTCGAACCAACGATCTCCTCATCGGGATGCGAGAGGCATAACCTTTCGGGCTACTCATCACTTCACATGCAGGAGGCAACCACACCGCTATTTAATAGGGGCAGACATGGAAAAATACCCCCTATTTAATCACTCTTTGGCACTCCTTGGTATGCGCAATCATGTCATAAACGACTTCTAATACTCCCTCCGGTTCTCTAAAGCAAGTCGTTTTGAGGTTGTCTTAAGTCAAACATTTTAAACTTTGACTACAAATAACTTCTTTTGGGTTGAGTTTGAAAATATGAAAGTGATGTAAGTAGATTTATCTCGAAATGTAGTTTCATAAAAGTATATATTGACTATATTTTATAAATATTTTATAGCAAAAAGTAGCGGTCAAAGTCGTTTCTTAAAGACCGTGTCGATATCCAAAACGACTTATTTTATAGAACCGGAGGGAGTACCAGTATGGAGGGAGTATTATATATATATTTATTTAATCAAAATTATTTCTCGAAAAATGAAAACGATAATTATTTAGGGAAGGAGACTTAAATGTAGGAATGTCTCCCGACAAATGGATTTATTATGTTTGGCATGCAGTTATGTCCTATTACTTGCCTGTTTTTTCCTCGAATAAAGCAGGGTAGCCACGTATCATTTTATTGAGATAAGAGAAAAGAAAACAAGAAAAAAGACATAGAATCTACTCGCAGGAACACGCACTGGTTACAGAGTTGCAAAAAAACCAGAAAAAAATAACCCAAAAAACTCAATACTCCTCTCTCTCTCTCTCTCTCTCTCTCTCTCTCTCTCTCTCTCTCTCTCTCTCTCTCTCTCTCTCTCTCTCTCTCTCTCTAGAAATACTCATACCTATTCTAGGAGAGCAACCAAAGGCGTAGCTCTATCTCCTGGAGAGCAGAAGCTCCAACGAAAGCACCAAACGCTGCTCTCATTGCCTCTCAATATTTACCGAACCACTTGCACATTTAGACTTACACTCTCAAACAACATTTAAATGCTTCCATAATCCATATCTCCTAAGCAGTCAGGATGACTAAAGTGTATCCTTTTCTCATATCTTTGGGTATCCTCTTTTTTTATGCAATCCATGGCTCTATGGCCTTGTTATTGGAACCATAAGCTCGACAACATCGCGAGCAATCAAGGTCTTTACAAATTCTGGGAGGGGGCTTGCCCACACATGGCGATCACCCGGGTCCCAACACATAGCGAGCTTAGCTAAATTATGTGCTATCCCATTACAAGCTCTAGGAATAGAAACTGCATACAAAATGCTCATTCAAAAAATCACGAGTGTCCCTTATCATCATTCCGCATGCTGCGAGAATGCGAGATACATGGATGGTGAGACAAGAGCTTTTTGAAGAATTGTCGAGTCCATCTCCACATGCACTCGTGAAATGCCATGATCTGTAGCCGCTTGCAAAGCCTGGGCACACGCTACTGCTTCAGCTGTGATCGCATCCGGGATTGATCCCAGTCGACCGGCCCCTGCAAGCACCACTTCGCCTTCATAGTCACGGACAGTAAAGCCCCAACTTCCTTAATTCGTGTCCTGGATGAATGAGCCACCGAATTGATCTTGAGCTGGCCCGGCGGTGGAGCTTTCCATCTAGCATTCCCAGCTGTCTGCCTGATCGGCTCCTTCCTCTCCAACTTGGTCAGATCATTTAGCAAGTTAGTTACATCTGCAGCAACGCCATCCACACCCTGACCCTTCTCCCCTTTGTTAATTTTGTTTCTCTTGGTCCACCACTTCCAAAGGAATAACACTGTTTTAGTTCGAACTTCTTCTTTCAGTGATAATATTTCAGTCACCACTTCCCATGCCGATTGTTTTGACAACAGCTGTTGGCGAACCGGCTCAAGGGAAAGAGTAGACCAACATCGCTTCACCAGCTTGCATTTAAGAAAGCAATGTCCTCCATCCTCATCCAACCAGTGACAAACTGGGCATCTTGTATCGAGCTGCACACCTCTCCTCTGAATATTCATCTTGAAAGCAAGACTGTTGCGTGCCAGTCTCCATAGAAAATGGCAAACTCTGGGCTGGCATGGAAGCTTCCATAATTTGCGCCAAATAGCACTTCTGTTATTCACAGCACAGCTGCTATTACTCCCCTCACCTCTTTGCCGGGACTTCATACGATTCTTCTCATCATCCAAAACATGATAGGCGGATTTCACCGAAAATTGTCCTTTGTTGTCAAAGTGCCAAGCTAAAGCATCCTCATGGTCATCCTCCTCCCAGAACACCTTGCGTACCAGCTCCTCATCCCAACTTCCCGTGTCCGGGTGCAGTAGCTCTGCTACTCGAGTCAAAACCGTATGGCCGCTGGGGGTAATCGGTCTCCTGGTGATTTCATTCATTATCCATGGATCCTCCCAAATTTTGATTTGCATTCCGTCCCCAATCCGCCAAATCAGTCCTTTTTGTAACGCTTGGAGTCCACGCACAATGCTACGCCAAGTATACCATACTTCGCCCTCAATAGCTGCGCACATAATGAATCAGGATTTTGCAGAATCCTCCAACCCTACCGTGCTAACATCGCCAAATTGAAGAGATGAAGGTCTCTATAGCCGATCCCACCTTCCTCCTTTCTTCTACACATCTCCTCCCAAGAGACCCAATGCATTTTATTCTCCTTGTCTTGTTGCGCCCACCAGTATCTACATATCATTCCTCTCATCTCATCACAAAGAGATTTAGTAAGATCGAAACATGACATGGCATATGAAGGGATTGATTGTGCCACCGCCTTGATCAGTGTTTCTTTACCGGCCTTTGATAGCAATTTCTCCTTCCATCCCTTTATTCGTTTCCAGACTCTCTCCTTTAAATATGCAAACACAGTTTTCTTTGATCTCCCCATATATACTGCAGCCCCAAATACCTTGAATTCAGCATCTCCCGTGTGAGGTCAAGAATTTCCATGAACCTCCTTCTGGCACATGACTTGGTATTCTTAATGAACACAATAGAGGACTTTTCCTTGTTTATTTTTTGCCCTGAGCATGTCTCATAAATTTGTAGAACATGTCGCAGATGTGCTGCATTCTCGTCATTTGCTTTTAGGAGAAGCAGTGAATCATCTGTGAACAGAAGGTGAGTAATGCTAGGAGCTCCTGCACATATTGAGACCCCCTGAATATTTCCATTCATCTTGGCGTTCTTTAGCAATGATGAAAAACATGTTAGTTGATCTCCACCAATAGGCCCAACGGCCTATTGGTCCCTTATCTCGGCTCCCTGATCGGGGGAGTCCAACCCTAATCCGGTTGGTGGGCCCCTGTCGCACAGCACACATAAAAGAAAGGTGGGGATGAGGGCTCGGACGAGGAGGTTCACTGGAGCCGCAATCCCACCTACAGAAAACCCTAAACCGATTTAAAAAGCCGTGCTGCCAGCGACGGGATGGCCAACCAATCCGCCGCCTCTGCAGGTCACCACCAAGCCATCGACCTCGCCACCGAGCCGAGCTGCCTCGACACCGGGCGTCAGCGAGGTCACTGGCCTGCAACACCAAGACGGCGAATGGAATGTTACCCGGATCTACGGTTACACACACAAAGGTAAACATCGATCCTAACAATGGTACCAGAGCCGGTTGCCTTTGTGTAACCCTAACCCTAACCGGGTAAAAGCAAAGAAAAGGGACCGGGGGTGGCGGATGTCACTGGAACCCGGTCACCACCGCCACCGCGCGGGGGAAGAAGAGCACCGCCGTCCTCACCGGCGCGCAACAAGAAAAGATCCGTGTTTGGATCAGAGAAAAGAAAGGGGAAAAGGGATATCAAGAACCCTAACCCTAACCCGCACAGAAAGCTCGGGGAAGAAGAACATAACTGAACTGAACACTTCCTTTCGGATCTGAAGAGAAAAGAACCGAACACTCCCTAACCCTAACCCTAACTGGGTTAAAGAAAGGGGAAAAAAAGGTTTCGGCCCTAAGATGAATAGAGCCGAACCCTAAATCAAAGTAAAGAAAAAGAAATCAATTGAAAAGCAAAACCCTAGAACGAATCCACATCGCTAATCGGTTCAATCCGAGAAGAAAGAAAGGAAAACAGAAAAGAAAGAAGAAGAACAGGGGTCGGCACACGAACCCTAACCCTAGATCCATTCGGATGAACTCCGAAAAGGAAAAGAAATTAAAAGAATATGAAACCCTAACCCTAGATCCCATTCGGATGAACTCCGAAAAGAAAAGAAAGATCACAAAAGCAAATCAGAGAAAGGGGAAAAGGGGAGGGTCAGAATCCGAACCCTAACCCACGACCCGATTCGGATGAACTAAAGGAAATGGAAGATCTCACCACTGTACCGCCGCCGGGCGCGTGCTCATGAGGCTGAGAGAAAGAAAGTTGAAAAGAAGACGGGAGATCTAGGGTTTCAGGGTTTTCGGGAGCTCCTCACCGTGGGGGGAAAAAGGGTGCAGCCGCTAGTCCTCTCGGCAATGGCGCGCTCCTGCACGGGGAGCCTTGCCACGGAAAAGGGCGGCTCTGGCACAGATCGCTCGATCGCCGCCGCCGCTTGCTCTCGATCGCCGCCATTTGCTTGTTTCAACAAGGCGGGAGGAAAGAAAGCAGAGCGAGGTGAAGAGAGAGAGAAAGCAGCTGAAAATGAGCTAGGGTTTCGGCCGACGCGGCCGCTCCGGTTGCTTTTGATCGAGCGAAATGGCCGGGCGACCGTCGGATGTGATCCGACGGCGGAGCGCAATTGGGCCAAACTCAGCCAAAAGTGCGCGAAGGCTGGAAGCCGCTTCCGGCCCAGCCCAAGTTATGGCTTTGGTGCGGGGAGCCAAGGAAGGTGTGTGGGTTGTGGGTCAGTGGGCGTTCAGTGAAACAATGAAAGAGCAAGAGCCGAGTTTTTTCTTTTTTCTGGAAAATTGAAAATGTAAATTCGCTCAAAAAGAAAAATAGAAAAAGTAGTTTTATCCTGTGGGTAAAATTCAAGAAATTGAGTAAGAGTTTTTCCGCTGCTAAAGAAAAAAGTATATTCTCAAAGTTTTTCTAGTAAATGTTTTATTTTCTGGAAATTGATTAATGGATTAAAGGAAATAGAAAATACAATTTTCTCTGTGGGTAAAGTTCAAGAAAAGGAGAAGTTTTTCCACAGCTAGAGAAATGATTTATTCTCCAGTTAATTTGTACCAATGTGGTATTTAATTGGAGAAAAGGAAAGTTTTTCCGCTGCTAAAGAAAATGTTGATTCTTCAATTATTTTGAACCAATGTGGTATTTAATTGGAGAAAAAGAGTTTTGACATGATTATGATGTTGTTATTTTCTGACCAACGTTGTTAATAACAATATCGTAATGCTAATGATTTATGAATTAATTTTACTTCTGCCCAACGGTGATGTAGAATTAGTGTATAAGAAAAGTTGATAATTTTAATGATTTATGCATTAATTCTACTTCTGCCCAACGGTGATGTAGAATTAGTGTATAAGAACATATGTTAATTTTAATGATTTATGCATTAATTCTATTTCTGCCCAACGGTGATGTAGAATTAGTGTGTAAGAACAGTTATGAAAGTTAAAGATTTATGCATTAATTCTATTTCTGCCCAATGGTGATGTAGAATTAGTGTATAAGAATAGTTGTATGTTTTGATTTTGACCAACGTTGGAATCAAGGCATACAAATGGTGTTAATTTTATGTTAAGAAAAGATTTGACCTGGTTTTCATCTTGTTTAAGGTGGACTGGGTAGTCACCTCACCGTGTTCCACTGAGTTTGTGGCACCGGTGAGGGAGACAAAAGAGAATGATGCCACTTGGGCAACTAAAGAAAGAGATTTTGAATCCCAAAAGATATCCTATGGCTTTTGAGCATAGGAAGTAGGCCACTGCAAACAAGAAATGTTTGGCTGTGATAAAGAACATGATTGAACCTACAATTGTGGGCTCAATCCCAGAATGTGACACGGTCACCAAGTACCTCGATAGAATAAAGAGCAGTTCACTGGCTCTTCAAAAATATGCCACTTAGCTGATAAAGCTGGTCACAGAGTGTTACTCTGGAAATGGTGGCATAAGAGAGCTCACGATGCGTTGTCGAAATTATGGCACTGTCGTTTAGGCCATATTTCGAGGGGGAGAATAGAAAGACAAGTTAAGAATGATATTCTTCCTCCATTAGAGCTCTCAGATTAAGTTCAATGCAGAGAATGCATAAAAGGAAAGTATGTAAAGAAAGATGACAAACGAAGCACATGAATTTTACAGATTATCCACACTGACATCTGTGGTTGGCTTTCCTGTAAAGAGTGTGGATGGTTATGATTCGTTCATAACATTCACAGATAATTACTCCCATTATAACTATATTTATCCAATCAAAGAAAGAAAATATGTATTGGATAAATTTAAGATATTAAAGATTGAGATAGTCAGGTCTGATCGTGGGGGAGTACTACGGTCAGCATACCCTAAAAGAATGGCATAGTAGCCTAGTATTCTACACCGGGCGAACCTCAGCAGAATAGAGTAGCTAAAAGGATCAATCGTACCCTGATGGATATGGTGGGCAGTATGATAAGTTACTCCACCTTACAGTTGAGCCTGTGAATGGAAGCGTTAAAACCGTCATTCATATTCTCAATAGAGTATCAAGAAAGTCGGTGCCCAAAACACCGTATGAGTTGTGGACAGAAAGAGTACCCTCACTAAACCACTTGCGTGTATGGGGGAGAGCCCTACTGAGGCTAAAGTATTTAACCCAAATATTAGAAAACTAGATCCCAAAATAGTAAGTTGTCATTTCATTGGCTACAAAGAAAAGTCAAAAGGTTTTCGTTTCTACTATCCAGAGTGACATACAAAGTTTGTGAAAACGAGACACACTGTCTTCCTAGAGAATGAATTGATGAGGGGGAGCATGGTAGCTCGAGAAATTAACCTTGAAATGAAGCGGGTGTATGCGCCCGCTCCAATGATTCATGAGCTATTTTTCTCACTACCTGTTGTCGCTACACCGACAGTACTAGATATTGTGGTGCCAGCACCTGTTGTTATCCCACCTGTGGCAACAATGAATGACGATGAGGAACCTATTCTTTAGGATTCTATAGAACCTATTGCCACACATGAGGGGGAGCAACAACAGCCTCAAATAGAAGATGTGCCAAATGTGAAGGCCCCTAGTAGGTCTCAAAGAGTTAGAAAATCAGCTATTCGTGTTGATTATGAAGTGTACAACACTAAAGAATTTCAAATAGAGGATGATCCTACCTCATTTGAATAAGCCAAAGTGGCTTGAGGTCATGGAAGATGAAATGAAATCAATGAATGCCAATATAGTTTGGGACCTAGAAATAATTCCTAAAGGAGCCAAAACAGTAGGCTGTAAATGGGTCTACAGAACAAAACTTGACTCTCAAGGGAATATAGAGACATATAAAGCGTGACTTGTGGCAAAAGACTTTATGTAAAGAGAAGGGATTGATTACAATAAGACATTTTCTCCAGTCTCATGTAAAGTTTCTTTCAGAATCATAATGGCATTAGTGGCACATTACGATTAAGAATTATATCATATGAATGTAAAGACGACATTTCTCAACAGAGACTTGGAGGAAAATGTTTACATGTCACAACAGAAAGTTTTTGTCATGGAAGGAAAAGAACGAATGAGATGCCGCCTAAAGAAATCAATTTATGGATTAAAGCAAGCTTCAAGACAGTGGGACTTGAAGTTTGATCAGTCAATAAAGAATTTTGGGTTTTAAAAGAGAATGTAGAGGACAATTGTGTCTATACAAAGTTTAAGAATAGGAAGTTTATCTTCCTTATCCTGTATGTAGATGATATCTTACTTGCTAGTAGTGATGTCAGTCTACTATAGGAGACAAAGAAGTTTTATCCTCAAAACTTGATATGAAAGATCTTGACGAAGCCTCGTTCGTTCTAGGGATCGAGATTCACCGAGATAGAAGAAAATGGTATAATGACTGTCACAAAAGGCATACATGGAAAAGATCTTAAAGGAATTCAGTATGCACAAATATAGTCCCTCACCTGCTCCTATAGTCAAGGGCGACAGATATAGGGATTTTCAATGCCCCGGGAACTAATATGAGCTCAATTGATAAAGTGAAAGTGGTTCCATATGCTTCAGCTGTCGGAAGCTTGCAACATGCTCAAGTATGTACACGCCTTGACTTGGCATTTGTTACCGGGTTTTACTTGGCAGATTCCAGAGCAATTCTGGAATAGAACACTGAAATTAGTAAAGAAAGTCTTGCATTATTTACAACGAACGAAAGGCCTCATGATGACATATAGAAGATCTGATTCACTCCACATGGTGGGATATTCAGATTCTGATTATGTGAGAGTGAATGCATATCCAGACGTGGATTTTTTATCATCTCGCAAAAGGGAGCTATTTCATGGAAAAGCTCAAAGCAAACCGTCACTACATCGTCCACAATGTATGACAGTTTGTAGCGTGATATGAGACAACGGGCAGGTGAACTGACTAAAGAAGTTCATACCCGGTTTGAAGGTGGTTGACGACATCTATAGACCACTTAAGAGATACTGCGATAATAATCAAACAGTACAGTATACTCACAACATAAGTCAAGTGGTGCTGCCAAACACATTGACATAGAGTATTATGTTGTGAAAGATAAAGTCCGGGATCAAGTCATAAGTCTTGAGCATATAAGAACAGAAAGGATGCTCGTGGATCCGCTTACAAAAGGCTTACCATCCAACATATTCAGAGGACATGGTGTTCAGAGAACATGTAGCTAGCTTGGGTTTAAGGGAAAGCCTAAAATATTCCTGGACAAAAGAAGGCCCAAAGATAAGTATCTATTTCAGAACAGAGTAGTGTGTTGTAGCTGTTAAGTCTATCGGCAATGGACCGTGACGATGAGACATGCTCTATGCGCTAATCTGTAATGGAATGAACAAAAAGTAAATGATATGAAAGTGAAAGATGGAATGAGATCAAGAGGGAGAATGTTAGTTGATCTCCACCAATAGGCCCAACGGCCTATTGGACCCTTATCTCGGCTCCCTGATCGGGGGAGCCCAACCCTAATCCGGTTGGTGGGCCCCTGTCGCACAGCACACATAAAAGGAAGGTGGGGATGAGGGCTCGGACGAGGAGGTTCACTGGAGCCGCAATCCCACCTACAGAAAACCCTAAACCGATCTAAAAAGCCGTGCTACCAGCGACGGGATGGCCAACCGAATCCGCCGTCTCCCCTGCAGGTCACCACCCGGGCCACTGGACCTCGCCATCGAGCCGGAGCTGCCTCGACACCGGCGTCCGCGAGGTCACAGCGCAACCGCGCACGACGAATAGAATGTTACCCGGATCTACGATTACACACACAAAGGTAAACATCGATCCTAACAAAACCTTACGCACACAAACAAGAATAAATACGGGGATATAGGATCCCCTGCCTTAGACCCCTAGTAGGAACAATTCGTTCAGTCAAACCACCATTCACCCGTATACGATAAGTGACAGTTGTAATACACTTCATAATCAGGCTTGTCCATCTCTCATGAAACCCCAGCCTTCTCATAATCTTCTCCATAAACGGCCACTCCACCCTGTCATAAGCTTTGCTCATATCTAATTTCAGTGCCGCATATCCATCCTCGCCACTTCTTTTATTTTGCATAAAATGGTTCATCTCATATGCTATCAGTACGTTATCAGTAATCAAATGTCCAAAAACAAATGCGCTTTGATTTTGCGAAATAATTTCTGGCAAAATGACCTTTAAGCGGTTCGATAATACCTTCGATGCAATCTTATACACAACATTGCAAAGACTGATCGGACGAAGATCTTTGAGCCTTTCCGGGTTCTGAATTTTTGGAATCAGTACCACCACCGTATCATTCCAAGACTCCGGCATAGGCCCACCACTGTAACACGGAGCCAGCCAAAACCATGAGAAGCTCGGCCAAACAGGCCTTTGGACAAAATTTTGGAAAACTACCGGCTGTGTCCAGTAATCTATCAGCCTCAGGGCTTGTTCGGCTGACCTCAAACCCGGTTTGATCCGCTTCTTTTTTAATCCGAAATAGTGTTTTTCTCTCACAGATTCAACAGTAAACAGTAAAATTCAGCAACTACCGTGTTTCTTTTATGTCAACCGAACACAGTGTTTCCAAAACAGTAGCATTTTAGGCAAAAATTTAGAGAAATTTTATAGCAAACGATCAAATTACGTGCATACAGGACTGCGGATTCACTCCAATTTGCAAACCAAAGAATCTACGTCCATGAATGCGTTTAAATGCCTCCAATTAAAATAAAATAGAATCAAAATCGGATCAAACGCAGTGCAATTTACTGGGATTCTTATTTTGATCGTGCGTAGAAATACAACTGCACTTCGTCTTGTTGAAAGCTGGTAAACAGTCTTGACTCTTGGGCAGTTCCATACACAAAATTATCCTTATTCGCTAGGCCAGACATAACATTTGAACTAAGGTAGAACCAACAGAATCTAATTATAAATTGGAGTATCAATGAGATTACAGTGTGTGTGATATACACAAATGTACGTGAAAACAAGATCGAAGTGAAAGCTTGACGAGCTCAGCAATCGGCTGCTCTCAGCAGCTGCAGCAGAGACAGGAACAGGTTGATGACGTCAAGGTAGAGTGAAACAGCGGCCCATATGTATTCATCGTAGGTGTAGCGCTTGATGATATTGTCCGTGTCATAGATGATGTATCCACAGAAGATAAGTGACGCCAACCCACCATATATCATCACAGATACCTTGCCCAGTGGGAAAAAGATCTGTGCAGCAAAATCTCTATTAGTATGATGCACAACTCAGCATAAGCAAATAAGTAATTAGATGATGCACTCAACATCCACCACAGTAAAAAAGTATCTTAATAAAGATATATAAATACTTAATGGGAATCAAAGTAGAGCCATCCAACCTGAATTAGTGAAAACACCATGAGCACCATGATAGCAGAAAATAGGAAGGGACCAAGGAAGTTGAAGTCATGGCCCCTCTTTGCAGCCCAGAAAGTGTAAGCAGTTAAGCTAACCACCACCACTGCTGTAAGAATGGCAGCCTCCAAAATGATTTTTCCTGCACACATAACAAACTGCCAATCAGTTCCTTCATATAGAGAACAAAATCCTAGTTGATACAAACCATACATGCTCGAAATGGGGACATCAGCAAAGCACATTGCAATCACACATGTCAGAATTCCAGTGAGTAGATGAAGTGAATTGCCACAAATGGAACTGATCCCATTGCATACTTCTGCAATATGTCAAAGGACCATTCAAAGTTTAGGACCTTATATGCCCATGTACTTAAAGTGTCCCATGAAATTCATCTAAGCTAGTTTCTAAACAAATTTTGTTTGGACTGTCAAATAGTTCGTAACAATGGCCATGTGGAGTTTTGATGTCATGCCCACAAAAGAACTATAGAGGCAGAAACAAACAGAGGATACGTAACTCTAATAAAAAGGCCAAAGAAGCCTCAACTTCTACCAGATGTTGTGAGTTCAAAAACTACAAACTTGTAAAAGGGAGAAACCCAATGATGGTTTGGCTCATTGGTTTTCTTGTCACAAAAGGCGAAAAGAATAAAGGTTTCCACTGCCGGACAATCTTTCAACAAGGCTTACGCCTGTCAACAAGGCCTCAACAAGAAGAATTAACAGTCATCAAACCCACAGATGGGGCAACGTACCAAATGCCTTTGTGTTGGATGGGCAGATTACATAGATGCTTACGCCTAAAGTTTGGAGATTAAGCCACAAACAAATGTAGTTACCATAACAATAATGGACAAGGCCAACTAGTACCATGTTTGTTCAAAATTTATGCAGGTTGATCAAAAGCATATGCGGCTAAAGACATTGGAACCTGTAATCTAAGCACATAACAATACTTCAGATGAATTACACTTATGCAGGTTTTGTGGCACATCACATTCTGTAGGCTGAAATCAATGTCGACAAGGTGTTAAAGGACTCCAACAGCTCAACTATATGTTTGTGGCGCTGGAAATAAATAATAGAACAGACCTTAATGTTAACAGAATTTGTTTACTGTCGATTGCCTTGCCAAAATTTTCTGAATGATCAAGTATACCAAATTTTAGTCCAACAAATGTGGTTAGAGGAGCATTAAAAAAAAGGAATCCTAATGCAAACAGAAACTCCCATTCACTAGAATCACCAATCAACTCAGAAACCATTTTGAGATTCTCAATTAGACAAACCATTCACGCTATCACACCTAATCACGACTTAGAGCAAGCAATAACTGAACAAATTACCGCTGGTGAATGCGCATGTCATGCCGACGGCGAAGCTGATGGCGACGGTGAAGAGGCCGAGCAGCAGCAGATTGACCGGATGCTTCTGGTGGTAGTAGTGCAGAGGGCACAGCACTGCGGCGCAAAAGGTTGCACACCAATTTCAGCTCACAGGAAAAAAAAATCCCCCAAAAGACGAGAGAGCTGGGCTTACCGATGAAGGGCAGGATGATTAGGAAGATGTAGAGCGCGATCCCGGCGTTGGAGGAGACGAAGAAGTTGGAGACGGCGGGCACCTTGACGACGAAGCCGGAGACGGCGGCCGTCATGGCGAGCTGGACGGCGAGGATGACGTAGATCTTGCGGACGAACGCCCACCGCAGCTCGGGGCTCTCCGTCATCCCCGGGTACAGCAGCGAGGACCCGCCGGCCTCGAGGTCCGGGTCCACCTTCCTGAACCCGAACATGGCCGCTAGTCTCTCGCTCGCTCGCCTCGCTAGGGTTTCGCAGGCCGGCCGGCGGAGACGACGACGCGGGCGCCCGACGACTGGGCAAAGAGAGGACGAAGACGGAAAGCAAACAAGCAGTTGGTTTTGGTTCGCTGGCTGGGAATACTTGGATTGGATGGGAAGAAGACCAAACGACCTTCTCGATGCGGGTGCCTTCGAAGAGAAGGCAATTGCAACATGGGTCGAATGCAGCGTGTGCATTAGGCCCATCGTGCAGACAAGCGGTCCGTGGCTATGGTCCAGACATGCGGGCCGTGCCAGGTGAGTGGACCCAAACCGCCATCGCTGTCTGCCCATTTGAGCCTGACGCGTGTCGCCACGTCGTCGTCTTCGTTGTGAGCTCTCTCTCTCTCTACCCACCAAATCTCGCAGTTCCAGGTGCGGAAGAATCCGTCCTCAATTTGCGTTTCCACTCCCACCACCGCTTCTTCCCGTATCCCTTGTCCTCCTTGATTTCCTCTCACCAAAAGCGGGTGCCGCTTCCCGCCACTTGAGCGCGCGGCGAGCTCACCTCGGTCTCAGGTGGCGCCGTGCGGTGCGGCGGGCGCCCGTGCTGCTGGTTTCGCTCCAGGGGAGAAGGTCTCAGGTTGGGGACTTGGGGCGTTTGCGTTTTCTTTTGCGGGGCTGTGGGTCAAAAGCGTGGCGCTTTCCGCTCCACCTTCTCACGCCGGAATCAAATCGACACCCCCCTGATTTGGTCCGTGGCATCGGTGCATGAGCTTGCTCCAAGAGATTTCTCTTTTGGTTCGGCGTCAGGGGTTCTGTGAGGTCACGCAGCGTCTTCCTCTTGGTGCACTTCACATGTCCGGGCGCTTTGATTTCTGCCCACTGCGCGAGTGATTCTGCTGCTGCTGCAGCTGTTAGGTGCGCACGGGTCGTGATGGGGTGAACTGAAGCGTTCCTCACAGGGCTGTGGGTTTATTACGCCGCCTGTCTGCTTCCCCACACCTTGTTCTTGTGCCCATACTTCTTTGCTTTTGTCACGCCTGAACCGTGTCTTCTTGTAGTATCTGAGGCTTGGCAGTTGGCAAGTACGAAATAGCAACCTGCTTAGATATAAACCAGTGTCTGGTGCAAAGCCCAAAGGGGTTACAAATCGTTGATGCCTAGATCTGCTTCCTGCTGAGGCGTGGCTCTAAGTTTGCTCTGTTGATGGGGTTACCATGAACCACG
The DNA here is from genome assembly GCA_904845875.1 of Miscanthus lutarioriparius. Lineage (NCBI taxonomy): Eukaryota > Viridiplantae > Streptophyta > Magnoliopsida > Poales > Poaceae > Miscanthus > Miscanthus lutarioriparius. The sequence goes on from CAJGYO010000001.1 coordinate 135,074,792, forward strand.
GGAACGGGATGTTGAATTCTGTCAAGGTGGAGAGCCGACCGTCAGTGGGCGCTGCCAATGGCCAGCCTAGGCCGATGGATGTGCTCCATGACGGCGGTCCGCCGCCGTTCCTTACCAAGACGTACGACATGGTTGATGACCCAACCACGGATGCCGTTGTGTCGTGGAGCGCCACCAACAATAGCTTCATAGTTTGGGATCCTCATATATTTTGGACGGTGCTGCTGCCAAGGTACTTCAAGCACAACAACTTCTCCAGCTTCGTTCGGCAGCTCAACACTTATGTAAGTTGTTAACTCCATCGGTGCTTTGGTCCCATGTTCTATGATGTGGTGTGCTGAAATCCTACTTCCTTATTTGTGGAGTGAATTACAGTTAGTGTTTGAGAATTGCCAGCATTCCGCAATGGTGATATTTGAATAACAGGGTAATTGGCTGCTCCTTCTGTTGCACAGAAAAGCATGTAACTAGCCATGAAAAATCCTAATTGTTAGCATGATAGCATGTGTTTTTTTTTTGTATATGCATATAAGAAACTGGAAAAGCAAAGTTGCAAGTTTTGTGTGGAAGTAATCAAAGCAAGGTACTCAGGATCCAGCTGAATTTTGATTAAGAACTTATTATGCTTATGAGTAGGTTGGCACCAGTTAAGAGTTGGTCAAAACCTATGAAACAAAAAATGTACTCAAACAACCAAATAATTGTTCTCATAATTGTTAGGCGAAAAAAAACTGTACAGAAGAGAGTATGTTTGACTAATTTGGTTATCGCCATTGAAGTAAACCACAGATACTGTTAGTGCTTAAGAATACTAACAATCTAGAAACTACTGATGTTTTAAGATCTTTCATGGACTGCATAATAGAAAATAATGCAGAATTGTTTTGTGCTTGTTGTTCCCCACTTCCTCAGTTCAAGTTGTTGGAACGCATGTGTGTCTGTAAAAATCTAAGAGGTGACTTTATTTTCCTTCAGCAATGGTCTGGTTTGAATATTAAAACTTTTATTGCCTGGAATTGTTTTTCTGATCTTCTAAAACTTTTAAAGCTGGCACTTGGTATTCCCATACCCCAGCCAACTTCATTCTTTCAGTAGTTGTTGAGATCATATATGTACTGCACAGACACCATATTGAAGGTCTGCTGACTTTGATCGACTTTGTTAGATGCATTGTACAAATTTTGCAGGCAGGCAGGTCATCACCTACCATTTCCAAATGAATTCTTATTCTCCAAATTATCTTTGATCTTCCTGTAGTTCGCCTTGTATAGCATTTTGACGAGGGGCTTGTTTTCTATTCGTCACGTCAAAATAATATAATAGGTTGAAGAAGAATTTTGGCTAATAGATTTAAGATAAATAGTTTATGTTCTTCATAGGATTCCTCTTCATTTTGGCATTTTATCCAACCTGAAATGATTTCAGCAGTTAATTCTTCCTCAATGAAAAATGGCGTCTGATATTTCTGATGACTGGATTATTGGTTTGGCAGGGCTTCAGAAAGGTGGATCCTGACAGATGGGAATTTGCTAATGAGGAGTTTCTGAGAGGTCAGCGGCACCTTCTCAAAAATATTAGGCGTCGGAAACCTCCACATTCATCTCCAAATCAACAATCTCTTGGCTCTTACCTTGAGGTAGGGCACTTTGGATATGAAGAAGAGATTGATCAGCTGAAGAGGGACAAACAGCTCTTGATGGCTGAAGTAGTGAAGCTGAGGCAGGAGCAGCAAAATACTAAATCAGATCTACAGGCCATGGAAGAGAAATTACAAGATACCGAGCAGAAGCAACAGCAGATGATGGCATTCATGGCTCGAGTCATGCAGAACCCTGAGTTCATGCGACAGCTGATCTCCCAGCGTGAGATGAGGAAGGGGCTTGAGGATGCCATCTCAAAGAAAAGAAGGCGCCGCATTGATCAGGGACCTGAAGCTGATAGCATGGGCACTGGTTCTAGCCTGGAGCAAGGGTCTCAGGCAGTGTTTGAACCGCTGGAGCTGGTGGAATCACTTGCCAATGGTGTGCCATCTGATCTGGAGAGTTCATCTGTTGAGGCAAAGGGTTTCGAGATCCAACAAGGTGTTTCTTCCGGTGGCTCTGAGCGTCTTAATGGCAGGCCAAGTGCAGAGTTAAATGATGATTTCTGGGAGGACCTTCTGCATGAGGGGGGACTTGGTGCTGATGCAGGTAATGCAGTTGGTCACGATGATATGAAGATGTAGTCTCAGAAGGTAGCCTGCCTCGACTGAAAGAACATGGACCCAGACATCAGCGGCTTTAGTTTTATCACAATGGCTCCGAGTATCTTTTATGCTCGTATATCACTGTTTTGTACTTGACCCTTCGATCAATGAGACACTATATCGGCTGCGGTTGTTAATACAGTCTGTTCAGCATGCGGATGGAAGTATTTGGATTAAGATGTTCCTATGGTATCCAGAGATACCATAGTTTGTTTTCTTCTGGCCGACTTCCCGACCCTTTTTCCGTGGACACTGTTTGTGCAAACAACAAGGTTATGTTGCCTGCAGGCTATCAGTGTATCTGTTCTAACTAATCGCAGCGCTGGTACAGCGCAGTGGCCTGCCAAGCTGCCACTATGAGATTGTAGGGAAAGACCAGATAGCTTGTATATATGTAAAAGTGATCCTTTTATGTCTGCTGATCTATAGTAACCTATCATGTGCACCTTTAGTCTGTATATAACATATTTATCGTCGTATTTCCACATCATTGTCTTTGTTTACGGCCTGTTTGGAAGCCTTGTTTTAGGAACAAAACAGGTGTAAATCACCGTCCTGAAAACCTATACCCGCTGCGTTGAAAAAGCTGTTTGGATGGCTTGTGAAGATAATAATTTAAATACACTCGGTTTCATCTATTCCAACCGAAAAAAAATAAAATCTCCTCCTGAGTCCCGAGAAAAAATGCGACGGATGTCGGGCTGCGCTGCGCTCTTCTGGCTTCACTCGCATGGTGCATGTCTCTTGGGCGGTGTCGCGAAGCACGCTGTCTGTGAAGTAGGTTTTTTTTTTTAAACGAATGGCAAGAGCTCTGCCTCTCAATTAAGGAAGAAATAAAAGAGTTTTACCGTACAGGTGTCTGTGAAGTAGGCTGACACGCGCTTACTCTTACCCATGCATGACGCATGCGGCATGCACATGCATGTGTTCTATTCATTCCCAAGTAGCAGGATAATATTTTACAAGAGAATTAAGTCACACTTGTAAATTCTTGTGCACTATAAATTCCAAACGGAAGCCGGTCACAGGTGTAAAATATTGCAAAACATCCGAACAGGGCCTTATGTTACGTTGCCTTTCCTTCTGGACCTGGTTTTCTCGTTGCCGTGGGAAGCTGTGATCATGAGATGCTCTGCTTTGCTAGTGATCCGAAGTGGTCGTGCTGCTGGAATTCTTACCTCCTCCAAAGTTGATTGGAAGACGATCTTACACTGTTACACATGTATGTACTACTGTACTAGGTTGGTCGGTGCCAGTGCCCGGAGATTTGTGTTGCATGCAAAACTTGTTTTCAACTTGTGAAATGTAGAGCGTTTGTCTGCCAAAGACGCTTAATATGGCACCGTAGTTTTTATTCTTACCCCAATCGGTAGCCAAAGGACTAGCAAAAATAAATCGAAATTTATTGGACTTCAGTTCGATGCTTTTCTTTTTCTGATGAGAGTACTATGTTTGATGCTACTTTTTCTTGAGGGAGTTGATTCATGCTAGTAGTCCCCCCTGCCCTGTGGGCCCTCTCCTTTCATATTTGATGCTGGCCATTCAAAATTCAGAGTTTTTTTTTATATAGATCAAACTTCAAAGTAGTACTACTATGCAAGAAGACATGACTACAATGGGCCCATTCCTGAGATGGGCCTCCACAACTGAAAATGTTTCCATCTTCCCCGACCATTAAATCCTTTTTCGAGTTCGAGATAGAGAATAACTGATGTGAAGGTTGGTAGGTTTTACGTACTCCCTCCGTTAAAAAAAATGACGTTCCGGCTCCTATACGCAAAGATGCAAAAAAACGTCGTTATGGGTCCAACTACGGTTTTGTGGACGCTAAAGCCCCTGCCCCATCGATCCATGCATCGTGAATTGATGACGGGACCGTTCGTTCCTCGATGCCGCAACAAACTCGATCTCCTCGATTCCCATCCGTGTCGTTGGCCGCTCGCTCGCTGCTCTCCAAGCCTTCGTCGCTGCTGGCCACCGCTCGCACGCCATGGATCCAGCACATCGCCGCTCGCGCTCGCCGCCGCTCGTGCTCGCCGCTCGCCGTGCCATGGATCCAGCGCCAGCGGACTCATTGTCGGAGGAGGTGGTGCCGGACTCCACGCCGGAGTCGCAGCAGCCTTCGCCGGACTCGGAGATGGTGCCGGACTCCATCGAGGTGGTGCCGGACTCCATCGAGATGGTGCCGAACTCAGAGATGGTGCCGGATTCCTTGCCGCCGGGCGCTTTTATATGCGGTAGATGTCATCTCGTCCGTGAGGACCGCGAATCCTGGAACCGTGCGCACTCGCGGTTCTATCCATGCTCTCGCTGTGGTTTAGTGCACTGTGACTACGACGTCTTCGCGTTCCTGCATGGCCTCAAAGACTTCTTGGTATCCCAAACATCATTTAATCTTGTTAATCCGAACAAAAAATTGACCAGACGTGCGAAAACAACGCGCCCAAACAACCTCCAGTGCGCCACGGCAAAATTTTCAGTGAAAACTTGCGGCCAGGGGCGCGCCATGCGCCTCCCACGCGCGCCAGGCCAAAATTAGCCAAAACTGATTCTGGTACGCGCGCCATGCAGCGTAAACAGGCCATGCAAAAATGCGCCACTGGCAAAAAAAAAAAATGCGCCCACCAGGCTTCGAACCGAGCACCTCGGCCTTAACACGTCGCTGCGCTAACCGTTTGAGCTAATGTATGTTCTCGTATAGCATGCACCCGCAAGTATATTTAATAGGGGCAGTGAGGGAAAACTCTACCCTAATTAATCACTCTTTGATATCCTAAATGCTGTCCTAAACGTTATTTTTTTTTAAGTAACGGAGGGAGTACGTGTGTTCGCATGAGTGTGCGTGCATGTGTATGGGCGTTGTACTGTGTAATTTTTTTTTTTTAAAAAGAGAGAATAGCCGATGCGAATCCCACTTTCCCGTTGGTTCTCTCTTTTTTCTAAAGAAAAAGTGAATTGCGATAAAAAAAAGAAAAAGGGAATTGCTATTTACCCGTTTGTCTTTATCCTCTCCGCGCCCGACGAGTGCGCGGCGGCCGGTGACTCGGCCGCGACAGGTGTGCCGCGGGCCCCGCGGCACCGTGTGGATCAGTCCCGATCCTTCTCCCACCTTCCCCGAGCCGCGCACGCACGCACCGCAATATAAGCCCGCCACCAATCCGCTCGTCGTCAATATCATCTCGATCGAAACGCTTGTGGCGATTGGCAAGCTCGCGGCGCGTGGCAGCGGGAGCGTACGACGTAAAGGAGAGCGAGGGAGACGCGCGGATCGCTTCGCAGCTTTGGGCGGGGGGCTTTGCGCGGAGATGCTGGCGGTGTTCGATCCGGCGGTGGCGCCGAGCCCGGAGGGGCTGCGGCAGCCGGGCGCCGCGGGAGGCGATAGCGCGGCTGGCCTCACGGATCGGTTCAGAGAGGCGCGCCCCGACGCGCTCACCGTCAACCTTGGCGGGTCCGGCGCCATGGCGTACTCCTCCAGCAACCAGAGCCCCCTTCTCCCCAGGTGAGCCGAGCTTGCTTTTGTATTGTCTCGGTTGACGGGTTGAGGATCATCCTCGCCGCGCTGTTGTGTTCATTCATACCCTACATGGTAGTGGTGTCTGTGCAGAATGTGTGCTCTCTGATCCTCGTTTTACTGATTTTCTGTCGCGTAACTGACAATCCTGCGAGATTAAGAATCGCTTGTTTATCTCCCAGCATGTCATCCTCTGCTTCAACTGAATTAGTGCCCTTGATAGCATTTTCACTATTTGGCCAGACATTTACGTCTATATATGATCGCATTCTCACGGATTCAGAAACTAGTCAACAATCCACAAATCTGCCGATGCTCATCAGTACATCCTCGCTAGCCAATCATCAGATCAGACCCGTTTCCTTGTTAGTTTATTTCTGAACTACAGATAGGACACTGCTATGCTACTCATTACGAGCAGTTTTCTTATAAACTCTGTCAGGCCCTGACTGAATTGTAGTTGCATTTTTTTTTTTTTTTTTTTTTGCGAACTGGATTGTTGTTGCATTAGCCTAACGTGGTCAGTGGTATATGCCGTACCTCGTTCTCAACCAAATCGTTTGTGGTTGCAGGTTGTTTGGAGCGGTGGATGACATATTCTGCATGTTCCAGGGCACAATTGTGAACGTTGCTGTCCTCAAGCAGCAGTATGGATTAAGTAAAGGCGCTAATGAGGTCAACATCATCATTGAGGCTTACAGGACCTTGAGGGACAGGGGTCCTTATCCTGCAGATCAAGTTGTGAGAGACATAAGTGGGGAATTTGCATTTGTTCTGTATGATTGCTCGACTAAGTCGGTCTTCATGGCGGCTGTAAGTGAACTACTCCGATATTGTAGCTAAGTTTTTTTTTTTTTTTTTTTGCTCTTGCTATTATTCACATCTTATGAGCAGACATTTTATCAATAAATTAGTCAACGGTGTTATTCTTTTCAAAAAAGATTGTGCCTAGTGGTATTCTGGTTGCTCTATGTTGAACTAGTACACAATGTGGATGAAAACTCAATTCGTCTTGGGATCCACATAGAATTGGAGTCACACATATACAGTTCAAGGTTTTGCTTCAGGTTGCTGTGGCAATGCCATTTTCCAGCAGATTATTGAATCATAGAGTGCTTATGCAGGATCAGGAGCATCAAATCAAATTCCTGCTGATTGACACCAGTCTGGGTGCTGTTACATTTGTTTAAGTAAAAAATTGAGATCTGTACTTCTATAAAACCAGCCAAGTCTGTTCGTGATCATGATCATCTACGTTGCATTTGTCAATGTTTGAGTTTTCAGCTTTAATAAGAACAACGACATCACTATCAATATTTCACTAAAATGGATGTTCTTGATGCTTCTGTCTAACATCTTCATGTCAGCATCCTACATTTAACGAACAGATACAGCTGTGCATTGTTCATTTATACATGATCAATTTGATCGTTGGCTACTACGTATAAATGTTATCACTGGTATGGATAGGCAACTGATAGCTCGTGTTCATGAACCATGACCTCATTACAGGATTCCGATGGCAACGTCCCATTCTACTGGGGCGTCGATACCGATGGCCGTCTTGTGGTCTCTGACGTCGCTGAGCTTGTGAAGAAGGCCTGTGGAAAATCCTCTGCCCCGTTCCCCAAATGTAAGCAGAACCAAAAAAAAAAAAAACCAAACGAGCAGAAGTAGTGATTCTTGTCACTCTGCACTCTGTTCTCGCCGCTGACGCCTGGCGCTCGATGGCTGCACTGCATCAGGCTTCTTCTTCACGACGTCCGGAGGGCTGAAGAGCTACGAGCACCCGATGAACGAGGTGAAGCCGGTGCCGATGGTGGACAGCAAGGGCGAGGTGTGCGGCATGACGTACACGGTCGATGCAAGCGCCAAGAAGGAGACCAGCATTCCAAGGGTCGGCAGCGCTGCCGATTGGTCTTCACAATACTGACTTTCTTTTTAATCTGTTGTGTTGGATAGCAGGCGTGGCTATGTTCATATGGAAGCCAGTGCTAGTGGTTTTGTCTGAATAGACTGTTCTCTATAAATCAACAAGGATTCTGTAACTTCACATGATTTTCGTTGCTGCTGTGTTGTAACAAGAAGTACTCTTTGCCTTTGTTCTCGAATAAATCAATGTTTCTAGAGTTGTGTATATTTAACCGAGTTTATTAAAAAGTCCATAGATACTATGAGAATATATTTAGCCGAGTTATGACATAAAATATATGTATTATGAGAATATATTTTATAGTACATCTAATGATACTAATTTAATATCATAAATTTTAATGCTTTTTTCTATAAATATAGTTAAATTTAAGAATGTTTGATCTAAGATAATTTTGAGAATTGATTTATATTCAAATAAAAACGGAGGGAGGAAGTAAAAGGTTGAATGGGCATTAGTTCCCTGAGCTGAATCCGTCGGCAGTGACGCTCTCTTGTTTGCCCAAGAACACCCCCAAACAAGATGCGCTGCCAGAGTGCCAGTTGAGCATGCTTGAGATTTGAGAAAGGGTTTAGGGTAGTAGTAGGGACCGGGGGAAGCAAACCTGTAGCAGCACGGGCGCAACTGTGCGGAAATAGTGTCGGAACTCGGATCACGCAACCGTCTGTCGGCTGTCTCCGGAGACGCACCGTGGAACCTTAACAGAGTGTCCCTATTTTAGATGCTAGAGTGACATAATTCAAATCTATATATCCTCTCTTTTGAAGATCCATTTATAGAAAGGGTTGTTCTTTGAGTCTTGTTATTGAAGAAGATAAAAATAGGTATCAAAACCTTTGTCTATAATATTATCATAAGAACGAATAATTCTTATATTTTGGGTCGCCGTCGTTGGACCGTGGCACTTGCTGTGCGTGCAGTGTGCACACTCCCCTTGATTGGCTTTGGCGCTGGCACCAATAATTTGCGTGTACTAGAAACACCGTCAGCTCATTCCAAAAGCTAAATACGCAATTGAATTAAAAAACAGTTGCAAATGCCTATTAAAGCATTGCTAATGAAGAAGAAGCTCAAGTTCGTAACACAAAACAGAGCATCTGGATAGTAGTACTTTGGCATACAAGGCAGAATTTTGGCCTGAGGTCTATAATATTGCAAATTTTGAAAATGGAAGTTTACTTCTAAGATCTAACTTTGAGTGTACAGAAGCTAGTAGCAGGGAAGGACGTTGGGACATGGCATTATCTCAATCTATGTATAAGGTTGAATATGATTGCCATACATATGCCCTGTTAAACTTAAACTTATCAACCGTGCCGTTTCAAAGTGAAAAAACAGTGTTTTTTTCTCTCACACCAAATCAAGCATCAAGATCAAGATCACCGCTTTTTTTCAGGTCAGCCGAACAAAGCCATAATCAAACCTAACAGCACAATATGTATTGTCTCGTGGACTGAATTTTCCTTATATTCGCCACCAACTTTTAGCTATATAAAGATGCAACGTATCAACTATCTACAGCGTAGAAACATTAACTGGTAACTGTCCTGGCAGTCATAACTTTCAGGTGAGAACATGCTATGATCAACCACAAAACTGTTGGTAGCATGAGTTTGATCTAATTGTCTTCGACATTTCATAATGAGGTGCTAAACTTGCGAGGCGGTTTATTGATTGCTTGTCTTTTTAGTTAAGCAGCTTGCAGAATGTCTGAAATTTTGATTCTTCACTTGCGCCAAATTGCTGAAAGCATTAGTAAAATGGCTTTAGTAATATTGCACAATGTTGCAATGGGAAAAGTCCATCATTTTCCTTTGAAACCAATATAGCTATTAGTAATAGTGTGAAAAAAATGGGATGATAGAAACAGAGCCAGAAGGAGAAATGAAAACTGAAAGAGATGTGGCTGTACTGATAACATGCTGCCACAAGGAACTGACACAAGGAGCAAAGTGACAGGAGTGTGATTATGGGATATGGAAAAAATTGTCAGTATAAATTGAACTTATGGGTAAATTATGACTATTGGGTTCAATATTGTATAGACTGGGGCATAGAATATAGAAAATATGAGGTTGTGACCGTGGTGCTCCTGTGGCACCGACTACAGCATCGACGGGGCATGCTTGCCAATGAAGATGGTGTTGAGGAACCCTACCATAGCAGTTAAGCGACAGGGGACACCGGCTTACGGATGTCCCTAATTTTGGTGCGGATATTGGCGCTTAGCTCTTTGCAGCCTTCTTCTCCAGCGTTGGGGGCAGCATTACATCAAACAGGTAGTGTGCACCCACATTGTGACAATGCTGTAGTATGAGAGCGTTGGCTCCCAGCGCGTTGCCAGTCAAGCCGCTGCCTCGCGGTTGTTGGCGGAGAGGAGCGCCAGCTTGCCCATGCCTACTGACCAAGGATGTAGCAGCCATGGACGGCTCGGGAACATCTCATTCTGGCCTCCCAGCCGCCTCGGCAGAGAGAGGAGCAGCACGGCCTGGAGTTGGCCGTTGCAGGAGAATGGACCAAGCCATGGAGCTCACTGCACTGGCTCAGAACGTGCCGTGACGTGCCCAGCACCAGGTGCCGTCGCCGGTGCCCCACGTCCCCTTGCTCCAGCGCCGTGGTCCAAGCAGAGCGCGTTAGCGGCCGCTTAACGTGCCTTCAGTTGGCCGTGCCAGCGCCTGCTCACCGGTGGACCGCGTCCCTGCTGTGTCGCCTCGCTGGTGGGCTGTGGCATGTGGCCGTGCCCCTTGAGTGCTGACTCTGCCTCGTCTTCTCACTGGCCGATTGCCCTGGTGCTGGCGGCCCTACCAGCATTCTGCGATGGAGGGCGGGTCGTAGCCACTCGCTATTGCCTGAAGACGAGGATATGCTCGACTCTGCGACTGCAGTAGCAAGCTGGAAGACATCCTCGCCAGTGCCTCCAAGCTCCAATGCGCTTGCCTACGCACTGTCCCCGCCCTTCGTCTCCAGGACAGCGCTGTACACCACAAAGCAGACGCCAATCACGGTGGGAGCGGCGCTCGCCTCCGCGGCTGCCGCCACAGGCAGGGAGGCATCAATTGCTGCAGCTGCGACACAGAGGACGGCGCACCTCGCTGATGCGAGCAGGGAGGCGGTGGGCTAACATGCTGCTGGGTTGCCGCGGCGCCCTTGCCTGGCCCGCTGGCTGTGCTCGCGAGTCGCGTCGCGCCAGTTCACAGCGGTGTCCTTCCTGAGCCACGTCGTTGACTCGGGGGTGGCGGCGGCGGGAGGCGCGAGGAAGACGATTCGCGAAGAGCCCAGCCGGATCAAACTCTGTACTGGGATCCAACGGCTGAGAATACGAGGCAACGTGGCTGGATATGGGGCTGCAACGTGGCTGGATATTGGGCCAGAGCCGATGGTGCAAGATTCGTCTCTTAAAAGATGGTCTGGGCTGGGCCGCCACTGCCCACTGCCATGGACGGACCGTCCAGCTTAAAGGAAAAGCCACGGGATTGGTTGCGGCTGGGAGGGGGCAGACAAGCCCATCTTTCTACGAGACCTCAGACCTGTGGGCTTCTTTCACTGTTCACCGTCTCTGCCCGGAATCGGGCGGGACGCTGGCGTCAAAAACCTCACCTGCTTCTCTTGCTCCCGGCCGCCGCACCAGCCGGCGACACGTGGCGACACGGGGCTGGAGGCGTGCGCGTGCCGGACTTCCGGCTCGGCTAGCAAAGAGGGGAGACGAACGCGGACACCTTGGCGGCGCGGCAGCTTTAGCATGCACGCATGCATGGCAGCGCACGCCGGAAGCACGCATGCGGGAGGGGTGCCGGGCGTCGGTGCGTGCACATGCAAGGTGCAGAGGCAGCAGGCGGGCGTACCCATGGCCATGCACGATACTCCTACCACAAGAATATATATACAGTATACTAGTACAACTACTGTTGGTCTGTTACTGCACGTTATAGATACTGCAATTTCTAATTAAAGCACTCGTACCCGTACGTAGCACTGCTGTGCAAACTAGCTAGGCGTACTCCGTACATTGCATGATGACTGGATCCCTACAGTAACCGCCTGTTTAAGGCGAGTCAATCTTCGGATAATTTTCATATATAAGATTAATCTTTTATTGCAAGTAGCATTTATTACGTGCCATATGATTTAATCAAAATAAGTTGGATCAATTCCAGTGAAATCTAATGAGATACTCCTAGGTAGCTAATTATATGAGTCTTATTATGATCATACAACATGATGCACGTTTGTTACAATATATGCAGATGTCAATGTGCAATACGGCAACAATATTTGTATAACAAAGGGACAAACACAATACTACACGATAGTACGGCCCCCGAACTACAGTGTGTAAAATCTGAAGGGTCAGAGGTAGAGGAAGAGCAGCAGGCAGCAGCCCAGCAGCACCAGGACCAGGGCCGCGGCCTGCTGACACAGGCCATAGCTAGCGATCGGGGCAGCCGTTAATGCGGCCGTAGCATACAGCTGTATGATTGGCTTACCTTTAATCCTTGTCTTGCTCGCGACACCTCCTCCACCGATCCGTCGTACACAACGCTGACACCGCATGCCATGCATGCATCATGCACCGTACCAGTGGCATCATGCATCATGCCAATTGGGCCATAATCATAGATGCACAGTGAGTAGCATTTCTGAGAGTGTGTTTTCTATTGTTGTCTCACGTGGTATTACCAAAAAAAAAACAGAGCCTTTACTCCATTTATTATTTTAGAACCATAAACTATTTTTAAATAACATTAACCCTTCCTCAGCTGGAACCCTACCTTCTTTCTATTTCTTTCCTCTTTCCCCTAAATCGTCTTTTAAGTATATACTTCATTAAATATATATATATATATATATATATATATTAATATTTATGCTATGACATTAATATCTTTAGATAGATCGTTGAATCTATTTGCATATTAAGTTTATTTGGAGATACAAATGCTACACGCATTTTAGGGGCGAAAATTTACGGTACGAAAACCAAAAGCGACGGTTATTTAGAGACGGAGGGCAACACCCACGTGGAGCGGAGAATAGCCAAGTGCCGACCAACAACGGCACGGGCCAGGGCGGTGAGATGCCGCAGGCCCACACACACCTTTGGCAAGCCTGTTCGGTTGGCTGGTTCGTTTCGTTGCTGGTTCGTGAAAAAGTACTGCTGGCTGGTTTGAGTGAGAAAAATATTATTCCGGCTAAAAATTTACGATCGTTTACGACAAACCACAGCCAACGAACAGGCTTTGCTTGGCACTAACCACGGCTCGGTGCCTTTTTTTTCTTGAGGAAATGTATGACTTGCCTTGTACTCTACAATTGGTTGATGGATGGGCAAACCCTATAAGGGTCTGTTTATATCAATAGATTCTAAGGGAATTTTGAAGGGATAAATTCCAAAGAAAAGGAATCGCTTTATAGTGTTTGGAACAAATGAATGTTAAGTTCATTTAAATTTGGAACCAAGGAATGTTGAGTTCCTTTCTCTCCAATCCAAGAGAGAATTTATGCTTGGTCACGTTCCTCTACTTTTTTTTCTCCATTCCAAACAAGTATCCATTCCAAACTATTCACTCTTACCTTTTCCAGTGTTTTTCTCCTTTCTCTGTTTTGTTTTTCTTTGTTCTAAACATGCTTACTACCACTGTATCACTTTATTGTAAATGGATATATGGATAATCAATGAAGGATTACAGTTGCAGGTTGCATCCTATATGATAGAGTATGGACCATAGTTGTATAGTTATCACATACTCCCTCAATTTCAAATTATAAGTCACTTTGACATTTTTAATACATCCATTTTGCTACGTATCTCGACATACGTTATATATAGATACATAGCAAATTCGATGTACCAAAATAATTAAAACAACTTATAATTTGAAACGGATGGATTATTAAATTTTTTTTTTTTGATTTAATACTTACAGGTTGATTGCTTGTATTTTACTATTCTCAAGCTTTAGATAAATGTATAGATTTTATTATGTATTTTCTATGTCAGACTTGCGAGCTAAACGAGTCGAATAAGCAAGCTAAACTGAGTCGGTTATCTAAACGGGCTGAGCTAGCTTGTTATCCAGCTCTAGCCGTGTGGGCACGTGGGCACGCGGAGGCGGCAAAGATGGGGCGCTGATGAAGAAACCGATGGAAAAAGGAAGTATAGGCCTCCTGGAAATTGATAGCCAACAAATCCAGATACACAAATAGGTAGCTTGTTAGAGGTGGCTTCATATAGAGTAGATACCTAGTTTAGATAGTCGCTCAAGATGTTCTTACAAGATACTTATATAGATAGACAACCTTGAGGATAAACATTGGCACAGGACAGAAATTAGACAGAACCTCACAGTCAAGCCACAGAAGCATTTTTGCATCCTTGAAAAGTCTGAAATGTAGCGGCAACAAATCCGTGCACTGGTACACCAGGAGCGGCTGTCTCCTGCCCAGAAATTGAAGGGCCTGACTACGACTTAATCAGTGCATGCATTCAGACGTTTGGGTCACATCAGCAGCGACATTTGTATATTCGCCTACCTCGTCAGTACAGGTAGTACCGCCTACCATGCTCACCATTTTTTCGCAGCATATCTGTGTTTAGTTGGCGGTTTAGTTGGCGAATTTTTAGAATTAGGCTACCGTAGTATTTTCGTTTTTATTTAGCAATTAATGTTTAATTATAAACTAATTAAACTCAAAACATTTGTCTCGTAATTTTAAACTATAATTAGTTTTTTTCGTTTACATATAATATTTCATATAAGTATCGTAAGATTTAATTTAATGACTACTGCAGTACTTTTTAGAAACTTTTTGAAAAATAAACAAGCCCTAAACTTATGCAAGTACAATGTATAGGATGTTTTCTGTCACTTAACTAGTTCACCTCCCCTAAACCCTTGTTTAGTTGCCCGATTTTGAATAACGTTTCGTTTGTATTTATAAATTATTGTCCAATCGTTAACTAATTAGATTCAAAACGTTCGTCTCGCAAAGTACGACCAAATTGTGCAATTAGTTTTTGATTTCGTTTTTTGATTTCGTCAACATTTAGTACTCTATGCATGTACCGTAAATTTGATGTGACGAAAAATTCTTTTCGCATAGTGCCAAAGTTTGAATTTTGGTGGGTAATCAGTAACATGTAGATTGCTGCAATACATTATCCGACCACGAAAGGAAAAACTGAGATATACAAATAAATGAACTTTAGAGCCGAATTGAAAACAAAAAATAACCCAAGATCTCCACCATGCGATCATGGCAGCCATGTGCAACATTGAGGTCCCCTTAAGGACGAGTTCTCACATTAATATCCACAACATAAACTTGATCAAATAAATGAACGGGAATATTTATTAAACATGGTAGATGTGAGAAATATTTCTGTTTCTGCCGAGGACTGCTAGGAAGATTAATAAAGTAGTACGTATAAACGTTGGTGGTAATGTGAGTATTTCTGCCCAGGACTGCAAACATTCAAAACTCTCGTTGTATTCTTTGCACTCGCAGAGTCGCAGAGGAAAAGAATACTCCTCTCAAGACAGTTTTTACAACACAGTTTTCTTCTCTCAAGACATTGTTAGGTAATTAAGAGGATTTTCTTGCCACGTACCATAGTTCATTAGATTCCGCCCCTAGGGATTTGTAAATTCTGTTTAGAAATATTAGCATTGGCTGGTGCCAGTTTTGTCTAAGATACACAAATTTACTATGAATTTACTGGAGGATTTATACAAAACAAAATAAAAAAATGATGTGTGGGCTCTACTAATAAAAAAACATATGCTTTTGCAATCATGGAAAAGTAGAGTGGATAATAATATGCAGCTACATGCCAAAGCTAGTAGCACGTCTGCTTGCAAACAGTCGATCAAAGAATCATGCAACAGACTGAATATATGCAACCGAAACAAGCAAATGATTGACCTTATCAGCGGTGTATACTAAGGCCTTGTTTAGATGGGATGTTTTTTCACTCTCTTCGTCACATCAAATCTTTAAACATATGCATGAAGTATTAAATGTAGATAAAAAAAATAACTAATTACATAGTTTGATTATAAATTACGAGACGAATTTTTAAGCCTAGATAGGCTATGATTGGACAATAATTGTCAAATACATACGAAAGTGCTACCGTACCCAATACGAATTCCTAACCCTAATATAAACAAGGGCCTTGTTAAGATCCCATCAAAATTCCAGTTTTTTCACTATCTCTCCACCACATCACATGCATAGAGCATTAAATGTAAATAAAAAAAATAATTAATTGCACAGTTTAGTTGTAAATCACCAAACGAATCTTTTGAGTCTAGTTAGTCCATAATCGGACAAAATTTGCCAAATACAACGGATTACAAAAATTTATAATCTAAAAAGGCCGAGGAATAAATTAAGCATGAGGACCACAAGCACAGTCAGAATCGATCAGAAACTTGCACAAAGAACAAGCAAACAGCAGAAAAATGGAATGAAGGTGCATTCAACATTTTAGGATGTTACCACCGTTACCGTATCTACCACAAATCGAAGTCAGCAAGAAAATAGAATGATTACTAACAGACCGTTACCGTAGCAAGAAAATAGCCTGTTCGCTGGCTCGTAAACGATCGTAAATTTCCGGCTAGAAACAGTGTTTTTCTTTCACACCAAACCAATCAGCAGTAGAAACAGTGTTTTTCTTTCATACCAAACCAATCAGCAGTAAATAATCTACGATACGATACGGCCTCCTGAACAGTAGGATGAACTCCAAAATGCACATACAGCAATCGTAATCATTTAAGCTACAACTACGAACCTATCATTCAAAGCAAACACAGCAGCAAGCAACTAATAACTCCGATTGAGCAGTGAATCTATCAATCAGAATCAACACCAAATCAAGTGGACCAAAATCACAAAGGAAAGGAAACTGCTCATATATCAATGAACAGGCAGTGAAACTATCAGAACATCACTGTTCGTCCCAAGAAATGCATAGAAGGCAGGAATTGTTGGTACTACCTGCTTTGCCAAGCGAACACAGCCACCGTGCTATGCCCAACGACGGGAAGAAGTGAGGCTGCCGAAGCATGACCTAGCAAGGCATGACCACCTCGAACTGTTGTTCTTCTCGGGTGATCACTCAGAGCTAGATCATGCTGGCAGCTTCACTCGTTCCCTTGGGCAGTTCCAGGCTAGATATGTTGCATAAAATACCATGGGCTAGGTAGATGGAAGCTTCAATCTCATATCCAAAGAACAGAAGATGGGACAATCTCTAAGAAACAGAAGAAATGAAAGGAAGGGATGGCCAGTGAATAGAAGCAGCTACCAAACCGATTCTTCCTGGGATCTGCAAACTCGAGGAGCCGCAAGGAATGGCATCTCAAGAAACCAATGGTTTATAGAAGGAAACAGATAGATAGAAAGAACATGGCAAGTTTACTGGACCTACAGGAGAGTGAGGTAGATGGGTGAGGAAGAGATACAGAGATTGTATACAACGAGAAGCAAGACAAAGCGCATGATTTATAGAGCGGGTTGTGCCGTTGTGGGGGAGATGTAACAATATTGCAACTCTCAGCTGCTCAGAATAGTGGTTGAGTGGGAGTAAAGGGCAGTGAGAAAGAGATTAGAAAGAGAGGTGTGCAGAAGATGCCAAGGGGGCTAGGAGCTAGGTGTATGTCCTAGGGTTCTAGAGGCCTAGGGGACCTAGACAGCCACCAATGCAGAGCTGGAGGGTGAGTAGGGGTGTCAGGGCAGGGCGGCAGCGCAGTGCAGGCAGCAGGAGGCTCGAAAAAGAGATAGAAAAAAGAAATTGGATGCACTGCGTCGGTTTTTAATGGATGGATCGGGGGATGGGGAATCACACTAACAGCATTTTCGTTTTTATTTATCAATTAATATTTAATTATGAACTAATTAGGTTTAAAACGTTTGTTTTGTAATTTCAATCAAACTGTGTAATTAGTTTTTTTTTCGTCTACATTTAATGCTCCATGCACGTATCGCAAGATTCGATATGATGACTACTGTAACATTTTTTAGGAAAAGTTTTCGCGAACTTGCAACAGTGCTTAAGAATGTGTTCCAATGACTGGTGTCATCAAGCCTTCAATCCAACGGCAAATTTCGGTATCTTTATCAACTCCCTCGATATCAGAAAGGATGGAATTCTAATCTAGTTCAAATCAAACTAGTTTAACTTGCTAATTAAATAGATTTACAGTAAAAATGGCAATCCATAGCGAATCCAACAGTACATATTTAGTATTTTGAATATCAATATCTTCTTAAAAAACTATTCTAACATTACATTCCAACTAGAGGACCACTATGGCTGGTGGCCTGGTGTACAATCATTACATAATAGACATTATCGATTGTTCAGAAAATGGTATATTGATATGCAAAAAAGACTTCAAATCACATAACTAACCTTAGACCCAAACCAAATCAAACTTCAACACAGAAGTTGCCAGTGAACGCTAAAACCCATATATTCAATTTCCTAAATTTGAACGAAAAAAAGAAAGAGAAAAAAATGAGCTTTAAAGATGCATCTGTGAAACTTTCAGTTAACGTAATCAAGGTCTGTTCGGCTGGTATTAAAGTCGGCTGAAGCTGATTTGTCGTGAGAGAAAAATACTATAAATTTTAGCTAATAAGCCGGCTGATAAGTTCAAACGAACAGGCCCTTTTCTAGGTCAAAATTGAGGAAAAAACAGCCATCTCGGTTCTAAGGTCCAGTTTAGTTCCAGAAAATTTTGCCAAATTTTTCAGATTCCCCGTCACATCGAATCTTTGGACGCATGCATGAAACATTAAATATAAATAAAAAATAAAACTAATTACACAGTTTAGACGAAATTCACGAGACGGATCTTTTAAGCCTAATTAGACTATGATTGGACATTAATTGCCAAATAACAACGAAAAGTGCTACAGTGCATTTTGCAAAAAAATTCACCATCTAAACAGGCCCTAAGTTTGACAAAATGGAAAACTTGAAGACCTAAGGCGTAATAGCATCTTGGTCCTTAGACTTCCAAAATGACTATTTCAGTCCTCCGTTCCACGCTTGAAATTTGGGCTCCATTTCGTCCATGGTGGCCGAGGGTGTCGCCGTTGCGAAGATGGTTTATTCTGAGGGCTTATCTGTGAAGTAGCTGTCTGTAGAAACAGTGTCGTGGGTCTTAGGGTGATTCGTCGGTAGGTCAAGGATGTTTTCGCAAAACGGCCGTAGCGCGCGGGCCTCCCCGTCGTGGGCCGGCGTCGCTTGGCTGGGCCGCGCCCCCGCGTGGGCCACACCGTGCGTAGCACGCGCGTTGCGCTTGTAACACCCCGGTGTTATGCCTACATTTAGGCACTGCAAATCACGCATATCATGCATCATCAAGCATCCAAATCATACATGCTTAATCGTGTGAATAATAATTGAAACATTGCTTTGAAACATCTGAAACATGCGTGAAACCTAGATGTTGCATACACCTGTTTAAGGATTGTTTTACCCTGAATTTTTCTTGCTAGGTTAGTAAAACATGTTTGGCTACTATTGTAGATCATCTAGCAATGTTTAGTTTAATTTTTGGAGCAATGTTTGTATTCAAATTAATTCAAAATTTGGCTTCAAAAATAAATTCCCAAAATTAGGGTTTTGAGCTAAACGTAGACTTTGATCTTGCAATTCAAAATCTAGAAAGAATTTGGTGTGGTCCTAAAAGCAAAGTTGTAGAGAATTAAATTGAAGCAACTTTCATTTTTGGTACATTTTCAAAAGAGGTCATTTTCTTGCTCAAAATAAGATTTGAAAGATGGCATTTAAAAATTCCTTAAAATATAAATGAAAAAGGCTTTTTCATCATCCGTCGCGGGCCGCCGCCTCGCTTCCAGCCCGCTTCTTAAAAGCCGGCCCAGCCAGCATCCCCAGCAGCGCCTCGCCTCGCTTCGGCCCAGCCAAGGCACCAGCGCCTGGCCCGCGCTTTGCCTCCACACACTGCCTCAAGCCATACGCCATCCATATATGCCATGCCTTGCCAGCGTCGAGGCTTGCCCAGCCGCGCACGCCACCGTCGACAATGACGACACACGCGTCCACAGCGCAGTGGTAGCTCGCACTGCTGGCCATGACTTGATTCCCCGCTACCATCACCGCATTCCAGGCGCTTCGCTCACTCCCACCCAGCTGCTTTCTTCTCTCCTCTCACCGCTTGCGCCGCCATCGCCACTGCACTGTGCCTTGCCGGAGCCGCTTCGCCCGCCACCTCAGCTCACCGGTGACAACTCCGTCTAGCCTATACTGACTCCGCCCATCACCCGCGCACCCCGTGCTCTCGCTTTCTTGCCGTGGTAAGCATCCCGTTCTTGGGAATTGCTTTCGCGAGCACGGCCGAAGCTTCATTGGTGAGCTCCGCTCCCGTGGACTCCCCTCCCAGCTCCTCTTCCTACACAGACTTGGCAAGACAAGCACCGCCGCAGCGACGTTGAGTCTCCCGCGCCTCCTTGCACTCTACCCGGTGGTCGAGAGATGCTCCACCGGCGACGACGACCAGCGCCCGCTCCGCCATTACTGTCGCCGAGCCTTTTTCCCCTGCACCACCCCTCCCTATTCGCCTCTATCTGACACGGTTTGGCATGGGGAACACGTTGGTGCCCTCCGTTTCGCCGGGGACCTCGCCGTCGGCGAGTTTAAATAAGCTGCCACAGCGTCGTCCCTCTCTCCGTCCCTGTTTTCTCTCATTGGCGTGCTGGGCCTGTTTGTCGACCGCTTGGCTAACTGCGCGAGGGGATCGGAGATGGGCTGCGCTGCGTTCTGGGCCGTGTCTTGGCGCAAGATAGTCGTGGGCCGCCGAAGCCGTTCGGGCTGACCCAGTAGCGTTTGAATAAATGATTTCAACTTATTCTTTATTATTTGAAATTTGAAATGGTTTGAAAAATGTTTGGGTACTCAAATTTGCTCCAAATTTGTTGAAACAAATTTTGCTAGGTTCCTTATCAGCAGATCTACTTGGAAAAAATTGTGCATGTCATTTTTGAGATACTTTGCTGTAGAATTTTATTTAATCTTGAATATTGCTGATAACTTGAAAAATCTGTAGAAAATTCTATAGGCTTCAGAAAAATATGATTCCAAGTTTGTTAATCTTCTTATGTCATGTACTTCCTAGGAAAAATATGTTTCATGCATGTGCTGTGGGAAAATTTTGAGGTGTAGTTCAAGTACCTTTAATGGCTGATTTTTGTTATTTTTGCTAGAGCACAAATTTTGTATAAAACATGCATGTGACAATTTTTGTACAGTGATTATATACTATAAAGAACATAGGAAAAATATTCAATCTGTTGTTTGACACTTTTCATAGTACAAAGTAATTTCATGCTCATTTTTATGCTATAGCTTGTCATTTTTATGTAGGATAGTTTACTTATCCAAATGCCATGAAAATTTTATGGTAGTCTGCTTAGAGTAGTACTATGCTAGTGTAATTTTCTTAGATTTTTATAAGCACCAGAAATATAGGTTGCTGTTGTAGCCTTAGTTTCAAATGAAATAAAATAATCCTCTTTAATGCAAGTTAGTTAATAATGTTAGCTTTGGTGTATCTTTGAAGCATTTAATAAGATGTGTTGACTTAACCTATTAGTAGTAGAAGAGAATGCAGTAGATGACATGTGCTTGTAGTATATTTTCTTGGATGATGTGACTACCTTGCTTTTCAACATATCCATTGCATTCATCTCCTTCGATGCACCGATTGCATAGGCACTTACACGCATTGCATCATACAGGGATCGCAAACCGAGAACCCGGTCGTCATAACCGAGGAGCCCGAGGAGCAGCTCGAGTGCGTACCAGCAGAAGTGCCGAGAGCCGACGAGGAGGACGTTGAAGAACTTCCGGAGTGCCCCGATCACCGCCTCGAGCTCCTTCGAGAGAGGCAAGCCCCGAGCATCTTTCTCCGGTTTGCAATGATTTCATTAAATACTTTACTTTAAATTGATGCATTACGTTCGGGAGTTGTTTGCAACCGTTGCTTGCATTATACCTTGTTTACCTTTGTTATACTATATCCTTGTTACCACGGTATCCGCAATCAAGTCAATGCTTAGTCAAGCGTGAGACCGGTAGAAGTCGGGTGATTTCACATCACTGCGAGCTATAGGTGGTTACCGGATCTGCTTTGGATGGCTATGAAGTCATGGTATAACTAAGTGTTAAATGAAGTTGAGACCAAAGGAGACTTGCGAGTTTTGGACCGTGTGTGTTTCCGTCAGTGTCGATTAAGGACCGACCGTTGTTGGGCCTCGAGTCATGTTGAACGCATGCCTTACATTTAGTTGGCCGGATAAAGTACCTTCCGACCACGAAGCCGGGAGATTTTTGGGCCGAGTAGATTGCCCATGCCAAGACCGCGTGCGAAGCGGTGTGGTAGGACACGGGGCGGGATGATAAGACCAAAGTGCGGTCGGTCGGCCCCCGGTACATGTGGTTCTGGCAAACTCGAGATACCGGAAAGTTGACTCGGTGATCAATATCTCACTTTAGCGGGTGAGTGAGATTTGTGTAAGGAATAAATCACCAAATTTGGTTAGGAATCGATTCGAATCGCCATCGCTCTCGGATAGTGAGCACTTGACTTGAGTTACTTCATCGTAGTAAATGTTTATGGAACACTTGGACGATTATAGTGAATATGACAAGATGGAAGTTATTTAATGATCGATGGTTATCATTAATTGCTTAATCACATGTTTACTCTAGTATAGGTGCAAATCTAGTCGACAGGTTAATAATAATTAACTTGACAATAATGCTTTTAGAAAGGTTCTTGAAAGACTAAAAATGCTTCTTTTGCAAATGAGTCAGCTACCCTACTATAAAGCCTGCATAATCTTTGGTGTCATTTATTTTCGGTTATGTCGGGTAAGTCTGGCTGAGTACCTTCTCGTACTCAGGGTTTTATTCCCACTTGTTGCAGATGGGCAGATGTATTATGGCTATTGTATCAACTGCCTTTATCCTGCGATGGGTGATGCTTAGGACCATGGGCATGGTCATTCCTTATGTCTCATCTAATGCTTTTGTTGGAGATGATCATTCGCTGGCACTATATTTAAACTCCGCGTGAGTGTGTGTGTGGTTTGAACAAATGACTTCCGCTACTTTTATTCGAACTGGTTTGTAATAACTATGTTTAAACTCTGATGTATCTGAGATTGCGAACTTTTATGTAATATGTGATGGTGACCGCTAAACTTATTACGATCATGGCTGGGACACGAGTTGGTTTGAAATCCTTTGTGATTTCACGGACTACCGAGTTATACGGGCTTAAGTTTGTTCAATCGTCTGCTCTGGTGGATGATTCTCTTACTTAATTTCGTATAATTGGTCGGTTCTGTCACAGCGCTAGACTGGGCCGAGCCACGCGCGTTTGGGCCACGCAATAGAAATCGGTTTTTCATTTTCCAGTAAAGTAGTAAATGCTTATTCAATTTAGTTTTTGAGCTGAACTTTGATAATTTATAGTAAATTCTGTATATGTCCAAAAATAGTCAAACAAAATTTGTTAGGTTCACAAAAATATCATCTATATGTTAGTGTAGTTAGTTTACAGTTAGCTATAAGAATGATAGATTCATAAATTCAATTTAGAACGCTTAGTATTATTTAGCTTAATAATTGTAGGAATTCTTATGGCAAATTGGTGATAGCTTTAGCTACAAAATTTTTACAGTAGGCTCATTAAATCATTATGTACTTGCTGTAAAATTTGTAGCCCTAGAGTAGGTTGATAAATAGAGTAGCTATTATCCATGTTTTATCATATATAAAGTAAATTGGTATTAGGAGTAAGAATACCTTTAGTTGCTATGATAATGTATGTCATGCTTCATACTTGTTAGTGGTAACAGTAAGTAACTTAGTACCTTAGCTGGTAGGACTAGCTTAGTAACTTGACTGATGTATTTATTTTAAGAGCTGCCGTTGCCATATTATTAAGTGTTGTATCATCATTTCATACATGTAGATCACGAGTTGGTAGAGTTAGTGCCCGTGGACGAACAGGATTACGAAGAGGTCATTGAGGAGTATGAGGAGGAGATCCTCGTTCAGGAGGGATCCCTAGAGCCTTTTCGTGCTGATTTTGCTGACCCACCGTCTGCCCAAGGCAAGCCCCGGTGCATAACCCCTATTTTTAATGATCACTGAATATATATATGATGTGCATTTATGTTATAGGTATTTTATGGAAACTACATGCATAAATATATCTACCTATGAGTCGTACTAGTACAGGTCGAGTAGCTGCTATGCTTAGGATTTCGGTAGCGCGAGTAACCTGCCGTTACTCGCAATAGGTGATAATTATGATCACTCATGATAAAATGGTGGAAAAGAAAAGTGGTGACCGGGCAGAGATGTGGTTTGGGTATTGGTGGGTGTAAGAGGTTGTGTCCTGCGGCCAATAGGGTATAGCTTGGTTACACTTTTTATCTGTCTATGTCGGTTAAGGACCGGTCGTTGCATAAGGCTCTAGGCAAGTCACAGATTTATTATCCTTACCACATACTTGGGTATGGACACAGGGAAGACTCGTTGCTCTCTTGTTGTGGATCTGGCTCTTTCCGAACCGACTGATTGGAGGTGGGGATGGTGGAGGTCCTTGCACCGCACTGAGTCCGGGACTCAGGAGTGGGGGCTTGGAGTCCAAGTTTGGACGGGGACCTGGACACCTAGGACAGGAGGGTGATGGGTAAGTCCTGCTTGTGCCTAGGGTACAAGCAGGGCGTGTGTTTTCGGGATACCTAGCTGGGGGCATCGATTCGTGAATCACCGGGCGATCCGGTACGGCTTGTCTACGGTTGAGCACCGTAGTAAGAACTAGAAGATGAAAGGTGATGAAATGGAACTGATTGCTGAACTCTTGCTTGAAAGTAGAACATATGCTTACATAGACTAGATAGATAATAACTTAATACGACTGTTAATAATAACATAAATAAGAACTCACTATTAGTATTGCTTTCTGCAAAAAGGACACCTAGCAAACCATAAAGCTTTGCATGTCCATTGGAGCCGGGAAATTATTCCCACTAGACGGATAAGTTTTGCGAGTACATTGTGTACTCAGGGTTTATTTACCCCTATTGCAGGTAATGCATGAGAAGTACCATTATGTGGAGGATTCTTCTGGTGAGCATAGACGAAATCCTTGCTTACTATCGCTAGCTATTTACTCGATGTTTATCTGCATTCCACTGTTTATTATTCCGCACTCTGACATTTGGTAATGTAATAATGTAATTTTAAGAACTTCTGATGTATGAAATGGATAAGTATTGTAACTCGTTCTCATTATTGGATCCTTGGGGAGAAATGTGGATCTTTCGAGCTCTTCCTTGGGGTGTGCCCGACGGATACCGCCCGCTATAGCCTGCTTACGGGGTGCTTAGTGTCTGGTGGAAGACAAGCGCCTTCGTAAGTGCGTTATTTCAGGTGGTTCTGCCACAGTTGGTACCAGAGCCAATAATGGGTTACGAGTTTATCACTCTTTTCCAAAACTTAAAAATTTGACCAATAAAAGTTTTGCGAAAAGTAGGATGCGATTAAATTATGTAAATAAGTATAAGCCCTAGCAATATGGTCTATCTAGAATAGCGACGCTGGTTTTATCTAATTAGTTTTCCGCAGGTACACTGACTTACGTTGCATAAGAAATCGCTTAGCATACGGAAAGTGAGTGTGCGATGTGTCGAAAATTTTACGAATGCCTCTATATTCTGGCTTGAGTGAATGTACAGGCCGATACATGCATCATGATAGTAGCATCTTGCTTAAACTAAAGTCCCCCTACACGTATAATTGGATTAGTAAATTGATAGGACAACTAAAAGAATGCTTTGATAAATGTCTTATCATTTCTCTAATCCCTTGTCCTGATCTAGAAGGTTGTCCTAAGCGGTTGGTTCCTATCTCTTACAGATGAATCTGAGTTTCGGACGTGGGAGCACTAGTGCCGGTGTGGGCCACGGTCTGGGCGAGGGCCAAGGTGAAAGTGGCTGGGACAATGAGCACAACGGGGAGAGCCATGAAGCTCCACTTTTGGCTCCTCCTCCCTCGCCACCACCACCGCCGATGACTCACGTATAGATGATGGCAGAACTGATGGCTGCTCGCCGTGAGTCGGCCCGTCCCATGGAGCTAATGGCATAAGCTGTCGCTGGTTTCACCCACGGAGGGCACGGGGGCAATGGTGGGAACGGGGGCGGTGCCTGCGGTCCTGAGGGACCCTCCTCTTACCAGGATTTCCTCAAGACCCACCCGCCCACTTTCACACCGACAGTCGAGCTCCTGGATGCAGAGCACTGGCTTCGTATTTTGGAGCAAAAGTTTCTGTTGCTCAACGTGGCTAATGAGTAGAAAGTGCGCTTCATAGCGCAGCAGTTGTTGGGGTCCGCAAGTGCATGGTGGGATACCTTCCATGTCATGCAGCAGCCAGATCACCGGGTGACCTGGCAGGAGTTCAGCGTAGCATTCAGAGAGTTATATATTCCTACTGGTGTCCTCAACAGGAAGCTGACTGAGTTCCTAGCGCTTCGGCAAGGGTGTATGATAGTGATGGACTACATCAATAAGTTCAATCACTTGTCCTAGTATGCTGGAATTCATGTGGACACCGATGAGAAGAAGAAGGACCGCTTCTATCATGGCCTCTCTTACATCCTTCAAGAGAAATTATACACTGGGAACTATCAGACCTTCGGGGCAATGATAAATGCTGCCATCGCTATGGAGGGCTTGTAGCGGGATTCTTAGGCAGAGTGGAAGAGAAAGCGGGTGGCCACGGGGTCTTCTAGCCACCCTCATACTCAGAAGGTACAGGTTGTCCGATGGGTGCCCTATCAATCATCAGGCGGGCATTCATTTTGGCAGCCCCAGCAAACTTCTCAGACTTCTTCCACGCAATATCGTGCACCCACCTAGCAGGTGCAACCCCAGTAGCCTCAGGGACAGCAGGTCCCACCTCGCCAAGGATTTGGGAACAAGCCTGGTGTTTGCTTCAAATATGGCAAGGAGGGCCATTATGCCTGTGAGTGTCCCTAGAACCAGCCAGCCTAGTCTGCTCAACCATCGGCGAACTCCAGGCTAGTCAAGCGAACAGTGATCAAGAGAAAAGTGCCAGCCAACCGATCTAGACAGGTGAATTTTATGGATGTTGAGCAGATATTGCAGCAGGAACCGGTGGTGGCTGGTATGTTCACCATCGACTCCCATCCAGCTTATGTGTTATTTGATTCTGGTGCATCACATTCGTTCATGAGTATGGGATTTGTAGACCGGCATAATATACTACTTATGGCTATACCGTATGCCTATAGAATCCGTACTCTGGGTGCACAGATGTGCATCAATACTCAGACGAACACAGTAAACTTGGAATTAGCCACACATACTTACCGTCTCCATTTCATGGTACTACCTGGGCAAGGCATTGATGCTATTCTGGGAATGAACTGGTTACGTGTATATGGGGTAGTCCTGGATTTGAAGCAGAGAAGTGTGGAGTTACAGCTTCCTTCTTCTGAGGATAGGATGTCCCTTCTGGTACCCTCAGATCCAGTCTTACCTGTTGCTGCCCATGCTAAAGCCTCTTCTAATCTTACCTCCATTCCTGTGGTATGTGAGTTCCTAGATGTTTTTCCTAAAAATCTAACTGGGTTGCCACCGGACAGAGAGGTAGAATTCTCCATTGAGTTAGAGCCTGGTACTGCTCCTATCTCTCGACACCCGTACCGCATGGCTCCAAAGGAATTGGCTGAGATGAAGAAGCAGCTGGAAGAGTTGATTAAAAAGGGCTTCATCCATTCTAGTTCTTCACCATGGGGTTGCCCAGCAATTTTTGTGAAGAAGAAGGATGGCACTCTCTAAATGTGCGTGGATTACCGCCCTCTTAATGCGATAACAATTAAAAACAAGTATCCTTTGCTCCGCATAGATACTTTGTTCGATCAGCTAGCTGGTGCCAAGGTGTTCTCTAAGATTGACCTCCATTTAGGCTATCATCAGATCAAGATCAGACCGCATGATATACCAAAGATAGCTTTTTCTACTAGGTATGGGCTGTATGAGTACCCAGTAATGTCTTTTGGCCTCACCAATGCTCCTACCTTCTTCATGTACCTGATGAATTCGGTCTTTATGCCAGAGCTGGACAAGTTTGTTGTGGTGTTCATTGATGATATCTTGATATATTCCAAGAATGATGAAGAGCATGCCCAACACCTTCGGATAGTACTGGCTCGATTGAGGGAACACAAGCTGTGTGCTAAATTCAGCAAGTGTGAATTCTGGTTAGATCAAGTGCAGTTTTTGGGGCATATGTTGACGTCTGATGGTATCTCTGTTGACCCAACAAGGTGCAAGATGTATTGAATTGAAAGTCTCCCAAGTTTGTGCATCAGATTCATCAGTTCCTTGGTCCAACTGGGTACTATCGACGTTTCATTTCAGATTTTTCCAAGATAGCTCAGCCAATGACCAAGCTACTCCAAAAAGAAGCCAAGTTTGACTAGAGCTCAGCCTGTGAAGAAGCCTTCCAAACCTTAAAGATATTTCTGACCACTGCTCCTATGTTGGCCCAACCAAATATTGACAGACCCTTTGATATATACTGTGATGCCTCGAAGATGGGGTTGGGATGTGTGCTTATGCAGGATGGGCGTGTGATAGCTTATGCTTCGCGCCAACTAAAAAAGCACGAAGTAAATTACCCCACCCATGATTTAGAGCTGGCTGCTGTGGTCCACGCTCTAAAGATTTGGAGGCACTATCTGTTGGGTAACAAAGTGCATATCTTTACAGATCATAAGAGCCTCAAGTATATTTTCACTCAGTCTGAGCTGAATATGAGGCAAAGGAGATGGTTAGAATTGATAAAGGATTATAACTTAGAAGTCCATTACCACCTAGAAAAGACTAATGTGGTAGCTGATGCCTTGAGCCGAAAGTCACATCAGATCGAAGAAACACCTTTGTCTCTCAACCATGCAGCAGTGTTGGCTCACATTGCCTTGACCTCAGAATTGTTGGAGCAGATTATTCTGGGGCAAAGGCAAGACACTGAAGAAATTTATCACACCAGGAAGTTGATTGTCGAAGGGCGTGGCCCTAACTTCAGTGTTGATGAGCAAGAAGTAGTGAGATACAAGGATAGATTGGTGGTTCCATCCAATGAGGAGCTGAGAAGGAAGATTTTGAATGAAGCCCATCATTCAAAGCTGTCCATCCATCATGGCAGCAACAAGATGTATCATGATCTGCGCCACTTGTACTGTTGGTCCAACATTAAGAAGGACATCACCTAGTACGTCGCGGAGTGCGACACTTGTGGGAGAGTTAAGACAGATCATATGCATACTCTAGGATATTTGCAGCCCTTGCCCGTTCCTGTTTGGAAGTGGGAAGATATCTCCATGGACTTTGTGGTGGGTTTGCCCCACACATCCAAGGGCTATGATTCTATTTGGGTCATTGTGTACCGTCTAACTAAGTCTGCTCATTTTATTCCGGTGGACACTAGATATACAGCCAAGAAGTATGCCGAGATATATTTTGATCGGATTGTGACCCTATACGGAGTTCCCCTTACTATCAACTCTGATAGAGGGTTAGTTTTTGTCTCTCGTTTCTAGGAGCAACTCCAGGAATGTCTTGGTACTCATCTTCTTAGAACCTCAGCATATCATCCACAAACTAATGGTCAAACTGAAAGGGTGAACCAGGTGCTCGAAGACATGTTGAGAGCTTGTGCCATTTCTTTTCCTGAGAAGTGGGATGGATGCCTGAAGTTAGCTAAATTTTCTTACAATAACAGCTACCAAGAGAGCATTCGCATGGCACCATTTGAAGCTCTATATGGAAAGAAATGCAAGACACCACTTAACTGGGTTGAAGTGGGAGGCTGTGGGTATTTTGGGCCGGAGTTCATAAAGGAGGCTCGAGAGCAAGTAAGCAATATTCGAAGTCACTTGAAGACATCTCAGAGCAGACAGAAAGCTTATACAGACAAGCGAAGAAGGCCCTTAGAGTTTGCAGCTGGAGATTATGTGTATCTCAAGGTGTCTCTTATGAGAGGGTGCATCGATTTGGTGTCCATGACAAGCTGGCCCCTCGATATGTGGGTCCTTATTAGGTGTTGGAGCAGTGTGGCCCAGTTGCTTATTGTCTCTAGCTTCCCAATATTTTATCTACGGTCCACAATGTGTTTCATGTATCGCAATTGAAGAAATGTTTGCGGGTGCCTGATGAAGCGGTGGAAATTGAAGTGCTTCCCCTCCAACCTGATTTGACTTATGTTGAGCACCCTATCAAAATCCTGGATGAAAAAGAAAGAGTGACAAGGAACAGTGTGGTAAAGTTCTACAAGGTGCAGTGGCAAAACCATTCGGAGGATGAAGCCACGTGGGAACAAGAGAGCTATATATTGAAGCATTACCCGCACCTTCTCTTTAGTTCTAATGAGTAGTTGTTACGTCGAAATGTACCCACTATCTCCTTCCCACACTAGGCACATAAAATCTTGGGTCGAGATTTTGTTTTAGGGGGGTAGATTTGTAACACCCTCGGTGTTACACTGTACAACTTTTTGCTATAACACTGTATGAGCATCATACTTGTGTGTAAATGTGTATAATATAGGGTATAAAGTAATATACGGAACTTGAAACGTTCATTTGAAACACGAAACGAATGTTACATTTTATGTCGCGTTGTATTACTTAGGGTTCTAAATGAATTTTTATTGAACAGAAATGCTATAGAACGAATATGTGAAACTTTAGTAAAGTTGTAGCATGAACTTTGTAGGTGATGATGAAATAGGTGCGGTCGAGAACGGGATTCGCTAGATAGCTTACTCAATAGCTTGGAAATGGAATTCGCCGCGAAACCGTTTGAAACTTAGACAATTTTTGTAAGTCAGAAAATGGTTCGACGAAGCTAAGTTTGACGATTTGTATAGGAGAATTGGGTTAAGCAGTGCCATAGTCTTATGGTTGGGTTTCGTAGCTTGATATACCATCTCGAGCTTAAAATAGTTGGTTTAGCATTTGGATCATTGAGTTGGATGTTTGGGACGCTTTAAAAATCGTGCACGGCACGTTACTGATGGCTGCTGTGTTTGGCCGCGGTCACCCTGCCTTGGCTCGGCGTGCTGCACTGGTTTGCCGATGCGCACACGCACGAGCCCGCATGCACCGCTGCCCCGGCCTGCCTCTGCCGCGGTCACCCGCCTCTGCCAAGCGTCTCACGCCGCACGCGCACGTCGTGCCTCGCGGGCCTAGCCACTCTGCCGCCACCGCCGTCGTGTCCGCCTGAACTGTCCTGCCACCTAGTACTCACCTGCATGGGACCATGTGCGCGTGGTTGTCCTTGGCTGGCTTGTGGCTTGGTCAACTCGGCTGCTATTGTGCGGTGCCACTGATGCCCACCGCCGCGTCGTGCTGCGGCCCGGTCTTGCTGCGCTCTGACCACCGCTGTCGCGGGGCCACTGCTGTGGTTGACCTTCACAGCAGCGTGCGCGTGAGCTTGCCCCGCCTACGTCTGCCTTCACGTCTGAGCCTGATGCGACGCTACGCGGAAGCCTCTTCCTGGTCGGCGCCGTCCACTGCGGCGCAATGGACCGAGCCGCCGTCGGCTTGCGTGTTAGGCAGTGCGACCAGCCGTCTGGAGCACGTTTCGCTGTTCCCCACCGCCCTGTAGCCCATGCGTGATTGAGCACCGAGTTGACAGCCACATCCCGCCATGAAAGCAATAGGACAAGCCACGCCGGCTTTCCCCTGTTCCGTTGTCGCCGTGCTCACCGAACCGCGCCTTTCAATTCGTCCTGGAGGAGCCACCTCGGTTCAATTGACTCAGTGCACAACTTCGCGGGGTTATTAGCCAGTCACCTGACTCCACCGCGCTGTGATCCTTCCTGTGCTGTGCTCCAATTTGGAGTTTTCCTCTCGCCGGGTCGTTAAGACTGTCGCGGCCCGCGTCGACGTCAAGCCCCCTCGCCAGAGCTGCTCTCGTCCAATTAGTTGCACTGTCAGCTTCGCCTCCACCCACTCGTCCCCCTGCGCACCTTTACCTGATCGCTACCACCGCCAAGCCATCCCTGACGCAGTCGTGCCACTGCCGTGCGTCACCGCACCGTCCATGCGCACGCGGCCATCTCGGCTCGAGCTTCCTCCGGTTTGTCCGCCACGTCTGGTAGATCTAGGGTGAGTCGCTGATGCCCATTCTTAAGCTCGGTTACGTTGTCGATGCCTTGGCTCACGGGAATGTGGTCGCCGCCGCAGGTAGGAGTCCGCCGTCGTGGAGGGAGCTCGGGATAGCAACTTCGTTCTCCGCTTCGCCGCCCATCGCTTTGGGTCTACGCCTAGGTGAGCATCGGCTCGAGTTTGGGGGTGGGGAGGGGCTGGTCTGGCCGGCATAACCACTCAGTGCCAGCGCCGCCGCGCCGATGCACGCGCGGGTGGCCGAGGGTGTCGCCGTTGCGAAGACGGTTTATTCCGAGGGCTTATCTGCGAAGTAGCTATCTGTAGAAACAGTGTCGTGGGTCTTAGGGTGATTCGTCGGTAGGTCAAGGATGTTTTCGCAAAACGGCCGTCGCGCGCGGGCCTCTCCGTAGCGGGGCGGCGTCGCTTGGCTGGCCTACGCACCCGCGTGTTCCGCACCGTGCGTAGCGCGCGCGTTGCGCTAGACTGGGCCGAGCCACGCGCGTTTGCACCACGCAAATAGAAATCGGTTTTTCATTTTTCAGTAAAGTAGTAAATGCTGATTCAATTTAGTTTTTGAGCTGAACTTTGATAATTTGTAGTAAATTCTGCAGATATACAAAAATAGTGAAACAAAATTTGTCAGGTTCACAAAAATGCTATCTATCTGTTAGTGTAGTTAGTTTATAGTTAACTATGAGAATGATAGATCCATCAATTCAATTTAGAAAGCTTAGTATTATTTCGCTTAATAATTGTAGGAATTATTGTGGCAAATTGGTGATAGCTTTAGCTATGAAATTTTTACAGTAGGCTCATTAGATCATTATATACTTGCTGTAAAATTTGTAGCCATAAAGTAGGTTGATAAATAGAGTAGCTATTATCCATGTTTTATCATATATAGAGTAAATCGGTATTCGGAGTAAGAATACCTTTAGTTGCTATGATAATATATGCCATGCTTCATACTTTATTAGTGGTAAGAGTAAGCAACTTAGTACCTTAGCCGGTAGGACTAGCTTAGTAACTTGAC
The DNA here is from genome assembly GCA_904845875.1 of Miscanthus lutarioriparius. Taxonomy (NCBI): domain Eukaryota; kingdom Viridiplantae; phylum Streptophyta; class Magnoliopsida; order Poales; family Poaceae; genus Miscanthus; species Miscanthus lutarioriparius. The sequence goes on from CAJGYO010000001.1 coordinate 135,107,769, forward strand.
AGATGTATTTATTTTAAGAGCTGCTGTTGCCATATTATTAAGTGTTGCATCATCATTTCATGCATGTAGATCATGAGTTGGTAGAGTTCGTGCTCATGGATGAACATGATTACGAAGAGGTCATTGAGGAGTACGAGGAGGAGATTCTCATGCTGGAGGGAGCCCTAGAGCCTTTTGGTGCTGATTGTGCTGACCCATCGCCTGCCCAAGGCAAGCACCAGTGCATAACCCCTATTTTTAATGATCACTGAATATATATGATGTGCATTAGGTATTTTATGGAAACTACATGCATAAATATATCTACCTATGAGTCCTACTAGTACAGGTTGAGTAGCTGCTATGCTCAGGATCTCGGTAGCGCGAGTAACCTGCCGTTACTCGCAATAGGTGATAATTATGATCACTCATAATAAAATGGTAGAAAAGAAAAGTGATGATCGGGCAAGGATGTGATTTGGGTATTGGTGGGTGTAAGAGGTTGTGTCCTGCGGCCAACAGGGCATAGCTTGGTTACACTTTTTCCCTGTCTGTGTCGGTTAAGGACCGGTCGTTGCATAAGTCTCAAGGCAAGTCACAGATTTATTATCCCGAGCACATACTTGGGTATGGGCGCAGGGAAGACTTATTGCTCTCTTGTCATGGATCCGGCTCTTTCCAGACCGACTGATTGAAGGCAGGGATGGTGGAGGTCTTTGCACCGCACTGCGTCCAGGACTCAGGAGTGGGGACTTGGAGTCCAAGTTTGGACGGGGACCTAGACACCCAGGACAGAAGGGTGATGGGTTAGTTCTGCTTGTGCCTAGGGTACATGTGGGGCATGTATTTTTGGGTACCCAGCTGGGGGCATCGATTCGCGAATCGCCGAGCGATCCAGTACGGCTGGTCTATGGTTTAGTACCGTAGTAAGAATTGGAAAATGAATGGTGATGAAATAGAACCGATTGCTCAACTCTTGCTTGAAAGTAGAACATGTGCTTACATAGATCGGATAGATAATAACTTAATGCGGCTGTTAATAATAACATAAATAAGGACTCACTATTAGTATTGCTTTCTGCAAAAAGGACACCTAGCAAACCATAAAGCTTCGCATATCTATTGGAGTCGGGAAATTATTCCCACTAGACGGATAAGTCTTGCGAGTACATTGTGTATTCAGGTTTTATTTACCCCTATTGCAGGTAATGCATGAGAAATACCATTTTGTGGAGCATTCTTCTGGTGGGCAAAGACGGAATCCTTGCTTACTATTGCTAGCTGTTTACTCGATGTTTATCTGCATTCCGCCGTTTATTATTCCGCACTCTGATATTTGGTAATGTAATAATGTAATTTTAAGAACTTCTGATGTATGAAATGGATAAGTATTGTAACTCGTTCTCATTATTGGATACTTGGGGAAAATGTGGATCTTTCGAGCTCTCCCTTGGGGTGTGCTTACGGGGTGCTTAGTGTCTGGTGGAAGACGAGCGCCTCTGTAAGTGCATTATTTCTGGCGGTTCTGCCACACTCAGCATCACCCTAGTGTGCGGGTGTGGTCTGCCACGTGAGCAAAAGCGACGAATATGTATTGATTTTCACTCTCTGCTGGTAAAACTGTATCGCCAATCCTAAAGCTGCTATCTAAAAAGTTGTTATCCGTTATAATGGTAAAAAGTTAAATCAATCTTTTTACCATTATAACGGATGACAACTTCTGAGATAGCAGTCTTAGGATCTACGATACGATTTTAGCAGCAGAGAAAGAAAATCGATACACATTCGCTATTTTTGCTCGCGTGGCACGCCAGCACCTCATACCACCGCGGATCTGAGTCAGCAGCGCCATGTGAAATTATCGCCTCTGCCCCTGGTGTCTTTCTACTCCAGTACTCCCCCGTGCGGCCCACTCGTTTCACCCACCCCATTCTTTCTCTGCTCGTCGTGCTCGTGCTTGGCCCGTGGCTCAGGCCGGTCTGCAGTGAGCGGCGCACGGTTAGGAGGCTCGCCAGTGGCCGCGCCTCTCCCTCGTCGTCTTGGCCCGCCCCCACCCAGAGCACCGACCGGTGCGCGCTTGCCCCATGGCGGCCCTGTTCGCTGCCGCCTGTCTCCTAGCATGTCGCGCCGTCACAGTCGTTGCGGGGCTGCTGTCGAGCGCCGACGTACCGGTAGCACACGCCCGTTCGCGGTGGGCAGCGAGGGCATGGAGTGCCGTGGAGCGACTCTGGGCGGGACGCGGCGCCGGAGCTGGGCGAGGCGCTGGCCGCCACGACGAGCTCGAGCTCGGCCTTCCCATGGCGGCGCAGGACGCGGTGCCCGGCCGCGCACGAGGCAACGGGGCAGGGCGGCGGGCCGGGCCGCCGGGGCAAGGAAGCCGCTGGCTGCTAGGGAGGGGCAGGGCACGCCGGTGAGGCTGCTGCTTTCCCCTCACCCGCGACCGATGTGCACGAGCTCGGCGTACGGACGAGCAGAGGAAGAAGATAATGAGGGCAAATCAGTCTTTGCTTGGGACAATACTAAAATTTTGCCATGCATTTGAACATCAAGATGTAAAGTTTGAATACCTAAAGATTTGCAGCAAATGATTAGGCTCAAAAGTTTTGCAATTCTAAAAATATCTAAACACTCTATTATATGACAAACCTTGAATGCTACTGTATAAGATTTTTTTTGTTTTAAGATGGAGAGACTAGCTGCCAAGTGGATGGCAGGCTTTAAACTGCAAATAAATTCCCAACAGCAAGTTGCAAACTGCAAAATAGCCGACCATGCACGCACCCTTGCAATTTTAAGCCTTGTTTAGATCCCTTTTGGGATGTCACGGAGAATATTATATGGGATATCGCATGGGGTAGTCAGATACTAATAAAAAATAAATTACAGAATTCGTCAGTAAACTACTAGATGAATTTATTAAGCCTAATTAATCTATCATTAGCGCATATGTTACTGTATCACTTTATTACCAAATTACGGACTAATTATGCTTAAAAGATTCGTCTCGTCAAATTAGTCGTAAATTATTAAATTAGTTATTTTTTTAGTATATATTTAATACTTCATATATGTGTTCAAATATTTTGGGATGTGACTAAAATTTTGGCGCAGGAACTGAACAAAGGCCTTGTTTAGATGCCAAAAATTTTGATAAAATGACACTGTAGTAGTTTTCGTTGTTATTTGACAATTAGTGTCCAATCATAGTCTAATTATGTTTAAAAGATTCGTCTCGTGGATTTCGTCTAAACTGTGTAATTAGTTTTAGTTTTTATTTATATTTAATGCTTAATACATGCATCAAAGATTCGATGTGACGGGAAATCTTGAAAAATTTTGCAAAATTTTTTGCAACTAAGCCCTTGTTTAGTTGGGTGAATTTGGATTTGGGGGCTACTGTAGCACGTTCGTTTTTATTTGACAAATAGTGTTTAAACATGGACTAATTAGGTTCAAAACATTCGTCTCGCAATTTCCTACCAAACTGTGCAATTAGTTTTTATTTTCGTCTATATTTAATGCTTCATACACGGACCGTAAACATTTGATGTGACAGATACTATATTAACTTTTTAAACTTTAAGATCCAACTAAATAAGACGTAAACTGATCCAAAGGCTTACTCTTGTACCATAAGTTTATTGTACTTTCAAACAGTTATATTTTTGTTCGTCCTCCCTGTGTGGGCTGTGGCTGAGGATGTGACGATACTTGGCTACTACTAGCTAGCTAACCTATAAAGCTAGTATAGGAGGAGCTAGGCTGGTAGGTCCGCCACCAGATCCTCCTAGTAAAATCAAATACTGTCGACGACGGCTTTCTTCTCGCATGGGCTGCAGAGCTGCTGCAGGGAGCCAGGGAGGAAAAGGAGCACGGCCGCTAGGTCGCTACTGCCTTTTGCATGCATGCGTGTAGAGCGACGGAGACTACTCATTGCTCATTAGTCAAGCCCAAGTCCTTGTTGACTGTACCTCGGCTTAGCAAAAGACAGCAAGGCCAAATAGAAAAGCCACGACGGTGTGCCTTCACTGTGCCCTAGTTTATTTATGCCTTCCGATGTGGGTGCTTGTTAGGCCCCGTTTAGATGTCTTCAAAATCCAAAATTTTTTGCACAGTATTTATCATATCGAATCTTGCGGTATATGCATGAAGTACTAAATGTAGATGAAAAAAAACTAATTACACAATAGGCCTTTTCAAGATCTTGTCTTTTCTATGGCATATAGAGAAGATGCATGCTAGCACAGGGAAGCATGCTAACCTTGCTGCTCGCAGCTCTTTAATTACGAGCATCAGGAAAAGATATTCTTGCTGAGCCTTTTTATGTTTGTGCATGTGTTTCTCCAATTTGTACAACAGACATCACAAAATAAATGATTTTGCAAGTACGCAATGGGAGCTAGCTGAGGCCTTGTTTAGATGCCATCCAAATTCCAAATTTTTTCACTCTCTCTCCATCATATCAATTTTTAGTCGTTTGCATGGAGTATTAAATGTAGGTAAAAAAAATAACTAATTACACAGTTTAGTTGAAAATTACGAGATGAATCTTTTGAGCTAGTTGGTCCACAATTGGATAATATTTGCCAAATAAAACGAAAATAGTATTATTCATCAAATTCAAAAAATTTGTAAAGTGAACATGGCCTGAGTAACATACCTTTGCTCGCGGGTTGGTAGCAGCCACAGCCTACAGCTGCCTATGATCTCTAGTTCATCTTTGTTTAACATTATCAGTGAAGCATTCCTTATGGCCATGTTCGCTTGTATTATAATCCGTAGTTTTCAGCTTGTTTTTTCAATTAGAACAGTTTTTTTTTCACAACAAATCAGTCGGAACAGTGTTTCAGCTTGTTTTTTCAGCGAAACGAACAACCATAGTTCAATAGAAAACCAGCTGCCAGTAGAAATAGCAGCATGTAAGAAGCAATATCATGCAGTAGGAATAAGAACTTCAAAATGCAGCAAGTGCATGCAGTAATAGACCAAACTAGAACCCGACTAAGTAAACTGAAACTATCATAACAAACCTGCAAAGACGAATTCAGCATAATTGCACTCTTTCATGCCAATCCCCGTTCGCTGGTCTAAAACTTGGCTGAAACTGACTGGTTATTGTGACGAAGAAACACTATAGCGGCTAAAAGTGGCTGGAAAATGCATAGTGATCTGTGAGACAACCAGCCAGCTGGTCTGAATAAGGCCATGTTTAGATCCCATCCAAAATCCAAAATTTTTCAAGATTCCCCTTCACATCAAATCTTGCGGCACATGCATGGAGCATTAAATGTAGATAAAAAGAATAATTAATTGCACAGTGTCGGTGTTTCGGACCGGGGGGTGCTCAACCAACCAGTGAATTTGTTCTGCGTGCTCCCGATCCGGATGGTGATGCAAAGAGACACAAGGTTTATACTGGTTCAGACAATCGAGGCCCTACGTCCAGTCTGAGAGATCGATCTTGTATTCCTTGCACCAAGGTGCTCGTAGTAGGGGGTTACAAGCTAAAGGAGAGAAGGAACTGGTCCTAGGTCTCGGCAGGGTGCCGTGCGGGCCGCTTGAGACGTTGCTCTCAGGCGGCAGGAGTGTGCGCGTGGTGTGTGTTACAAGGTGCCCCCTTCCCCCCCTTTAAAACAGCCCAGGTCCTCTCCTTTTATAGCATGAAGGGAGGACTAGGGCGGTACATGAGCTAACTATACGGCGTCGTGTGAACAGAGGCGGCGCGTCCGGGCCCTGTAGCCTGTTCCTATGGCGGTGTGGCCGTCGGAGTGGTCCATCCTTGGAGTACTGGGGTGGCGTGGTCGTCCCATCAGATCCTGTGCGTCGTGGGAGCCCCGGGAATACCTCGGAGTGGACGCGGCGGCGAACGTGCAAGCCACTGTGGACGGACTGTGCGCGAGGCCGAGACTTGGTCGGTGCACCGAGGCTAGCATCATGGTGGGGGGGTCTCGGCGAGCAGCACGAACCCCAAGATCACCGAGGCCCCGTGTATGCAGATCTGCAGGCCCTTGAGCGGCGGGCCGATCATGGGTACAGCGCCGTCTGACACAAGTGGTCGGTAATCCCGTCTACCCCGTCCCCACCGGTATGGCGGCGATCGTGGACACAGTGGTAGGACACGGGTGGCAGTAATCCCGTTGTGCTCTGTCCCGGTCGGTATGGGCGCTGATGCGACCTCGGGTCGCGTCGGCCATCTGTGGGCGTTGAGCCACCGTCCATTGAGATTGCGGAGTGGTTGAAGCATTAATGAGACATGACGAGTTGTCGGGAGGGTCGGCCGAGGCGGGGGCGACGGTCCATGCGACGAGCCGGCCTCGGCGACACGGAGAATGAGGCCTCGCGCGAGACGGAGATCAGTTTCCTTGCCGAGGCCTCGCGCGAGACGCCTCGCGCGATACGGAGAATGTACCCCTGCCGAGGCCTTCCATGGAGAGCCTCGGGCGAGACGGAGACGGCGCCCCCTGCCGAGGCCTACCCTGGGGAGCCTCGCGCGAGGCGGAGTTTGTTCTGAGACCTCCTGCTCGAGGTTCGAGATGAGGTGGAGGAGGGCTCGGTCGTGGCAGGTGAGGGGCCCACGGCTTACCTTCTCTAGCTTTATTTTGATATTTGCTTGGGGTACCCCGTTCTAAGGTACCCGACAGTAGCCCTCGAGCCTCGGGGTGAGTGCGTGCACTCTCCCTGAGGGTTCGTCGAGGCTGGGTTTATGCCTGCTCCGTAGGAATTAGTTTGTTTTCTGGGGTTCCGGTGGGTGCGCGCGAGCGCACCCGCCGGGTGTAGCCCCCGAGCCCCTGGAGGAGTGAAGTTACTCCTTCAGGGGCTTTCTCCATTTTCGCGTTTGAGTGATCAGTTCTTATTGCATTTGCCGAGCCCATAAGCGCAAGTTCGGGTTGCGGGGTCTCGGCGAGGTTGCAAAAAAAAGGCCCTCTAGCCTCCGCATGGAGCGAGTGGTTCGTCGAGGGTCCCCGACGTTGGGTATGTCCCTCACGCTTCTTTCGCTTCGGAAGGAGGGTGGAATGTGCCATGCTTCCCTCGATGGGCGTGGCGTGGACACTTTCGGTGAGCTGTTATCGGGTAGTCCGAGTGGAGGCCCGAGCCCCGTTCGTTAGGGGACGGCTAGCAGTCCAAAGACGCACTCCAAAAGTACCGGAGGATTTCTCTAGTGGGTGCCGACGCCGTTCGCTGGGCCTCGGTGGCTCGGTGCCTCCCTACGGTGGGATCCCATTCGGATACTTTCTTGTCGGTCTCGGACACGACTTAGGACGCCCCGAGCGACTGTTCGTTCGGGCCTGGGCCACTCGTAGGCTTGCCCTGAAGTCGTCCCTGACTCTGTTGCCCTGGGGCGGCTGTCGAAACCTCTTGGAGGCCCAGCCTTCGAACCCCTGGACCATAACGGGCTCGGTGCCCTTTATCGTGTTTTTGTCTTGGTTTTTGGGTGCGAGAGGAGCCCCCGAGCCTCCGCCTGGAGCAAGAGGACGGTCGGGGGTCTCCTAACTTTTTCATTCGCCCTTCACATATCCTTTTCGTTTGGACGGAGGGTTCGTTTGCCGAGCCCATTCTGGTCTCGGCAAGGTCGCAGGAAGAGCCCCTAGCCTCTGCGCAGAGCGAGAGGGCCGTCGGGAGTTCCCCTGACTTTTTATACGCCCCTCGCGCATGAGGGTTTGTTTGCCAAGCCCATTCTGGTCTCGGCAAGGTCGCAGGAAGAGCCCCTAGCCTCTGCGCAGAGCGAGAGGGCCGTCGGGAGTTCCCCTGACTTTTTATACGCCCCTCGCGCGTGAGGGTTTGTTTGTCGAGGCCCCTTTGGGCGCGAGCCCGGGTCGTGGGGTCTCGGCATATTTGCAGGAGGAGCCCCCTAGCCTCTGCATAGGGCGAGAAGGCCGTCAGGGGTTCCTCTGACTTTTTATACGACCATCGCGCTTCCTTTTCGCTCGGAAGGAGGGGTGGAATGTGCCTCGCTACCCTCGATGGGCACGAGCGGTGGCACTTCTGGTGAGCTGTTATCGGGTAGTCTGAGTGGACTCCCGAACCCCATTCGTTAGGGGACGGCTAGCGGTCCAGAGACACACTCCAAGAGTACCAGAGGATTTCTCTAGTGGGTGCCGAGGCCGTTCGCTGGGCCTCGGTGGCTCGGTGCCTCCCTACGGTGGGATCCCATTCGGATACTTTCCTACCGGTCTCGGACACGACTTTGGGCGTCCCAAGCGTTTCGCTCGCTTGGGTTTCGGCCCCGAATAGGCTCCCAGCGATGCCCCGACTCATTATCCAGGGCACCGTCGAAACCCTTTTGGGGTCCAGCCTTCGAACCCCTGGATCGTAATAGGCTCAGAGCCCGGTTCCTTCCTATGAAAGGAACAGGCCACGGGAAATATCTTCCCTATTGGCTCGGCCGCGAGTGGCGCGACTTTTGAGGCCGTTTTGTTGGGAGTCAAAACGATACCTGCTGGCGTAATGGCCGAGCGTGGCGTGGTGGATGGGACGTAACCGTCCTCGCATTTAATGCGGGAGATGTGGGCGCGTGGGCCGGGGAAATCGGCTCGTGGTTAACCACGCCAGATTGGGGGAAATCTCCTCGATTTCGTCGCCCACCCGTTTCGCCTCCTCCCTGCATAAATACCCGGGGAGTTTTGCCCCTCCTCGTCTTACCTTGCCTGCATTAGCGCCGCCCCCGCCAAGCCGTCGCTAGAGCAGCGAGTGCCGAGAAGGAGAGGAGGAAGAGCGAGCCTAGGGAGGAAGCGAGAAAAAAGTGAAAGCGTGGGAGGGAGAGAAAAGACTCACCGCCGCACCTGACTCCCCCAGCGCACCCATGGCCGGTGATATCGTTGTCGTCGAGGCGGACCCCTGGGATCCGTCGGACGTCACCGAGGAGATGCTCCAGTCGCTTGTCGACGGTGGGCTCCTCCGCCCGGTGACTGACTCCGCTAGGCCGGAATGGATTGCTCCGTACGGCGAGCCGGAGCCGAGGCCTCGCGACGGCTACGTCGTAAGCTTTGTTTCCTTCCACGAGAGTGGCCTCGGCGTCCCGGTGGACTGGTTCATGCGGGCGCTTACGCACTACTACGGCGTGGAGCTCCACAATTTTAATCCCAACTCCGTTGCTCAGGCGGCTATCTTTGTTGCTGTCTGCGAGGGGTATTTAGGGATCGCGCCCCATTGGGAGTTGTGGCTCCATCTGTTCCGGGTGGGGCATACTACAAAGCCGTCGGGCACGTCGGGCAAGAGGAAGGCGGCGAGGGCCGGAGGCTGCACTCTCCAAGTGCGTCAGGACCGCCTGTACCTCTACATCCCGGCCCAACTCGCGTCCTCCAACCGCCGGTGGTACACGAGTTGGTTTTACCTTCGTAACAACGACGGAGGGCTTCCCCCCTACACCGGGCGGATTGTGGGGAGTTGCCCGGAGAAGTGGAAGTGGGCCGTCCCGAGGGTCGACCAGCCCAAGCTGGAGCCGCTCCTGGAGGGGCTGGCGAGGCTGCGGGGCCACGGCCTCACCGCGGCTGTGGTTGTGGCCGCGTTCCACCACCGGAGGGTGCTGCCGCTGATGGCTCGGCGGCGGCGGCTGTTCGAGATGAAGCCGGGTGAGCCCATTGAGGGCACCCGGATGTCCTCCTCCGCCCTTTCCGAGGAGGAGATTCTTCGTCGGGTGGGGGAGACGGTAGAGGCGAAGCTGAGGGGCGACAACTTGACCCCTATCGCGATGCGGCCGTCGCGGGGGTTCCTTTTGCTGGTAAGTAGTGCGCCGCTGTAGCCTCTGAACCTCCTCAGTCTCCTCCTACCCCTTGTTCCCTTATGTGCGTTTGTCGTTCCTTTAGGGGATGAGGGACGTGCGCTCCTCTCCACCGCCCGTTCTCGAGGACGCGGGGCGGCGGGCGGTGAACCGTGCTCACGCCGATGCGCAGAAGAGGCGAAAGGACGCCAAGGCGGCAAAGCGCACGAAGCACATCCTCACGTGCGAGGAGCTGGATAAGCGTCGCCGTCAACAACGGCAGGACGGTCTTCCGCTGGAAGAATCCCCGTCGACGTCGTTGTCGACGGAGGCCTCGGACAGGGACGACAAGGTCGAGGGAGGGGGAGGTCCCTTGGACCACCTTCCTGATGTCATGGAGGTGGCGCCCGGGGTGTCGGTAAGCATCCCGGCACCCCCGAGAAGGGGAGGAGAAGCGGACCCAGGGCCGGCGGTTGCCCGCTCCGGGGCCGAGGCCGACACGCCCGAGGCGCAGGCGTTAGGCAAACGCGCCGCCAGCCCGGTAGGCTCGGCGGCCGTGGTGGAGCGGGTGGCGGCGGAGGCGACGCCGTCGTCCCTGCAGAGGATCGAGGGGGCGCCGAGGTCCGCTGAAGACCGACCGGCGTCGATGGATACAGAGGCGACGCCTCTACGGCCGCCTCCGCCGCTGTGGGTGAGGTTTGCCGTGGCGAAGCGGGGGCCACCCCGATCAAGGCAAGTGTATCCTTAGCAGGGTCGTGGTGTTTTTCAGTCGCTTTTTTAGTTTTGCGCTGACCCTGTAGGCGGTATTTTCCTTAGTCGGAAGCGGCCTGCGGACGACCTCCCCTTGGCGCCCCTTAAGGTGCTTAAGGTGAGACCCGGCTCCTCCGCACACTGGGTGGCGGAGGCACAAGCCGCTATCCAACGCGGCGCGGCGTCGGCGACGGTCGACCCAAAGGGGCCGGCCGCCCAAGGAGGGGCTGCCGAGGCGGCCCCTACACAGACGAGGGAGGGAGTGCTTCCGCCTCATGGGGCGAGGCTCACGAGTCGGATGGGGCCGGCATGCCCTTTGTTGCTGAGGCCCTCGGGGTCTCCGAGGCTGAGGCGACGGAGGCTACGGCGCCCGCGACCGCCGAGACCGCGGTGGCCGTGGTCGGCGTCTCTGCGTCTGCCGAGGCCACGATGGCGGAGGCCAGAGACCCCGGGACCGCCGAGGCCGTAATTACAGAGGCCGGAGCCCCCGAGGTCACCAAGACCGTGGAGACGCAGGCGGCGGCCGCCTCGGTGGTGCCCTTGGTTCAGGGCCCGTCGTCGGTCTACCCGATTTCCTCCGACGACACTTCCCGGGCGCGGGAGGTGGTCGACGCCGAGGAGACCAATGTCGTGGAGCAGCCAGCGCCGCACTTGGACGAGGAAAGCTCGGCCCTCGTGCGGGTCCGGCCCGAGCCTCGCGGGTGGGATCACCCGCAGGTATTATGGTGGAGCCGGGATGACCCTGAGGGGGAGCCTCTGTTCGCCCTTAAGGACGCGGCTGAGGGTGGGCGCTGGAACACCTTCGAGCAGTATCGCCAGCTGGCGGAGCGATCGCTACGGACGGCGCTATCTGTGGTGGCCGACGAACTGCCCGGAGTCGCCCAGCTTCGTGCTTTTCTTTCTCGTGCGACGTTTACTTTCCTGACGTTGTTGCGACCAATAACCCTCGCGCTGCTTCCCCAGGAGCTCGAAACCCGGTCGCTTGGGAAGTCGGCGTTTCTCCGACGGGAGAGGGGCGTCTGGGACCAGCTTCACCGGCTGAAGGGCCTTCTTGCCAATGCTAACGAGCTTCTGTCGGCGTGAAGCGCGGAGGTGGAGGACCTCCGCCTTCACTGTGCCGACGCGAAGGTCAAGGCGACCGCGGTCCAGGCGCAGCTCGCCCCCTTGGCGGCGCGGGTCAAGGAGCTGGAGGAGGAGCTTACCCGCGCGGTCAGCGATCGGGATGCCTTCAGGTCCTGGGCCGAAGAGGCGACGGCCTCAGGCGAGGCCCTCGCCGGGCAGCTGGGGGCAGAGGAGAGTGCGCATCGGCTGACCAAAGGCGCTCTGAACAAGGCCCTTGCTGTGGTTGAGGCCTCGCAGATCGAGGCTGTGGTTTTGAAGGGGGCGGTCGAGGGTGAGTTCCAGTCCCCTTGTTTTGTTTTCTTTTCCTTGTGTTTGCTCCCTGACTTCCTTGTCTGACGCAGAGCTGGGAAGTGAAGCCTCCAGGGCGGCCGAGGCCTCTAGGTTCGAGGCCCAACGGTTGAGGGAGAAGGCCGAGGCCTGTTAGGCCGAGACCCGTCGCTGGGAGCAGAAGGCCAAGGGTGAGCTCCGTGGGCTTCTGTCCCCAACTTAGGTTGTCCTTTCTCTCGCTCGACTTCATTCCGTTTTTCGCGGTGCAGAGTCGGAGGCGGAGATCCTTCGGGCCGCCGAGGCTTCCAGCGCGGTGCAGACGGTGCTCGAGACCGAGATCGGGGAGCACGAGGCGCTGAAGCGTGCTGCCCTTTCCACCTGTAAGGCCTTGGAGGTCGAGGGGGTTCAATCAGGCATCTCCCTTGGGAGCCGCCTGATTGCGCTGAGCAGCCAGATGCGCGAGCGGCTCCGAGGGGCACTGCACACGGGTGTCAAGCGGGTGCTGGCCATCATCTCCTCTCACTACCTTGGCGTCGACCTCCCGGCCATCAGTGATGGCTATGTTCTGCCTGATGATGACGAGGAGGCCAACGCGGCGGTGGTGAAGCTGATGGAGGTGGCGAAAGGCCTTGGCATGGCGTTGGCGACGCTCTTCGAAGAGGAGGTGGTTCCTCCCCTACCATCTGCCGACGCTGAAGGCCCTGAGCCTTGATCTGGGCCCCGGGGGTTATGTAAAAATAGAATAGGGGTTATTTTTTGTATCGTAACACTTTGTAGCCGTCGAGGCCTTTACTTTTGAAGTACTTGTGTTTCCTAGTTGTTTTTCTTATGTTTCCGAGCCTCTGCCCTCTGTCGCTCCTGATCGGATTTCGTTTGCAAAACACCCCCTTGGGGCCTAAGCCGTCCCTTGAGCGAGAGGTAGTGAGGGAGTGCCGTAGCCCTGAGGCGTAGGCCGTCTCACGACTCTACCGGCCTCTCGCTTAGGAAACAGGCCTTGGTCCGAGGGGTTTTTACAACTAATTCGTCAGAGCCTGCTAGAGACTTGGTGTAGGATTTTTTGTGAAAAACAACTGGAGAATAGCGCATGGGACCTAGGGGACGCCTAGGGAGGGGTCCCCTATCTAGCCCCCGAGGGAGGCTTGGTTCTACCGAGGCAGAACCGAGTTTCCCTTGCCGTGTTACTATACTGCCGAGGTCTACGATGGGCTCGGGGGGTTTCTCAAAAAATTAGACCAACTAAAGAACGCTTTTTAATTGTATTTCGAGTAACGACATATACAATGCTTGGAAATTTAGGGATAAAAGCGACGTAGCTGTTCTATGCTCCAAGCGTTGGTGAAGACTTCGCCCTTCTCGTTGGCCAGCTTGTAGGTCCCGGGCTTCAGCACTTGGGCGATGATGTACGGTCCTTCCCATAGTGGGGTCAGCTTGTGGCGACCCTTGTTGCTCTGTGCTAGCCTCAACACCAGGTCGCCTACCTTCAAGTCTCGGCTTCGGACGCGTCGGGCCTGATAGCGCCGCAGGCTCTGCTGGTATTTGGCCGAGTGTAGTAGCGCGACGTCTCGGGCTTCCTCCAGTTGATCAAGGGCATCCTCTCGGGTGGTGCGGTTACTTTGTTCGTTATAAGCTTGCAGCCTCGGGGAACCATATTCCAAGTCGGTGGGGAGGATGGCCTCGGCCCCATAGACTATGAAGAAAGGCGTGAATCCCGTGGCTCGGCTTGGAGTATTCCTCAGGCTCCAGATGACCGACGGGAGCTCGACGAGCCATTTTTTGCCAAACTTTTTCAATCGATTGTGAATCCTTGGCTTGAGGCCTTGTAGGATCATGCCGTTGGCACGCTCTACTTGGCCGTTGGTCCTTGGGTGTCCTACGACCGACCAGGCCACACAGATGTGGTGGTCGTCGCAAAACATCAGGAACCTTTTGCCGGTGAACTGCATCCCGTTGTCGGTGATGATGGTGTTGGGGACCCCGAACCTGTGGATGATGTCAGTGAAGAATAGCACCGCCTGCTCGGATTTGATTCGATTGATCGGACGAGCCTCGATCCATTTGGAGAACTTATCGATTGATACCAATAGATGGGTGAAGCCCTCGGGGGCCTTTTGTAGAGGCCCGACCATGTCGAGCCCCCACACGGCGAACGGCCATGTGATGGGGATGGTTTGCAGGGCCACGGCCGGGAGATGTGTCTGCCGAGCGTAGTACTGGCATCCTTCGCAGGAGCGTACTAGTTTGGTGGCGTCGGCGACCGCCGTCGGCCAGTAGAACCCTTGGCGGAAAGCGTTCCCTACGAGCGTCCAAGGCGCCGCATGGTGCTCGCAGGCGCCCGCGTGTAAGTCCCAAAGTAGGGCTCGGCCTGCTTCGGAGCTGATACACCGTTGGAGGACACCTGAGGGACTTCGCCTATACAATTCGCTGTAGTAGAGGGCGTAGGTCTTGGCTCGCCGCGCAAGCCGCCGTGCTTCGGTTTTGTCGTCAGGGAGCTCCCCCCGATCGAGCCAATCGAGGAACGAGACTCGCCAATCTGCGTCCTGATCAGTCCGTGGAGGCTCGGCGTTGACTTCCATGACCTCGGGCTTGGTCGAGGGGGTCTCGGCAGCAGAGAGGGCGTCGAGCTTCGCCGCGAGTTCCACAGGTGGGCCCTCCTCTGTTGCTGAGGTGTATCCAATGGAAGGTTTGTGGAGGTCTCTGGCGAAGATGTTCGGGGGGACCGGGACCCATGCTGAGGCCATCTTTGCCAGCTCGTCGGTGGCTTCGTTGTACTTCCACGCGACGTGATTTAGCTCGAGACCGTCGAACTTGTCTTCTAGGCGTCGTACCAGCTTGCAGTAAGCCTCCATTTTGGGGTCGAGGCAGTTTGACTCCTTCATCACTTGATCTATGACGAGCCGCGAGTCGCCTCGGACGTCGAGGCGTCGTGCCCCAAGTTCGATGGTGACTTGTAAGCCGTTGATGAGGGCCTTGTATTCGGCCACGTTGTTGGAGGCGGCGAAGTGGAGCCGCACCATGTAGCGCATGTGTACTCCGAGGGGCGAAATGAAGAGCAGACCCGCGCCCGCCCCGGTCTTCATCAGGGATCCATCGAAGTACAAGGTCCAGTATTCTGTCTGAATTTGAGTGGGTGGCAGTGTAAGCGTAGGCATAAGAAGCGGCGGCATTTCTTAACCCAAAGGGGTATGGGGACGGTGCCGTCTCCATATTCTGCCCCGCCGGGGTCAGCTCTTCAGGGAGTGGTAGAGCGGAGCTGGACGACTGGGCATCGCCCCGTGCCATAGGCAAGTCTCCTTTGTCCAAGCTCAGGCTAGACAGGTCCCCAGCCAGGGACCCTGTGCCAACAGCTGGTCGTAGGATATCGGCGGGGGGTGGCGTGTCGCCCCGGATTCGCGTAGCGTCGGGGTGGTCTTGTTCGTGCCGTGCTTGGCGAGCGTGGCAAGAGCGGTCGCCCGGACGCCGCCCGCGCCTGGGCTGCCGGGGCGTAACTTCATCGTTGGTTGGTGGGGCTCGAGGAGTGAGGAGCACCATGTCGTACTCATGCCCTAGAGACATGAACTCTAGGCTCCCGAACCAAACCACGGTGCCGAGACACAATGGTCGTATAAATCGCCATCCGGAACTTCTTTGGGATGATGAAACCGACACGCATGCGCCCCCTACCGGCGCGCGCTAATCGCCGGTGTTTCGGACCGGGGGGGTCCTCAACCAACCAGTGAATTTGTTCTGCGTGCTCCCGATCCGGATGGTGATGCAAAGAGACACAAGGTTTATACTGGTTCAGGCAATCGAGGCCCTACGTCCAGTCTGAGAGATCGATCTTGTATTCCTTGCACCGAGGTGCTCGTAGTAGGGGGTTACAAGCTAAAGGAGAGAAGGAGCTGGTCCTAGGTCTCGGCAGGGTGCCGTGCGGGCCGCTTGAGATGTTGCTCTCAGGCGGCAGGAGTGTGTGTGTGTGTGTGTGTTACAAGGTGCCCCCTTCCCCCCCTTTAAAACAGCCCAGGTCCTCTCCTTTTATAGCATGAAGGGAGGACTAGGGCGGTACATGAGCTAACTATACTGGCGTCATGTGAGAGAGGCGGCGCGGTCCGGCCCTCAGAGCTTTGCTCTGGTGGCGGTGTGGCCATCGGAGTGGTCCGTCCTTGGAGTACTGGGGTGGCGTGGTCGTCCCATCAGATCCTGTGCGTCGTGGGAGCCCTGGGAATACCTCGGAGTGGATGCGGCGGCGAACGTGCAAGCCACTGTGGACGGACTGTGCGCGAGGCCGAGACTTGGTCGGTACCGAGGTCAGCATCTGCTGCAGTGGGGGTCTCGGCAGCACGAACCCCAAGATCACCGAGGCCCCGTGTATGCCGAGGCCTTGAGCGGGCGGCCGATCATGGGTACAGCGTTTGGACACAGTGGTCGGTAATCCCCGTCGTACCCTGTCCCAGCCGGTATGGCGCTGATCGTGGACACAGTGGTAGGACACAGTGGCCGGTAATCCCCGTTGTGCTCTGTCCCGGTCGGTATGGCGCTGATGCGACCTCGGGTCGCGTCGGCCATCCTGTGGCGTTGAGCCACCGTCCAGCTGAGATTGCGGGAGTGGTTGAAGCATTAATGAGACATGACGAGTTGTCGGGAGGGTCGGCCGAGGCGGGGGGCGACGGTCCGCGGACGAGCCGGCCTCGAGCGACACGGAGAATGAGGCCTCGCGCGAGACGGAGATC
Organism: Miscanthus lutarioriparius; assembly: GCA_904845875.1. Classification (NCBI taxonomy): domain Eukaryota; kingdom Viridiplantae; phylum Streptophyta; class Magnoliopsida; order Poales; family Poaceae; genus Miscanthus; species Miscanthus lutarioriparius. The sequence continues at coordinate 135,124,290 of CAJGYO010000001.1, forward strand.
AGTTTTCTTGCCGAGGCCTCGCGCGAGACGCCTCGCGCGATACGGAGAATGTACCCCTGCCGAGGCCTTCCATGGAGAGCCTCGGGCGAGACGGAGACGGCGCCCCCTGCCGAGGCCTACCCGGGGGAGCCTCACGCGAGGCGGAGTTTGTTCCGAGACCTCCTGCTCGAGGTTCGAGATGAGGTGGAGGAGGGCTCGGTCGTGGCAGGTGAGGGGCCCACGGCTTACCTTCTAGCTTTATTTTGATATTTGCTTGGGGTACCCCGTTCTAAGGTACCCGACACACAGTTTGTCCGTAATTGACGAGACGAATCTTTTAATCCTAAATAGTTTATAATTGAACAATTTTTGCCAAATACAAATGAAAGTGCTACAGTAGCCAAAAGCCAAAAAATTTCGCATCTTAATGGGGCCTAAATCAGACCAGCGAACGGCCCATGTGTTCACCTTTTGTTTTTCTGAGGAGTTAGATTCAATAGTAATGTTCACCAGGAGAAATGGCAGGATTTTGACAGTTGAGGAATGTAGCATAGGCAATAGCATGCATTTACGCTAGGACAGAGGCCATATGGGGCTACATAAAACCAGCATAGGCTGTGTTTAGTTCGTGAATTTTGAAAATTTGGTTACTGTAGTACTTTCGTTTTTATTTAGCAATTAGTGTCTAATCATGGATTAATTAGGCTTAAAACGTTCGTCTCGTCATTTCCAACCAAACTGTGCAATTAGTTTTTTTTCGTCTACATTTAATGCTTCATGCACGTATCGCAAAATTCGATGTAATGGCTACTATAGTACTTTTTAGAAAACTTTTTGGAAACTAAACCAGCACATAATCGTTGTCCATGCGCCGTGTCCTGCATGCATGGGGAAATCAGGCAGCATGCATGCATGTCTTTCATCTATCTAGGCCTTGTTTAGATTTTAAGTTTTTTCACTCTCTTTCTATTATATTAAATTTTTAGACACATGCATGGAGTATTAAATATAGATAAAAAAATATTCCCTCCGATTCTCTAAAACAAGTCGTTTTGGACATCGACATGGTATTTAAGAAACGACTTTGACGGTAACTTTTTGCTATAAAATATTTATAAAATATAGTCAATATATACTTTTATGAAACTACATTTCGAGATGAATCTACTTACATCACTTTTATATTTTCAAACTCAACACAAAAGAAGTTATTTGTAGTCAAAGTTTAAAATGTTTGACTTAAGACAACATCAAAACGACTTGATTTAGAGAACCGGAGGGAGTAACTAATTACATAATTTGATTGTAAATTACGACACGAATCTTTTGAGCCTAGTTAGACCATGATTGGACAATAATTGTCAAATATTAACAAAAGTGCTACAGTGCCCAATACTGATTTCTAACCCTGAACTAAACAAGGCCCTGTATACAAATGCAGACAATTGTGAATTTCTCGAAACCGTTCCCCCAGAAACATTGATAAGAGATGCCCTCCTCGATTCTAAATTATAGCCCACTTTAATAGTAGGAAAAGTCATTTTTCTAACTTTAACGATGTTAATGAATAATCTTTTTTATTTGAAGCTCAAGTTAATGAATAATCAACATCTACAAGGTAAAATTTAGTTTCATTGAAATGTCCATAAAATTTGTTTAATGGTGCATTTATTTAAACTTGTAGATATATTAGTGTATTTCTCTAAAAACTTTATTAAAGTTAGAGAAATTTAACATAGGATAAATATAAAGTGACCTAATTTAGAACAGAGAGTATTTATGTATGGTGGACAACTACTGTAACGGTAGAACATATGTAAGTAAAAAATTGCATGTAAACCGATGCTTCCTAGTTATAGACTTATAGTGTGCATAGTACTGAAGTAATCGGTCATACCATACGAAACAAATTGAATTGCCTGACCAATGATTTGATCAAAAGATTCACATAGGTAGTGGAAGAGCCAGTAGAAAAGGATTGCATCATGTATCATAAAAGTTTTGTATATGGATCTCTATTGGATTTTTTTGTTGAGATCATCATCTATATGGTTATTGCTAACACATACAACATGTCTACGACTTTAGATTAACAAAGGCAAATGGTAGGTATATATGCAGCAAAGTTTATGTAACTAAAGAAAGTGGGAGATGCAAACAGAATAGGCAGTTCCTGATCCTGCAGCAAATGGCCCCGTTCGCTTGTCTCATGAGCCGTACTATTTCAGCGAACGAACAATGTTTTTCTCTCACAATAAATCTGCGAACGGCACTTTCAGCCATGGCTTTTCAGTAAAGCAAATGTGGTAAATGCTTGTTAGTCGTTGAACTCTCACTCTCGGTAGTAGCAGAATTCTTACTCTCATCGAGAGAGGATGACACTAGGAGTTGGGGCAATTTTTTGGTTTATTTCTCACACAAACTCACACAAATGACATGCCAACCTGAGGGTTAGGGATACATATTTATAGGCTGCTAGCCAGCCAAGCATATGTCAAGATGCTAGTCTAAGATGCTAATATGCTGTCCTAATATGCTGTCCTCTAAGATGCTGTCCTAGCAAGATGTTGCTGTCCTCCAGTCAAGGTACACCATGCTGCTGGGCAGCAAGATGTTGCTGTCCTCCAGTCAAGATACACCATGCTGCTGCCCCACAAAGACTGTTGCAGCCCCACAAAGACTACAGAGACTTATCCATCATTCTCCCTCTAAGTCTTGTGCGTCGTCTTGTGGGAAAGTTGAACCATCCCGGTCCTGGAGCAGAGCTCAAGGAACTTGATCCTCCCAAGAGGCTTGGTAAGCAGGTCCGCAAGCTGATCCTTGGTGTTGAAGTAGCTCGCCTTGATGCTCCCATCCTCCAAACAGCCTCGGATGAAGTGGTACCTCACCCGGATGTGCTTACTCCGTTCATGGAAAACGGGGTTCTTTGCCAGGGCCAGAGCGGACTTGCTGTCCACCCTGAGCTCCACCGCTCTAGTGTCTCTGCCGAGGAGATCACCAAGCAGTCGGGCAAGCCAGAGCGCCAGAGTCGAAGCGGTGAAGGCTGCTATGTACTCGGCCTCGCAGCTGGACAGGGCCACCACCTGCTGCTTGACCGACTGCCAGCTAACAAGGCACTTGCCGAGAAAGAAGAGGATCCCACTCGTGCTCTTGCTGGTGTCGATGTCGTCGGCGTGGTTGCTGTCGATGTACCCGACGAAGTATGCCGCCCCAGGGCACCCGGGTAGTAGAGGCCGTGATCGAGAGTCCCCGCAACGTAGCGGATGATCCTCTTCACAGCCTGCTGGTGCTCCGTCGTCGGTCGCTGCATGAACCGACTAACGTATTCGACGGAGAATGCCAAGTCCGGCCGTGTGTGGGCGAAGTAGCGAAGGCTCCCCACAAGACGCCGGTACTGTGTAGCGTCCACCTCCTCCGTCGTGTTGTCGCGGCTCAGCTTCAGCCCCTCCTCCATCGGAGTGAGAGCTGGGTTACAGTCGGTGAGCCCAGCTAGCTCAACGACGCTTAGCGTGGGCGATGCAGTCAAGCGTGATCCCGAGTCATCCCGGTGCACCTCGATCCCGTGTAGAAGGAGAGAGGCCCCAGGTCACTCATCTGGAAGGTGGCCTTCATCTCTTCCTTAATGCCGCCACCTCCGCATCCTTGGTGCCGGTGATCACCGTGTCGTCGACGAGACACCCACCCACCAGTGAGCATTTCCTCCACCGCCCGCCGGTAGATGGTCGCCTCGTGCGGGCTTTGCTCAAAGCCCATCCCCTTTAGCGTGGAATCTAGCTTGGCATTCCACGCCCTCGCGTTCCTCGCCAAAGCCATAGAGGGCCTTGCGCGAGCGAGCACCTACCCTCCTTGCCGGGATCGCAAATCCGGCGGTGGTGCATCGAGACCTCCTCCTTCAAGTCGCCGTTAAGGAACGCCGACTTGACGTCCATGTGATGAACACGCCACCCTCCTCGGCGGCTAAGCGCAAAGAGGAGTCGCACGGACTCCATCCATGCCACGGGAGCAAAGGCGTCGTCGAAGTCGACCCCCTCCTGTTGCACGAAACCTCGTGCCACCAAACGAGCCTTGTGCTTGACGATGGCATCGGCTTCATCCCTCTTCAGCTTGTACACCCACTTAAGGGTGATCGCGCGGTGACCACGAGAAAGGTCGCCAGAGTTCCCGTGTGCGCTCTCTTCTCAACCGCATCCATCTCCAATCGCATCGCGGCGCGCATGCCATGCCACGTGTCTCTCGGCCTCTCAAGCAACGACCGAGGCTCGCCGTCCATCACACGCAAGGTGCAATCTGCGCCTCCGTGTCGTGAGGCACCGGTCCGGCAGACCGTACGGTCGCCGAGAAGGTTCTCCATCGTACGGTATCGTAACGGCTCGCCGTCGTGGTACGCGTCGACGCGCTCCTCGTCGTGAGAGAGCGGAGTAGCGAGTTCAACCAGGCTATGCTCGACATGAGCTGGTGGTGGAGTAGATGTGGCTGTCGGTGCTGATCACAATTTTGCTGGTGGGCGATCGAGCTGTTCTTAAATTCTAGTATGCTAGTAAGCTTTTGACTTGTTTTGGCTGGAGAGAAGTTTCGGTTCACTTAGTAGACCGGTAAGAGGAGGCTTTAATCCCATGGGCGAGTCCATGCAAACCTTGCTCAGCGTCTGAACGCCCCAAATTTCATCATCCTGAAAAGATCGAATAATAATATGCAGCATGTTCGGGAGGCCGTATCGTATCGTGGATTATTTACTGCTGACTGGTTTGGTGTAAGAGAAAAACACTATTCCTGGCTAGAAATTTACGATCGTTTACGAGCAAGCGAACATGCCGATGACAGGCGTGCTGCTTGATTAGACATTCCATATACCCTTTGAATTTAGGGCCTGTTTGGTTTCTTCCCCTCCTCCTAAAATTCCTGTCACATCGAATGTTTGGATACATGCATGGAGTATTAAATATAGACTAATTACGAAACTAATTACACAACTTGTAACTAATTTGCAAGGCGAATCTTTTAAGCCTAATTTGTTCATGATTTGACAACGTTGTGCTACAGTAAACATGTGCTAATGATAGATTAATTAGGCTTAAAAATTCCGTCTCGAGAATTAGTCTCCATCTATGTAATTAGTTTTGTAATTAATTTATATTTAATGCTTCTTATTAGCCTCTAAATATTTAATGTGACATAAATTTTAGGAACGACTAAAGAAACAAACACCCTTACTCTACGTACACTCCTCGATCTAAATTTAAAACAAACCTCATGCCTGCCTGTGGTCCACGTACACCACTGTCCATGGTCAGTAGCAATTATATAAAAATTCGGTTAAAGCACCATACGCAGATGCAGTACTGCACTGATCTACGATCTCTTAGCAGATGCAGGCCTAGAGATGCTTAGCAGAGCTTAGGTGGTCCTCTTAGGCATATATGCATGCGTACTTGTGCTCCTCACCTCTCACATCCAAAGCCGCGGCAGCGTACTCTCCACTCCCGGCTCACCCAGATGAGCTGGGTGCAGGTTCGCTTTGGAGGGCTAGCTAGCTGGAGGGGAGGTGGTGGTACTCGTATGTGAGAGCAGTGACAGCAAGGCCTTGTTTGCGTGTCAAATTTTTCGGTAAAATAGTATTGTAGCAGTTTTTATTGTTATTTGACAATTAGTGTCCAATCATAGTCTAATTAGGCTTAAAAGATTCATCTCGTGGATTTCGTCTAAACTGTGTAATTAGTTTTATTTTTTATTTATATTTAATGCTTCATACATGCGTCAAAGATTCGATGTGACGGGAAATCTTGAAAAATTTTGCAAAATTTTTTGCAACTAAACTGAACCCAACTCGAGCAAGACTGTCACTGTTCACTCCCTGTACTTTGACAGGACCAAAGAATGCAACGCAAGTCTGGACGGCGCCAAAATGGTGGTACTGTTTACGAGAGAATGCACTGTTTTGCCAAAATGTAACGAGCTCTACGTTTCTCTACTGTACTTTGGAGCTTTTGTACAGGCCCAGGTGAAGGCTTTTGCACTGCACACATCTGGGAACAGTGCTAGCTACTTTCACCAGCCAGTAACCAGTTACCAAAGTTTTGTTCTTACTCGATCTCGCTTCTATACGTTTGTTCAAACAAAAAACAAAGAACATGAAGCCATATGCAACTCCAACAGAAGAATTTATGAATACAGAATCATACCACACTGGCATGTAACAATGTCAAAGGTCAAAACAACTACATTTGTCTTTAGTTCCAGGTTCGTTAATTTTCACATTGAGAATATTTTGATATTAATCTAACTTGGTAAATGTATCAAAGAGGTACTTCTTCCGTTTTGAAATAAAATATATAACGTTTGAGACAAGGTAATCGGTAAAAATAATAAACTAAATAGATTTTTGCAATGAGAATGAGTTATCATAATCTAATTTGACAAATGTATCAAAGAGGTACTTCCTCCGTTTAGAAATAAATACTCCTATATAACATTGAGGCAAGGTAATCAGTTAAAATGATAAACTAATTAGATTGTCCTAATTTCACCAAACATATTTTAAATCGGTGTATGACCAACTGCATTTATGCATTTATCTTTAACTTAAACTGCAAATCGTCTTAGCAGCCAAGCAAGAGTGTACGGAGCGGTTTGATTTCTTTGCTGAAGTTTGGAAATGGTGGGCGAGCTAAGGTAAGCATAGTTTTAAATAGCGGGCCATAGTAAATAGCGGCATCTTTTTTTCAGCGGCTATACAGCTATAGCGGAGCTATGCCAGATAGCGGTTTATAAGAAAGTCATAAAAAATATGAGTAATTGACCCATAAAAACATGGCAATCATGAAATTTGATGAACACATATCTTATCAAGGTTCTAAGGATGTAGGAAACAAAACTTGATATGATATTAGAGCAAGATTCATGAAACTCAAGTGTTCAATTTTGCTAAATACCAACTTTAAAACAAAATATAAGTAGGTAATGATTAGATTGTTACTATTATACCCGAAATTGAAATAGCGATGCTATAGCGCAATATAGCGGTCGTAGTTGATGTAGTGGCAAAAGTGACAATAGCTTGGCGTTATCTCTCTCAGCAGCTATAGCGTCGCGCTATTTAAAACTATGAAGGTAAGGCAAGAAATCGGAGATGAACTGAAGTTTGGAACCTGGACAAGCTCATCTCGATGCCTCTGAAGGCAAGGATTTGTTGCTGGGCGAGCATGCCAAACGAGGCCATGTAGTATACTCCTATGTTGTATTTCTACTTCCACTCGCATATGAACGTAGCCAGCAGGCCATGAAAGTAATGCTAACCAGTCTGCCGCGCGCACTGGCAAAGCAGGAGTCTCGAAAATATCTCCAGCATGGGACACATTAGCCAAGCCAAGGTCAGAATCCTCAAAGATCAGGTTGCAGCTTGGTAGTAGTTTAAACCCCCCAACAACATCTGACGGCTAGTATCTAGCGCCAGCAACATGCTGACATGCGTAAGCGGCGTGTGCGCGGTGCCTTCCCGGCGTTTCCGCTGCCAATGGCGTGCACGCGTCCTCGCGCGTGCTGTGCCTGTGCGTGATCGCGAGCGCGGGGTGGTGGTGGTCCTGCGCCTACTACGGTCGCCTGCATCGGCCATCAAGGAGGAGCGCAGCCGGCAGCCCTGTGCGGCGCGCGTTCGTCCATGAATGCGGCTCATGTACCCCAGTCCCGTACGATCGCTCTGCTAACCTAGCCAAGCGTTGTTGAACTACCTAGCCGCGATGATTCAGCGCATGTTTAGATCGAGGAATTTGGAATTTAGGTGTACTATAACACCCGTTCGTTTTTATTTGACAATTAGTGTTTAAATATGAATTAATTAGACTCAAAACGTTCGTCTCGCAATTTCCCATAAAGCACTTTTTTGAGATTTTGGATGGAACTGAACACGCGCTCAAACCCTTGAACAAACACGCGCTCAAACCCTTGAACACGCGCTCAAACCCTAGAACAGCGCAAAGGGGCTACTACGGCGAAGACATGGTCCCGCCATCCGTGACCTAGAACTTGAGGAGGGAGCATCCATGGCTAGATTGCTACGTAGAGTAGTTGTTTAGACGGAGGATTTATTTCAGCAATCGCACCTGTACTGACGATCGCCAGGTAGTAGTAGCGTGCAGCAGCGAGATCGCCGCTGCCTCCGCCGCCGCGCCGCTTCCCCGGCCCCAGGGCGCACCAAAATTTCGAACGGCGTGGCCGCCCGCCGCCCGCCGTACCCCGTGCCGGCGCCGCGGCAGCCGCCTACGGATTGAACAGGACAGGACGGCCACGCTTTTCAACCTGGCACCTGCTGCGCCGACTGCCCGACTCGCGTCGCTTGGGCGTCTTTGCTCGGCCTCGCGGGCCTCCCCGCGTCTGGCCCATGGAAACTCCCATTCCACCTGGACTCGGTTCGGACGCGGGCAGAGTAATAGCCCAAAGCGAATTCTAAGCGATGGAGGCCCATAATGAGCAGCACAGTGCCTAGCTGCTAATTCTAAGCCCAGGTCGGATCCGCGGAAACCGGCACAGGCCCAAGGCAGACACGACCACGAATGAAAAACGCGAATCAAGGCTCAAGGGAGGGGTGCGGACGAGACGGCAAATTCGAGCTGCGAGTCCCGGCGCTCGGACCAAACAACCGGGTGGCACTGGCATGTATCCTAGTTGAATGAATTCTTGGTCTGGCGCAGGCGCTCAGCGAGCGCCATTGCCACGAGCTCATGATCACAGATCACGCCAAGCTAAGCCACGGCAGCGGCCTTTCTCGACTTTGGGAGCTCCTTGTTGAAACTGTAAGCAAACATGTACAACCGTGAACAGCATGCGTGCTAACTACTTTGTACACTCCTACGTGGTTCCTCCACACGCCGCCCGCCCTGCCCACCTGCTCCGGCCCGCGCCGTCGACGGACGGCGTGTCTACACAAAGGGAGGCGGCACCGTCGCGGCGCCGGGCGGCTGCGGCGGGACGACCTCGGGCGGCGGCCTGGGAGGGTCCACCTCTGGGAGCTGCGGCGGCGGGACGTCGGGGTTGGGCGGCACGGTCGGGATCTCCGGCGCCGTAGGGGACGGCATCGCGGGGCCCGGCAGCTCCGGCCCGGGCACTGGCCGCCCAGGCATCGGCACGTCCACGCCCGGCGGCGCGTTGAACTCTGGCGGCGTGTCGATGCTCGGAAACTCGTCCGGCGTGCGGTTCGTCCCCGGCACCTCGGACGGCGGGCGGTCAGTGCCAGGCACCTCGGACGGCGTCGTCCTGCCCGGGAACTCCGGCGGCGGCGGAGTCGCGGCGTGGCAGCGCACGCCGACGAGCCCCACGAAGGAATGCGACGGCCGGCGCGCGAACGAACGCATGGCGCGCGCCGACGACGCGGCGGCGCGGCACGGCGGGAGGAGCGACGTCGTCACGAGGCAGGCCGGCATCGTCGCGCTCTGCTCTTCCTATCTTTGGCGTACACGAGGACGATAGGCTACGGAAAACAAAAAGGTAAAGGCAAGGGGAGATCGGCTGGAACATTTGCACGATCGGTAAAGTTCTTATACGGCTGGCGACTTGACACGTTCGGCGACGAGCTGGAGTACGTGTCCTGCTTGCCGAAGGAGGTGGCTTCTTGCGACACGTGCCTACGTGTCTGGCGTCCAGGTGTTTACTGTTTGAGTCTGTCTACTACACATCCATGTATTTTATGCAATTTCAACACATAATTTTTTTTGCACCATAGAATTAAGATCCAACAGTCTCCACCCTCCTTCTACCTCCAAGCTCCAGCCTTCTTCTACCTCCAGACAATCATAAATCACAAGATCACAGATCATAAGAAACAATTTTTTTTATGGAATGACAAATCACAGATCACAGAGGAGGAGGAGGAGAGGCCTACCAGGAGCCGGATCCGTCGTCGCCGCCGCCGCCACCGCCACTGCCATGGCCGGCGCGGGCGCGGGGAGGCGCGCCGGGCGCGGGCACGGATGCCGGGGCGAGCTCGCCGGTCGTCGTCGTCGACGGTCACCGGTGAGAAAGAGAGAGGGAGAGAGAAAAAAATCCATATGTTTTTTTTGCTAAAACACATGTATGTGTTGTATAGCATTTCTGTTACTGTTTTCTAGAGGCCCTCTTGATGATTCACATGCTGCTGTGTGTTCAGCGTCACTGGACACGAAGTTCATTCTCTCCCTCTCCTCACCAACAACAACTGGAAGCTTGTATTAGCTTCAGCGACTTCAACTTCTCCGGTTAGTATATGGGAATTTTTGCCACAGGACATCACGAAAACGCATATTTTGCCGCAACACACCGCCAACGCCATCGTTTGCTGAGTACCATTATGAATTCGATTATGTTTGCCACAGCACACCGCGACCATTATTTTAATGATTTCCATAGTTTGGGAGAGAGAAACCGCAGTGAGGAGATAATTTTGCCCCTGCGCGTTGCTGGTCTGGTTGGACCAGGTAACGTCGGCCCGGTCGTCTCCCTCCTACCGCCGCCTCCCTTTTTCTTCCTCTGCTGGTGCCATCCCACTCCCCTATGCAAGAACCCTAGATCCCCATGGCTTCGAGCTCGCAATCCACGCCGTTCGGAGCGTCGCACTCGGCCTACAGAGACGAACTTCGCATTCCAGAGCTCGAGCCCTACAGAGATGAAGCAGGATTCTTGCCATTGGTACCTTGCTCCAAGTGCGGAACCCTTCTCATCGGTCGCGTTTCACATAAGGAGGGTAGCAAGGGGAAGCGGTTCTACAAGTGTCCACTGTTGGAGCATGTAAGTTGTGGTGGAATTGCATCTCTTTTTTGGATGTGTTTTTTTGTTGATTTTTTCATCTCTGGTTTGCAGACCGATTATGCCTGTCGCACATACTACTTTGAAGAACACTATGTCCCTTTGTTGGTCTCCAAAGGTGTTCTTCCTCGCCATTTCAGTCAGCTTAGAGGTCGTGATGGCATGGGGCTGGAGGTGATGAAGGATGGCAAGGACATGTTGAAGGCCTGCCAAGGTGTTGATGCCTGCCAAGAACTGATGGAGAGTGCAGTCATTCATCTCAAAGATTCAGAGGCACTGCTTAAGGCATTAGTTGATAGCAATAGCAAATTGATGACAAAGATGGATAAGATTGGAGAGAGACTGCTTGTAGTCGGTGCTGTAAAGGTGTTTATTTTAGTTTTAGTTTTGTTAGTGTTGTTGGTTAAGTGATGCATAACAACAACTTATCATGTATCAAGCTATCAACAGCTTATTTCAAAGACTCAATTTGTGAACCTTATCATGTATCAGTATGTAATCATGTATCCAGCATCTTATCTTGCATCTTCTTGCAACAGAATTGTGTCACACTCATTTTTGAACTGGCATAACACATAATTGTATCACACTTAGGAATTAAGATAAATTGGCATAACACATAATAAAGTCAGCATGCCAATGAAGTCTGGCCTTCATAACAAGCTTACATATCAGTGTTCATAACACAGCAGCCATAAGCTGTGACTTTAAGCGCAAAAGGGAAACATAGTCTGCCAACCCTAGGTTCAGTACACACTAGGTTCATTACACAACGGTTTCATTACATAACAACTAATAAATTTTGTCATCACATGTCTATGATCAACTTCTTCTTGTTGATCCTCTTGTTGGTCATCTCTTCTGAAACAACCACTGTCTTGCTTGTTTCCATACTCTCAGACTTCTTTTTCTTGGTGGTCTTGCTCACTTTGCTTGCCTTGGTTGTCTTCTTGCTCAGGTCCTTCTTCATTCTTTCACAACCAGCTTCATCATCAACTAACAAATCATCATGAACAAAAGAGTCAGAGTCAGCAGCTCCTTCTTCTTGGTCATCTTGTTGGTCTGCCATATATTGGTTCTCATCATTGATCCCAACATACTCCTCATCATCTTCTTCCCATGCCACATCATCATCGGCAGGCTTCTTGCCTCTTCCCTTTCTTCCTTGAGCAGGTATGGATTTCTCAGCTGATTCACCAGAGTTAGTTGAGTCAGCAGTGTCTGAATCACTCACTTCCTCGCTGAGAGACTCAACAGTAGCACATGCCTCGTTATCAAAGACACACTCTGACTAAATGAAACAGGAACTATATCATAGAAACTCACAAACAAAGGTAGCCTCCTTAGCTCCCAATAGTTCTCAGTAGCATTCATCAAAGTTGAATCAGAGGTTAGACTGGTATAACTTTGCTTGTGCTTGTTAAAAAAACACAAATTGAACCCCTGATTCTTCCCAGGACACACTCTTTTAGATACATCCGCAGCTTAAATCCTTGAGATTAAGAGTGTCCCTATCCCGAATTAGCTAAAAATCTGTTGCCTTTGTGACCAACGTGCCTACCGTCATCATCGCAAAACCTCATAGTAAGCTAGGACACGCACCGCTATCCGTATTGCAGAACTAATGTCCATCCTTAAAAGAGTGGACAAGAACAAGAATTCGTGAAAACCCTAACTAAATTGTCCTCGATTTCATTGCAAGACAAGAACAACAAACAATTGGTGGAAGAGGGGAAAGTGCATACCCGTCAGGAACCCATGATAGATTCACCCCCTTCGACGGTGAATCGATGCTCAAGCGGAGCCGCTCACATTACCAAATGAAGCCATCTTCACGCATCCATGTAATGGCACGGCTGACTACTGACGGCGAGGGGTGGAGTCGGGGTGGCAAGCGAGGCGTGGCGAGGTAGCAACTGCGGGTGGCAACGGAGAGTGGCGGTGAGGCCGTGAGGGAGGTGACGGCGGCGAGGGAGAGTGGTGACGGCGGAAGGGAGAGTGGAGAAGACGAGCTGCGACGGCGTTGACCTGGTTTGGCTAGGGTTTGGCTCGACCTAGTCGGGTCCGGCTCAAACCCGGTCTGGCTCCACCAAGTCGGGTCTGGTCGACCAATGCCGGTTCACAGGGGCATCTTATGTCATTTTAGAAGGTTTCTCTCTCTCCCAAACTCTGGAAATCATTAAAATAATGGTCGCGGTGTGCTGTGGCAAACATAATCGAATTCATAATGGTACTCAGCAAACGATGGCATTGGCGGTGTGTCGCGGCAAAATATGCGTTTTCGTGATGTCCTGTGGCAAAAATTCCCTTAGTATATATATATATGGACCCTGTATAATTTGAATCTATCAACCGTTAATAGTTACCTAACTAATAGCTCTTAGTAAATAAGCTAACTATTAGCTACAATTAGTTGGTTTCTTTTCATTAATGAAATAGTTGTTAGTAAAATAACAGGTTACAATAAGCTAGACTATCACCGGAACCCGTTTGATCCATAGTAGAAATAGGTCAAATTTAGATGAAACTCCACAAAGAAAAAAAAACCATAATCAGGGATCCTGCACTTGGTATACCAGCCTGGTTTAGATGATAGCTGAAAGAAGCCAACATCACACATTAAGCTTTAGGGCATGTTTGGTACAGCTTAACTTCACTAGTGAATCAATTTTTTTCCTTCAGTTCCATAAAACAGCTTCACCAGTGAAGCTAAAGCTGTTTAAAAAAATGTTCGGTAAAACAGACTATCAGGAAAGATAGCAGAGAGAAAGCTAAGAGAAACTAGTATTTTCAGTTTTACATAGAGAACTGCGCATGTGAGGAAAGCTGAAAAAAGCTTTTAAGAGAAGCTGTTTCATCCAAACCTATTTGGTAAGATAAGTTGAAAAACAGTTCCGTGAAGTTGGTGTAAATGGCTTACGAACATATCCTTATATTAGTAGGGCTTGTTTAGATGACAATCGAAAGAAACCAAAGTCACACATTAAGCTTTATATTAGTTACGAGGTTCGTGCCCGTACGCTGCTACGGGACAGTTAAACTTTTATACTAAAAACACACCGGTCGCACGATAACAATACTGTGAAATTAAATACTGACGCTAAAGTGACATTTAATCTAAAAGACAAAGTTCGTGAAATTAACACAATCATGGAGAGCGCGGCGTCGCAGGCTCACAAACTTTACTAATAAACTTAGTAAAGAACTTATCATTATCAATTTGAAAAACATGCTAAATCTAAATCAATCTATTATATTTGATCATTGGTTATTACAAATGTGTCAGCCTGTTGACACAACCATCTTCCAGTAATCCCAAAATTGTTTCGAGATAAGAACAAAAATTTACTAATAAATTGTGTCATGCTCCATATAACCTCTGGCCTCCAAACCCCACGATATACACCTTCCACTCGGTCCAGCAGGCACAGGGAGACATTGTTCTGTGCACAGGTATTGATTCCTCGAGGCCTAGAAACATGTTCTGTTAATCCATGTGGTTAGAACAGCGAACCAGCTACTTGTTTACTGAAGGTGAACTGAATGTGTACTGTAGAATCAATGAACAATGTACATAAGTGCACCTTAACCTAAAAAAATGTACAAAACAGCAATTGGTACTAATATTGATTGTATTCAATGGCCTATCTTAAAATAAGAATTCAGCATAATATTAATGCCTCTAGAAATTGGTTTCACTCGTTTTAAATTTACATTATCATGAAAATTCACTCGTTTTCAATTTACACCATATAATATTAATGCCTATAGGACAAAATTCACTCGTTTTCAATTTATACTTAAAAAGGAGAATGACCTATGATTCTAGGAATTGGTTTTCTATTGTCAGAGATCTATTTTGAGACAAATCACAATGCCTCTGCCCACTGCCCACATGACCTCTTCACATGTCGTCTCCTGCCAGCACCGATCTCCCTCCTGCTCTGCAGTAATGGTCTGCACTCTGCAGCAAGCCAACAACAAGCAGGCACTGTGTGCACCAACCAAAGCATAGACAAGAATCATCTATACTTATGTTGATACTTATGCTGATTTGTTGTGAGAAAAACACAGTTCGTTTGCTGAAAAGTGCTGCTGCAAGCGAACAGGGCAACAGCACTGGTGCAACTTTGGTAATGTAAATTTGATACTAAATTTGGTTAAACTCTAACCAATTCAGAGCGGTACGAGTCCAGAGCATGGCATAGCCTTTAGCATCACATGGGATTAATCACATTGGTAATAATTAGAAATCGTTGCCATCGAACCAAAGTCTACTGTCCTATATAATGGACAATAAGTCAATAACTAAACAGCAGTGCACTGCTAGGATTTGTAAATGAACCAACAGCTGCGCACTCCTAGGATTTCAGAAAACTGGAGCGCTATCTCATACCTATCATAGGCCAGTAGGCCAGCCATGATCGCAGGGACAGTGATGAAAGAAGTCACTCCTTGATCCTTGATGGCGTCAAAGTCTGATTTGGCATCAAATTCAGTACCAGGACATGGCAACCTCTGGCCATCAGGATAGCCATGCATGAGGAGATCCCTCCGATATGGCACAGAGGTGCCATATGTAGGTAAACCTACAGACCAACAAAGGCAAAGTATTGTAAGTCGTACACTTATTGTTTCTTCTAATTGAAATCGAATTGGAGAAAGTCATTAACATAACATTAAAATTATGTTGGTAATTCATCAAATCTATTAATGACATAGGCAGCATTATTTTCATGGGGGGAACTGTAATATAAGAGTACTTGGATCCTAATAGCATACATCATCCTCACCGTAGCCATTTTCATGGCAATTTTTGCAGGGGACTGAATGATCAAAGTATGGCTTATCTCTACACCCTTTGGCTGCCCATTAGTTCCTGAATCAGAATACCATAAAGTATCAACCATTTTGTACCCAAGTTTCTCAATTCGAACTTCCTGTAATAGGCAGAAAAATTACAAAGATCTAAAAACGCAATGCCACATAAGGTACAGCTAAAAATGTAATGCCACAAAACTAACCAGGCCACGGTGATCTGTTATCCGGTACATGAGGTGAGATCTAAATGATGCGAATAAGCACAAACCTATAGGACGAGCCCTCGGCGTCTGCGGATCCCGCGCTGCTGCCGCCGGCTGCCATCTCGCCGTCCTCCTTGACCTCCGAGGAGCTCCCACATGGTGAAAGGGCGGGAACCATCCGACCCCAACATCGCTTCGCCTCCTCCTGCTTCGCTATCGCCGATCGCGGCGGCTCCTCCTCAACCTCCGGCGGGGGCCCCTCCGGCTCTCGCGCGCCGTTCGCAAGATCCTCCGCACCAGTTGGCCTCGCCCCGCCACGGCCTCGCCTAGCCTAGAGATGGCGATGATCGTCGATCTGTTCATGCTCGATTGTACAGTGAGTGTGGGGTGTTCCACGATTGGCGATCTGTTGCAGGCTCCGCAGACTGCAGGGCGAGGGCGAGGGCGGTACTAGCGGCGCCGATGGTGGGTGGCGCACGACGTCGGGTGCGAGGTATCTACGATGGCTGTGCGAGGACGCGGGATCTTCGTCGCGCTTTCCTTCGCGTGGAGGACGTCAATTGCGTGACTTCCGCGAGTTTCCTACCGACGTCGCATGCGGGGAGGACGTCGATTGCAGAAGGTCCCACCTGCCAGCCATGACCGGTTGTATCTGCAGAGGGAGGAGACGATCGCACGAGGGAGGGCAGGAAGGCGAGGCGAAGTTTTTGTCGCACCAAAACGGTGTCTCATCTTTAGTCTTTTTAGTTGTGAGAGATACATATGGGATACCATCACCACGTAGAACGCTAGATTTATTTTGTACCTATTTCAGGTGCAGCGAAAAAATCATTCTGTGATAAAAATATTTCATAGGCTAAACAGCATGTGATGGTTGCAGCAACCAAATATGTAAATAAATTCATAAAAATCACAGTGAAGTATGAAGCAGCTGGAAGCCATCAAAGAGTTATTGTGGACATTTTCATATGGAATATAACATCATGCAACTTTGCACTCTTTTATGGCTTTGGTAAATTATATTCTAAAATATCGCTTCAATTGCATATAAGTGTTAGGACTCTAGATGGAAAAGAGGTAACATGATTAAGGAAACTAATGACAAATCGTTTCATGCAGTAAATTAACCGAAATACAAAGTAGAAAACATAAGCTGTTTGCCACAAATCACCTGTCATACACATCATTGTCATACAGCACAAAGCCAAACTTGTGATTTTAATAGAAGAAAATAAAAGGGTTCAGTGTAAAGCAAGAATGTATCATTTTGTACCTTGTGAGATGATCGGCACTTTGACTAAGAATAGAGGTTTCATGGATTTATGGTGGTAGCAATAGTAAAAGGCTGGTGACACTATGTAGGTAGGCAAGCTAATTAGTATAACAATTTAAGTATGATCTACAGATGATGAGGTGGATATCAATGGTCATTGTCAGGTTGTTAGCGCAAAATATTGCTGAAACTTTAGGCATCCCACATAATATTAAAGGCCTCATGCAGATCAATCGCTTGTTAGGTGTTTGATGCAAAGTATTGCTGAAACTTCAGGCACCACACATACTATTAAAAGCCTAATGCAGATCAGTTGCAAAGTATTCGTAGCCTCAATACTATATATCACCGACTCCTAAATAATTAGGAAATATGGATGTCTCAATCATTATGGGAAAAAGTAATCGGCCAGTTAGAATGGTTGCATTAGGAAATAGAAGATTATACCCTTTGTACTGAGGCAATGAGCTAAAGTTTTTTTTGGGGTACCAAATCATAATGAACCTGGACAATGATCTGGATCGTTTCAACTGAAATGGCAATGATTGCCTTGCGTCAGTTGTCAACTACTGCAGCAAACAATAGCCATGTAAAGGATTGGTACCAAACTGGAGTAAATAATCATGTGTAAAAGGATAAACTGATTCAGCAGTTCAGTGTCAAGGATCAAGTGCTCTCTATGGGTTGATTCTTCGACACTCCGTCGCGGTGAATCACCCACAACCGCTCACAACTTGGGTTGGGTCATCCACAAGCTCTCCGGATGATCACCAAGCTCCCAATCACCACCAAGCCGTCTAGGTGATGGCGATCACCAAGAGTAACAAGTACGAACTCTCACTTGACCACAACAAGTCTAGGGAGAAGGGTGGATGTACACTTTGCTACTCTTGATCTTGCTAATGAGGGCTCTCTTTGGGATTCTCAAATCTCAATCACCTCACTAGGACCTTGCTCTTCTTGACACTCTCTAATGTGTTTCTCAGCTGTTGAAATGAGCAAAAGTACCCCCACACACGAGTGGAGGGAGTATTTATAACATGGGCTGAAAAACGAACCGTTATGTGCTTCTACGGGGTGACCGGACGCTCTTATCATGTTGACCGGACGCTCCGGTCAGTACACTCTGAACTCCAGTGTTTACAGTGTGACCGGACGCTGGCGCACTGACCGGACGCGTCCGGTCGTGGTTTTCCCTCTCTGGAACCTTACTAGAGTCGACCGAACGCTGGCTCTCAGCGTCCGGTCACTCCGAACAATTTTACCTCAGTCAAATGAACTGACCGGACCCTGTGCCAGCGTCCGATCAGTATTTGACCCTCCATTCACTTCCAACTTTCGATCATATGTGAATGAAGTTTGCTCCAATGGATCTTAGGCATATTTAGGAACTACCTAGTGCTAGTTTTAACAAGTGTGCACCACACCTAACTCACTAGACTCACCTAGGTCAAGCTACCCATCCATACCCCCTTAATAGTACGGTCAAAGGAAAAAAGAAAGTTCTAAACTACTCTAAGTGTCTCTCCAACTCCAATCGACACTTAGAACTAGTCCATCATTAACCTTGTCATCCATCCTTTAAAAACTGAAACGATTTCCATCGTAGGGGCATGACCACCATGATTGCCCAATCGATCTCCATTATCATGACCTAACTTAATTGCCTCTGCAAAACACACGTTAGTCACAGTAATCTTGTATTGTCATTAATCACCGAAACCCAACTAGGGGCCTAGATGCTTTCAATCTCTCCCTTTTTGGTGATTGATGACAATACCTCCTCGAGTATGTGAAAGAGTTGAGGTTTTTAAAATGCTTGGATCATATAAGCTTTTGTCAATAAGAACAAAGGTGTTAGTCAAGCTTATATGAACCAAGCCAACATGATGTACTTAAAAGATATGAAATAAGCATGAGTACAAGTAATAAAGCTCATTTGCATCGGAGTAAAACGCGGAAACAAAGGCAAATGAGCATAACACAAGTGATATGACATATAAGTAATTCAAAGTAGAGAGCACACATGTCATATATCACGATCACGTAGATATCACTATCACATATATATAGTTCAATGCATGAAAATAACCACACGATAAATGCATATAATAGTGTATCACACATAAAAAACTCTAAATGTAATATATAAGCTAATATAATAACTAAGCTCCCCCTAAATACGTCGCTCCCCCTGAATCTATCATACTCGATTCCTTTCCCCCTTTGGCGTCAAACACCAAAACCTAAGGGTCGATCGGTGGGGCTGCAGCGGACGAGCCGGGCGCTGAGGTACGAGGAGCGAGCTGGAACTGGTCACCACCATCATCTGATCCGGAGCTCTGAGCTGTCTAACCCTCTGAAGCAGGAAGTGATGCTGAAGCGGTCTAGGTCGGATCAGGTACTAGAACTGCCTGTGACTCTGAAGGTACGACTAGAGTAGGCTCTGATGATGCCACTGAGGAAGGGAGCGTCTCTGTAGTCCCGGTGACTAGTGCAACAGTAGAAGGACCTAGGACATGTAGATATGGAGGAGTGGACATCCCTATCAACTCACTAAAGGAAGCACCAAGGCTCCTGGACACTGTGGTCTCTGGCACTAGCAGCGAGAGCGTCTCATCTGGTGTGAAGCCCGTCTGAAGCGGTGTGAACTGTAGAGCTGGCAGTGACGTAGCAAAATACTAGGACACCTGCTCTATAGGAGAAGCAAACTATGCTGGTGGCTGTCCCTAACTCTGAAGCCCACTAGGCTATAATGCTGGAGTCATCGAGGTAGTGGCAGTCTGACCAACTGGGGCAAAGGCTGTGACGGTGGCGCCCCAATAGCAGTCACAACATGCTGCATAAATCCAAAAAGCTGCTGCTGCATTAGGATCTGCTGCTGATGCATGGCCTGCTGCTGCTGCTGTAGAGCCAACGTCTGCTGATGTATAGCTAGCTGCTGCTGCTAGCGCTGGAACTCATCATGCCGAGTCTGGAACTGAGCAAATGTAGCAGCTGTCTCCTGAGCCTGTCGTGCCTGGTCCTGCCTCATCCGCTCAAGTATAGCAAGAAGAGCGGGGTCGGTCTATGGTGCAGGTGGCGCTGAACTGGAGCTACCGGCCTCATGATCATGTCACTGAGGAGGCATCCGAGGGATGGGCTGGTAGTCATCATTAGAACTATCACTGGGGTCACTCACGACCACACCCTCCTGCAGAGCAAGCTCCTCCTCCTCAGTAGCTGCTATCCCTCTGATGATCTCATCCTGCTGGGCTGCAGACTCTGGCACCTTAAGACGTTGGCACGGCTGACTGGGTGCTGTAGATGTACTATGCCTGATCATCTATGTCATGTTATAGGCTGGAAATTCTATGGTGGCATCTCTGTACTCAGCAAGCATCTCTGGCGGCCTCACTGTGACTGCTCTGTGGATAAGCCATGTGATTCGGTGAGCATAAGGCAGCTGCCTGTGTCCTCTGAAGCCCTCAGCTATAGTGTCATCCATCTCTAACAGAAGAAGATCCCAAATATCAAAAACTATCTGCTGCATCAGAGAGTTGAGAAGCCACAACTGTATGCGAGTCAAGACCTCGCGATACCCCATCCTCGGTAGCAATGTCCTCCTCATAATGGCCTCAAGTACACGAGCAGTGGGAGTAAGATCACTGGAGTTTCTCCTCGACCCTTCACCAAAAGGCTCCTTGAAGCAGTGGCGAACAAGATCAGTAGGGGCGCATTACCGCCATGAGGGCGTCTAGGAGGCTCTGTCTGTCCATAGCACACCTCATGAAGTCTGACAGGCTGCTCCTAAAGTCTGAGTATCTCTCTGGCCCTAGTACTTGTCAACCGGTAATCTCTGTCTCTAAATGCAAAGTGTATGAAGTTATGGTGCGGATCAATAAAGAGAGAAGCATAAAACTGAGGAACCCAAGATGGAACATATAATCCTGTCCGACCAATCAAATCTGTCAGCCCCGGCAGATATTCAAGGTAGGGGCGAATGTGCTCTCCAGCTGCTGCAACAATAGAGTCAATGTGACACACTCTCTGAGATCTGAAAATTGCTCCACTGTTGAGATAGGCATTGTAGAAGTCCTCCTGCAGTGGAGTGTAGAAGCCCTCTGAAGCTCTCTCATCCCTCCTCGGGGGAAACCACACCTCAAAGTCCACAAACCTCAGATGTTGTACCTGCTTGGCCGTGGCGGCCCTCAAGTCAAGATGAGTCACTGGAGGTGGACCCTGTGGTCTGGGCGGTGGACGAGAACCCCTCCGCTGAGTATCTGCTCTCGGTGTGACTGGGGCATGAGTACGACCAGAGCGGTATAACAGTGGCTGTGATGCCTGCTCTATCTGCTCGGCCTGCTCTCCCTCCTGAGCCTGCTCTGTTGGCTCTACTGGCTGGGGCTGCTGCTGTGGCTCTTGCTGGGACTCCCCCTAAGGCTGAGGCTCCTCAATAGCAAGACGTCGTTCTGCCATCATGACAGTCCCAGGTGGACCACCATGAAGACGCTCAATACGCTCAAGTCTACCCTGCGCTTCTGGTGACAGATGATCTGCAATAACAACTCCACTATGAGTACCTCCTCTCTCGGCACACTCTGCGACCTCTGCGGCCTCAGCAACTGCAGCTGCTCTGGCTGTCTCTGCATCAGGGTACTTGCGCTTCTTTGATGCAACCTTCTTCATCGCCTTGCCTTTTGGATCAGCAGGCAAGCGAGGTGGACGCCTTGGATCCTCATCTCTAGGACCACCACCGACATTCTTCGTGTGAGCCATCTGAAAGATCTGAGAAGAATCAACTGCCGCTGACTAGAAACAACTGTCGACTGTTACTTCCGAGGCTTGGCCTCGATCCGTACTCGCGAGCTTGGCCCTGAGTTAACTGACAACTGCCACACGATCTCAATGGCACCGACTCGCTGCACGATGGAATATATAGGATATACAAATAAATACAATATACCTAATAGATGTAAAAACCCTGAGAGCAAGCAATTTAGGTACGAAATTGAAACGCGGGCATGCTACCTGACGAACCGGCGATCCGAAAAGAAGAGGAGCGACCCGCGGGGAACAACCGACTTGGCTAGGGTTAGGGTTCTGACTCGACGAAGATTGGAGACGCAATGTGATGAGTCGACGGCGAGGATTTTGCAGTGGAGGCACTGGCGCGGAGCTATGGCACTGTGGAAGAGGTCCTAGGGTTCAGGCAATGCTGGAGCAGGGGCACAGTGCAGGCGGCGGCGCAAGAACACGGCAGCGGCTAGGGCAGGGGATGCGTGGCTCGGGGAGGCAATGGCGGCGTGGGAGCGTGCTGGCTTGGCGCGATCGCGGCGGTGAAGCTCGATGGTGCGCGGGTGAAGCTTGCGTAGGGTGATGCAATGGGCGCGGCGAGCTCTGGAGCGCGGCTTGGCAGGGGGGCACGCGGGAGAGGCGGCGGTGGAGCTGGGCAGCGCGGCACGGGACTGCGGCGGTGGAGGCGAAATCGGCGGCGCTCGGGTTAGGGCACGGGTGAACGGCGATGTCGGCGTGGAGATTAGGTCTAACCCCGGCGCAGAGACTAAATAGGGTGGCCCCCATGAGTTAGAAAAGGAAACAGGAAGAAAGATCTGATGCCGCACATTTTCTACTGACTAGACGCTCCGGTGGTAGTGACCGGACGCTACCACCCAGCGTCCGGTCGATTCCAGAGGTCCAAATCCTCTAGAATCGCGACCGAACGCGTCCGGTGGACACCGACCGGACGCAGCCAGAGTCCGGTCACCTAGCCTTGACGTCTTCATCATCGATCGGACGCTAAAGCTCCTTCTGACCGGACGCTGAGAAAACACGTTTCAGCGTTCGGTCACTCCTTCGCAGCAAGTTCACCTCCTGTGAACTGTCCGGACGCTGGACATCAGAGTCCGGTGCAGCGTCTGGTCACTCTTTTTCCAGCAAGTCTTCAATGTCCTTCGTGCTGCCTGTTCCCAATCAAGTCTCAACTCAAATAAGATCCAAATAAACACCAATTGTGACTGATGTGAGTGACCTCTCTCAAATCCTCAAGTTTTTCAAAATATTTTGCCTTAGGCTATAATTCTTTTTAAGAAAATAGTCAATAAGAGAGCAATTGAAGACAAACGACAAACAACAATCATGCATATGCAAAGCAATATTTGAAAGTAAATCTAGTTGCTTGTCAAATTTGATCCAAGGTTAAGCTTCTTCACACGCTTTTTGGACAGTTATCTTAACCATGTTAGACAAGCCCTATGTGCATTGCCACAAAATAAACATGTAGTATATTACAATGCAATGCAAGGGACAACACAAGCTCATCTTTTAGTGAAGTTACTAAAATCAAGCACATTGAGTTCATTCCACAAAAGACAAAACGTTGCCTCATCTAGCGGCTTAGTAAAGATATCCGCTAATTGATCCTCGGTTCTTACACCTTCTAGTGATATATCATTTTTAGCAACATAATCTCTAAGAAAGTGATGACGGATATCTATATGCTTGGTGCGGGAGTGTTGAACCGGATTATTTGCAAGTTTTACCGCACTTTCATTGTCGCACAAAAGAGGTACCTTTTCTAGAACTATAGTCTAGCAAAGTTTGTTTCATATAAAGTATTTGTGCGCAACAAGCACCCACGGCAATGTATTCCGCTTCGGCGGTGGACAAGGCCACACTATTTTGTTTCTTGGAGGACCAAGACACAAGTGATCTACCAAGCAAATGGCACCCTCCAGATGTGTTTTTTTCTATCAACTTTGCACCCGGCATAATCCTAATTGGAATAGCCAATTAATTTAAATCTAGCCCCTTTGGGATACCAAAGGCCAATGCTTGGTGTGTGCTTAAGATATTTAAGGATTCTTTTTACGGCAATTAAATAAGTTTCCTTAGGGTTAGCTTGAAATTTAGCACACATACATACACTAAACATGATGTCGGGTCTAGATGCGGTTAAATATAACAAGCTACCAATCATAGAACGGTAGAAAGTTTGATCAACCTTGTTACCTCCCTCATCTAGGTCGAGATGTCCATTAGTAGGCATTGATATCTTGATTGGCTTACATTCATCCATCTTGAATCTTTTGAGAAGATCATTTGTATATTTCTCTTGAGAGATGAAAATCCCTTCTCTCATTTGCTTGACTTGAAAGCCAAGAAAGAATATAAGCTCTCCAATCATTGATATCTCGAACTCCTTCGACATCAATTCACCAAACTCTTTGCAAGAATCTTCATTTGATGATCCAAAGATGATATCATCAACATACACTTGACAAATGAAGATATGCCCATCAAGCTTCTTAAGGAATAGTGTGGTGTCGACTTTCCCAATGGTGAAGCCCTTCTCAATGAGGAAGTCTCGAAGACGCTCATACCAAGCTCTTGGGGCTTGCTTCAGCCCATATAATGCCTTGGATAACCTATAAACATGATTAGGATATCTAGGGTCTTCAAACCCGGGAGGTTGATCAACATAGACTAGTTCATTAATAAAGCCATTTAAAAATGCAATTTTCACATCCATTTGATATAATTTCATTTCATGATGTGATGCATATGCAAGGAGGATACGGATAACTTCTAGTCTAGCAACCGGTGTAAATGTCTCTCCAAAATCCAAGCCTTCAACTTGAGAGAACCCCTTTGCAACTAGTCTTGCCTTGTTCCTCACAACAACACCTTGATCATCTTGCTTGTTTCGGAACACCCACTTTGTTCCAATGACTCTTGCACATTTTGGTCGCTCTTCAAGAGTCCAAACATCATTGCGGGTAAAGTTGTTCAACTCTTCATGCATGGTATTTATCCAATCCGGATCTTGAAGAGCTTCTTCAACCTTAGTAGGCTCAAAACAAGAGACAAAAGAGTGATGAGCAATAAGTGAAGCAAGTTTTTGTGAGCGAGTCATTACACCATTTGATGGACTCTCTATGATGAGATCTTGTGGATGATCTTGTAGTAGAGGTGTATTTCTTCTATTGACCACTTGAGGGGGAGGTTGTGGAACATCAACATCTTGTGCTTGTACCACCATTTGCTCATGGGAGACATGAGTGTCTTCATTCTCTACTCTCCCATCTTTTTCACCATCTTGTGGCACATTTGATGAAGAGGGTGGATCAATCACTTGTACATCATCTTTAGACTTGATGTCTCTAACCAGAATGTTCTTCATAGCCTTCCTCAATGGTTCACCACCTACATCATCAAGATTCTCATGTGCTCCTTGGGAGCCGTTAGATTCATCAAATTCCACATCATATGTTTCTTCAACCAAGCCGGTGGCATGATTAAATACTCTATATGCTTTGGACTTTGATGAGTAACCAACAAGAAAACCAATATCACAACGTCTTTGAAACTTCCCTAGGTGTTGCCGCTTCTTGTAGATGTAGCTTTTACAACCAAACATCCTAAAGAAGGAGACGTCCGGCTTCTTCCCATTGAGCAACTCATAAGGTGCCTTGCCAAGGAACTTTTGAAGTAATAGGCGATTTGATGTATAGCATGCGGTGTTGATAGCTTCAACCCATAGAGCTTTGGGGGTGTTGTACTCATCAAGCATAGTTCTTGCAAGAGTGATCAATGTCCGGTTCTTCCTCTCAACCACACCATTTTGTTGAGGAGTATATGTTGCGGAGACTTCATGTTCGATTCCAACTTCATCACAATAGCCTTCTATGTTTGTATTGTCAAATTCCTTTCCATTGTCATTTCTAATCTTCTTGAGCTTCACTTCAAATTCATTTTGAGCTCTCTTGGCAAACTTCTTGAAGCAAGATGCAACTTCAGATTTGTCATGAAGGAAGAATACCCATGTATACCTTGAATAATCATCAACTATCACAAGACAATAAAGATTTCCTCCCAAACTCTTGTATATTGTTGGTCCAAATAAATCCATGTGAAGAAGTTTTAGCACTCTTGTGGTTGACATGAAGGTTTTGGTTGGATGAGTATTTGCAACTTGCTTGCCGGCTTGACATGCACTACAAAGCTTGTCCTTCTCAAACTTCACATCCTTCAACCCTCTCATCAAATCATTCTTCATTAGATTCTTGAGTGAGCTCATCCCAATATGAGCAAGTCTTCTATGCCATAGCCACCCAAGTGTTGTTTTGGTGAATAGGCAAGTCTTCATATTAGCATCTTCGGAGGTGAAATCCACTAGATATAGGTTGTTGTATCTAAATCCATTGAATATCACTTGTTCATCATCCTTCTTAGATACAATAACTTCCTTCTCGGTAAACAAGCATTGAAAGCCAAGGTCACACAATTGCCCAACGGATAGCAAGTTGAAGCTCAATGAAGCAACAAATAACACATTTGAGATTGAATGATCATTTGATATTGCCACTTTACCCAATCCTTTAACCTTGCCCTTTGAATTATTCCCAAATGTGATTCTTTTTTGTCCATCTACTTCTTTATCTAGTGAGGTGAACATACGAGGATCACCGGTCATATGTTGTGTGCAACCACTATCAATAACCCAATGACTTCCACCAGTCTTGTAGTTCACCTACACACAAGAGATCAAGCTTTAGGAACCCAAACTTGTTGAGGGCCCTTCACCTTCTCAACAAGTGACTTTGCAACCCAAATTTTCTTAGGCCTATTCTTATTGGGAGGTCCTAAGAACATCACTTTCATCTTTCTACTAGAATCCTTTCTAAGCATGTAGTGAGCATTGAAGGCAAAAGGTCTAGCATGCTTGGGCAAGGGTTGTGGTGGTGGAGTTTGGCACTCATGAGCAAAATGACCTTCTTGTCCACACTCAAAGCATCTCTTTGGCTTTGGCTTTGCCTTTGATTGTTATTGTTGAGCTTGAGACTTCTTCTTCTCTACATGTGCCACATATCCAATGCCACTTCTATCCATCTTCATGACGGTGTTGATAAGTAGCTCACTTTGAAGATATTTGCCTCTTGTGAACTTGCTCAATCCAACCTTGAGATGCTCTTTCTCCAACTTAAGCTTCTTGTTCTCTTCCTTAAGAGCATCATTGTTCTTCTCTTCCTTGAGCTTCTTGTTTTTCTCTTTGAGCTTCTCATTCTCAAGGATCAAGTCACCATCATGATCAAGGGTTTCTAGCACAATAGTGTTGTGGCTTTTGATCTCTTCAAGATCTTTCTTGAGCTTTGTATTGTCATTCTTTAGCTTGACAAACTCATCATAATCATCGGCCTCAACCACTTGCTTACCCTTGCTACTAGAACCTTGCTCAATGCTCTCAATAATCAAGTCATCACATGATGTAGCTATATCAATCTTAGCAACATGGTTAGTAGCATCATGTGGCTCATTGGATAGAAATTCTTGAGCAATAACAAGACAATCATGATTAATTTTAAGAGTAGTATATTATTCTTTTAGCTTGTTATGGCTAGTGATGAGCTCTTTGTGCACCCACTCAAGTTTATCATGTTTATCTTTAAGCTCTTTCTTAGAAGATTTGAGCTCCTTGAGTTTGGATGACATAGCTTCATTTGCTTCTCTAAGCTCAACACTAGATTTTTTGGTTGTCACATTTAGCTAAGAGATAATCATTCTTAATCTCAAGCTTTTCATTTTTAGCTCTAGTCTTTATAATGATCTTAGTGTATTTCTTTAGCAACTTAGCAAGATCATCTTAAGTAGATGATTCATATTCATCATCATCGCTATCACTATCACTATCATCATTATGAGCATGATCATTACCACTACTATCATCATCATGTGATACCTTTCATTCACCTTTGGCCATAAGGCATAGGTGTGTAGAGGATGACGACGGTGGTGGCGGTGAAGATGATGAAGAATCAATAACAATAGCGGCCACCTTCTCGTCGTCACTATCATCATCGGATGATCCACTAGATGAATCAATATCCGTGAGCCAATCATCGACGATGTAAGCCTTTCCACTCTTCTTCTTCTTGTGGAAATATTTCTTCTTGCTATCTCTCTTCTCGTATGGCTTGTTCTTTTTCTTCTCATCTTCATCTTCATTGCTTGAGTCATCTTTCTTGCCCTTGTTCTTGTTCTTGAACTTGTCTTTCTTAGGCTTTGTGCATTGGTGAGCTAGATGATCAAGTTCGCCATAATTATAGCAATTCATCTCGGAGATTGGCTTTCTTCTTGAGCTTGTGAAGAACTTCTTCTTTTTGCCATCAAACTTGATGCCACTCTTGTTGAGCTTCTTTAGCATCTTGGCGGCTTTCTTCACCATGAGAGCAAGGCTTTCATCATCAACTTCATCATCACTTGAGCTTTCATACTCAAGCCTTGCTTTGCCCTTCTCTTGGCTAGCTTTGAATGCTAAGTCTTTTTCTTTCTTCTTTATAGAGGATGAGGCATCTTGAGGTGTGATGTGCATGTACATCTCATGAGCATTGATCTTTCCCAAGATTTGTGTCGGTGTAGCGGTGGAAAGATCACCTTGATGTAGCACGGTCATAATATGCCCATATTTGTCAATGGGAAGGACACTCAAGATCTTTCTTACAACATCGGATGGTTGCATTTGAGTGAGTCTAAGCCCATTAACTTTCTCTACAAGAACATTCAAATGTGAATACATCTCATTAGCACATTCTTTAGGAAGCATTTCAAAAGAGTTGAGCTTTTTCATGACAAGATGATAGCGTTCCTCACGCTCACTCTTTGTTCCCTCATGGAGCGCACAAACGTCCGACCATAGTGCATGGGCGTCTTTGTGGTTTTTCACCCGGTTGAACACATCTTTACAAAGGCCTCTAAATATGGTGTTTCTAGCCTTTGCATTCCATTTTTCATAATTCAACTCATCGCCTTGTGGGTGTGCGGCATCCTTAGGTCTTGGGAAGCCTTGAGAGGCAGCTCTAAATATTCCAACATCTAGAGCTTCTAAGTACGCCTTCATATGAATTTTCTAATAAGGAAAATCGTCCCCCTCAAAGATAGGAGGAGGTCCATCCCCGTGAGACATCTTTCACTAGGCGGTTAAGCCTAAATATGTGAGCACGAGGCTCCGATACCAATTGAAAGGATCAAGATGCCCAAGAGGGGGGGGGTGAATTGGGCTAATTCTAAATTTCTTTGCAATATTTAAGTTCTACGGTTAGCCCAATTAACCCCTTGTGCCTAGAGAGTGTTTCTAGTTGTTCTACCGTACAAAAGACTTGCAACATAAGTTCTAATCCTACTCTAGCATGGCAATTCTATGAATGTAAAAATAAGAATTGAATTGCTCAATGTAAATGCTCAAAGTAACTACTCAAAGTAAATGCTCAAAGTAAAGAGAGGAGAGGAAACACGGCGATGTTTTGCCGAGGTATCGGAGAGTCGCCACTCCCCACTAGTCCTCGTTGGAGCACCTATGCAAGGGTGTAGCTCCCCTTGATCCGCGTAAGGATCAAGTGCTCTCTACGGGTTGATTCTTCGACACTCCGTTCACGGTAAATCACCCACAACCGCTCACAGCTTGAGTTGGGTCATCCACAAGCTCTCCGGATGACCACCAAGCTCCCAATCACCACCAAGCCGTCTAGGTGATGGCGATCACCAAGAGTAACAAGCACGAACTCTCACTTGACCACAACAAGCCTAGGGAGAAGGGTGGATGCACACTTTGCTACTCTTGATCTTGCTAATGAGTGCTCTCTTTGGGATTCTTAAATCTCAATCACCTCACTAGGACCTTGCTCTTCTTGGCACTCTCTAAGGTGTTTCTCAGCTGTTGGAATAAGCAAAAGTACCCCCACACACGAGTGGAGGGAGTATTTATAACACGGGCTGAAAAACGAACCGTTATATGCTTCTGCGGGGTGACCGGACGCTCCGGTCATGTTGACCGGACGCTCCGGTCAGTACACCCTGAACTCCAGTGTTTACAGTGTGACCGGACGCTGCCAGCGTCCGGTTGTGATTTTCCCTCTCTGGAACCTTACTGGAGTCGACCGGACGCTGGCTCTCAGCGTCCGGTCACTCGACCTTCCAGCGTCTGGTCGCACCGAACAATTTCACCTTGGTCAAATGAACTGACCGGACCCTGTGCCAGCGTCCAGTCACACCGAAGTCAGCGTCCGGTCAGTATTTGACCCTCCATTCACTTCCAACTCTCGATCATATGTGAATGAAGTTTGCTCCAATGAATCTTAGGCATATTTAGGAGCTACCTAGTGCTAGTTTTAACAAGTGTGCACCACACCTAACTCACTAGACTCACCTAGGTCAAGCTACCCGTCCATACCCCCCTTAATAGTACGGCCAAAGGAAAAAGAAAGTCCTAAACTACTCTAAGTGTCTCTCCAACTCTAATCGACACTTAGAACTAGTCCATCCTTAACCTTGCCGTCCATCCTTTGAAAACCGAAACGATTTCCATCGTAGGGGCATGACCACCATGATTGTCCAATCGATCTCCATTACCATGACCTAACTTACTTGCCTCTGCAAAACACACGTTAGTCACAGTAATCTTGTATTGTCATTAATCACCGAAACCCAACTAGGGGCCTAGATGCTTTCATGCGGCATGTACAAGTACAGGGAGGAGGGAGTCCGGATGGGGACGACGGCCGCGCTCGCTTGGGCACGTACCGGGAGGAGGGAGGCCGGAGGCGGCGATGTCGTGTTGGGGACGACGCTCGTGCTCACAGTGGCACGTATGGAGAGGAGGGAGGCCGGATGCGGCGATGGGGATGACATTCGTGCTTGCTGCAGCATGTACGAGGAGGAGGGAAGGCGGAGGCTGTGATGGGGATGGCTCCTGCACTGGCGGCGGGCGGACCCGTCCAAAGGAGGAAGGGAGTGCGAGCAGGTCATGCGGAGGCGGCGGCGATGGAGGAGGAGCAGGCCGTGTGGATAAGGAGGCCTCATGCCCTAGAACGGAGGTTCGAGATGGACTATCGGCGTGCATTGAAGGCATGGGCAGCGCCAGGGGTATGCACATGTATGCCATGGAATACCCATGTTTTGGGACAAAAACAAATACATATACAAATGTATAATGGTATAGTATATTGGTATACTGGATGTTGCAAATATGGCCCACAAGCCCAATAGAACAACTAGCAGTAGCAGCCCACAAAGTCATAGACTCCAAAAAAACCCCCAT
The DNA here is from genome assembly GCA_904845875.1 of Miscanthus lutarioriparius. NCBI lineage: Eukaryota > Viridiplantae > Streptophyta > Magnoliopsida > Poales > Poaceae > Miscanthus > Miscanthus lutarioriparius. The sequence goes on from CAJGYO010000001.1 coordinate 135,155,407, forward strand.
TGATATCTTCCGACGCTCTGTGCTCCCTTCCGACGCTCTGTGCTCCCGTCGCTCGCATCGAGCCATCGACCGGAAGCAGCTAGCGGCACAAATAAACTGGCGGCACGGCAGCACCTCTCTGGCTCTCTCCCTCAGCCCCCCTCGCCTCTCCTAACTCTGCTCAACTGCGCCTATCCGGCCCCAGCGGCCGGTGTCGAAGCCCGCCAGGAAAGGAGCCTGCGGCGGCCTGCAGCAGAGGAGCATCTTCCCTTCGGGCTCCGACTGATCAGCCCTCCCCTCTGTCCCCATTCCGGCTTCGGCTCGAAGAAATGTGAATAAAGATTATTTTTCTATTTTTTTGCATTGTATTTGTAATTAGATAAAGAAGAAGGGTGCCAGCATATTTGCACTTTGCTTATTACTATTGCATATTGTACTTTGCTTATTACTCATATTTGCATTGGAATTTTTTTTAACATGGAATACCCCGATGTGAAATCCTGGCTCCGCCACTGATTGAAGGGCCCTAGGGGCACGGGGCACCGTATTACTGTAGAAAGCCAGAGGCCGTGGATGGAAGAATCGGAGGACCCAGGAACAGGCCGGCACTGTAGGACTGTGACGGCTGGGAAACTAAAGATTTGATATGATATTGAAATTGGCCACAAAAACATTAATTTCATGGAAAGAAGAACTGACATAAACTGATTTAAATAAATGTGATTTTCCCCTATAAGAAACAAACTTTAGGCTTAAATAGTTTTAGATGCGAAGGACTTTTCATTAAGTATGTCTTTGTTGAAACCTATATTCAGTAGGAGTATTTGTGGAGACTCTACAATCGCAATGCATCCCATGCTTTAGCAATGATCTATAATTGTAATGGAGGAAGTAGCGAGAACAATAACAAAGAAAATATGATATATTAAGGCTGATTATATATAAATTGTTGTGCATACTAACAGTCAGTCAGCTTCATATATTACCCAAAAACATCAAGCAGAAAACTAACTGCGCAAATGACTCTAAACTGAAATTCTGAACTGTGATAGGAAATGCAAGCTGGCAATTTCGAGCAAGTTAGGAATCTGTCAATATAAGGACTACTAAATCATTACCGATGGGGATTCTTGTCTAGGCAATTTGAAGTAGGCGCACATTGAAAACGTACAGCTGCAGGGCTCTTCACCTCGTTTCTTCAGAGTTTAAGCTGTGGTCTGAACAAATCCTGACAACGGGTTAGTGAAAGGATTAGGACCCAAACAAATTGACAATTTTTTCTCACTTGCATTATTAGTCTAATTTCCTAGACATCCCAAGAACAAAGCCTACTTCATTGATTAGGAAAGTTTCATGAGAAAAAACAGTCAATTAGATAGTTAAAAAAAAACGTGCTAGTGCAGGCAGGATCATTTTTTCTCCAACATCAACGGACCAGTGCAAGGATCGACTCACCAGGAATGGTCGGCCATCTCTCCCAACTAAACTGGAGGGAGACCCTTTGGAAAAATTTGCGCTGGCTAGTGCTATCCAATAACGTTGCAATGGCTTAAGAGACATTTCATCAAACACCATGAGAGCGTCCCCCGAGCAGTTGCAGCAGGCAATGAAACCGAAACAGGCAGGAGTCAGGAAGAGAAGAAAGATCATCGTCGAGATGGTTCAAACCTTGATGCCAAGTTCCTCGATGTCCGGGGCCGTCGCCTTGGACGTTGGGGTGGACCAGGAGCGTCATGGACGTGGTATCTGGGTGGACCAGGAGCGTCGTCGGCGTGAAACTGGAAGCAGGCAACGGAAGTTGAGGTCGTGAGGGGCAGGAGCGACGTCGGCGTGGTCATGGACGAGAGTCGGAGTTGATTGCGGCTTACGACGGGCCATGGAATATGCAGGCAGAGATGGAAACATGATCTGGGCAAGGATTTGATTCATCGATGAAAGCCGGGTAGGGGAAAAGAGGATCCCAGAGTGCCAAGGGTGCGTGGGATCGGGCAGACGACGTCCTACTAGTGGGATCGGGCAGCAACGACAGGACAGGTCGTGCAGGCGGTGGCGCGTTTGACGGCGTGGAGGCGTCGAGCGACACGTGGAGACAGCGCGTGCGTGATTGACTGTGATTTTTTTTGTTTTGCGGGGAGGAGTTGCGGGGAAGGGAGACCGCGCGGGCGTGACCGGCGATTGCGTCATTGGAGGAGGCGATCTTGCGATTTGAAGGGAGCATGATTGGAGGAGTTTGCGTACAGCGATCGCGCGTGCGAAAGAGTGAGGGCGCGTGCGGAAGTGCCGGGCGGGGTCTGAGAGCGAGGGCGCGTGCGGAATTGCGGGGCGGGGCTGGGAGCAAGCGACACCAGGTTGGCGGGTGGACGGAATAGATTTAGATGTTTTAGTTGTTGTAGAGATAGAGATTTAGTTCGCTAAAGCTATCCGACCCTCGAGTGATTCTCTGCCTGCTGTTACTCGATTTTTTTAGGCGTCGGATTTAGATGTTGTGCCTCTGGGAATCGCTGCAATCTATCGCTGATCTCACCGTGACTCTGCCCCTGCCCGGAAGAATTTGCATGCATGCATGGACCACTCTGCCCAGGGCCACAAGCGGCGCCCACTTCGATTTGCTGGGCGCAGAACTGCCCCGGACCACATGCATCGATATGTTCGATTGGGCTGGTTTGGCTTATAAGTCATGGCTGAAAGTACCGTTGGCTGGTTTAGTGTGAGAGAAAAATATTGTTCGTTAGCTGATAAGCCATAACTTATAAGTCAAATACAACCAAGCGAATAGCCTGATGGTCCCCCACCTCGCCCCGCGAAATAGCAGCAGCCGCTGGCCCCACCACAGACCCATGCATTCGTGTAGATTTTTTTCTTGCCACTAGTTACCGATTATATTTTATTGGATCATATTTTACAATTCTAGTTTGAGTGTAAGTTCTGTGTTTAATTGGTGTAAATTGATTGTTTGTAAATGAGAATGATCAGGATTACTTGAACAGTTATCTGATCTTTTTTTTGACTTTTTTTTATTTTCGGTATGTTTTATTTGGTTATCCTTTGAAATTTTCCAATTTGCCTTCCATAAAACTAATCTGGCTTTGTTTTTGTTTTATTTGTTTATTATTTTTATTATTTGAATAATCTTTTTTTTCCTTTGATCTAGATCTAACGGTCATGCAATCGAGTGATGCTTAGATGAGAAACACTCGATTTTCTTTTTAGTCCCAATCGAGTGAGCATGTGGTGTTGAACACTCAGGTGTTAGCTGACCCTGGAACATCCGACCGTGCTATAGACAGACCCATTTAGTTTGGGTGGTGGTTTGGTTCATAGGCCTTGTTTAGATCCCATCAAAATTTCAAGTTTTTTCACTCTCTCTCTATCATATCAATTTTTGGATATATGTATGGAGCATTAAATGTAGTTAAAAAAATAATTAATTGTACAGTTTGGTTGTAAATCACGAGACGAATCTTTTGAACTTAGTTAGTCCATGATCGGACAAAGTTTGTCAAATACAAACGAAACGTGCTACAGTATCCGGATTACAAAAATTTGTAATCTAAACCAGGCCTTAACCATCCTTTGGGTACAGAAAGTTTGGCACGTGCAACACCCTTGGTAAGGAATTCTCATCAAAGATCTGCCAAGCGAATCGATTGCCAAACTCCTCACGAGACTCCCGGACGTCGTGCTACGCCGCTACCGGTCAGGAAAAATAGTGCGCACCGAAGGTCGTGTTTGGCCGGGCTCCGCCCGCGGTGAGCCGGAGCCGGAGCCGGACCGTACGTGCAAAAGGGCTTCGGCTCCTCAGCGTGTTTGGTGCGGCTCATCCGTCGGAGCTAGAGCCGGAGCCCGGCCAAACACTGCCTAAGTACGCCATTACCGGTCATTGTGAGCAAAAGTGGTGCTTACCAAACAAAGACCGACACCTTTGGTAGCCTCAGTATGCTCAGGGTCTTTTTGATCATCTTACTACTTAGAACTGAAAATTAATTTAAATTAGTTAAAGTTGGCTAACGAGTACTTTAGTTCGCTAAGATGTTTGAGCTAGTTACTAGCAGAGGCTTGAACCGCGTAAGTAGTTATAGGTGAATGTAAAATCATATAACATATATAATTGATGCAAAAAAAAGAAAAATAGTTGAAACGAAAAAACTATGATATTTTTTCATGTTTTAGATGATTTTACATTCACAAATGTCGTGAATCTCTGATAAGTGTCTATAGAAATATTCCATAATAAAGACCATGCATACTCAACTCTTTTTTCTCCGGACTACTCCCTCATCTCAGAATCGAACACCTTTTCTCCGGACAGCCCTCCCATTTCAAGCCCGAACACCAAGCCCCACCGGAGTTGGGGAATACGACAGTGGTGTTATGAACAGCAACATAGCAAAAATAGAGTGAGCAAAGCCTCCACAGATCACTCGGCTCGTCGTTTAGTTTTTTGCTAAAGAACAAATAAACAGACAGTAAGGTCCCGTTTAGCACGGCTCCACTTCACGTATGAAGCCTCTTTTTTGGACTTCAGCTCCATGAACAGCTATATGGATGGAGCTGTAGCCGTTTTGATAAATCGTTTGGCAAAACAGCTTCACATAGAGTTTTTCTTAAAATATGCTCTCAGAGAACGCCATGTAGAATGAGATGAAGCCGAGAGAAGCCACTATTTTTTGGCTCCTTCCCACCCCAAAGCTCTGTGAGAGCACGTTTTTAGGGGCTTCATCGGTGGAGCCGTTTTATTTTACCCCGTTTGGCAGAAAACGGCTCCAAAGCGGCTCCAGAAGCCCTGTCAAACGGAGCCTAAATCACAAATAAATTAAGAACCTATAAACATGGTCCCTCAAAGAAAAACTTGTAAATATGTTTGCATTTACAAGCAAGAATATATCAAGGATACACAAGGCTTGACAAAGATGCAGGCGTCTCTCTCTGAGTCCCCTGTATACATCCGTTTCTCGAGTCGACACTGGTAAACATAGGATTCTTTCTACCTGGACTAGACAAAGACGGTGGAGAACCATGTACTGTAATAACAAGAACAGTAAAAGCAAGAGGCTCGCCGAACAGGACGGCGCTCGGCCGGCGAAGCCGACGTGAGCCGACGCCTGACGCTGGTGACGACGGAGAAGGCCAGGGACCAGAAGGGTAGCTGGCAATGCCAAGCGGTAACGATCACGAGGACAGTAGGCGCCTGAGCTGGAGCAGATGCTCCTCGTTGGAGATGTTGAGTGACAGGCGCAGGTTCGTCAGCAGCGCCTCCTGCTCCCACGTCAGCGGCCCCGACGCGTACAGCGCCCGCATCGTCGACCGGTACGCCTCCAGCTCCAGCCCGTGCACGCCCGCCGCGGCATCACCCTCCTCGTCGTCGTCCACCTCCCTGGCCCCGGGCGTGCACGGGCACGCGGACATGGCGTCGTCAGGGAGGCACCCTGCGGCGGCGGGGCGCCGCTTAACGTTGCGGCCATTGCTGAGACGATACAGGTCGTTCACGCTGCAGCTGGCCACCGAGCATTCGACGTCTTCTATGGCCTGTGAAGAGCTCTGCAGGTAGCTGTCGGTCATGCCGCCGTTCAGGTTGGAAGCTGCGACCGCGTTTCGGGGATGTGCTGCTGCTCTTCTCGGATGGCGAGAGGCATCTGCGGCTGCTTTCCGCTTCTTGCCACTGCTCCCCAGATCGTAGGGTGTTCGATGACCCATTTGCTGCACAGCTCTTGCGCCAGGCAAGGCGCCATCAGCAGGTCGGCGCTTACCGCGTCCGGTGGCCTGAAAGGAAGATGAGCAACAGTAAGATCGTCTGTTTGGACAGGAACACGGTAAATGCACAACACAATGGTGGCAAAAGATGGCCCAATGCTTCAAGCGTCAGTCATTCTGTTTAAAAAAAAACATTTCCTCTGCAGTCACAAACTGTTAATAAAAAAAAAGCAACAAGATTGACGGCACTCTGGTGGCAAACAAATCCTGCATCTGTGAGTGAAGTATCACATCTGACAGCAACCAATCAGATGGTGCAGCTCAATCAGTGACACGCTGCTATAATCACCATCTGTGTTTCTACGTCTCCCAAATGTAATCTAGGACGCTCAACGATGCAATGCAATGAGGCCTGAGGTGAAATGCCTCAAATGAAAAGCACAAAGACTTGCACCACAGCAAAAACCGGAACTTCACTTCTATTTTCGAAAAACAGATAAAGAGAGAGCAAGATAATAACTCTAACTTAAAAGGAGAGCATGTCATGACACAATTCTGATGTTTGACAAGTTGTGATATATTTCCTAGTTCCATCTGATACACTATACCGAAGAAGAAGCATTTTATGTGGCCCGAAAAGAGAATAAAAGATAATAAACCATGTAGACAATAAATAAATTTAGTGGAAACAGTCGAAGCCTGTGAGGCATTTCCCTTCAACAACATAAGAAATCACTCAATACAATATAACGGGAGTCCTGACGATGACCCACAGTTCAGCAATCAGCACCGATGAAACTAAGAGGACACCAAAATCACAGAATACAAATGTTGCTTTTTTTGCGAGCAAAAATGCAAATGTTGATCTAAGCCAAGCATGATGAATCAAAGATCCTAAGCACCAATTTTACAAGAACTATGAGCTATCGATCGTGCATGACACATGAACAGGTAAATTTGAAACAGGGCAACTTTGTACTCCCAGGAAGTGACTGTTACCTTATCTGCTGCATGAAAGGGCTTGCTTTGAGGAGGTTCCAGACCACGTGGAATTCTCAAGCTAGATATGTGGAACTCTTTCAGTTGGATGCAATCAGCAAGTCTGATAACAAAGTAATTGTTCTTTAGCATCTTTAAGATCTTTCCAAGCTTCCATGTGTTGCGATCCAAGACCTCAGTTACATCTCCAATTATCCATTTGCATCTTGTCTGAACATCTGCTTGGTTTGGACTAGCAACATAATCTTCTCGCATTTTTTTAGAGTGGAAATTTCTTTCAGAAGTGAAAATCATATTGTTCTCCTTAAAAGTCTCCACTGCACTATTTTTCAGCTTCATGATTCTACCCAGGAGGCTGGCCCAAGATAAATGGAAGAGGTCAGAATGTACAGTAGCACCGGAGGAATGAAAAGAAAACAAATGTAGATCACAAAGGCATCACGATAACAAAACTATCAGTTTCTCATTGTAGAATCCAAGTAGAGAAGAATGCGTGCAACTCATTGTGTTCTGGCATATATTCAATCTTGTCTGAATGCACCTCCAGTCGCACATAAATTTTTGGTACCAACGGGTTACTCAAAACCAATATTTTTTTTAACACAGTTTCCATGTGATGTATTATTGAAACCTACAAAAAAGTATTTTTGACACAAATACATGATTTTTTATTCCACTTCTTTGTCTTGATTCAGATGTTAGCACAGTATCACTTTCATATTAAGCTCTCAATACTGATGTTACTCAAAGTATTTTTATTTAAAAAAGAGCAGTATAATGACATCAATGTTGAGCTGATTAAAGACCACTCCAGTACCATCCCAATGGATGCAAGTACCAACTACCAAGTAACAAACAACACGGTACTGTGCAGACATCTGAATGAAGACAAAGACGCAGAATAAAAAGAAGACCAGGGATACAAGGGAGAAATGAGAATGTTGAAGTTTAACGATGAGAATGCCAATAGATCAAACCAAGCACTGCTGTTTCTCTGTCAGAACCATTGGAAGAAACAAGATTTTCAACGTAGTCACACATCTGGTGCTCTTGGCTAGAGAAGATTCAAGATCTAATTGGAGAAAATAAGTCATCCTGATGCAGCGATTCATGGAGCAACTAAACGAGCCAACTAAATCGAAAAAGGATTGCCTCCACATTCTTCTGAAATAAAAAAATAGTTTCCTCCGTTCTTCTGTCACCTAACACATTCCTAAATTTAGTCCTTGGTGTAAATATCACCTTCTGATTGTGACCAGCAACTGAAAATTTTGATATAGAAGATAAATCCCACATGATACAAAAACTAGAGAGAAATTCAAGTTGGAAGGATCACACGAGATCTAATAAACAACAAAAAGCTCTATCAGCTGCAACCATGTACAGTAAAAAAGGACTCAACAGAGAAGTCAACTCCAATTCAGAGAAAAAGATCCATGTTCAGTTTGAAGGCTAATAACACGGATTCAGAATAGTGGAAATTTCAACGTAGGAACTACCAAATTAGGCACCTTTAAAACAAGTCAAAAAGAAATTTTATATGGCTGGCAGGATGAACCAATCAATTCATCCATGATCCAAGGAAAGTAAGAAACATCACAGTAATGTAACCATAAAAGAGATCCAACTCGGACCATGATATCACGCAGGATTTTCAACAAGGAACACGGATAAACTATGTTTGTAAGAAAGGGGATTAGTTTTGGCAAACGAAGAACATGTAACAGCTACCTACTAGACTTACCTTCAGTCCTAATAACCGGATTCCTCGATCGGGATTTCCAGCTAGAAAACCAAACTTAAATGCAACGATAAGAATCCATCAAACTATGAACACTCGCAGCCTATAACAACTCAAACATTGGGCGTCAAGGATCGAACAGCACGTCAGCACGGAAGGAACGCGTATGAAGACATGATTGAGATTTCGAACTGGAAACTAAGAGCAGAAGCTCGAATTGGTTTCAGGAACATGAAGTCCAAAAGATCCATTGTTTTTACCGCGCAATCTAGAAAAGACAGCGGAATCGAACGCGCAAGGAACCAATCCAATCCATCCCATTCCAATCGAATAGCTGTGAGTAGGCATCAGTCCTCACCTGCAGGAAACCAGTCGATTCGCCTCGCCAATCCAAGAACACGAGGGACGGGCAGCCGCGGAGTAGCAATCCCAATTAACCCCCAATTGGGTTGCGCTCCAGCCAACCCAATTGGGATTAAGCCGCGAGGTGAAAGCCTGGCTGGGACAGCAGTTCAGGTCAGAGGAAGAAAAAAGAAGGAAAAAAAAAGGAGCTGAAAAAAATTACCACCACCGGACTCCAAGAATAGCAAAGGCAAATTGCATGTGGAGAAAAAAAAAAGATAAATTGGAGAGAAATCTGGAGACCAGTCGGAGACTAACCTCAGAGGAGGGACGGATTAATGAGGCGGTTACGAAGCGATCGGGACGCCACTCACGCTAGAGTTGGAGCCTTGGAGGGGGCGTGGCCTTGCAAATGTTTTGTGTGCAGGGGGTGTTCTTTACTTCAGTTCTTGGCTTCTGCTTCCTTTTCTGTTTCTTTTTTTTTAATTTATATTTTAAAAATTGCTGCTACCTTAAAATTGGTTTAGCTTAATTTATGACTGGATGGAACCCTATTGGTCGCCTCATGGATTCATCCGATGTCACCATCCTACAGATAGATTCCCAATTCGCCAATGCTAACTCTGACGACCCCTCTGCGTCCATCTATGCCGTCCAGATCGCTTTCTCCGTGTACCAAAACAACAACCGCTTGTCTGCTAATTTGTTGGTTTCAGCGAGCACTTACCAGCCCCCTAATAATGTTTTCCTCTCATAATAAATCAGTATTAGCTGGGCTTATCAGTCCAGAAATCAACCGGCGAACAGGCTGATTGTCGGTGTTTCGAGTTACCGCCAATAAGTAAATTTCTAATATTACGCGTCTGGCTCGGATGGTGTGTTAAGAGGACACGAGGTTTATACTGGTTCGGATAGAATGTCCCTACGTCCAGTTCGTTAGTTGTCGCTCGTGTAGCAGTGAAAATTCGTAGTAGGGGTTACAAACGGTCGAGAGAGGGATAGGTCCCAAGTCTCTGGTGAGAGGGACGCCGAGAGCTCGGTTGCGTCTCGGCTGTGTGCTTGTGTATTCTAATCGGTTCGGGGTTCGAGTCCGAATCGGTGTGATGTGCTGCGATGCATCTGAGTCGAGTCGAGTGGAGTCGAATTGAGGTCCTCTCTATGGGACGTCCTGCTTCCCCTTTTATAGGTCAAGAGAAAGAAAGGGTTACAGCAGGGAAAATGGGAGAACGAGAAGGAGGAGAAGTCTTGCAGGATCGTCGGGTCCTTTCTTTTCCTTCACGCGGGTCCCACCAACCCTGTAGACGTCAACAGGGACAGCTCCACGTCGCGGCCATGTCCGTCACTAGCGCCATGTGTAGGCGTTGTTTGCCGGTCATGGCGCTTCACTCCGTTCTGGCGAACGTTGTGGCGAATTGACGCGTCTGTCAGTGTTCGTACGGGGTTAGGCAGAACAGTACCGGTATGCCTGATGCTGTTCCTGACGTGAACCCCCAGGTATATCCCGTCGTGGGTCGCGGGCTACATTGAGGCGTGCCAGTCTCCTCCATGGCGTCAGAACTTTGACCCAGGCCCCATACGCTTTGGACCTGGAGTGGTTGGCGACAGTATGGGTCTCCGTCGGGCGAGACGGAGCCCCCGGCCTCGGGGTCGGGCGAGATGGAGTTCCTCCAGAGGCTGGGCGAGGTGGAGCGCGAACCCAAGGGTCAGACGAGGCAAAGCCCAAACCCAAGGGACGGGTGAGGCGAAGCCAGCCCTTAGAGGTCGGGCGAGGCGGAGCCCGCGGCCTTGGTGTCGGGCGAGACAGAGCCTGCCTCCCAGAGGTCGGACAAGGCGGAGTCCGCCCTGAGGGGTCGGAAGAGGCGGAGCCTGCAGCCTTGGTGTCGGGCGAGGCGGAACCAGCCCTCAGAGGTCGGGTAAGGCGGAGCCCGTGGCCTCGGTGTCGGACGAGGCGGAGCCAACCCTTAGGGATCGGACGAGACGGAGCCAACCCTCAGAGGTCGGGCGAGGCGGAGCCCGTGGCCTCGGTGTCGGGCGAGGCGGAACCAGCCCTCAGAGGTCGGGCAAGGCAGAGCCTGCGGCCTCGGTGTCGGGCGAAGTGGAGCCAGCCCATCAGAAGTCTGGTGAGCGAGGCGGAGTTTGCGCACCTGGGATCGGTTGGGGCTGTAGTCGCGCTCTTGACTGTTCGGACGAATCAATGTTGATGGTTATTAACCCCTCCTCTTTGGGTACCCAGTATTGGTCCTGACAATCATTCTGATGATAACACTTCACGAAATGGAGCTTATCTACAGCACTTGTCCCTGTACCGAAAAATGTTTCTAATCTACACGTATCCCTTTAGTTTTGAGGAGAAATGGTGGTCTGGGTGCTATGAAATGTTCCACAAAATGGTGTCGGGAACAAGGCATACAAAATGGTGGTCTCTGTTACTGTGCTGAGAAACGTTCCACAAAATGGTGTCAGGAAGAAGGCATGCTATCCTTAATGTTGCATGTTCACTGGATTCTGCTCTTGTGTTTTATTTGTTTTAGCGGAGACAACAGACGGATCTGATTTACACGGTAGCCCATCTCAAAGACCAATAATATTTTTAGCCCTTCACAAGTGAGCTTTTAGACAGCTGCCTTCACAAGTGAGCTTTTAGACAGCTGTGGAAATGTTGACCTTAAGAATTACCAAACTCGTAGTTTACGTTTCTGAAAGAGAGCTGAACAGCAAAGGTATCAGACAAGAGGCAAGTTTTGATGGGTAGATGGTGGAATGTGGATTGGCTAGTTGCTGGGGTGAAGTGGTGATGAGATGAGAGCGAGACATCCACATCCGAGAAGCGCAAAAGCTCTCCACTTTCTCAGAAAGAGAATATGCAGAAAAGTGTAGCTGGATAGCTTTGCCAAGCAGCGAAATAAATTCTGAGTAGAGAGTTCACTAGTTTATGCCAAGTCCCAAATCAACATCTACAGAAGCTGAGGCCAATCAATTTCTATTATACTAGATTGCGCGCAAAAGGAGGCATGAAATTCTGATGTGCGATTTTACAGGTTGATTCATCGACCAGTCAGAATAATCTACAACCACAACTTTCAATCTTACCTATACTACAATCAAATTTAAAATCTTCAATTTTGACAAACTAAGGATTTGAACCGTGGTTATTCCTGCAAAATTACCACAACCGAAAAAGGCAAGAACTGAAGAAAGAGATGCTTCAAATAATGACACATACAGTACGATGCTCCAAAGAAACGGAACAAGAACACAGAACCACATCCTTCACCAGAAACCATTGCTGTCAAGCCAAAATAGACGACCGAAGCATCATATACCATACACCTAAGAAACAAAAGGGAACAGAACAATGCATACAGAAACATAACCGAATACTTCATCCCAAATTATACCCAAATTATAAGACATTTTAGCTTTTCTAGGTACATAGCTTTTCTTTTGCTACACTTAGATATACACTGTCTAGCTACACAATTAAAGCAATGTACCTAGAAAAGCCGAAATATCTTATAATTAGGAATGGAGTACATTGCAATCAGGTATGCCTTATGACAAAGATACAACATGACTGACCATGTAAATTCGAGTAACCAATACAGCCACAAACAAAGGCACAAAGAGTATTGAAAATTGCATATACCTTGTTCTCATAATAGGTGTCATTGGTATCTGGAAGTAAAAATCCAGCGGTAAAAAACTACAAAAGCCAAAACAAGATATCATGTCTGAAGATACCAATAACAAGCGACATCTGACAATAGAAAACAAAATCATAATTTTTGACTTGACAAACTACGAAGGTTTGACCCAGACAATCACTGTGTAACACCAAGCCACTTGGTGAAGTTCTCAAATTCCGTGTAGTCGCTGTCTGAGATCATGGTCTTATACCACGCCTTTCCAGCAGCCTTAACCTTTGAAGCCTCCTCCTGTAAGGAAATTACAAAGACATGATCAGCACATCACTTTAGTATTATGAGATAATCCCTCTATTCCAAATTATAAGTCTTTTTGTTTTTTCTAGGTACAAAATTTTCTATGCAGTATGCACCTAGATATACATTACATCTAGCCAGATTGACTAGGAAGAGGATATTGGAAATGGAATATATAACAAGTAAACAATTTAGTGGTGAAATGCAATGCACAGTTCATCTAACCTATGTGAACAGCAATAGGCATGCGAAATAACTGACAACAGAGTGAATGTGTCTAGGACCAAGAACATCAGCAAGAGGTGAAACAACCATGTGTCATTCAGTTCACATCTTGAAGATAAATCTATGGTGGAAATAATTAAGCTACTGTGAAATGTATATCTGCTAATGAGCTGAACTGTAGGTTGTTTAGTTTTGTCCTAAGTTAAACATCTCAAACTCTGACAAAATTTATACAAAACCTATATTAAAATCTATAGTTCCAAATAAATACACTGTCAAGACATATTTCATAGATTTAATTTATTAGTTAGAGAAACAGTAACTTGGTGTGTTCCATGTAGCAGAAGGTTACATGATTCACCACAAACTAGAGCTAACAACTAATTCAATATCTGAACTAGCAAACTCCCAGGGCATTGTGAAATAGGGCTAATCCAGCAATAAGAATTGACAGCTTGAGTGGCACACCAAAAATGCAGCATCAATGTTAACAGTTCCTCGTAAAGGTTCAGACACATGCATGTTAGCTAACCATATCAACACAATCTAGAAACTAGGAACAAATAGTACCAATCTCAACAATCGACCTAAGCTATGACACAATACAACCTAATTCAAGAAATATACCATACCCTATACTATTAGGCTGCATAGAAAATGTCAATACACAATCAATGACAAAGAAATGGTACAGTACTTTAGCAATAAATATACAGTGCTAAATAACAAACAATTAATGTAGAATACTATGAACAGCTATATACAGATGTATAAAATGTAAAAGGAAGAGAAGATTATCATACTGGGCTGAGCTTGGTCCTCTTGGAGTCAAGCTTCTGCTTCCTGGCCTTGACACGCGCTGCCTCTGCTAGGGCTGCCATCTTGCGTGCAGTACCGAGGTACGGGTTCAGCTTGAGCACTGCAGCCATATTCTTCAGCGGGTTCTTCCTAGGCTCCCTACGCTTCACCTCCTTGTTGATGGGCTTCACCACTGACTGCACCTCGTCAGAGTTGATCAGCCTGGACAAATCAGCGTTTGCCATCTTGGGCCTCGGGAGCACGAAACCCTTCTTCTTCGCCGATGGCGTGTCGAAGGTACCGTACACCTCATCCAGCTTCTTGAACGCGGACTCAGTCCAGATGACGAACCGGCCAAGGTGGCCACCAGGGGCGAGGTCGAGCAGGTTGAGACGCTCGACATTGGCAACATCAACGCCAGGGAGGTTGCGGAAGGCCTTGACGATCTTAGAGCCCTCAGTGCCGTAGACAACGAGGGGTCCCTTGCGGTTGATGTAGCGGCGGTTGCGCATCTTCCCCTTGCCGGGGCGGATGCCAACAGAGTCCTTGGCCTTCTCAGCATCGGCATAGGCACCGAGCTGCTTGAGCATCTTGATGGACTGGGCGGTCTTCTCAATGGACTCTGCGGAGTCGGAAACGACGAGCGGAAGCTCGGGGACGGACTCCACGCGGTGGCCGCGGGCGAGGACGAGGGACGGGACGGCGGTGGCGGAGAGGGCCGAGGCGATGGCGACACGGCGGAGGTGGATGTTGACGCGGCGGTGCCAACGGCGCCAGATCTTGGTGGGCGCGAACATGCGTCCGCCACGGCACATGTTGCCGAAGGCTCCCTGGCCGGCACGGTGGGTACCACCGCCAGGAACGCGGGGGATACGGGACACCGCACGCCCCGTGCCCCAGGACTCCGCGGAGGTCTGGTGGCCGGCGCGACGCGACACCGCGTAGGGCTGGCGGCTGTTGCAGGACAGCAGCTTGTGGACGAAGCGGACGATGTCCGGGCGGATCGGCGCGCGGAGGACGTCCGCCAGCGGGACGCCGGCGGAGTCTGTGGCCATGTCGCCCTCCAGGGTCCTCACGGAGACCAGGGGGCGCGCGGCGGCAGCCATTTTCGGCGGCGGCGAGGGGTAGCGGCGCGGTGGCTTCGGCGGTGGGGTGGAAAGCGTGGAGGCAGGGAGGGAGTGTTCGACCTTATATGAGAGCTGGAGTGTGAGGTCTAGGGTTTGGGAGGTGAGATCTGGACCGTTGATTTTGACTTGCGAAGGAATTGGTGGTGAGCAGGTTAGATTGGGCCGTGCTGATGGGCTGGGCTTGGTAGGTTTTACTTCTGTTTTGCGTAAGAAAAAAGTCCGTATTACCTCCCTCAATTTTCACGAAAGTTCGTTTTTTCTTTCTGAACTTCAAAACCAGGCAAAACACCTTCTTCCATTTTTAAAACTGTTTATCTTACCTCACTGGCCCGGTTATAAGCAGTTTAGAAGGCGGTTTTATTTTTTTCTTTTTTTATTTATTTCGGCTGAATCTTTGAAAAATCATAGTAAATTACAGAAAAATCATAAAATGTAAAATTCAATTTTGTTGGACTCCACATGAGTAGATCTACACAATGAATATATAATATGGTATGCTTTAATACAAAATTTTTGCTGTAACTTTAGATCTATGCTTTTCTGTAATTAAATGAAATAATTCGTAGCTGCAGTTTCTATAGTCCAATTATAGTAATTTTTTATGGTGGGCTAATTATTGAATGCTTAAACTGTAGTAAAAATTTCATACTCATTGGATCATGTATAACTTAGTTATAGATTTTATTTAGGTTTATGCTTGTTAAATATAAATAAATCTATAACTAAGTCATACATGATCCAATGAGTATGAAATTTTTACAACAGTTCAAATTAAATACTCACCCTGTTCGCTGATGCTGACATTTATCTTATGCTGATATGTATGCTAAAATATTATGAGAGAAAACACTATTTCATGACTGAAAGTAGTTCTGAATAAGCTGAAATAAACAGGATGACTACAGCAGCTTGTACTTGAAGAGCCGAGGCGTAGAAAAAAAGGCTCCTCGTCAGTCCAAAGGCATGTCTGCCGACCTTGGACGTTTGATGTAGTGCTATATAGGCAGTGAACGACATTTTCCATATCTTTCAAGGAACTGTCATTTTCTATACAGTACAAAACGACAAATGGTTTAAAAAGCCTCTTTTTTCCCTGCCTTGGACTATTTGATGACGATGAATAGGCAGGACTGTAGGAGCACCAAATGACGATCAACAGCGTGAAGTCGTGAACTGATGATGCTTTCGTTGCTTTTGTCAACGCCTACCACGGCAGTACGACTGTATCATTGTACGAGTAGATCCGAATCTGACAAATCGCCGTTGGCACATCCAAGCGTCCTGCTGCACTCCTGTTTTGACCTCAATTCGTCCATAGCAAGAATTGCCGCGGGCGACACTCCCAAAGCCAGAGCCACGCCGGCCGGCACACCGCCGCCTCCCTTGGTTAGCCTCGCCGCGGTAGCGGCAGCCATGGCAACCGCTGCCCGCTCCCTCCACCGCGCGGGTCCGACGCCTCCTAAACCTCCCTCCTCCCACCGCCTCCCCGTCCCCTCCCACCTCCGCCCACAACGCAGCCGCCGCCTGGCCGCCTCGTCCTCCGACCTCACCTCCTTCCCCGAATCAGCCTCCGCCACGAACGGCGTCCACGTGCCGTGGGCGGCGGCCTCCTCCGTGGCCGCGGCCGCGGCCGCGGCCGCCATCGACGTGGATGCCGCCACCGAGGCGGAGCTGCGGGAGAACGGGTTCCGGAGCACGCGCCGCACCAAGCTCGTCTGCACCGTGGGCCCCGCCACCTGCGGCGCCGCCGAGCTCGAGGCGCTCGCCGTCGGCGGCATGAACGTCGCGCGGGTCAACATGTGCCACGGCGACCGCGAGTGGCACCGCGGGGTCATCCGCGCTGTCCGGAGGCTCAACGACGAGAAGGGCTTCGCGGTCGCCGTGATGATGGACACCGAGGGCAGCGAGATCCACATGGGCGACCTTGGCGGCGCGCCCTCCGCGAAGGCCGAGGTCAGCGCGCGACCCTGCCTCAGCTTCATCTCGTTCCTTCGCCTTCCTAGGTTCATTCCATGCTTAAACACTGAATGATGTGCGGCTGATATACTGACTCGTCGTTCGTCTGTATCTGATGAGATCTCGTGAGGATGATCCCAAGAAGGTGATGTTATTCAAGATGAGGTTTAGCATGTAAAATCTGAGGAGAAATTGTCCAATGGCACTCCTGAGTTTCGTTTACTGAGATGTGTCCTGAAATTTCGTTTGTCTTAAATGTGTTATACAACTGACTGAAATTTTCATGTTAGAAATCTAAGCTACTTATGATGAGAAAAAAGAAAACAAACTCAGCTGCATAGGCTGCACTTGTTGAGGCTATATATGTTATTTGAAAAGCACTAGAGTTAACTACAATAGGAGTAATCTTGTTCATTAACCCTGTTTTCCTTTCATTCATGTCTCCCACTATTGGTTGAGATAGTAGTGTGTAATCTGTTGGGGAACATGAGAGGGCTAATTGAGCTACTGAACTTTTCTGAATTAGAGAGTAGAGACCATATTGTAAATTGCGGAGAAATTGTCTGATGGCACTCCTGAATTTCGTTTACTAAGATGTGTCCTAAAATTATGTTTTTCTTCTTAAATGTGTTTTACAAATGACCGAAAGTTTCATGTTGGAAATCTGAGCTACCCATGATGGTAAAAAACAAATTCAGCTGCATAGGCTGCCCTTGTTAAGGCTATATATGTTATTTCAAAAAGCATTAGGAGTAATCTTGTTCATTAACCCTGTTTTCCTTTAATTCATGTCTCCCACTATAGGTTGAGATAGTAGTGTGTAATCTGTTGGGGAACATGAGAGGGTTGACTTGAGTATTGAACTTTTCTGAATTGGAGAGTACAGACCGTATTGTAAATTGTATTAGCATAAAAATAAGTCTGATTTGGAATCATGATAAAAAGTAACCACTAAATTCTGACAAGAGAAATGATAAATGTGCTATGAGGCCATGATTCGACAAAGACCTCTGAGTTTAGATCATGCATGCATACTGTGAGTACTTCAAAAGGGGGGGGGGGATTCCTTAGTGTTTTCCTAAATGGTAAACAATCGGTCACCTACTGTTTAGCCATTATTCAGGCTAAACAGAAATTTAAACAGGCAAAACATCCGTTTAAACAGGTTAAATTGCAATGTACTGAAGTTTTAGAACCAAGTCTTATCAGTCATTACTTATCGGAATTTACTCTTCTCTTGGATTTTGCAGGATGGAGAAGTTTGGACATTTAGCGTTAGATCTTCTGACACATCGCTCACAGACCGAATCATTCATGTGAACTATGATGGCTTTGCTGAAGGTTATCCATCAATGCTGATCTTCTTTCTTGAGTCTACCTTTTTTTTAAAGATATCTGTATCAAAATGACTCCAATACATTAATGTGACTGTAATTTTCCTGCTTTAATAAATAATCAAAACCCTACCCAGATGTCAAAGCTGGCGATGAACTATTTGTGGATGGTGGAATGGCCAGGTTTGAGGTGATTGAAAAGTTAGGGCCAGATGTGAAGTGCCGCTGCACTGATCCTGGTTTATTGCTGCCACAGGCTAATCTTACTATATGGCGCGATGGCAGTGTAGTGCGAGAGAGGAACGCTATGCTTCCTACAATTTCATCTAAGGTAATTTATATAGTGAAAAAATCACTTGCTTTGATTTGGAATTTGCTGCTCATACTTTGTGCTCAACATTCAATGTAGATATTCAGCTCAGACCGGAATGTAAATTTATGCCATTCCATATTGACCCCTTGGGTTGTCTGATCTTTTTCCTAATGGCTGAAATTAGTTTCAAGAATGTGAAGGGTTGGATACTCTGGAACTTTTATCTTATAGGCTTCTAGTCTAGAATAAGATAAGAAGTGCCTATATAATTGAGTGAAATATTTCTTATACAATCAATCAGTAGCTAATAAAGGCTTGGGCACTACTGGCAGATAATAATTATACTTATGACCTCACCTTTGCAGGATTGGATTGACATAGATTTTGGAATTGCTGAAGGTGTTGATTTCATCGCCGTATCATTTGTCAAGTCTGCTGAAGTAATTAATCATTTGAAGAGTTACATTTCTGCACGGAGCCGTGGAAGGTAAGTAGGATTACGTTTGAAAGTTGTCACCTCGTCACATGCACAATTCACATGTAGGATGTAGCTGGGTTTGATAGTAACATATTGATTATCCTTATTTCCAAAACAGAAAGGTAGTGCTTTACTAGTCATGAGCTTGGCTTCTGGATGATAACTTGATAAGTATCGGTGCATGTATTTAACGAATTATTGGATTTGTACATTAGTGTGGAGTCTGCCTTTTTTTTGTTTTAAATGGTTTGGTTGATAATTTGCATACTACTCCCTCCGTTCCAAATTATAAGTCGTTTTGACTTTTTTTGGTTCATCCATTTTGTTATGTATCTAGACATAATATTATATCTAGATGCATAACAAAATGGATGTACCAAAAAAGTCAAAGCGACTTAGAATTTGGAATGGAGGGAGTAGCAGTTTGGTTGTGGACACTGAAAGCTGTAGCAGGTCTATATGCCCTGGTTTAAATGTGCCGAGTGACCATCACACTTAATGGCTTAGATACCATACACGTGATGTTTTAATTTCATTTACAAGTTATTACTTGGTTGTCTACATTGTAATTGTTTCATTGTTTGTCCCAGTGATATAGGGGTCATTGCAAAGATTGAGACAATTGATGCTCTGAAGAACCTGGAGGAGATTATCTGTGCATCAGATGGAATAATGGTAGCCAGAGGGGACTTGGGGGCACAAATCCCCCTGGAACAGGTCCCTTCCATACAGAAGAGAATAGTTAGAATGTGCAGACAGCTTAACAAGCCAGTCATTGTTGCTTCTCAACTTCTGGAATCAATGATCGAGTATCCTACACCTACTAGGGCTGAGGTTGCTGATGTTTCTGAGGCAGTCCGCCAGCGTGCAGATGCTCTCATGCTTTCTGGTGAGTCAGCCATGGGGAGGTATCCAGAGAAGGCTCTCAGCGTCCTTAGGAGTGTTAGCCTGAGGATTGAAAGGTGGTGGAGAGAGGAGAAGCGCCATGAGGCGCTGGAGCTTCAAAATGTCTCGTCTTCATTCTCTGATAAGATATCAGAGCAAATATGCAATTCAGCAGCCAAAATGGGTATACCCTGCACTCCACCACTATCCACTGTAATTTTGTTATAAAAGCATATAAGTAACTACCGCATTTTGGTGCATCGTATTTGTGCTTCTGACTCTGAGATTAACCTTGAAGCTAGTTCGTGTCTCATATATTCGGAACTAGTTGAGATACTTTGCATCCTGTCTTGTGCATAGTGGCTGCATCTACATAAACGTTTGAACCTATAGCCTTTGTGCTAACTTGTGTGCTTTGCTTACTTGCAGCCAACAACTTAGGAGTTGATGCTGTTTTCGTTTACACAAAGGATGGCTACATGGCCTCTCTGCTCTCACGATGCCGCCCCGACTGCCCGATCTTTGCGTTCACGTCCTCGATGTCCGTCAGGAGACGGCTGAACCTCCAGTGGGGTCTCATCCCATTCCGGCTCAGCGAGTCCGATGACATGGAGAGCAACCTCAACCGCACCTTCTCCCTGCTGAAGGCCAGGGGTATGGTGCAGTCCGGAGACCTGGTGATCGCGCTCTCCGACATGCTGCAGTCCATCCAAGTGATGAATGTGCCCTAGGAATAGGATCCTATATCCAGATGGTTCCTTGATCAGAAATGGAAAGTACAACAGGAGGAGCTTTTTTGTTTGTATAATTTGAAGTATATCCCATTGGCAACAGTTTTTAGCATGTTTCTGCCTCATGTCGAGGCTCTTTGTATGTCGATATTGATTTGCATCGGTGTTTTAGGTTCGGACTCGAATACTCGATTTGAAAATTCAAACAGAACAGATATTTTTTGTGCGTGTGTCAATCTTGATGATTTTCCTGAATTAAAGCAATAGCTACAGCAAAGTTTGATATCTTCTGGCGCAAGATGTAGCAGAATCTTTGTTTTTTTCCCCTCATTCAGTCATTGACTGTGAAACTTTCTCCTCTCTAACAAAATCATTAATCATGCAAAAGTGCAAAACACTATCTTTGCTTGGGCCTAAAACAGCTCGGAGCAGAGCAAGATACGCCATGCACAGGCGCGGTGGACAAAACCAGATTAAGGGTGGGTGAAAATCGTTCGAGACCGGTCAAGTTCAGAAATTATTTTCGTATAAGACAAACTACCTTTTCAAGTTAATGCTGAAGAGAAGAAACTTAAAGTAAAGGTTTGCCTATTTTTTGTACAAAATAAATTGCCCGAAAGACAATAATATGTTATAGTAGCTTATTTCAGTGAGTATATGATCGCTTTGACAAGGTTTGCCTCAACAAAAAAAGTAGCGACATGACGACACATTTACAAGAAAGTCCGCAAAGGCACAAACTCTCCATCTGAAGGAGAATAGAACAAACTCTCCACTTTGATCTATGGTTTTCTCTTCCTTAGCTGAAGCCCAAGGCAAAGCGCACTAAGAGTAAACAATTCGTACCATGCAACCTAATCTGCACCATCGGGTGCCATGTAAAATCAAATTCATGTGCTCTTTGTTCCTCCGTTACAAACATCACCTTCCGTGGTATCCTTAGTTTTTCCATTCCTATGTTTACTGAATTGGAAATTCTCCTACACAGACGTCCGACCTGTTTCTTTCGTGTCAAACGCTTTTTTAACTACACCATAATCTATACAGTCTGCCAACGGCCCAATAGTCTTCACATTTCTCTTCCACGCCGCTACTCGTCTCCCTCACGTGGTTTCTCGATGACGCGGCTGCTCATCGCCCCGATGCGGCTGTTCGTCTCCCTGATGCCGCTAACCGCCTTACTCCCTCACTGCCTGCTTTCCTCCTCACGGCCCCGCCCGCCCATGCCATTCTTGTTCTTCCCTCGCCGCTACACCCGCTCGCCTTTCTACCTTGCCTCCATGGCAGCAAAGTGGATATGAGTGGACACCTCTATGATGAGGTGTTTCTCGGCTATGAAATCCTCCATGGTTGGGTGTCTCTCGACGACGAACTACACGCGGAAGTGTGGCCTCACTGGCGACAAGCTCCTCAATGGTGGCTGGGCTCCTTCATAGGCAAGCGCAACCGAAACTGCACTCTACAGTAGGTTATGTTGTAGTATGTGATGGATTTTACGGTGTTGCAACAGTTGATATGAGATGTTGCAACATGTTTTCCTGGATGTTACAATAGTCGATTTAAGATGTTGCAACATGTGTTTTTTAGATCTTGCAATAGTCGATTTAAGATATCGCAACATGTTTTTTTGATGTTACATGAGGTTTCAGTATGTTGCAAACCTTTTTTCTTGAATGTTGCAAGCAAAGATTAACATCTGATCCACTGGTCTCTCTTTCCATCTCTCTCCCTCACCCATGGCAAGGTGCAGTGTCTGTGAGCGTTATATGAAGCGCAACCACTATTACCGTGGTTTACTATTGCATCATAGGAGAAAGGAGGCAGACGGAAGGGGATGAGCGCTAGGGTGGGACGAGCCTCTAGATCCGAAAGGGAAGGAGCGCAGTAGAAGCCTTTTGATCCGAAAGAGAAGAAGCGCCGGGGTAGGAAAGGTAGAGTGAAAGCGTCCGGATCAATTATTTATATCCAGACGTCTCGGCGCTTGTATTTCCCTTAATGAATACTTCATTTGTTTTCCCTTTCCTCTATTTTCTATTTTTTCGGTTCCAAACAGACCCTCATTTCCCGTTTACTAAAGACAAAGACTTTCCAGGTGTATGATCAAGTGTCAACTTGCTACATTTCCTTCCAGCTAATCTCATCCTAAATCATTAAAATCATGTCTGAGGATGGCCTCACCATGAACATTGTGTCCTATATGCACTGGTCCGATGGAAACCGGCCTACATCTGTGCTTACTTTGCCCATTTGCTAAGATGGTCTGACACCAAGTTTTGTCTTAGGAACATTTTGATGACCTGCAATTGAAATCACCTGGGGATACCCAACACACAACACCTGGTGGGAGGAAGCCGCAGGAAAGGCGCCAAAGGCAGAGATAAGACAGTCCAGCGAGGTGGTATCTATACCTTCTGGAAAGGAAAGAAATAGAAGAATCTTCAACAACATAGCAGAACCAGCGACATAGGTAGCCGCAAAAACAAAAGACGACTTAGAGCAGAGGAAGAGGGCTTTCGCTCGTGGGGAGCACTAGGCTAGTGCTCCGAGAGAGTATTGCTGTTTCCTGTTTCCGCTCCCCTTTTACCTTTTTTTCAGCCCATTGTGTATCATAAATATATCAGTATTTTAATATGTTTGATCAAATATAAGATGGATCCACTCGCTGGGTTCTTTCTAAAATGAAGGGGCATGTAAACAGAAGGGATAATAATACAGAAAAACTATCATTTGCTTTCCTTTGCGGGAAAGACCATATTCTTTTGTAACCAAAAGAGATCCATACACGGTTTGTCTCAGAATCCTTATATTATCTCGGTTATAAATCATCACTGCAAATTTTACTACGGGTGGTACTACCCATGTTTCCGTTTGTGTTTGGTTCATCCTCCTAAAATTTAGTTCCTATCAAATCAAATATTTGAATACTAATTGAAAGTACTAAATATAGATTATTTACAAAACTAATTGCACAGATTGCGACTAATTTGCGAGACTAATCTATTAAACCTAATTAGTACATAATTTGACAAAGTGGTGCTACAGTAAATATGCGCTAATGATAGATTAATTAGACTTAATAGATTCGTATCACGAATTAGTCACGGCTTCTGCAATTAGTTTTAGGAAAATGTTCAAATTACTCCCCTCAAGTTTGGCATATGTCCGGATTACCTCCTAAACTTACATTTAGTTCAATTTACTCCCTCCAACTATTTTAGTTGGTCTAGTTTACCCCTTAACATGATTTGTTATTTTTATTTTTCCACGTATTAGTTGAGTCTTAATATCAACTTTTGTGATATGATAGAGAACATCATAAGTTAGGTTAGAAAAAACATATCTTAACTTTTTGCCACAATTTTGATAGCTTAGGAAATTTAATAATAAATTAGCACTAGAGACACAATATCGTATAAAACATAATGATGAAAAATTCATAGTGCATCTTTTTAACACAAAATACAATGTCCTCTATCACCTCACAAAATTTGAAACTAAAATATAATTTGTACATATAGAAACAAAAAAGAAAAATCTCTTTAAGGTGTTAGTTGGACCAACTTAAATAGTTGGAGGGAGTAAATTGAATCAAATGTTAGTTTTGAGTTATTTGGTCATAGGTCAAACTTGGAGGCAGTAATATGGATTTTTTTCTTAGTTCTATAATTAGCTCATGTTTAGTCCCGACGGGTTAGCCTCTGAACATCCAATATAACGAGGACCAAACTTTTAACACAGAATCACCAAACACTAAAACTAAAAACCGGGGTAAATGGATGTTGCCGCGATACGCTGATGAGGATTATGAGGATTGAGGAGTGGACAGAGTCTCCGTCGCCCGTCGTGGATGACTCGATACGAAGAAAGAATAGGAGGGCCGCCGGATCACGGGAACAGTGCCCGGTGTCTCGCTTTTGCGTGGAAGCAACAGCCAGACAGCAGGTGTGATGTGAGCTCTCGAGACGACGGACGATGCCCTCGCGAGTCGCGACCCCCATCCAATCGAGATCAAACCGGCCCCGCCGCTCAACTCAATTGACATCGCTACACCGCGCAGACGCGCGCCGCGCGACGCCAAGACCCTGCGTCCGGCCACGGTGCCGGTGCGTGCGTGTATAGTACTGCCGGCCATGCGCCGTGTCCCTCGATCTTTCCCTACCACCCACGCGGACTTTAACGCGGGCGTGTTTTATCAAAAAAAAAAAAACGGATACGGTTTTCACCATACGGGCAGGGGCAGCAACAGGGGATGCGAACAATCGTGCCGCTGCATCCGTGACGCAGCAAGTGAGTAGCGAGTGCTTGCGCGCAGGCGATGCTCTTTTTTTAGCATCACATAGCTTTCATTAAGCATTGACAGGAATACAATCAACGGCTGCTATTCCCATTAACCACTCAGGAAAATAGTCGAGCCAAAAATGGGAGCGCTCATTGGCCGACACCGTACTGGCACAGCAATGGACCACCGAGTTAGCTTCCCTACGCACCCACTCGACCCAAAAATCAACAAAACTCCTACCTAGCTCTGTGATATCGAACAGAGGCCACCAATAGAAGACCTAAGACCAGCATCAGCGTCTATCAGAGTCTTCAAGCCGCGGCAATCAATCTCCAAAATAACTCGATCATGACCATTTTCTGCCGCTAGCTCTAAGCCTTCCTTCGCCGCCATAGCCTCGGCTGTTAAAGCATCGTCATCATATCACCGCGCAGCCGCCGCTTGCACCCGTCCCAGATAGTCGCGGATGACAACTCCAGCGCCCCCGGTGCATGTGTTTGGATCAAATGCAGCATCAGTGTTTACCTTGAGCCAGCCTTCGTCCGGTCTCTTCCACTGCACCATGCGCGCCGGCTTTGCTGGCT
Organism: Miscanthus lutarioriparius; assembly: GCA_904845875.1. Lineage (NCBI taxonomy): Eukaryota > Viridiplantae > Streptophyta > Magnoliopsida > Poales > Poaceae > Miscanthus > Miscanthus lutarioriparius. Next base: position 135,180,810 of record CAJGYO010000001.1, read on the forward strand.
GTGACGGCATCTTCAGAGAAGCCAGCTCCTCCAGCATGGAGGATATATATACCGCGCTGTTGCCCCCGGCTCCCAAACCTTGCGGCCATGGCGGCGGGCATTGCGCCCAGTCCACAGGGTCCACGCACCACATATCAGCACTGTGGCGGTATTTGGCATGCACACTTCGGCGTTGAGGACATCCGTCACCCACGAGCATGGATGAAGGTTCGGAATCGACACCCCCGTTAGTTTCTTGATCTCAGTCCACAGCCTCCTGGCCACCGGGCAGACGAAGAACAGATGATACAAGGATTCATCATGGTCACCACAGACTTCACAAAAACTTTCTCTGGCCACATGTCTTCGTTTGAGTTCCGATTTTGATGGCAGTGAATTATGTAGAATCCTCCACCAAAACACGCGCACCTTCGGAGGCACCTTCAGCTTCCACGCTGCGCTCCAGGAGAGACTGTCATCTGAGGCACTAGTCTCATTCCCAGTGGCTCTCGCAGTTGCTGCTTGGTCCTCCTTAAGCAAACGGTACGCCGAACGCACTGAATACATTCCATTCTTCTCAAACGCCCAGGCCACCACATCTTCCTCTAGGCGAGCGCTCGGCTTAATCTTCATAACCTCCATCACCTCCAGTGCGATAAATGACTTGCACAACCCTTTCATCCCACACTCGAGTGCCGGGAACGAACAGATCGCGTACCAGCTCAGCATCAGCATTCGGCATGCGAACCAGTGGCTTCAGAGAACGGAGCCCTGGAGTCCAATTATCCTGCCATACATTGAAGTCTCCCGGGCCAACTTGCTCGATCAAACCTCGCTGCAGCACATCTCTGCCATGGAGGATGGATCTCCACGTTGCCGAACTCCGCCTCTTCTTGGTCGCTGAAAGGAAATCACCGGTTGGGAAATACTTCCCTTTCAGGACCTTTGCGCACAGCGAGTCCGGCCTTGTGAGCAGCCTCCAGCCTTGTTTCCCCAACATGGCCTGATTGAACAAAGAGAAGTCTCTAAACCCCATGCCGCCTTGGCACTTAGGACGTGTGAGCTTCTCCCATCGCAGCCAATGGATCTTGTGATTATCCAACGAACCCCCCCACCAGTAATTGGAGACGGTTGATGTAAGCTTGCGACAAACCACTGGTGACAGTTTGAAACATGACATAGGGTAGGTCGGAACCGATCGAGCATTCGCCTTTAACAGGACCTCCTAGCCGCACAGCTCAGATTCTTCTCAGCCCAGCCCCCAACAAAACTTCTCACCCTTGCCGGAACATAATTGAAAACATCAGCCGCACCCCTCTCAGCTGCCGTGGGAAAACCCAGATAACGCTCGCCAAGGGCTTCAGTTGGGATCTGCAGGCTTGTAAGCACTTCATCCTTGCATTCTTGCAAACAATTTGGACCGAAGAAAACAGCCCATTTATTTTTATTCACCAGCTGCCCCAAAGCTTTGTTATAGTCCTCCAGGATGGCAGCAATCCGATCAGCCCCCCGTTTCGTTGCCTGCGTGAACACCAAGCAGTCATCCGCAAACAGGAGGTGAGAAATCCATGGGGCATGCCTGCTCACCCTCACCCCTCTCGATATATATAGAGGGCCGATACTTTTCAACATACACGACAGGCCTTCAGAGCATAGCAAGAACAAATACGGCGAGATTGGATTGCCCTGTCGGATGCCACGCGTCTGTAACTGTCCAAGAAGATCCCATTAACTCTGACAGAGAATGAAACCGACGAAACACGCCTCATAATAAGAGCACACCAGGAATCCGGAAAGCCCAGCGCCTGCATCACTGCAAAAAGATAGTTCCATTCAACTCTATCGTACGCCTTAGCCATGTCTAGCTTGACTGCGCAGCCTCTCGTTTTCCCTTTCTTGTTTCTCAAATAGTGGATACACTCATAGGCAATCAGCACATTGTCAGTGATTAAGCGCCCCGGTACAAAGGCACTTTGTTCGTCCGATATAATATCATCAAGAATCAGCCTCAATCGATTTGCCATCGTCTTCGAGCACAGCTTGTAAAGAACATTGCACAAAGAGATAGGCCTGTACTGCGATAAATCCTGTGGGTTACGGACCTTCAGAAAGAGAAGGCCTCTGTTCGGCTGCCCGTAAAACCGCTTGTCCTGATTTGTACGACTGATTTGTTGAAAGAGAAAAATACTATATAATAACTTATAAGCTGGCTTATAATTGCAGCCGAACACTTCCGAGAGCGTCTTGTTCACGTCGTCCGGTAGGTCTCCACCGTTCAGGAATCCCAGAACCGCACTCACCACACAGGGCTTGACGAGCTGCCAATGAGTTTGAAAAATGCCCGCATTAAAACCATCAACACCCGGGGCCTTGCTCGGAGCCATCTGAAAGAGGGCCGTCTCCACTTCTATCTCCGTGAACGGCCTCTCCAGTATTTCTCTCATCTCAGGCCGAGATTTTCTAACTCTGGTTGTAGGTCCGCCTGTGCAGTGAAGAGGTTCTGATAAAACTGACAAGCCAAGCGTTCAAGGTCTTCTTGGTCAGTGAACTCTTGCCCCGTTTCGTCTCTTAGAATCTTGATTCTGTTAGTCCGGTTTCTCGCCCGTGCTTTCGCCTGGAAGAATTCAGTGTTTCGATCCCCATCCTTTAGCCAGGCAATTCTAGACCTATGGCGCTCCATTGTTTCTTCCTGAGCCAGCACGTCCGCTAACTTCCACCACGTTGTGCTCTTTTGCGCTGTTCGCTTGGCTGAGTCTGAAAGTACTGTTGGCTGATTTGTTGTAAGAGAAAAATATTGTTCGTTGACAAAAAAAAATACGACTTATAAGCCAAGCGAACAGGACGTTTGTCTGTCGGGGCCCGATACAAGGTATTACTCCTCTCCGATTCCAACTCCGCTCGCTGGTCCTTCACTTGCTTCTTTACTGACCCAAAAACCTCCCTATCCCACGTCTTCAACGAGTTTTGCAGGGACAGTAGAGCAGCAGATAAATCAAGGGTTCCCGAACCCGGATCCCATATGGCCCGAGGCCCGTTGGCCCGGCCCATGGCCCGATGTTTCGGCCTGGCCCAGGCCCACGGCTGTCCCGGTCCGACCCTTGGGCCGTGCCTGAGCCTCACTTTCGGCACGTCGTGCCGGCCCGGCACGGCCCGACACAACGGTCGGCACGAGGGGCCCGACCATGGCCCGTTTGGCAACCAACCAATATAAAGTGCCCCTCTCCCCCCGGCTCTCTCCATCCCAAACCCTAATCCTCATTTCACTCCACCGGCCGCCGCCTCGCTCGCTCGCCTAGCGCCAGAGCGGAGAAAGGGAGCGCCGCTGCTGCTCGCCTCCAACCATCACCGGGCGCCGGCGAGCTTCTCTCGGCTCGTTTGAGGTTGCTTCCTTGCCGGATCTACGACTGTGGCCATCAAAGGCGCATCGATGACTCCTCTCGCTTGTCTGCTCCGCGCATCCTTCTTGCTTCCTCTGTCTTCGTCTTCATCTCCGGTCACCGCTCGCCGGATCCGGTCCCGTTTTGGCATCTATAGCCTCTTCTCTCCCCTCTGACCGTCTCTTCCCCGTCTCGCTCCCTCCACCGTCCTTCTCTTCGTCAGATCCATCCCCCAAAACCTAGTCTCTCCATCCTCTTCTCGTAGATCTGTGGATCTCGGTCTTCAACGGCAACTTCGGTGCTCTGGTTGAGCAGGTAAGCCACACTCCTAACCCTAACCCTAACTTTGTGTAGCTTGTTCTAACTTCTATCGTTTTGTAGGCCGCATGCTTCTTGCTCAGCTACGGTAGTCGTCGTTGAGGGACCGGAGTGCCCGCGATGGCCGATGGCGACGATCCCACCTCCACCAATTACGAGTTGAGGATGATGGGGCTTCGAGGTGATGACGAAGACGGCTTGGAGGACGGGCGCACGGAGCTATTCGGCACTGCAGCCACTCCGATCGAGGTTGGCGCAGACGAGCCGGCGGCGGCGGTGCCGCAGTTTGAGCACGGAGCTGCTCCTGGAGCTGCTCCTGAGCACGGCGCTGCTCCTGGCGCTGCACCGTCCGGCTCTAGCGCCAGCAACAAACGCACCAGGTCTGAGGTATGGGAGGATTTTGAGGAGTTGTTTGAGCTCTCCAATGGATCTCAAGTTAGAGTCAATGCTAAGTGCAATTACTGCAAAAAAAACTTTGACTGCTCGTTCTAGTGCTGGTACTGGTTATTTGATTAGGCATATCAAATCATGCAAACCGAGAAAGCTTGGCAGTAATGCCATGTCTCAGTCCCTGCTTAGGTTTAATCCTGATGGTTCTGTCCATCACTGGGAATACAACCCTGAGGTTGCTAGAACACAGTTGTGCAGGTTGATTGCTAGAGAGGATCTTCCAGTTTGTTTTGGTGAATCTGCTGCTTTTGATGAGTACATTAAACTTGCTCATAACCCTAGGTTTGTTCCTGTCTCTTGGCAAACCACCACCAGAGACTTTGTTAAGTACTTTAATGAACGTCGTAGCAAACTCCTTGAATCTTTGAAGTCTGTTAGTTCTGTTGCTTTGACATCTGATATATGGTCTGGTAATGCTAAAGAAGACTACTTAAGTATTGTTGCTCACTATGTTAACTCTGACTGGCAATTAGAGAAGAGGATTTTGGGTCTAAGGTTGATTGATGTGTCACACAATCATGAGAACATTGCTGAACGTGTGCTTACTTGTATTGATGAATATGGCTTAACTGATAAGGTTTTCTCCATTACATTAGACAATGCTTCTGCAAATACTAAAGCAATGGAGATTCTTGCTCCTGCATTGTCTGGTTATGTTGGTGAACTGTTTTTGCATCAGCGCTGTGCTTGTCATATCATTAACTTAATTGTTAAAGCTGGGCTAGAAGTCTTCAAGCCCATGTTGCATGCTTTTAGAACTGCAATTTCATTCATGAATTCCTCTAATCTGCACATTGCATCATACAAAAATTTCTGCATTGCTAAAGGTGTCCGCCCTCGTAAGTTTGACTTGGACATGGATGTTAGATGGAATGCAACCTATCTGATGCTAAAGCATCTGATAGGACACATGGCCCCTTTTCAGTGTGGATCACTGCAAACCATCCTTTGGTTGATGGCCAGCCGTTGTTAAAAGAGAATGACTAGAAAGCTGCTGAAAAACTTCTCCTATTCCTTGAACAGTTTTATGATTCTATTGTTGTGCTGTCTGGTGTTTATTATCCAACATCTCCACTAATTATGCATCATGTTCTTGAGATTGCTGGACATTTAAATACTACTTATGAAAGAGACAGGGACCTAAGAAATGTTGTTGCCCCCATGAAAGAGAAGTTTGAGGACTACTGGTCTACAATTCCAATACTTTATTCCTTTGCTTTTATCTTGGATCCTAGAGCCAAGATAAGAGGATTCACCAATGTTCTCCAAATTATGTCTAACCTAATTGATGAGAACTATTCTGAATATTTAACCACTGTTAGGGCTACCTATCTGATACTTTTGCTAAGTATGACAGCAAGTTTGGTGCTGTGAGATTACAAAGGGCCACAGTTCCAGGCCTTGCTTCAGGGAAGAGAAAGACTGCTTGGGGGAAATTTTTTGGTGGCACTCCAGGTGGTGGACTTGGTGCTGGTGCCAGCCTAGCTGGTGGACTTGGTACGGGTGCCAGTATAGCTGCTGCTGGACTTGGTGCTGGTGCTAGTCTACCTCCTGGACTTGGTGGTGGTGCATCTTCATCCACTAGGAGGCCATCAGCATGTGCTTTGCTGCAGGCAGCACACTCTGGTGCTAACCTGAATGCTTATGAGTTGGCTGCATACCTTGACAGTGACACTGTCAACCAATATGACGATGACTTCAATATCCTCAACTGGTGGCATGAGCAAAAACTGTCATATCCTGTTCTTTCCATCTTAGCCAGAGATGTTTTGACTGTGCCTGTTTCTACTATATCTTTAGAATCTGCATTTAGTCTAACTGGCATGATCATCAAGGAACGGCGACGGCGTCTAACTTCAGACATGGTGGAGATGCTGTCGTTGGTGAAGGACTAGGAGCAAGCAGATACAAAGACTCAACATACCATGGAGAATGTGGAGCTAGTGGAGGCATTTGAGAACTTGTATCTTGATGATGAGAATGTGTAATGCTATGGCCTGTGGGCTTGTACTCTTTTCCTTTCCTTTCTGGATGACTGTAAGACTTAATGAACTTATGAAAACTTATTAAAGCTGTGGGCTGTACTCTTTTCCTTTATGGGGTTTTCTCACGAGGTGTGAGTTTTTACCCAGAAAGGTTTTTAATGAGGCAGCCATTACACTAAGCAGCTAATATATCAGTTATTTATTTTTACATTCATGTTACTTGTGATCTGTGAAAGATGTTTACTTGTTTAAAAGATAACCGAGAACTTGTTGAAAGATGTAACTGAGAACTTGTTGAAACCTGTTTACTTGTAATCTGTGAAAAATTCTGAGCTCAACATGTTTTTTTTGAGTCTGGGGGGTGTCGGGCCTTGGGCTAGCACGGGCACGCTGGGCCAGTCGGGCCATTGGGCCGGCACGGCACGGCACGAGGCCTTTAGGGCCGTGCTTGGGCCGTCAGTGCTGCCCGTGGGCCGGTACGGCATGGGCCGATGCACTTGGCGGGCCATGCCGGCCCGATGACCTCCGGGCCGTGCCGAGCACGGGCCCGTGCCGGGCCGGGCGGGGCGGCCCGAATGGCCATCTATAGATCCCAGTTCTGATTAACAAACTCCATGTACTTACCATGGCTCTTCCACGTATATTTTCATAGCGGAAGGGTTTAGGCTTTCTCCGGCTGAGCCGTCGACCGGGCAACCACCCTGTTCGTTAGGACTGGTTTGGCTTATAAGCCATGGCTGAGAGTACTGTTAGCTGGTTTGGTATGAGAAAAAAATACTATTTATTAGCTGATAAGCCATACCTTATAAACCAAATACAAGGCAAACGAATAGGCTGAACATCCTCTCCCGCAGGCTATGCTAGACAGACAGAGACACGCACTAGAGGGGGATACTAGAGGGCAGGCACGGACCGCACGGCCGGCCCCACCTCGCGTCACCGGCGGGGGCCCGTCGGTGCCGTCCGATCCAAGGCGTACGGTCGGAATTACGGCGACAGCAGGCGGGGCCCGACCCCCTACGCCCCCCGCTGGCCTGCTGGACCCCCACGCGTGCCGTGCGTGAACGTGACTGTCAGAGTCACACGGAGGACGCTTGCTGCTGCTGGGCAGGTTGCTCGCTGGCTCTTCACTTTCCTGCCCTTCGCCTCTGGCATCCGCCGTGGCGGCAGCGGGAGAGACGACAGCCAGCGCCGCCGCTGTGGACCGGCACCCACCTCCATCGTGCACTTGTCGATCCAGCGGCCCGCCTGCAGCCTCTGCTGGCCCCAACGAGGCGAAGCGATAGACGACGAGGAGAGGGGAGCGTTCGTCGTGCTCGTCCAGGCCAGGGCTCTAGTATCTCCATTGGCTCGTCGGCTCGTGTTGGGAGGCATGCATGCCTGTGGTACTAGTACTATTCATAGCCATGTTTAGTTCTACCAAATTTCAAACTTTGACACTATGTAAAAATAAGATTTTCCGTCACATCAAACTTGCGGTACATATATGGAGTACTAAATGTTGACGAAATCAAAAACTAATTATACAGTTTGATTGTACTTTATGAGACGAACGTTTTGAGCCTAATTAGTCAATGTTTAGACAATTATTACCAAATACAAACGAAATGCTACATTGCACTATAGTGTCTACTGATTTCCGGCGGCGCCGCTTCCGGCCGGAACTAAACGCGGCCCTACTTGTTTGCTCGCAGTCGCAGCAGCTTTGTTCGGATGCTCGTACGTTTATGCCGTTGCACCACGGTCCACGGCGTGAGGCTACACAGCCGCCACCACCGTGGTGGCCTACCCTGACCCTAGAGGGCCAGGGGAGCAACTGTTCTGCTGTTACCTCGAGAACAGCAGGCCAACAACACCAACACCTCGCAGATCGCCGCGCAGCCGCAGACAGGCTTTGGGCGAGGAGAGGACCCATGAGCCACAAGGAAGAGTAGTTTGCATGCGTCCATCCTCCACTGCGCGGAAGTGTCTTCTAAAAGTTCGTTCGGCTGGTAGGTGAAACAGTAGATTTTGGATTATTTTGAATGATTTAATAGTATTTTGTGAGAGAGGATAAGCTAAAACAAGCTGCAAAACTACCAGCCGAACGCGGTTAACTCGTGCTACTGCGTCAGGCCCTCCCCTCCAATAATGCAATTTCTATTTACCATCCTAAAGTGACATTTGTCATGTTCAATTGGCTGATAAATCATGACTAAAAGTAATATTAACTAATTTGTTGTGAAAAAAAATACTATTCATTAACTAAAAAGCATAGCTCAAAAGTCAACCGAACACGGCGAATAGATGCTCACCGTACCAATCACTCTCGGCTTACGACTGGGCGGAGCGCTCGTGCACACGCTCGCACACACGGACGGTTGATGTGCCTTTTATTCCGCAATTAATCCATACAGTATATCTGATGACCTCACACGACGATCCAAATTAAAACAACGGGCCCTGAGCCCATCAGGCCATCACACTTCTGATCGTGACTAGTATAGCATAGGATATAGTTCGTTTAGTTATAAGTCGTATTTTTTAAGTAAACGAACATTATTTTTCTTAAACAATAAATCAGGTAATCATACTTTCAGCCATGGTTTATCAGTCCAGTGAATAGGGCAATGGCAGGAGTATGTGCTAACCTAGCCCAACTATGGAGTAAGAGTTTTTGTTTAAGGCCTTGTTTAATTGCTCCCAACTTCCAATTTTCGTACTATGCAAAAAGAAGATTCTCCGTCACATCAAACTTGTGGTACATGCATGGAGTACTAAATATAGACCAAATCAAAAACTAATTGCACAGTTAGGTTGTACTTTGCGAGACGAACGTTTTGAGCCTAATTAGTCAACGATTGGACAATTATTACCAAATACAAACGGAAATGCTACAGTGCGCTACAGTGTCGCACAGTGAATCCGACGACGCAGAATTTGGCCAACTCAACCAGGGCCATGTTTAGTTCCCCAATTTTTTAGAATTTGGCACTATAAAAAAAGAAGATTCCCCGTCATATCAAACTTGCGGTACATGCATGGAGTACTAAATATTGACGAAATCAAAAACTAATTGCACAGTTTAGTTGTACTTTGCGAGACGAACGTTTTGAGCCTAATTAGTCAACGATTAAACAATTATTACCAAATAAAAACAAAACGACACTCGTCCGACGCCGAATCGGCCGAAGTAAACGCGGCCCAGGCCTAAGACAGAGTTGTCCGACGTCGTTTGAGAACGATGACATATAGTACTATGCATCAGGCCCTCCAGTGCTTGGTTAACTCGTGGCAATGCAATTCCTGGTCTCATTTAGATTGCAAGTTTTTTTTTATTCTTTCTCCATCACATCAAATCTTTGGACACATACATAGAGTATTAAATATAGATAAAAAAATAACTAATTACACAGTTTGATTGTAAATTACGAGACGAATCTTTTGAGTCTAGTTAGACCATGATTGGACAATAATTGTCAAATACAAACGAAAGTGCTATAGTGTCAAATACTGATTCTTAATCCCAATCTAAACAAGCCCCCTGTTTACTTTCTGCATCAAAGCATAGTACTACTGTATTTACCATCTTACAGTGACATGATGCCCACCGTACGTACCAATCACACCCGGCTTGCGACTGGAGCGCTCGTGCACACGTACGTATGCCAGTGCTATCGCTACGATAAAAAAAAAATCAAAAGATAGTATTTTGTAGGCATATAATTTTTGTATCACTTGTGCATTCACGACGTTGTACAATATCTTCGTCGCCATAACACAGGATGCTAGGAGGAACTTACTGTACATGCCATTTAGTTTGGTTTCACGTTTCATATCTCTACAACTAAAATATTCATAACTATTCCGTCCACAGGTACGACATCAAAGCCGCTCCATACGATTAGATTAGGAAGGCAATACGCACTCACTCCATGCGATCAGCTCAATCCCTAGAATAGCCGCAGCAAATCAGAAAGGCAAAAATCAATTCCCATAACAATCGTGATCAATTCCGCGATCACCCCACACCGCCAATCACGCGAGACCGCACCGTCACCTGCACCGTGACCTCCCTGGCACTTTACAGTCGCACGGCACCGCGTCCTCACCTCCTCGTGCCTGGCCCTCGTGCCACCTTCGCCATCGCACACGCCATCCGTCGATCAACGCCATCGTTCAATCATGTCCTGTCCACGTCCGGCCCCGTACTGGCCCCGTCTGACGCCCCATCTTGTCCCCGTTGCCTCGCCACCCTACCCACTGACGCTGGCGTACCCTGTCACGACGCCGAGCTAGCGACGAGCACCCACCAGGTACGTCACCGGGACCCTATATCCCCATCGGTCTTCCCTTCTAGCTATGTGAAATGGAACACCCAAACCCAAATCCTAACAGCAGCACGTGGGTGAAGACGACCACGGCTAATCCTAGCAGAAGCACACGGACGACGACAACCAGCGGAGCCGTCGCCGAATCGCCCCGCTCAAGTCTCCGTGGCGCAGCGCCCTCCCCACTGACGCTGTTGCTTTGCGCCGCCGCGGGCTCAGGTCTCCACCGCCACGGACACACGCCAGGCACGCGGAATCAGGACGCCGCTCCGATGTCCGTTGCAACAGATCGCTGATATCGCCACCTGCAGTCCGCGGAGCCTGCAATAGATCGGTGATCATGGCGAGCGGCCGAGCTCCTTAGCGTGAACCACTAGCCCACCACTACCAGCTAGGCAGCACAAGCATCACGCTCGTGAACTCCTGCGCCGCACCGCCATTGCTAGGCATGAGCTCGCTTCGGGGAACAGCCAGTCTCGGCCTTGCTCCTCCGCCCTTGGTAAGCCGCAGGTGAGCTTCCCTGCACCCCTGCGCTCCTTCTCCACGCACGCGTGCGCGCAAGGCACACTGCGCAACCGCAAGCTCGTGTTGCTGGGAAATGGCTGCCGAGCACCAGTCGTGCTCTGTTCCGTGCTTTGCTTTGCACGAACGTTCCTAGCTTGTTAGCTTGATGACATCAGGATGACATGTCCACACTTTCTTGTCATTTTCCTTTAGAAGAATAAAAGAGGAAATACATTGTAAATACAAGGACCCATACCCTTCAGCATGGACTCGGTCCATGGTGGACCGCTCACACACCACACCGCCGATCCATGGTTCATGGACCTGTCAGTGTTTTGTTTTTTATGTGGACATTCTATTAAACATCCTGTTAGTTATTGACAATTTTCTGAGGATGTTTATGAAACTAGAATAGTCTCCCTTTGCATCATCGGTTATCGAGACCATAATGTTTATAATTTACATTTTTCATTACACCAAGGTCAACTACTCAACTGGAAGCTAAATGTGCTCCTTTTCTTTTTTTTTCTATCTCTGCAATATGGCAATGCTTTAGATTTAGTGCATTTTGGATAGTTTAGAGTGAGCTCATTTGTTTGAACAAGAACATATGTCGTGCTATTTGGGTAATTTGCAGTGAGTTTGTTTGGTTTTAGTCCATCCATTTTGGTTGGAATTTTGAGCTTTGTGCACTGCCTGATGATCGCCAATTCATTCCTCATCCTGTCATGCAAACCACATTTTATTTCTTTTGCCCACAAAATTTGCTTGTACATAGGTATTGGGCATGAAAAAACTAAGTGGAACAAAACTTTTTTTCTTGAACACCTGTTGCTATTTACTTGTAAGTTCATAGACTTGCCTTGATGATATGCAAATACGGATCGCTCGTGTCATCTTAATAGGTCCGTTGGGACAGCGGCCACAAACAACACCTAATGATCGAAGCATGATAGAAAACTGGTTGTTGAGGCCTCCCCTTAGGGAAAGGCTCCGATGACTGCAATAAGTCTTCTCTGCTGAAATTGATTTTAATCCAAACTTGTGATCACTGGTAAATTGGTAGTTGTTAATATAACTCATCTACCCCGGCTGTTACAACCATCTCTAAAAAACAAAAGATTCGGCCATGCTTTTCTATGGTTTGAAATCTATGGTGTTGTTTAGATCCTCAATTTTTTGTCAACTTTTCCTGGTACTAAAGTTACTTTGTTTCGAAGACAAGGAAGTTCGATTCTCTGCCCCTAAACCTAAGAAACAGAGGGAGTTTATATGGAAGATAAAAAAGGTTCTCGATATATGATCCATTCGTCTTTTGACCATTTTAATGTAATAATCGCGCATATTTATACTTTTACCTACTTTCTTTCAATCTAACCGGAATCAGAAATTACTTTTGTTGGTCAAAATTTTAAGTTTTTGGAAAAGAGTGATGAACTTGCAAACTCATTATTGGCTCTGGTACCAACTGTGGCAGAACCACCCATAATAATGCACTTACGGAGGCGCTCGTCTTCCACTAGACACTAAGCACCCCGTAAGCATGCTACAGCGGGCGGTATCCGTCGGGCACACCCCAAGGGAGAGCCCAAAAGATCCACATTTTCCCCAAGGATCCAATAATGAGAATGAGTTACAATACTTAATACATTTCATACAACCAGAGTTCTTAGAAATTCATTATTATATTGCCAAATTCAGAGTGCGGAAGATTAAACAGCGGAATGTAAATAAACATCTATCAACAAGAAACAACGATCCGTCTGTGCCCACCAGAAGAATCCTTCACACAATGGTACTCCTCAAGCATTACCTACAACAGGGGTAAATAAACCCTGATGTGGCAGAACCATCAGAAATAGCACACTTACGGAGGCGCTCGTCGTCCACCAGACACTAAGCACCCCGAAAGCAAGCTACAGCGGTCGGTATTCGTCGGGCACACCCTGAGGGAGAACCCGAAAGATCCACATTTTTTCCAAGGATCCAATAATGAGAACGAGTTACAACACAAGTCCATTTCATACATTGGAGTTTCTTAAAAAGTACATTATTACAATACCAAATACCAGAGTGCGGAATGATAAACAGCGGAATTTAAAAAGATAACATCTAGCGATAAGCGACAAGGATTCCGTCTGAGCCCACCAGAAGGATCCTCCACACAAGGTACTCTTCAAGCATCACCTACAACAGGGGTAAATAAACCCTGAGTACATAATATACTCGCAAGACTTATCCGACTAGTGGAAATACTTTCCCGACTCTAAGGAATATGATAGGCTTTATGGCTTGCTGGTTTTCTTTAGCAGATGGCAATACTAATAGTGAGTCCTTATTTATGTATCATTATTATCAGCCATATTATGTTATCATATAGCCAGTCTATATAAGCACATGTTCTACATTCAAGCAAGGGTTGAGCAATCAGTTATATTTCTTCTCCTTTCTTCACTTTCAGTTCTTACTACGGTGCTGAACCGTAGACAAGCCGTACTGGATCGTCCGGCGATTCGCGAATCAATATGCCCAGCTGGGTGCCCCGAAAACACATGCCCCGCTCGTACCCCAGACACAAGCATGACTAACCCACCACTCTCCTGTCTCGGGTGTCCAGGTCTCTGTCCAAACTTGGACTCCAAGCCCCCACTCCAGAGTCTCGGACTCAGTGTGGTGCAAGGACCTCCACCACCTCCTCTTTCTATCAGTCGGTCCGGAAAGAGCTGGATCCACGACAAGACAGCAGCAAGCCTTCCCTACGCCCATACCCAAGTATGCGCTCGGGACAATAATCTGTGACTTGCCTATTTGCGAGTAACGGCAGGTTACTCACGCTATCGATATCCTGAGCACAGCAGCTACTCGACCTGTACTAGTAGGACTCATGGGTAGATATATTTATATAGGTAGTTTTCATAAAATGCCTGTAACTTAAATGCTCATCACATATATATATTCGGTGATCATAAAAATATGGGTTATGCACCGGGGCTTGCCTTGGGCAGGCGCCAGGTCAGCAGGGTCAGCACCAATAGGCTCCTGGGCGTCCTCCTGCACGAGGATCTCCTCCTCGTACTCCTCGATCACCTCGTCGTACTCCGGCTCGCCGATGGGCACGACGTCTACCAGTTCGTGATCTACATGAAATGATGGTGCAATGTTTAATAATATGACAACATCAACTCTTAACCTAAAAGTATATCTATTAAACTACTAAGTGAGGCCTACCCACTAGGGCTAAGCTATGTACCATCACTCCTAATAAGTATGAAACGGGACATGCATTCATATAGCAACTATGGATATTCTTACTCCTAATGCCAATTTACGATATATACGATAAAGCAAGAGTGGCAACTATTTTATTTAACAACCCATTCTAAGGCTACAAAATTTACAGCAAGTACCTAGTAACCTAACAAGTCTACTGTAAATTTTTCATGTCTATAGCTATCACCAATTACCCACAAATATTCCTACAAGTATTAATCTACCTAATACCAGTGCTCTAGTTTTTGAATTTATCACCCAATACTCGCCATAGCTAACTATAATCCAACTGGACTACCCAGTAGATGATATTTTTGCGAACCTAATAAAATTAGTCTCACTATTTTTGGACAACTACGTAATTTACTATGATTTATCGAAGTTCAATGCATAACTAAAATAAATAAACATTTCTAATTTACTGGAATTAAGGAAACCGAATCCCAACCCGCGGCCCAACTCGCGCTGGCTCGGCCCACGCCATTTTCTCGCGCGCGCGCCCGCAGGCCTCAGCGCGGCCCAACACCGACGGTCCAACTCAGAGCCGCGCGCGCCGGGCGCAATAAGCAAAAGAGCCCTTGGTCTACTCGGTATTTACAGCAAGCTCTAAGGCACTATTCATTTAGTCTACGGTTTTACAGATACGCCCTCTGAACTACTTGTCCTTCCCCCGACGATACCCCCGGCGGCCACCCGCGCGCACCGGCGCCGACGACCCACGCCGGCCACCCCAGGCTTCCTCCTCCCCAACAAACGAGCCGACTCAAACCTAGGCGCGAACGCGAAGTGTAGGGCGGAGGAAACGCGCAACGGGACACAGCAGCGGGGTCGGACCACGACGGCGGGCAACCTGCAAACACGGTGATGCCGTTTCGGTGAACGTCAGCAAGACTGGGACCGAAGAAGTAGCTAGCGAGCTTCAGCGACTCACCACAGAACCTTACGACACGCTGGCTCATCCGGGAAAGACACGAGTCGAGCTGGCCATGTGCGCGCGAGGTGGGGCGGCGGTGCACGGTGGTGGCACGGCTGCGACAGTGACTGCTATACGGCGGCAGGGCTAAGACTGTGGTGAGCACGGTGATGACCAGCTGATGAGGGGCTAGGTGAGCAAGGAATTGGGATGGGATGCTTTGGTTGCATGGCTAGCCGACGGCGCGCGTCCGTCCGGTCTTATGGACCCAGCGGGACGGCATTTACAAATTACGGCCCTGTGCAACGGCATACGCAGCACGGTGGGGACGGGACGTGACCAGCTACCTAGCAAAGCCGAGCGTGAGACGAATTGGAGTCTAATGCTGCGATCACGGTGAATTAAAGAAAAAGGGATCCCGCTGGCCATGGCGACAACGAAGGCAGGAAAGCTTTAGCATGGCTCGGTTCGGCCCGGCTGTGGATGTCAACGCAACGTACAATACTGGGGGACAGCGAGACATGTGGGACGTGCCCCAAACGGCTGTCCGCACGACCTCTGTTGCAAGGCGATGAGGCACGATATGGCGCCACCGCGGCGAACACCGGACAAGATGAGCATAGGACAACGCGACACCGAGGTGACGGGGACGCAGGTGATCGTTCCGTGCGTGTGCAGCCAAGGCGGGTCAAAGGGAGCAATAGCGACTGGCGGTGCGTAGCGCCGACCGGGCGCACCTCCGGCCAAGGCAGGGCAGAGCAGGGCATGGCACGACAGGCACGGTCGGTGGCCTGGATGCAGCGCGTCAGCCGGCGAGGTGACCCGCGCGCCAGCGAGGGCAGCAAGCAGCCAAGGCCTGTGCGCGGTGTGTTCACAGGCGGCAGCGAGGACGCTATCGGCGCTCCGGCGCGCGCTAGCGAGACAGCAGCGGCCGCAGTCCGGGCAGTGACGGTGGTCACGGACAGCGCGGTGGCAGGCGGTGAAGGCTCGCAGCACAAGTGCCGTGCGCGCGCGCACACGCCCAGGCGTAGCACTGGGACGCGGCCAGCGCGGCAGTGGAACGCGGCCGGCGCGGCAGTGAGCTGGCAAGCCAGCAGCGTGCTAGGCCAAGTGGTGACCGCGCCCAGCGCCAACTCAAGTGCCGTGCACGCTTTTTAAAGAAGATAGAAAACTTGTTCGCAAAGCTCCAAACGCCAAACTAATTGTTCGATGCGCAAGAGGGTACATCAAGCTATCAATCGAAGTCGTGACAACGCGCTATTTCCTAAGCCGATCGTTCTACAAAACTGGCCAAATGTAGCTTCGTCGACCTTTTTTCAAGCCTACGCGAACGAGCGTCGTTCCGAACGGTTATGCATCGAATCCCAAATCCGGCCTACTCAATGTACTAACTAGCTATCCTTATCTGCGACCGCACAAATTTCATCGCCGTTAGCCAAACATTCTATAGCATTTTTATTTCGACAACAATTCGATTAGAATACTAAACAATATTATATGAAACGTAACCTTTGTCTCGTGTTTCGTATGAATGTTTCAAGTGTCGAATATCGATTTATAATTCATGTTATACACATATGCACATAATTATGATGCTCATGAAATGTTTGGCAGGAATAATACAATGTAACACAGAGGGTGTTACATCTGAGTACACAATGTACTCGCAAGACATATCCGACTAGTGGGAATAATTCCCCGACTCCAACGAATATGATAAGCTTATTGGTTTGCTGGGTTTCTTTGTGCAGAAAGCAATACTAATAGTGAGTCTTTATTTATGTTATTATTAGCAGCCATGATTAATTCATTATCTAACCATTCTATGTAAGCACCTATTCAACTTTCAAGCAAGAGTTGAGCAATCAGTTCCATTTCATCACCTTCCATCTTTCAGTTCTTACTACGGTGCTAGAGTTAAGACAAGTCATACTGACACGGCGGCGATTCGTGAATCAATGTGCCCAGCTAGGTACCCCGAAAACACACGCCCTGCTTGTGTCCCAGGCACAAGCAGGACTAACCCATCACCCTCCTGTCAGGGGGTCTAGGTCCCCGTCCAAACTTAGACTCCAAGCCCCCGCTTCTATGTCCCGGACTTAGTGCGGTGCAAGGACCTCCATCATCCCCGCCTCCAATCAGTCGGTCCAGAAAGAGCCGGAACCCATGACAAGAGAGCAACAAGCCTTCCCTACGCCCATACCCAAGTATGTGCTCAGTATAATAAATCTGTGACTTGCCTAGCGTCTATTGCAATGGCTGATCCTTAACCAATACAGACAAGGAAAAGTGTAACCAAGCTATGCCCTGCTGGCCACAGGACACAACATCTTACACCCACGAGTATCCAAACCATATCCCTTCCCGGTCACCATTTTTCCTTTCCATCATTTATCATGAGTGATCATAATTATCACCTATCGTGAGTAACGGCAGGTTACTAACGCTACCGAAATCCTGAGCATAACAGCTACTTGACCTATACTAGTAGAACTCATAGGTAGATATATTTATGCACGTAGTTTCCACAAAATGCCTGTAACGTAAATGCACATCATATATATTCAGTGATCATTTAAAATATGGGTTATGCACCGGGGCTTGCCTTAGGCAGGCAGTGGGTCAACAAAGTCAGCAACAAAAGGCTCTGGGGCTCCCTCTTGCACGAGGATCTCCTCCTCGTACTCCTCAATGACCTCCTCATAGTCCTGTTCGTCCACGGCCATACAACACTTAGTAATACGGCAACAACAACTCTTAAAATATAAATACATCTATCAAGCTACTAAGCTAGTTCTACCGACTAAGGTGCTACGTTACCTACTGTTACCATTAACAAGTACGAAGCATGGCATATACTATCTTAACAACTAAAGGTATTCTTACTCTTAATAATGATTTACTCTATATATGCTAAAATAAGGAGTACTAGCTACTCTATTTATCAATCTACTATAGGGCTACAAAAATTACAGTGAGCACATAATAATCTAATGAACCTACTGTAAAAATTTCATGGCTATAGCTATCACCGATTTGCCACAAAAATTTCTACAAATATTAAGCTAACTAATACTAAGCTCTCTAATTTGAATTTATGAACTTATCATTATCATTGATAACTGTAAATTAACTACACTAACATATAGATGGTATTTTTATGAACCTAACAAATTTTGTTTCACTATTTTTGGACTTCTATAAGATTTACTTCAATTTATCAAAGTTCAGCTCAAAACTAAATTAAATAAGCATTTATTACCTTACTGGAAAATAGAAAACCTAATTCTACTGCGTGGCCCAAGACGCGAGCGGCCTGGCCCAGTACGGCGCAACGCGCTCGCGCGCGCGACGCACAATGCGGCCCACACGGGGGCGTGGCCCAGCCGGGCGACGACGGCCCACGACGGGAAGGCCAGCGCGCGTCGGTCATCTTGTGAAAATGGCCTCAAACTTCCCAGTAATAGCGTGAGCACTAAGCGCACTATTCTAATAGTCAGCTAACTTACAATTCGACCCCTCCCCCTTTTCTACTTTACCACGGCCATACCCTAGGCCTCCCGCGCGCGCACCCGCACGGTGGCGCTGGCACCGGGCGGTTATGCCGGCCACACCAGTCCCTCCCCGCCCTATCTACGGAGCCAATACCATACTAGGCTTGAACATGAAGCACTGGGCGAAGGAAGCGCGAGCTAGGATGTCGTAGTAAGGCCGGTCCACGGCGGCGGAGCTCCTGCACTGAAACGACGATGTTCCGATGTGCTACAACAACGCCGGAGAACTTGGGGTAGCGAGTGAGCTCAAGGAACTCACCACGAATGCAGATGATGCGGTGGTTCGGCCGGAGGCGGCCTGAGCTGAGCTGGCCGCATGCGCGCGGACAGTGCGGCGGTGCATGGCGGTGGCAAGGCTACGTCAGGGGAGGCTAGGCGGTGGTAGCAATTAGGCAAAGGTGCGCCGGGTGATGAGTGGGTGGAGGCGAAGTTGGTTGTGCAATGAATTGACACGAGCTGCACTGGATAGGGAGCTTGCCTTCGACGCGTGCCATGGCGGTCTTAATGACCCAGCAAGAGGAAATTCCGAATTGGAGCATGGCACGGCGAGGCTCGCTGCAAGGTGGGGTCGGTTGGTTGGCTGACTATACGATGGAGTTGCGGACGGGGTCAATTGGACTGAGGTGGCTCCACCAGGCCGAATTTAGAGGAGCGGGTCCGGCGACCACGACGACAGAGGAACAGGGGAGACAGGCAAGGCGTGGCTCGTCGCTGTCGTGGCGGGATGTGGCTGTCACTTTGGTGCACAATCACGTACGGCTATAGGGCGATGAGGAAAATGCCAACGCGCTCAGGACGGTGGGCCGCACGGCCATAATTTGCAAACCGACGATGGCGGCTCGGCTCTGCGCGCCGTAGTGGCATGGCTCCGGTCAGGGGAGGCAGCAGCGTAGCGTCACGACAAGCGCGGATGCGATGGCAAGGCAAGCGGGCAAGGCGACGTGCGGGCAGGGCCAAGTGTGGCCACACGCTCACGGCACCGCACAGGCGAGCGTGAGGCGGCAGGGCGGCAGGTGGACGCGACTACGGTGGCAGAGCGCATGCGGGCGACTTCGCACAAGCGGCCACGGCTAGCAGCAGCGTAGTGGCGCGATGCGCGGGGTCATCGACACGGTGAAGCGACGCCAGTGGCCGAGCTAGGGCAATGGGCCCGCGATGACGGCGGTGCTGGCCGAGTGGCCAGGTCGCTGGGCGCGGCGTGCGCGCGCGTGTGCATGTGTGGGTGCTTGCACGAGCGCGGCAGTGGTGGTGCGGGTGTGCACGCCAGGGCGTGGCAACGGTGGGACGGGTGTGCGTGTTAGGGCGCGACAGCGGTGGGGCGGGTGCGCACCTAGGCAAGCCAGAGCCGTGGCACCAAGCTGAACCAATACAGTGACCGCGTCCAGACGCTGACACTGGCCAAACGTGCCATGCACGATTTTTAAAGCTGCTCAAAAATCCAACTCGATGATCCAAATGCTAAAGCAACTATTTAACGCTCGAGATGGTATATCAAGCTACTAAAACAAACCCTAAGACCATGCCACTACTTAACCCATTTCGCTTACAAAAATTGCCGAACTTAGCTTCGTCGAAGCGTTTTCTAACTTAAGAAATTCAACTAAGTTCTTATCGGTTTCGCGTCGAATTCGATTTCCAAGCTATCAAGTATGCTAGCTAGCGAATCCCATTCTCGACCGCAAGTATTTCACCGTCACCTACGAAGTTTGTACTACCAACTTTATCAAAGTTTCGTATATGCGTTCTATCGCATTTTCTTTCCATAAAAATTCATTTAGAACCCTAAGTGATACAACGCGACATGACATATAACATTCGTTTCGCGTTTCCGATGAACGTTTCAAGTTACGTATATTGCTTTACACCCTATATTACACACATTTACACATAAGTATGATGCTCATGCAGTGTTTTAGCAAAAGACTATACAGTGTAACACCGAGGGTGTTACGATCATTTATTGGAGGCCCACGTGACATGAGCCGTCGGTACATGGACGCCATGGCTCTGGTACGGAAGTTTGGTAAACCGGACATCTTCCTAACTATGACATGTAACCCAAACTGGGATGAGATCAAGCATGAACTCTACCCTGGCCAGGCACCACAAGATCATACAGATCTCGTTGTTCGAGTCTTTAGAGCAAAACTACAAGAGCTGAAGGATAGACTACTGAAAAAGGATATCCTTGGAAAGCTGCGAGCACATGTTGATGTTGTGGAGTTCTAGAAGAGGGGTCTAACGTATGCATATTTTTTTGCTAACCATGGATAGGAAGTACAAGATCACATGTCCAGAGCAGTATGACCGCCTCATCTTAGCTGAGCTCCCGAACAAGAAGTACCCAGTCTTGTACAAGATGGTTACCAAACATATGATGCATGGCCCTTGTGGACTGCTTAATCACGATTGTCCATGCACAAAGGGTCGTGATTCCTGCAAGAATCGTTACCCTAGACCTTTTTGCGATGTTATAGTACAAGGCAAGGATTCATATCCAGTTTACAGACGACGTGAAGATGACCGAAAAGAAAAAGTTCGCGGACACGAGCTTGACAACAAATGGGTCATGCCTTACAACTCGTATCTCCTTCATCTATTCAACTGCCACATTAATGTTGAGGCACGTGGGATCATCAAGGCAGTCAAGTATCTGTTTAAGTACATTTACAAGGGTCATGACCGGGCGTCTATGGCTATGAGAGAGGCTGACAAGGAGGATAGTGAAGGGAACGTTGATGAGATCAAGTAGTACAGAGATGCTAGATGGGTAACCCCCCAGAAGCCTTGTGGAGGATATACATGTTTGATTTGAGTGATAGGTACCCTTCTGTTTTGTCCTTCCAGCTACATCTTCTAGACATGCACATGGTGTCATTTCACCGGCGCCAGGGGATTCGACGAGTGCTTGATCGTCCAGGTGCTGACAAGTTAATGCTTACAACGTACTTCAAGAAGAACATGACAGATGAAACAGCTCGAGGTATATTGTACCGGGACTTTCCTGAGTTCTATAGGTGGCAAGCACAGGGCAAAGTTTGGTAAAATAGGGTACGTCATGATACATTACGACAGATTGGAAGAATTGTGTCTGCCAATCCAGCCGAGGGGGAGCGTTACTATCTTAGGGTTTTCCTGAACCACATGGTAGGTGCAACCTCCTTTGAGTGTCTAAGGACCGTGGATGGCAAAATCCTACCGACCTTCCGTGAAGCTGCATAAAGAAGGGGCTTAATCGAAGAGGACAACACGCTGAATAAGAGTCTCACTGAGGCAACCGAGTGAATGATGCCATCTATGCTGCGAAGGCTCTTTGCAACAATATTGGTATTTTGTGAGCCCAGTGATGTGTTTGGACTGTGGGAGAAACACAAGGAGGCAATGTCGGAGGACTACATGCGCAATAATCAATCCACCTTCACGGTAGAGCAGATGGTCCTCATGGATATTCAAAAATTGCTACAATAAATGCAGAAGGATATAAATATGTACCCACTTCCTGATATCGACGACACATATGATGTCTCTCGTGATATTCCTAGAGAGATTTTTGAGGAAGCTAGCATTGAGGCTAACGAAGATGGTGTGGCTCTGTCAGACACCCTTAACGAGGAGCAGCGGGCTGCATACGATGAGATCATGTCCTCGGCTGATACCGAGGATGGGGGTCTCTTCTTTATGGATGGTTCTGGCTGGACCGGAAAGACTTATCTGTACAGAGCACTTATCGCTACTATACGTAGTCAGAAAAAGATTATTGCGGCAACAGCTACATCTAGTGTCGCAGCCTCAATAATGCCTGATGGTAGAACCGCCCACTCGTGCTTCAAGATTTCCCTCACAATTGATAATGGGGCCTTTTGTACCTTCACGAAACAGAGTGGTACTACCAAGCTGCTTCGAGCATCATCTCTCATTATTTGGGATGAGGCTAGCATGACAACGAGGCAGTCTGTCGAGGTGCTGGACAACAGACTCCGTGATATAATGGACCGACCAGAGCCGTCGTTCAGTGGGAAGACCGTGGTGTTCGGTGGAGATTTCAGACAGGTTCTTCCCGTTGTTTGGAGAGGGTCGAGGGCTCAGGTGGTTGGTGCCTCGCTGCGTATGTCGTACCTTTAGGATTCCATGCGACATCTAAAACTAGTGCGCAATATGAGGGCAAAGAGCGACCCGTGGTTTACAGAATACTTGTTGCGTGTCGGTGGAGGATCTGAGGAGGCAACTGTTGATGATGAAATCCGTCTTCCTCATGATATATGCATACCGCACACCGGGAAAGATAGTGACCTTGATACTCTAATTGACTGCATATTCGCTAACCTCAATGCGAATATGTCAAGCAAATATTATATCACCTCTTGAGCGATCTTATCTACGCGGAACGACTAGGTTGATATGATTAATATGAAGATGATAGGTCGTTTCCACGGGAAAGAGATGGTGTACCATAGTTTTGACTGTGCGGTGGATGATCCGCACAACTACTACCCTAAGGAATTCCTTAACACTTTGACACCCAATGGTCTACCTCCACATGTATTGAAGCTGAAGATTGGTTGTCCGGTCATATTGCTTAGGAACATTAACCCTGCAAACGGACTTTGTAATGGTAACAGGTTTATCATACGGGGGTTTCAAAAGAATATCATAGACGTAGAAATTGTGTTGGGACGGCACGCTGGAAAGCGGCTTTTCTGCCTCATATACCCTTATGCCCGTCGAATGATGAGATGTTCCCTTTCCAATTTAAGCGAAAGCAGTTCCCTATCCAGCTCAGCTTCGCGATGACCGTTAACAAGTTGCAGGGGCAGACTATTCCTAACGTCGGGGTATACTTGCCGGAACCAGTGTTCTCGTACGGCCAATTGTATGTGGCGCTATCAAGAGCTACGACAAGATCGAACATTAGGATCCTAGCCGTGCCGACTGCTAAGAAGGACGTGAATTAGGGGAAAGGAAAAGGGAAAGAGAAGGGGCAGAAGAAAGCGACAAAGGATATATTCACAAAGAATATTATATATAAAGAGGTTTTAACTCCATAAAAGAGGTAATGCATCACATGTCGATACATATTTTTTTAGATATTAAATGATACTTTAACTTTAAAAATTAACAAACAACTTATATGCAGGATACTTCTAACTGCAGCTTCAGCTACAAGAAGTCAGACGCCGCATCTTGGACTAGAAAATCTTCTGGATCATCATTGATTGATGACCAACTGCAGCTTGGTATTCGTGCAAAGCACGTTCTCTTAGTCGAACTACTGATAGATTAGATTCTTAATTGTAGAATAGATTCTAAAACATGTATTGTGAAACATAAACTTGTTATGATTATCTTTTCGTAACACTTGATTTCTAATGAAGTGCAAGCTTATCTTTCACGTATCGTAGGCATAAAGTGATGCGACAATTAAAGTTGATGTTTTAGTTTTACATTTAAATTTAGAGTTATATTTTAATTATCTATCTTTCGTGAAGACTTAAGTAATATTGATTGGAACATTATGATTGCGGTATTTATTTTAGATAATAGTATAACACGCTCATACATATGTTATCGTGGTATTATGTGTTCCCGTTGCAACGCACGGGCATTTACCTAGTAATTATATTAATATTAAGAAAAAAGGCCTTAAATACTCATACAATCCTGCTTCACAGGGCTGATAAAGTGACATAGTTCCACTTCATAGTGCTTCTAAACACTTAATAACTCTCGAAAGGAGATATTAAATTAAGGGTGCAGAGAATATTTATTATCTCTCACTTTCGGTAAACATGTTTGAAATTGCAATATAATCTGGACAGTAGGGTTCTCATATATTAAACTGTAACCTGTAACAGCGCAGCAGCAAGCCATGTAGACTGTTTTTTTGTCTTTATTTGATTTTCAGTCTTAGAGCGTATTTCCAGTGCATTCCTAAGTTCGTGTATGCCCACATAAGTAGCCATGAAATTCGATACAAAGACAGAAAGAGATGGAAACAACAGCAAAAAACACTGAGTTTATCTCCCCTCTTGAAACAACGCTTTTCAATGGTTTGGTTGGAGTTTGTTTTGTCTAAAAATTCCTGATAAGCATCTCCAAGAGTTTCTAAAACATTCTTCTAATCTAGAATTTGTAGCAAGATTGAAAAAAAAAACATCTTCAACAACTTCTAATATCACATCCTAATTTTTTAGCACTCGGAAAACCGACGCCCTCACGCGTAAAGATACGCGCGATGCCCGTCCGCGTAAACGCTTCCATCTCCGCTGCAGGCGGTTGAGGCGCGTGTATTTGGGGCCTGTTTGGATTAGTCCCTGGGAATCTTGCCTGGCGCAAGTGCGGCTCCCAGGCGTCCGATTTCAAGCGCCTGGGGTCGGGGGGCTTCTGCACGCGCTCCTCCCGACACACCTCCTCGGCCATCTGCTAGCTCCGGCACGACGGCAAGGAAACGGACCAGTCACGATCTCCCAGGGAGGCGGAGGCCCTGGCGCAGGACACGCACAGGCGCACAGCGTCGAGGAAGTGTACGCGGGGCCGGCGGCGTCCAGGTTGCCGTCGCGCAACGCGGTGCCAGACGGACGAAGGCGGCAATGGCCGATGAGCGAGTACCCTCATCATCATCAAAGACAAACCATATAGGAGTAGTACTGAAGGATGGGAGGCCTACGTACGTACGCAAGGGAGCTAGCAGTGCTGCTCATCTCTCACACTGTACCCCACATAAATACGTACACGCCATTGGACACGCGCCGCCGCATCGATGAGGACCCCAGCCTCCTCTGCCGCCCACGGAGCGGTTCGTCCTCCCTCTCCTGCGCGGCCACATGACGGGGATCACGACCTACACCGGCGGGGAGAAGACCGACGTGTACACGGTGGATACCACCAAATTTGATTTTTTTTAAGTCATTTATTGGAAACTTTTGGAGGTGGCTTTCTTTTTCCTCTAATCGGCCTGTTCGCTGGTTGGATTCTGGACTGATAAGTCCGGCCGGTACTGGTTTGTTGTGAGAGAAAAACACCGTTGGCTAGCCAACAAGCGAACATGATGAATATCTTTTTAGGAGTTACAAAACTACATGTTTTTAGGAGAGAAAAATATGATACTCTTGAGATGAAATAAGAGAAAACATCTCTTACCTAGCCATCTCCTTTCTTCCCAAACCAGGTTAGCACCTCCTTATCTCACGGGCCTAGCCTAACCCATGCGCCGCCGCTGCCGCTCGGTCCACCGTTGGCGCCAGGAGTCATGCTGTGCCGCGACACCCACATCGCGCCACGTCGAGGTCGTCACCGATCCAGGCCAACCCCGTCGACTCGGAACCCTGCGCCGTGGCACTCCGAAGATCCACGTTCACCGTTTATGCGTGTGGTCGTACGACGCCTGGGCCGCCCTCGCCCAAGCTCATCCTCGTCGCGCCGCCCTCGAAACACACCGCCGTCTTGTCCTGCTCCACCTCGCCGTCAGCGTGCTCTGGCATCACCGCCCTCGCCGAAGTTCGTATAGGAAAATGCAATTTAATTTTCTTTTAAAGTTTTCTACATTTTGAGTTCATCACAAATGACAATATCAATTGAAATTTTATGTCACTCAGCTAATGCGGACTAAATTTTGCACACAAAAAAAATTACATAGAAACACTACGACATAGAGGACTAAGATATTATTCTTTAGTTCTTTATCCGCCCAGTACTGTAGGTGCCACACGGCTGACGGCTTGAAGATACCAAAAGCTATTTAGTAATTATCACAAGAGAATTGCCACACAGCTTCGTCACCATTGCATCTAGCCTTAATCAAATGCTAGATAATTAATATGTGCATTTAAAAGCTAATAAATGGCCCTTAAGATTTATATACCTGGGCACGTAATTTCTAATTGCACTGTTACACGTACGCCTTTGCTCCTTGCCTCCTTTGGCTCTGATTGGTTGATGTGGTGCCGTGATGTTGGTCGTTCTCGGTAAACCAGATGCTGCACAAATACAGATAATAATAAGAACTAAGAAGCACAAATACAGAAAAGAAATCAGTACTCATTTGGAGCCCAGCCTTTTTTTTTTTTTTTTTGACAAAAGTAATACAGTATCGTAAAACAGAGTTCCAACAGTGGTATTTAAGTACACAAACATGAAACACCATGCAAGCTACCATGACTAAATTTCTCCGGTGACCGCAGGCGACATGCTTACAAAAGATATCCCCTCGGACTCCTAACTCCACTCCAGCAGATATCTCCGAGAAATAAGCGTGCATCTATCAAGAACTCACCAGGTACGTATCCAGCGAGTCGAATCCAAGCTCCACATCAGCAAGAACGCCTGGGAGGAAAACGAACAGAACATCATGATCCAAAAGACTCGGAGCCGCAACAGTACAAGCAAACTGGTGAGCGTGTTTGGCACAGCTCTTAGGGGGGCTCCGGCTCATGCACTGTAGGTGTACTGTAGCGAGGAGCCGGGGAAGCTCCAAATCGTGGCTCCACCGGCTTCTCCTTTTCTCAGTTTATTTTTACCTCGAAATCCGAAACGGCTCCATGCTACAGTGTCTCTACAGTGATTTTGAGGAGCCGGAGCCTCTGGGAGCCATGCCAAACACGGCCAGATAGATAACAAAGAGAAGCCGCACCGTTCTTGCCCGGGACGAGGAGTGAGGTGACGGAGGCAGCGCGGGCATCGGGAACCTGGGAGAGGCCAAGCGGAGGCGGAGCAGCGCCGACAGTCCCGGCACCTTGCCCACGAGGAAGAGGTCCTTCCCCAGCGCCTCCACCTCCCTGATATGCGCCACCATCTCGCTAGCGTTGAACACGCCGCGCTCGCGTTACTGCACGCCCGCGCAGCCACCGCCGGCGGCCGTAGACGCCGTTGGCTTAGTCAGGGAACCCTGCAGGGGCCTTGCCTTCCTTGATAGCGTCGAACACGGTGGCCGTGAAGCTGTCGCCCTTCTTGGAACCGGAAATCAGGAAGTGGAGAGATTTTTTTGGAACCGAAAATTAGGAGAGGGCGACACTCAAGATCTGGAGGGGAAGTTTTGCTAGGGGCATGGTGCGGGGATCGCGCGAGCGAGTGCGCGTGGGGTGAGAAGCCTGCCATTAGACATCAAATAGTGGTCATCAGATTTGGTTTAGCTATCTTGTTAGCCCTTGATTTTAATCGAGATGAATTTTGGTGTGCATTTTTCTGGGTGGATAATAATTGGAGGCTTTCAGCGGAGAACGGTTTATCAGGAGACTAGTATAATTTTAATTGGTCTATTATAGTAGAGATACTGTATATCAGATCAGATGACTTCACACGACGATCCCAATTCAAACAACGGGCCCTCAGCACATCACACTTTCTGATCGTGACTTCTTCTTTGCGAAACTTTGTGGTCGTGACTAGTCCATATACTACTCCGTACTTCATCCATAGGATATAGTAAAAGTATGTGCGCTTACCTGCCCAGCTACGGAGTTGAAGTTTTTTTGTTTTGTTTAAGACAGGGTTGTCCGACAACGTCGTTTGAGAACGATGACATATATAAGCTTTATTATGCCATGTTTGATCCTATATGATATTAAGTTTTTAAATTGGTTAAAATTAAGGGCTAAACTTTAGACCACTTTAATTCACTTGTGTGATCTTTTTTTAGGACTAACTAAACTTTAGACAACGTTTTAGACCACATATTCAGAGTCTCAATAATTAATATGATCTAAAGTTTAGTGGGTAATAAACTTTAGACCACGGGATCCAACACCGGGACTTGATTAGTTACTACCAACAGACTTGGTGAAAATGTTTCCTTCTACACCTGAATTTTATCGTCATGTTATAAAATTTTTGGGGGTATTTTAGATAAGTTCCAAGCCCCAATTAAAGGTATTGTCAGAATTAATTAGCTTGTAGTATTCCTTGCTACACCCGAAGTTTAAGTTACACCAATTCTACCTATAAATTACATTGAAATAATAACTGTAACTCTAATACGAGTTGAATGTAAACCCAATATAAGTTGACACTAACTAAAATTAAATTGTGGAGAGGTTTGTTTCACTCGAGTTTAGTTTTTTTTGTCTCCATGCATGCTACTTTCTCCGTTCCAAATTATGAATTACTATGCTTGTAGACATATTGTGTATACATGTGTGCACAAAAGCTATATACCTAGAACCCCAATAGACTTGCAATTTGAAATAGAGGCAGTACTTAGGAAGAAGAAAGGGAAAGGAAACAAAAACAGATGTGGTGATGAAGGTTTTCACCCACACACAGAGTAGACAATCCCACTAGCAAATATGCCCGGCCGGCGCATTATAATAGGACATACAATTTGTTGCATGGTTACCTAGGTCGCCTCCGCCAGAGATAATAAGTAAACTATTTATTTGTTGGACACTTGGACTTGGTCCAACCTTGTTTCAATTAAATCAAATAAATTTAATAAGTTGTTTGTCATCTAGCAGTAGAAGCTTTTTCACTGTTACTAGGTTTTATTTTCGTAAATTCACCTTTTATACTGTTAAGAAAATGACAACACGCAATGTTCATATAATAACAATATCTATACTTCCAAAACATTCCAAATTTTGTTATGTCATCGCGTAAACAAGGAGGAGATGGCGGAGAGATCTTTTGCTTGCGTTGGGTTGATTGTCTGACTGGCCTAAGCTAGATTGCTAGTGGTAGACAAGAAAAAAGAAGTGCAACTATAACCCGCGTAATCAGCGAAGAAGCAATAAATCGGCTAAGATAGGTTGTGTGGACGTATAGTCAGCCGTTCGGGAGGCCGTATCGTATCGTGAATTATTTACTGCTGGCTGGTTTGGTGTGAGAGAAAAATATTGTTCCCGACTGGAAATTTACGATCGTTTACGAGCAAGCGAACAGGCTAAAGCGAGAGTTACTGATGTAGGATGGATGGCCACTAGACGAGTTCCTTTCTCAGTTCGCCTTTGCTTGCACTGGGGCCTTCTTTCGCCGCTTCTAGAACGCTGGCCGTTTTTCTTTTGGAAATTAAAGGCAGTACGGGCACATATACGACGTTAGATTCAAATGATTTTGAAGGGTGCTATACGAGAGAAGTCATGGCGTTCGGATGTGAGTTGAGAGAGGGAGAGAGATTTGTTTCATGGTTTGGGATCTCCATTACGCTATCCTTTTTCCCGTTTTCCGGGTTGGATAGAAATAGAATGATTGATGACGGGTGAATAATTCACCACGACAGTGAAAAGAAAAGAAAAGAAAAACTCGTCGGCGTCAGACAACCAACCTAACCACCGCAAGGTCGCCGCGCGTCGCCGTCAACCGTCGCTTACGCAAGAGCAGGGCTGCGTGTCGTGTTTGGAAGGACATGGATGGATGGGGATGGAGGTAAGGATGGCAACGGGGATATACCCGTCGGGTATCGCCGGAACGTTCTCTTCCCCACTACGGAGAAATCATCCCGTCCCCATCCCCATTAACTGTCTCGGGTATAGATTCTTGCCTATCCCCGTACTCGTCGGGCATCGGTTGGGTAACAGATACCCGACGGATACTGCATACCCGATAAACAAGGACACTTGGGGTCGCAGCTTTGCAATCGGAGACGTTTCTTCTTCACCCGGGTATAAGTGTCGGAGTCTCGGAGATGCCGAGGAGAAGGAGCGAAGTTACGAGGAGGACGAGCAAAGGTGGCAGAGGGACCTAACTGAGGAAGCGAGGGGCACGAGCGCTCGTGAGGCAGGCGTGCTTGTGCTGCTGGCGGAGATGGTGAGAAAAAATTGAACTATGGTTCCTAGAACACACAAACTATATATATGATTGTTCAGATTTGGGCCAAAATACCTATGTTGAGCTTCTTTGGGCATAATACTCGCATGACAGCTTAAATAGTCGGGTTCCCCAACGGGTAACGGAGACGGATAAACAGGGAACGTTCCCGTACCCGCTATACCCATCGGGTATGGATTCTTGTCCATTTAGATGCCCACGGATAAAGATATGATCCCATCCTCATCCTTTAATGGATCAAATACCCGTCGGGTATCGGGTATTGGGGCCCGTTGGCATCTTTAGATGGAGGGGCCGCGGCAGTGCGAGCAGGAGCAGTGCAGGCAGGCGAGACGCCCAGCGACAGAGTTAAGGGGCGGTAATCATGAATCATCAAGGGCAGGTGACCCGTACTCCTGCTCAAGCAGCAGAACATGAACAGATGGGGGTAACGATCCAGTTGGAAACTAAAAGAACGTGGCAAGCTTGGTTGCATAAACAGCAACAGCTAGCGCTTAAAGATTAGCAGTAAGCAACTGTGCGTTTAGCCGGCCGTGCTTGACTCGCGCTCGCGGTAATTAACGAATCGTGCGTACAGGTGTGAAAAAAGTTACCTCGCCGGTCGCGTGTAGGTGGGCAGGGCGGCAGGCCAGGCCGGACTTTCCCGTGACCGTGACCGTGAGGATATGTAGGGTTGAAGACGAAAGTCGAGCATCCTATATCCTATCTATCCTCCCGTGACTGGGCTAGTCGGGAGGGACGTCGCACGTCGCTGCGCGTCGCCCCCGTAGGCGGGCGCTCGGGGTCCGTCCGTCCACGCCCCTGGTCGAGTGAGTCGCCTACGCCATGCACGCACGGCACCTCGACGGTGTACAAGTACGTCGGTATAGGCTCGCAACGATGACAAGTTGGCAACTCGATGGACCATCTCGCCAAGTCTCGTTGTTTGACCACGCTACAGTCGTCGTCTATCCTTAAACTCTCTCTCAGTTCTTGGCGTGGGTGTATGGCACAGGAGTTTTGACGCAGAAGAGAGAGTGGGTGTACGAAACATCAGCATCATGCCGCTAAATTAAAACCCGAAGTGGCGGCTCGCTCTTCCCTAATCCCTGTGCTGGTCAGTCAAACTATTGGATTGAATGGTAGTGCTACTGTTGCATTCTACGAGTCCTGATTCCAGGATGTTCGTTCTGGATTATTGCATGGCGGCGAACTGTTTCCAACATTGATTACAAACTTTCTTAGTACTACGTTGTATATACTTGTATTTCGCGGTTTGAAGATGGCGATAGGTCTCTCGGTCCCAAAAATAAGTTTCGCTATGGTATTTGTACCGTTCAAAATTTTTTGAGTTTGACTAGGTTTATAGAAAATTTTATCAAGATTCTTACTCTAAATAAGTTTATTATAAAAATAGATTCAACGATCTACTCCCTCTTTTCCAAAATAAGTATGGTTCGCAGTTCTCGAGAGTCAAACACTTTTAACTTTTGATCAAATATATACAAGAAAATATTAATATTTATTATACATAATTAGCATAATTAAATGAGTTGTTGAATCTATTTTCAAATTAATCTTATGTGTAGATACAGATGTTGCTAATATTTTCAATAAATTTAGTCAAACTTAAGAAAGTTTGACTGACACAAATACCTCCGTGACACTTATTTTGAGACGGGGAAGTGTCGAATAATACTATTTACGTACTGTAAATATTAATATTTTTTTATATATATTATGTAGAAAAACATTTGACTTCTCGGAAGCGAACCACACTTATTTTGGAACGAAGGGTGTCGATGTTTCGTAAACCAAACTAGTAAATTTATACGATTGCCCCGCTGCTCTAGAAATACGATAGAAGCATTCAATAGACACAAGGATTTATACTGGTTCAGGCCGGAGCCCTACGTCCAGTCTCAGAGAAGATCGAGTGCGTGTTCCTCGCTTGAATGCTCTGAAGTTCTTACAATGGGAGTGCAAGAATGGTGAAAGAGGTGATAGAACCTATGCTAGATGAGGGGCAGCCCGAAGAGAAGCTCCAGAAGCCCTACTGCTATGGATGAAATGGTAGAGGATAAAGAATGTGAAGATCTCAAGATGGATGCCCCGGCTGCCTTTATATAGAGTTCGGGGCCAGGGCTCATTACAAAGAGAAGGTTTCCCCGACTGAAGGGTCGAGAGCCTGAGAGAGGTCCTATCTAACTTGGCTTGCAAGCTACGCCGAGGATGGCTTCTCCACATGTGGCTCGTTGTAGGTTTCGGCCGGGTGGGCTCATGTATACTGGTGCCTAAGTCCTCCTGTCGCGATGACGCCACGGTCATGTGATGATATGAAGTGGATCATATCATTTGTTATTGGTTGGTGCATGTGTTGTATCAACATTAGAGGAGATGGAATAGAATGCGCAAGACAAAGGTATATTTGTAGGGCATTTCATTTCACCGGTCAAAGGTTATGTAGAGAAGTACATGATCGGGTTTAGCATAGATGGGCGTACTATTAAGAGAAACACGCGAGAAGATTGTGTGGTGCTCCGAAGGAGGATTTGTAAGGAGGATTGTGCTCACCCCACGGGGATCGCAAAGAGCAACTCTAGTCGAGCGTGTCATTGAGCTACCCTCACTTGGCTTGTGAGGTTCTTACGGTGTCCATCGTGTGAATGAAGTTAACACCTTTTAGCCGCTGAACCACCAAGTGAGCTGTCGACACAACGGGGACGTGGCTTGGTGGCAACCAAGTGAACCTCGGGAGAAAATCATCGTGTCAACCTTGTCTTCCCGTTGGTTTGCATCCCCATTACACAAGCTTGTATTTACTTTCACATACAAGCTCTTGCTAGTTACCTTCTTGCTCTTGTAATTAGTTGGCTTCTGTAGCTTACTAGTTACCTTCTTACTTATGTAGCATAGAAGTAGCTTCCTTGCGTGACTAATTCGGTTTGAGTAACCTTGTTAGTCATATTTTTTTAGTTTGTATAGCTAAGTAAGTTGCGCTCTCTAATTTGGCATTAGTTGTCTTGTTATTGAGCATTGCTAGTGAGCTTAGGAGCTTTGTGCTTTTGCTACTAGCATGTGTAGGAGCTCCCTAGTGCTTGAA
This sequence comes from Miscanthus lutarioriparius, assembly GCA_904845875.1. Classification (NCBI taxonomy): domain Eukaryota; kingdom Viridiplantae; phylum Streptophyta; class Magnoliopsida; order Poales; family Poaceae; genus Miscanthus; species Miscanthus lutarioriparius. Next base: position 135,214,306 of record CAJGYO010000001.1, read on the forward strand.
GTACTAGTGGTATAGCTTTGTGTGATCTTGCTCCTAGAATTAGTTAGGTAAGCTCTAGCTAGCCCGACACCTTTGTTGCCTAACTAGGAACTTTATAAGGTACTTGAGAACTTAGATAGAGAGTTGTAGTCTTGGCTAGACCGTTAGTTTTAATCCCGCATTTATTTCAGTTAGCTGACGCATTTATTTTTAGAAAGGACTATTCACACCCCTCTAGTCCGCCATCTCGATCCTACACTTGTGAAAACATTTGGAACCTGACATCTCCTCCTCTTGCCATCCCTATTTTTCTTGGTCCGTGGACTATGGTAGCGCATCGAGATCTGCAAGACAATGTGTCTGCCTCTCTCGTGCCTCCGCAGCCGGCGGACTAAGAGGCGCTCGCCGTCACCTTCGTCGGTGTTCGGCATTTTGTGCCCCTTGTGTAGCGTGACCGCACCTGTAATAGTTAGGCAGTGAATGAAGAGGGATTCCTCCTCGTCCATGCCTTACCTCGTAAGCGGTTTGTTCGCTTTTGTTTTTTGAGGATATTCGGATTCTGCCAAATTCTTTCTCCTCGATTTGTGGTTTTTTTACCGTAGTGAGCCCCTGGGTCGACGGTGCGGGGTTGCACTACTGGGGCAGAGTCACCGAATAGGAAGGGTGTACATATATATATTTTTTTCATCGAGGAGTCGTTTCCCCGACCTCTGGTTTGCATGGTCACGAGGACTTTTTGCGACAATGTCCTGGCTCGTAGGTTTTCAGACCTTTCTTGTTTTTTTCTGCGTGATCGAGCCACGATCACGCTTTGGGCTTCGCATCGCGCGTCACCCCGGCCTCTTTGCGTTGTCAATCTCTCCCAGAGAGGTCGTAGACCCCTGACGGTTTGTGAATCTCCGGAGCAGGCCTTAGGTCTGAGACCTAGGACATAGGGCAGAGTTGGTTGGGGCTTGGCCCTGACCTCTTTCGGGGTCGCGGGGATCCAAATCCGTTTTTCCCTAGCATCCTTAACGGTCTTGAGAGGTCATGTTGCCTTGTAACAGGCGGGTCTGGTTTCGCCACACGCGGGGAGAGGCATGTCCTCTGTAACCACGTGGTCGGAGCGGTGCGCCTCGTCGGGGCCTATGGGTAATCCGAGCGGGACCTGATATCCTCCCCAATCGAAGTGGAGTTCGGCTGTGCCTCACGTAAGACGTCCCATAAATAGTCGTCCGTTAATCCTGTTGGTCCCCAACCGCCTCTACAGCGGCCAGAGGGCAAGATGCCTCCCCCAGAGGGGGTCAACCCAGGAGACTTCGAAGCGGACAACTCGGACATAGGGAGAGATGGTCGTGTGGCTCCGCACCACCGATTAGAGCAGCAGGGGCTCATCTCCTCCCTGCCCCTATCCCTTTTGTGGCCTTGAGCCCTTCTAATGACTGGCCGAAGAGTGGGTTTTCTAAGTACGACGCGGGGTCGTGGATGTGAAGGGCCACTCGGCCTGTGAGTCTGGGGGGCTGTTGACCTCCCCTGGCCACGTCGTGTCTTGGTGGTGCCCTCTTGTAGATGGTTGTGCGCCACGAGGCACGTGCGAGGAAATCAAAAGATGATGAAAGGTATGAGGCTTACTCGAGATACGTTGCCTTGCTCGCGCCCACTGCTCAATCTTTTGCCCGGCCGCCTCTGCCTCCCCTATGTTATGAGAAGGTGGTTAGTAAATAAAGTTGAGTACGCGTGCGCCTAGGGTGTCCCCTGTGGCTGGTTGATGGAGCTATAAATCGGAAGGACCAGTACGACAGAGGGGATCGTTCGCTGGCAGTTTCTCACCACGAGGAGGAGGCGGCTCACCTCCAGGGGTTCATCATGGTAGAGGATCGTGAACGGGTGGTGGTGGTATGGATACGGCAAGGGGCCAACATCGCCATCGCCGCCATGCCACTACGGACCAGGGAGAACCTCCATCGGGTGGTGCCTAGGTTCCCGGAGCGCGTCCGGCCGGAAGAGTGGGCTGAGCTGGTTAACGATTTCGCCACCGCTACGGACGCCATCGTCGCTGCCGTGGATGTAGACGAGGTCATCCGTGGTAATGGCTGAGAGCCCTTAGGTGTGCCTAGGGTTCTTGGAGATTTTTAAGTGAAGATGTTTCTTTCAATTTGTGTCCTAGAATTTGATTCTCTTGTGTGCTGCCGTCTATCCGTGACCGCCGTTGGTCCAGTTGGTCGAATGCCGTGGCTGCATAGCCCTACCTAGGAATGGACCTGTGAGGTTTGGTTCAGCGCGACCCCATTTTTGTGACCTAAATGTTGGTAAAATAGGTTCGGCGGCATCGCGCCCTTCTTCATTTTCCTTCGGGTGGTACGGGTGTCTTCTTTTCCTGGCTCCCGTGCGGTGCATAGCCTTGCCCTATTTTGGTTATGGTAGTTCGGCTTCATGTAGTCCCCTATCACGCGTGACCTAGTGGCATATTGTGATATCGAGGTGTCCGCGCTAAGGCGGCGGCGTCCTCGGTGTTGCCCTAGGTCACGCGTTGGGGAGGCTGTGAGGCGTCTTCTCTGCTGTGAGTGGTACTGCCCCTTATGGAGCGGGAACGAAGTGCTTGCCTTAAGGTACCGGTTCTAGGGCTCTGGTATGTGATGACCCTTGTGTAAGGGTCCTGAGTTGTGTGTGTCCTTTTTGTAAAGAACTTGCTTGGGTTTTATGTGAATGAAGTGTGATTGGCGTATTCGCTTGTCATTCTGTCGTTCTTTCACTTACTTTCTGTTCCAATTAGAATGTGCTTCATTCCCTTAGATCTGTGCCCATGGATGCGTATGCTAACTCAGGGGTTGGCGCGCGGGGCTGAAATGTGCCCAATTCGTTAGAGCGATAGAAAGGCGAAGGATGATTGCAGACCCAGTGCGATGCGGGAAGAAAGCGAGGAAATGACATGAGTCCTTCCTTTTGCTCCCGTGGTCCTGAGTGAAAATAGGTTTCCCATTTCCTCTCAGACTCATGTGCGGGCCCCTAGCCTTGCCTGGAAACTGGTCTGTTGGGTCAGCCAGGGCGTTCCGAGCGAGAGGTCAGGACGCAGGTTACCGGCTCATCGTGGCGTGGGGAGCCATCAGAAGATGCTCGGGAAAGGGGTCACTGCGATGGTGACAAGCAGTGCTACATCGTGGGGCATGCATGTATGCCCTTCGTGTGCGGCCTCCACGAGTGTCTCATGTCTGGCTGCTGTCACGAACCGGATCAGGTCACTCGGGGATCTGAGCGTCTCTAGGATGGGGTGCTCGAGCACACTATTTCGTGCCTCGCTCCATGGGCTAGTTGTGGGTTTCTGGAGCTAGGGGTATGCCTACATGTGTAGGTGGACGTGTTTGGGCAAAGAGGTTAAGGTTAGAGTGGATGTAACTGACCGATGTACCGGAAGCTATCATGAGATTGATTGCCGTTGCTTGGGGTCACGATGGAGTTGCCGCGGCCTTTGGGCCATGAGCTGATGAGGTCATTTCTCCACCGTTCTGAGCAGTCGTAGACAGCAAGGATCGACCCCTTGGTCTGCCTTGGGTTGTTCCATGCCAGCTCGATATCCTTGGTGGGCCCCTGAGCCCCTGAGGATGGCATCTCCGCGTCTGGCTCGTTGTAGCTTTCGGCCGGGCGGGCTCGTGTATATTGGTGCCTGAGTCCTCCTGTCACAATGACGTCGTGATTGCCACGTTTCTATCTTCGTGCATGGTTGCTTCTCCCAACACGGGGCTGTCGTGACATGTTTCTGCGGGAGTTGGCTTCGAGCACAGCATGGTTTGGTCCGCTCGTCGCGGCGCGCGGTGCGCTCAGGGAGCCCGCTTCCTCGGATGAACACACTCCTGGGTGATAGCTGGCTGCTTACTAAGGTGTGATGGGCGGTGTATTTGCCTTGCGGGATGGAATCCTAGTTTCGAGCTTGACCTTGTGTGTCGCGATGCAGGTTAGCCGCTTGACTACTAACGGCGATGCCACGTGGTGGCGGGTAACTCCGTCGTTCGTGCGCGCCCTGGTTCATTGCGTTTTGCTGGTAGTGACACTGCCCGGGGCATGATTCCATCGTAGGGTCTAGTTTTGCTGCACGACGTGTCTGGACAGGGTATGAGTGGAAGTCGAGTGTTGCCCTATCGGTTCGGACGATCTCGTGGCTCCCGAGAAGGATGTGGCCTCTGCGGACCATTTCTTGGATGAGATCGCCATGAGCCATGGCCGTCTAGTTTTCGGGGCTGGAAGGCCTGGCTATGGCCAGTGGTCAGAGAGGGCCCTAGGCCCCCTACGTAGGTGAACTCTAGGATGCAGCCCCCGCGGGCAGTTCTGTGAGTGCGCCCACCATAGGCCGGGGGACCTAGATTCCTGAGGTGGGAGTTTGGGCCGTGGCCAAGGGTGAACGCGGGCGTTGGCCCTTTGGTGTGGTTAACCGCATGGTTCCATAGAAGGATGTGGTCGGTCGAGGCCATTCCTTGGGTGAATTCATCATGAGCCGTGGTACTTTGTTTTCTCGGACAGGAAACTTGGCTATGGCTTGCGACGAGCGAGGGTACTGGCACCTCTGGGTAGGTGAACTCCGGGATGCAGCCCCCGAGGGCAGTTCCAAGAGTGTGTCCACCATGAGCCGTGGGATCCAGATGCTCAAGGTGGAAGTCTGGACTGCGGCTACAGGCGGACACGGGCGCTGGCCCTTTGGCGTCGAAGAACCCGTAGTCTTCACAATGGATGTGACCGCCGTAGGCCATTCCGCCTACGAGTCCACCGACGGGGCGAGGAGCCATCGCTTCCTTCATGGTCTTTGCCGTTGTCTCCAGGTTCCCTAGGGCATCGTACCCGTAGTAGGTAGCCACCCTTGGTCATCGGTCGCCTAGTCGCTTCATGAGGCTAAGGGCTAGGAGCCCTATCGTTAGGGTCGGGGCTCTCCACAAGTAGGGAAGGTCTCTAGGTCGAGACCCTTGTCATGGATCCCATCCCGTAGTGGGTGGGATCGTACGCACGTCCTGTCAGTCCGTATCGGAATGGTGGGTTTCGTACTCGCTACCACTGCTTGTGCGGTGTTGCCTCGTTAGTGCGGCGTGGCACAGGGATGGGTCTGACCAGACTAAGGTGACTGCTGCCACATTGGTCTTTGTGGGGTTAGCGTGGCGTGCTTGCCTTCGTCAGAACGGGCACGTCGCGCGGGGCTCGACCTCTCCCTGTCTTTCCCAAGGTTCGTGACGGGGAAGAGGTCGCGTATTTGAGCATCACGCGGCCTAATATTGGAGGAAGGATCGTGATCGCCCCCGGCCTATTCTGCTCTACTTTTGCCAGGCCTTGGTTGTTTGGGCCTTTGCTAGCTGCTGTGTTGCAGACTATGCAGCCCGCTAACTAATCGGTGCCCAGAGACATCCCGGGGTCATGACCCCGACAGTAGCCCCCGAGTGTTTTTGCGATCATGAAGTGATCAGGAAAGCGCTGTTATGCGTGTTCATCCGGAGCATGGGCTCGTGGTCGCGGCCTACTTGAGCTTTGTTGCTCGACCACTTGCGGGTTGAAGCATTCAATGCGAAGGGTGGCCATTGTGTTCTGTTTTGCTAGGATGTCCTGACGTTGTGGTTCATGACCGTTGAACCTTGCCTTACCAGTGCGTCGTGCATCGAGGTTTATGACCCAAGTGAAACCAAGCAGTCTTATCGACGTTTGTACTAGTTTGCCTTTGTGAGGGCCTCGATCCTCCTGACCTCACGCAGGCATCTGGCATTGGCTTTGTCCCCCCATGTTTTGCCATGCGGTGGGGGAGTCCTAGGCCATTTGTTCCTCCTTCCGGCCTATAAGTATGCGTTCTTTGTTTGAACTATTCATGGCCGCGACTTTGAGTCATTCCGGATTCCCCTCGTTGGGAGTTGTTCATGCCGGCAGGGAGCTTGCGTGGCATCCTCCGACAGCTGATGCTTATAGGGATTTTACGAGCACGGAGGTGAGAGGCGGCAAAGATGTGAGTTCCTCGTTGAAAGGTCCTTGTTTGGTTTTGGTAATTGAGTGACAACCTAGGTGAACTAATTGTATTTAATGCGAGACACACAGGTAATTAGTCCATAGGTACATGTGTTATATAACCAATGCAAAGCTCACCGACCGGACATGATCATAAAGCACCACACAAGCATCCATGCAATCATACACGAAGCAAACAATAGATCTAAATTAGAAAAATACACCAAACATAATAAAAACAACTGGCAAAAGGCTTTAAACATGTTCTACATGTTACTACGAACACACAGACGTAAAAAGCACTCTAATCAGAGTTATAACGAAAGAGTCATGAATTAAACAAGAGTTCCTTTAATAAAATAATAGATTAAATGTAACCTCAAATTTTATAAGTTAAAAACATATCTAACAATGGTATGAACATGTAGATTATGGAATTACGAACCTAACGCGAGTTGAACGGGTCAAATCGGAGTTAAAACAGAGAAACTACGCATAAAATAAGATCAATGGCAATTCTGGAAATATTTTGAAATCAATTTCGTATTAAAAATAATTAAAAACTGATTTAAAACAGTCATGTGGACCGGGCGTCGTTTTTGGAAAACTACAGGGGCTGAAACAGAAAATCTAGGGGCATATGTTGAATTATTTTCAACAGAGGGTGGACTGCGGGTTGATTAGAGAAAACTGTAGGGTCTCTTTAGCAAATAAGCTATCCGAATTGGTATCTTCTAATCTAGGCCGTTGATCTTAGATCGGACGCTGCAGATCAAATCAGGGCAGGGGGTCGCTGGAGCGGTGCTGTGCGCAGCGGCGCCATGGCCGGAGAGGTTCGGACCTCGCCAGAGTTGGGCGAATCTGTGACTCCAGCCACCGTTGGACAAGGGAAAGGCACGGAAAGCAAGAGGAGCTCAAAGACGAGCTCGAACGAGGGGTTTAGAGCGGCCGCGACGGCACGATGACGACACGGTGCTTGATTCGGTGGCTCAGGAATCCGGCGATGCAACGGTGAGCTCGCACTGGCGGTTGAAAGCGAGAGAGGGGTCAAGGGCGGTACTTGAAGCTTGCTTACCTCACGTAGAAGCCCGGCAAGGCAGTCGCAGAGGCAAAGAGGCGGTGGAACAATGAACGCGGCGGTGGCGGATCTCCTATGGCGATGCTAGGGCTGCGGCGGCTGCGATTAGGGCACGGGAGGCGGCTTGGAGGCGGCAAGGTGAGGGGCGGCACGATGCGGGCTTCGGCTTTTATGGAGCAGGAAGACGTGGGTGGCACGGCAACGGACGAGGCGGGAGCGGCGTGGAGTCCCGGCGATGGAGCAGAGTCCGGGAGGAAGACGACGATGGTAGGAGATGGTGCTGACAAGTGGGCCCGAGGTGGCAGAGAGAGGAGAGGGGAGCGGCGGGCGACGCTGGGCCGAGAGGGAGTGGGCCTGAGGCCTTACTGGGCTGTGGTGGAAAGGAAATCAGGGTTGCGCTGACTTGCTGCTGGGCCGCGGGAGAAAAAGAAAAGGATGGGGAGGAGATTGGGGTAGAAATAATTTTTTTATTTTCCAAACCTTTTCTATTTTTCTTTTTCAATCCAAATCCAAATATGATCCAATTCAAATTTAAATATAGTTTCAAATGTACTTTTCAATTCCAATAAAAATGAGCAATTTTAGTAAGCTTCAAAAAATAGATTTTACAACCCTTTTTAAACTCTTTTATTTTTCAATTCTCTTTTTCTTTCTTTTCTTTTACTTCAAAGCCATTTTTAAATTATTTTCAAAAGCATTTCAAACCATTTTCGAATTTACAAAACATTTTGAATTCATTTTGAATTTTGGATTCAACTACTCATTGCAATAGATCAAATGCACCAACATGTATGCACAACCATGTTGCTACTTCTTATGATGAATTTTAATATAATGAGAAATATTATTTTTCTTATATTTCATGAGCACAAAAATTCAAAATTAAATCAATTTAACTATATTTCCAAAGTAGCAAATTTTAATGTGTTTACTTTTACATACATTGTGCTTGTAGTTGCTCTTGTAATTAGTTGGCTTGTGTACGCGCGTCCTGTTGGTTCGTATCCGGACGGTGGGTTTCGTACCCGCTGCCACCGCTTGTGCGGTGTTGCCTTGTTGGTGCGGCATGGCACGGGGATGGATCTAACCGGACCGAAGTGACTGCTATCACATCGGTATTTGTGGGGTTAGCGCGGTGTGCTTGCCTTAGTCAGAACGGGCACTGTCGCGCGGGGCTCGACCTCTTCCTGTCTTTCACAGGGTTCGTGACGAGAAAGAGGTCACGTATTTGAGCATCACGCGGCCTAACGTTGGAGGAAGGGATCGTGATCGCCCTCGGTCTTAGCGCTTGGCCTGCTCTGCTCTGCTTTTGCTGGGCCTTAGTTGGTTGGACCTTTGTTAGCTGCTATGTTACGGACCATGTAGCCCGCTAACTAATCAGTGTCCGGAGACACACAGGGTTGTGACCCCGACAAAGGGAGTATGCTGCATTTTTTGAGAAAGCTATTTATCCAACTATATCAGAGAATTCACAACAAATACATGGGCCATGTTTAGTTGCCTACGGAATTAGCTACAGTAGCGTTTTGTTTTTATTTTGGTAATAATTGTTCAATCGTTGACTAATTAGGCTTAAAACGTTCGTCTCGCAAAGTACAACCAAACTGTGCAATTAGTTTTTGATTTCGTCAACATTTAGTACTCCATGCATGTACCACAAGTTTAATGTGACGAGAAATATTCTTTTTGCATAGTGCCAAATTCAGAAATTTGAGGAACATGGCCATGGTCAAAGTTGTGCCTTTACTTCTCTTTCGTGGCCGCGTAATATCAAAGTACGGATAATTATGGTTGGAGAGAGTAAACATGGCGAGACTTCTCCGCCTGGATTCACGTTATATACTACTCGTGACAACTCGTATCTTGCTGCTTCATTATAGGATATAGCAAAAAAATGTACTCAGTTCTAAATTATAAAATATTTTGGTTTTCCTAAATTTATTAAATTAGCAAATGTGTCCATACGTTGTAAATAACAATCTATAAAACATTTACGAAAAACGAGGACTGAAATGATACATATCTATCTATGTTATGCTATTTCTATAAAATTTTAAAGCTATTTTTTTATGATAACTATGTCATCCACAATAATATGACAATACCCTACTAAGCCTATATCAAATTTAAAATACAATCTTTATAGTTTTTTTCTCTTCTGTTGCAAAATGCACAAAACTATTTATTGTAAATATATCATAATTTTAGTTTCATACTGTCCATTGGTATAGTTAATTTTTGAGTTATATGACTTCCTTTGTGGACTCATAAAAATTGTAATTTTAATCTCTGATTAAAATAAGTAAGATGTATATATAGTTACCAATGTGTCAAAGACTGGTGTATCTGGTGATTATGACGTGAAGCATCTCTCGGTTTCTTCGTGGTAGATCTAGTCGAGGATTGCTTTTGGAGAGATATTTATTAGACTAGATTGTATAACAAACTTCTCCAGACTTCAATTTGCGATTTGATTACTTGGACCATTTGTTGAACCGGATTATAATAATAATATAAGTTTATTCTCAATTAAAACTATATTAATAATTTGATAGTGAAAATATATATTCGTAGGTCCAGAGCTCAAAATATTATATTTTTATTTATTTTATTTTTATATTGGAAAAACAAAATTAGAAAAAAAGAAGGGGAGCGTGAAAGGGAAATACGGACATAGGTGCACAGGGTTACGCGATGCTACAGTACTTACGCAAACAGTACAGACCAACAGTTCTTCGCCGCTACAGTACCCCCGGATTTTGACCTGGCCCATCTCGTCGCTACACTGCCCCCGTAGCTACAGCCTCAGACCACAGCCCACCCGTGCAGTTACAGTGCCTCGGTTCAACCAGAATTCGGCCCATTTATGCGGGGATGTTACAGTCACCCTCCTCCCGAATGCGAGACTGGCTTACTCTATTCGGGACAAATATTCAGGATCGACTCTCTTGACCCATGTCCGTATTCCCAGCTTCCCGGCCCAAGCGCCATGCTCTGAATACCATTTGTAACACCCTAGCCCGACGCACAGCATAGGCCCACTCTATCAAGAGGTGGGCCCCACCTACGTAGCACCCCGATTACGCTTTTGTCCTCGTTTCACGTAAAACAGTTAACCAAAGGTTGCTACGTGTCCTTACCTGGCTATTTAAGTCGGTCCGACCGTTCTAGGATTCGACTGAAGTCTGGCTGCACAGTGTTTCGCGATGCTACGGTACTCGCATGAACAGCTGCGCAGCCACAGTAGCCCGATTTTGGCCCGGCCCACCTCGGCGCTGTAGTGCCCATAGCTACAGCTCGTACCACAGCCCATGCGCACAGTATAGTGCCTTGGCCCAACCAGAATTCGGCCTAGACGGGATGTTACACGGAAGCAAACCAATCTGATAACAAATCGAAACATGACTCGTGAACGGAAACAAAAACCCTAAAACCGGAATTTGAGAAACGCCACCAGCCGAGGGGAAAAGGGAACGTACATAGATTGAACTCTACTTCTAGGTAAACCAAAAAAGGTAGGTATATATATATAGATAAAAAATAGTAGAGGATACGGACACTGCTGATTCAGGTGACGGACACCGTGGATCGGAAAAATAGTAGAAAGAATAGCAAACAAACAGCACCGCAAATATGTTTCGGAATCGGACTCCGTATCACGCTAAACAAAAACTATATTAACTCATACGAGCATAGATTATATATATAAGTTTGGAATGAAGAAACACTCCATCCGGTAGTTAGAAGGAGACGGACCAAACAAATGGACGGACAAAAAAATATGCTGAAAATTTGTCTCTTTATTTTTAGGTATAGAAGTTTGGATAGAAGAAACTCTTCATCGTCTACTAATTAGAGGGAGACGGACCGAACAAATGAACAGACCAAAAAATGGGTTAAAATTTTGTCTCTTTATTATTAGGTATAGATTTGTTATCTATCTAAATATTGTGCATCTAAGTACGACTATATATCTAAACATAGTGTATATCTAAATGCATAACAAAAGCTATGTATCTAGAAATACTAAAACATCTTATAATTTAGAAAAGAGACAGTATTACTGATGTATGCTGCCCTGTAAGCATGCACATATCCATATCTATAGTAGCATTAGCATCTACAAAAGATCAAACTGGCATCTCTTAATTGACGAAATAGCACTATTCATGCATAGATTGTGCGGTGGCTTTACAGCCTGTTCGAGAGGCCGTATCGTATCGTGGATTATTTACTGCTGGCTGGTTTGGTGTGAGAGAAAAACACTATTACCGGCTGGAAAATTTACGATCATTTACGAGGAAGCAAACAAACTGTTAAAGGGTCGTTATAAACATGCACAGACACTTGTTCTGTCTCTATGAACTTTTAGTTAAGACCAAGCAAAGCAAATTCATTGTAGGTGCCTCGCTGTGAACAGACACTTCATCCACCACTAAAATAATAGCATTATTAAGTCTAGAAATAAACCCAGAAATTAAGTCAAAAATTTGAGTCTGTGTGGACATGTTTGGCCACACGAAACTTAACCAGCTTACAAGAAAGAATACTTCATCATAAAATAAAAGTTTCATGTAAGATTTTCCTCTCCTTAAACAATGCCATAATAGCTCCCAATGAGTGTTATTAATTCTGCTATTACGTGGCCGAAGAACTTGACGAAAGGCATGGAAAGAAAAATAAATAAACGCCTTGAACCAAAAAAAAAAGTTCTATAGATTTAAGTATTGTGTCGGCCCCACCACTTCACATTAAAATAATAGCCCTATCCAGAAAATAAAATCCAGAACGGGCCGAGCTGGTAGTCGGTACACCACCGAGTCCACTCTGCTGTCCGCTGCTGCCGTTCCCCACGTCCGCACACCATCCACCCCTCTCCCTGCAGAATACCGTCCCTACCCTTCCCAGTCTGGAACTAGGCGACGAAACCACCACCCAAAGCCGGGGGTCGACGCCGTCTTTTCGCGTTCCCCAGCACGAATGGCAACGCCGTGATCCCACGGCGCGGGACGCGTGCCGGCGTCCCTGCGACCCACGGCGCGACCGGCTCCGCCACGTACTACCACTGATAGCCCGGTCCCACCGCACGGCGACGTCATGGTGGGCCCGCCTGAGACCGCACTCCCTTTAAATTCGCCCAGGGTCCTCCCGTTTGAACCCCCTCTCTCGCCTGGCTCGCCTGGTGGTTTTCTCCCCCTCGCGTTGCGTGTAGACTGTGAAAAAGAGGAGAGGGTGGGGGAAAGAAAAAGCAGAGAGAGGGAGCGCGCCCCTCCGCCGTTCGCCGGGAATGGCCGTCGCCTCCGGCGAACCGCCGGCGTACGGGCAGTAACACGCTGGGAGTGGTGGTTGGTTGTGGCCGGTGGTGTGTTGGTGCGGTTGGTTCTGGGTTGGTTACTTGTGCGAGCGAGATGTTGTGGTTGTAGTCAGTCGCTGCGCTTCACGCGATCGATGCCGTTCCAGCTCAAGAACGGTCACCACCACCACCAGCAGCACCACGGTGCCGCCATGGAAGGGAAGCCGCCGCTTCTGCCGACGCCGCAGCAGCAGCCTGCGGCGACGTCGAGGGTGTCAAGGTTCCGGAGGCTGCTGGTGAGGGTGTCTGCGTCGGAGAAGTTTGCCGCTGATGGGAAGGAGAGGGACAAGGACGAGCAGCTGCCGCCGCCGCTGCCCGCGGCCGGCGATGGGGACGCTGCGGGGTCTCTGGGGCTGGACCGCATGGTGCTCAGCTTCATGGAGGAGGCCACCGCCGTCGAGCGGCCGCCGCGCGGGCGGTGTAACTGCTTCAACGGCAGCAACCACGAGGAGAGCGACGAGGAGTTCGACTTCCTCCCCTCCGAGTACGCCTCCAAGCCGGCCACCGCCGGGGCAGGCGACGCTTTGGAGGCTCTAAAGGTGCGAAATTTCTTTCGAATTAATTAGGGAAATCTGCAGTTCTTCCACTTCCAAACCCAAACCCAAACCCGCATGGATCGAAATGATGAATGAATGGGGGCTTTGTCTTCGTGGCAGGGCTTGGGGCAGAGCGCGAGCGTTGCGGAGCGGAATCTCCTCGCGGACGCATCTAGGCTCGCCGATAAGTGCGGCAAGGGCTGCAAGGGCAAGGCGGAGTGCCGCCGCGCGGTGGCCGACGGCCTCAGGGCGCTCGGCTACGACGCCTCTGTGTGCAAGTCGCGGTGGGAGAAGGCCCCCTCCTACCCCGCAGGTATGTAGCGCTGTTCGGTCCAACATATCCTTGGCGTGCGGCCGGTGCTGACCACCGCGAAATCTGTGTGCGCAGGGGAACACGAGTACATCGACGCCGTGGTGGGGAAAGAGGAGCTGAGGCTGATCGTCGAGGTGGACTTCCGGTCGCAGTTCGAGCTGGCGCGGTCGACCAAGGCGTACCGCGCGGCGCTGCAGGCGCTGCCGCCGCTGTTCGTGGGGACCCCGGACCGGCTCGGGCAGATCGTGACGGTCGTGGCGGAGGCTGCGAGGCAGAGCCTCAAGAAGAAAGGGCTGCACTTCCCTCCGTGGCGGAAACCGGAGTACATGCGCGCCAAGTGGCTGTCCCCGCACGTCCGCTGCGGCGGCGGCGACAAAGTCGTCGTGCCGGGCCCCGCCGCGCCCTTGTCCTCGGCGACGCCGGTCCAAGCGGCGACCTTTTCCGGCGAGTTCGAGCTCGTGTTCGACAGGAAGCCTAGCAGGGACGGCGCCGCTGCCGAGGGCAGCGTCGGCGAGAAGATCACGGTGGTGGTGTCGCCGTGGCGCCCGACGGAGGAGGCGAGCAAGACGCAGCAGCAGCTGCTGCCCAAGGCGAAGGTCGTCACGGCGCTCGCCGCCGTCCTCTGAGCGTGGCGTGGTGAACAGAGAATAATTACTACTAGTACTACTACTATATAGCTAGTAGCCGCTCTTCTACTACTACTACCCCCTTCTCCCAAAAAATTTCCCCTCCTTTTCGTTTCTTTTTCGCCGCGCCTATCGATCCGTTTGGGGATCAAGTTTTTGGTGTTTTGGTGTTTTTCCGGGTTTTATTTTCGGAAAAAGAGAAAAAAACACTTGCGTTTGCCGCCCGTCTTTGGCTAGAACCTTCGCCTTTGGTTTTGCTTTTTGACCCTTAGTAAAGTTTTGGTCTTGGCTAGAACCTTCCCCTGTGCCGGGTAATATATGCAAGTGTAGCAGTAGTAGTTTCAGTTGCAAGGAAAGTGATCAAGATGAGGTCAGGTTGCTTGCTTGTGGCATGCCTCATGATCACCGGCATGCCTACTTGTAGGCGTAACTGCGTAAGTAATCGCCGTCTCTCCTAGTGCTGGTGCTGCTTGTAATTGGTACATGGAGGAGATGAACTATCATGAGTACCGCTTGTTATTGCTATGGAAGAGAACCAGATATATGAGCAATGGCTATTGCAAATATGCTGTCATTTTGTTCTGAGATTTTGTTTCTTGGCTCGGTTCTGAATTGAGAATTGTGATCTGTGCCGGTTCTCAGGCGGTGTTCGGATCCAGGGATTAAGTGTTTTCGGGTACTAATAAAAAAACAAAACAAATTACAGAATCATAGATTAATTCGTTATTTATTAAGTCTAATTAATATATCATTAGCACATGTTTACGGTAGCACCACATTATTAAATCATGGATTAATTAGGCTTAAAAAATTTGTCTTGTAAAACAGTCTCAGTTGGTGTATTTAGTTTCGTAATTAGTTTATATTTAATGAAACAACTACTAAAGTTTATAGAGTTGAATCTAAACACCCCCTCCACTTAGGTTGCCATACTCGGATAAGAAGATACTATAGATAGATAGATTCTCGAGATACCAGGAAAGAAGCTACTGGCATGGTCGCATGGACGATGCTCTCCATCGTCCACTTGCGCGAGTACGGAAATAAGCTTAGAATAATGAGCGGAATGCGGCGAAGCGCATTGGATCGGCGGCAATCTCCTGGCACTGGCACGGCGTGACTCCGCTCGTGCAGTCTCGGGAGGAGTGCCGCTGCCTGCCAGTGCCGGGCCACCGCAACCCACGCCCTGGCCTCCCTGCTCACCTGCTGCTGCTGCATCGATGCCAGCAGCCCAGCACTCAACAGCGAGTGACGCCCTGGCCTCCCTGCCCATGGGAACGCCGTGACGCCGCAGATCGCCTTTACCTCCCTTGCACTTCACCTCCTTCAGCCTATCCCCACCACCGATACCCAAAATATAAGATTCATTCATTATTTAAGACTCATTTATTTTTTTAGATAGTGTTACAGGTAAAAAATTCGATACCTATTCGATTTTTTCTTCAATAATAAGACCCAAGAGAGAATCCTTTCTGCAAATAGATTTTCAGAAGAAATGATGCTCATATTTTAGTTGTGCCTCCCAGACAACCTAAATAAATCTCCTGTATAAATACTCTGTTGGAGACTAATTTTAGATCTCTTGCTATTTATTTTGGATCTGGATGTCCATATGGATCCTTGTTGGAGACCGTCTCACCGCAGTAAAAATGAACTCTCGCAAGTAGGAGTACTACTCGTAGATATGACTATATTTTTTATTTAATATTAATATTAATACTATGTGCTTGAATGAAAAATAAAATATGGCGTATATGGGCAGTTAAACACGTCAAAGAAACGAGCAGGACTTGCAGCACTAGTTGTAGGGGAGCTCCAAAGTACGGTCGTTGAAACACGAGGAGAAAGGGCTAGCCTTTTTTTTACCCTGCTGGTGCCTGGTTGTGGACGAAAGAAAAAGGAAAAAAAAAAAGGTAGGAGTTTGGCAATTGGCACCACCACCACCAACCCGTCCGGGATCCTCGTGATACGCACCCACCGTTTCCGTTTGGGGCCTGGCGGGCGGTTAAAGCGAAAGGCGCTCGGTGAAACCCCAGCCAGACACGCCACGAACCACGCTCGCTCGCGCTCCTGTGTGCGGGCCGGCCTCGGCACGGGTGAACTGCGTCGCGCTCGACGCTCGTGCCGGCCTCGCCCGTGTGTGCTCGCAATCCACCACGGCCACGGCTCCGCGCCACCTCGGAAGCCAAGCCCTGATCTCATCCCACGCACCGCGCACGCCTTTTTTCCCCCCCTCCCCCGCACCCGCCCGCCTGCCTGCCCGATGGATCGACATCGATCCGGCCCTGCAGCTGCACAGCAGTGGCAGCGTGGGGCGCGTGACGTCGTGGCGTGCTCTCGGGTCGGGTGACGGGACGAGCGGCGGGGTGGCGCCGCGGCGTCTGGCCACCTGGCGCCACGCGGTTGCGTTCCGCGCGACGAGGTGGCGAGTGGAGAGCTGGAGGCTGCTACGCGCGGGCCGCGTGGCCCGAGGAACTCCACCGTGTCAAGGGCTCAAGGCAGCGTTTGTTACGCTGTTAACGGACTGAACCTTTCCGTCGTGTCAAACGTCTCAAACCACGCTTTTTTTATCAGTATTGCTATATGTCAACCGGGTGATTTAGGTCGGGTTTAGTTCCAAAAAATTTCACCCAAATTATCACATCAAATCTTGCGGCATATGCATGGAGTATTAAATATAAATAAAAAAAACTAATTGCACAGTTTGGTTGGAAATCGCGAGACAAATATGTTTTAAGACTAATTAGTCCATGATTAGCCATAAGTGATACAGTAACTAACATGCGTTAATGATGAATTAATTAGGCTTAATAAATTCGTCTCATAGTTTACAGGCGAGCTATATAATTAGTGTTTTTATTAAGTATCCGAAAACCTCTTTCAACATTCCGAAACATTCGATATGACGTCCCAAAATTTTTATTTCGTAAACTAAACACAACCTTAGGCTCTTCTGTCAACCGATTTCTATGCCGGCGTACGTGCTGTGTTGGGTGCTCACAGTGCTGACGCGTACATACGTGCCTGTTGCCGTCTTCCGAATCCATCTGCCGTGCTGCTTAGGAGTAGGTACGATCGAGACTCGAGAATTAACACAAGGCCAAGCAACGCCTGACGTGTCGTACTTCCTGTACCATGCACAATACAACCCCGTAGCTGCGAGTTTGTTTTTTTTAATTTATGAATAATTTATGAACAATTTGATAATATTTGTGAATAATTTGACATATATTTCTCTAATATATATCTGGAATCCATAAAAATAATTTATAATTTTTTTAAATTTTGACATATATTTGTATTATCCTCAAATTACACCTCTGCGTACATTAAATTACACTGAAGAAGTCAATATCAATATAGTAATAAGTCAATATAAATATAGCTAGAAGATAGTGTAAGTGTATGAAAAAAATTTAGTTGACAGGAGGAGCCAAAACAACTGAATATCACCTAAACAGATTTTTTTTTATTTTATTTTGACAACAATCTCAAACCACGCTTTGGAGGTGAGCTGAGCGGCCTTCAGTGAGGCTTCGTTCGGCTGGCTGCTGCTGCCGGCTGGGCTGGCTGCTCTCCTCACAAGTTACTGTAGCCGACACCTGGGGCCAGCCAGCCGCAACAGCTGAAACCCAGCAGCCACCGGCTCGCTGTTCAGACGTTAGCAGAGTAAAAAGGTGGTAGCCGACACCGGCACACCGCGAGGCAGCAGAGTAACGTACGTTTCCCTCCCCGTCCCCGACGGGACGGGGTCCCCGGTTACCGTTGGACGGGGCCACCTGTCTGTCCCGGGTGGTGGGTCACCTGCACTGCACAAGCACAAGCGGGCCCGTGACCCGAGCCCACGGCAGCGGTAGATAGCGCAGTGTCCTCTGTGACTGTGACCGCTCGCGTGACTGCGTGGGATACTCCTACTGCTCTGCTCCGGCACTAGTGGTGTGCGGTGTACTAGTAGTAGTAGTACCACCACTGGTCTGTGTGTGTGTGTGGTGGTGAGGATTGTTGGCCGCCGGGCGTCGTGACACGGGCTCGCCGCTCGCAGGAGAGGACGATTTTTCTATCAATAGCTGCAGCCTGCAGGTGGTAACAGATGCCACTGCCATCTGCCAGGAGCAGCAGCCTGCACGTCTTGCTTTCAGGAAAGCAACGCGCCACCGGCTGCGCCTCCTGCTCCCCACTCCTGCAGCCCTGCTTCCTGAACCTTCTCTCACTCTCTGAGAATCATTGCACTCTCTCTCTCTCTCTCTCTCTCTCTCTCTCTCTCTCTCTCTCTCTCACACACACACACACTTGTCTCTCCGTCTGAGAGAGGGAGAGGGTAGTGCACGGTAGTAGAGTGCGACAGGGCCAGCAGCAGAACCCATACCAAACTTCAGAGGCAAGGAACGCGCTGCTGAAAGAGGAGGGAGGGGTGAGAAAAAGAAGGCAGCCAGGCACCACAGGCCGTCGTAGTGGTACTATTCCTACGTGAAAAGGAGCGGAGAACGACCTGCCCGGCCGGGGGAAGAAAAAGAAAGGGAGGTTCCCCTGGTGAAAAGAGGGAAATAATTAGCAACGCAAAACAAAGGGTTTTGCTCTTTCCCATCGTCTCTCATCAGGCATCAAAAGAAGGAAATAATTAGCAACGCAAAACAAAGGGTTTTGCTCTTTCCCATCGTCTCTCATCAGTCATCAGACGAGTGGTACTACTAGTGATCATTTGCCTAACTGCGCATGGCCTGAAACGCTCGCTCGCGGCACGTGGTGAGGCTTTTGTGAACAACGTGTAGGCTGTAGAGTGGCAAACAAAAAAAGCTTTACTAGTGTAGTACGTTTGGTTTCTTACTTTCTCTAATTAATTAAAGGTTTGTTCTGTGCTCAAAAACATTACTAATCGTTTTGTAAATTGTTCAGTGCTGATGTTGATAATGTCATCTCATCATCCACAATAAGTAACACCGTTCAAAATGGAGACGTCCGGTGAAATGACGTAGTGCAACTTATCGGTTGAAAATAAGGTGTAATGTAACTAGTCAATGTTCTACTAGTTGCTTTCTTGATTTCTTTTTCCTCCGTAGCGAGCAAGGCGCGGCGATGGTGAAATCTATTGTCCATCCAGACAGAGGTTTAGGTGTCCAGTCATCCTTTTTGTGACCCACTTATGAGTTCTAACCAGCAAACTAGAAATGCCGGATAAATCAGCAGGAGCATCTTACCCTTTCTTTTTCCGACAATGTTGACACTAGATGGATATTTCGAAAGAGAAGGCCGGAGAAAATGGAGGGGCGGGAATATATATATCACCTCGCCACAGCTGTATCCTTTTTCATGAAGCTGACTCGTTATATATGCTCCCCAGCTAGCTAGCTGTGCTTCACAAGCTACGAGGGTAGTCCCAATGGTGTATTGATGATGGTTTCTATCCTCATTAAATGACTTGTCACGTAGTCAAAACGTTGACATGGCAAAATAATTAATGAAGAAAGAGAGCAAAAATCATAAAATGGTTTCCATGAAGAAATCAATCACCAAGAAACCATGAAATCGCCATTGAGGAGAAAACACATCACTTTCTTAGGAGCTCACAGGAAGAAGATAGAGTTAGGAGAGAGAAAGAGAAAATAATTATTACTCATAGAAACCATGGGTTGGAAAGCAGTATTTTTTTGGTGCGATATCCTATGTTATAGAAACTACTAGTTTCTTTCATTGGAACTGCCCTGAGGCCGCTAATAAGCCATCAATCCGCACAACGAGTTCGTATCAACGTATATATTTTGCGCTGGTGACCTGATTATTGCCGCTAATTCTTCTTCATGTCGCTAAAAGCTTCTTAAACCCACGTCCAAAGAGAAATCTCTTTTAGCTAAGTTCAAGCGAACATGCCTTGCTTGACAACGTTAGGTCCGTCTACTAGTGAGTAGTAGTAGAACAAATTAAAGATAAAGGAGAAAATGAATTGGGAGAAGAAAAGGAAAGAAAAGGGAAAACTCGAGCAAATAAAAGCTAAAGCACAGGAGTCGCCTCATGCAGTCATGCATCTTTGATCTTTCTGTTCAGTCATCACGGGAGACGCTTGAACTTGAGAATGCTCTTCTTTTTTGGTGGTGCCATAAAGGGAAAGAAGACAGCAGCAACAACGGGCACGGCGATGAGAACTTTTGGGAGGACGGACGGAACGGAATCGAACGGGGGGGGGGGGCGGACGGGGAAAGAATAATCCTCCGATCCAGCACGCGAGCAATGAGAAAAAACCGATGGTCGATGGAGATATCGGACATATATATACACAGTTGGAAAGAAGAAACGGCCGGAGAAACGAAGGAATTTGCGAGCTTTCCATTCGTTTTCACGAGAAGCACCCCCGCATTGGTTTCTTCTTCTTCCCCTGGCCGGGATGGCCCCGCGCCATCTCTTTCGGGACAGAAGGAAGAGAAAGAAAGAATAAATAAAAGCTGGTGCCGCTCGGCGAGCTAAACCAACGAGTGGGTGTGTGGATCGCAACCGGGAAAACGAGGTGAAATCTCCATCGTATTCCTACGCATCTGGAGCTGGTGTCAGCTCGTCTGCTTGCATTGCTCCGTAGTCGTCGTCGCAACTCGCAACAATAATGCAGGGCTTGGCGCTCGCGGCCCTCCCTCTCGAGCTGTTTTCGTCCAAAAGCAACGTTTGGCACCCGATGCGTCCGGAGACGAAGGCAGGGAACTGTCGTATAAAAGAAGTGAAAGCGAAATTAATGTATACAGCAGCATGTATGTGCTTGTGCATGTCGATCTACTACGACGTTTGGTAGCGAAATGTGTGGTACGTACCATTCCTGCTACTGTATTCTACATGTGACGTTGCTGTCGATCTAAGGGGGACGGGGCTGTTTGGTTGTGACCATGCTAAATCAGCGTAAGCATCAATATAAGTTAAATTTCAGCGAAACGAACAGAGCCATTATAAGCGGCTTCGTTCCAAGACAGGGATCTAAGCTCCGAGCGCTTGAAATCGAAAATACAGAGCACCAGACTACTCGGCCTGGGAATTGAGCAAAGAAGCCTGTAGAGTAGCAGTGCTCACACGTGCGTGTGATGGGTTCTTGTGTGCGTAGTACAAATCTTCTTTAGGCTGTCTGACTCGATGAAATAGTTCCCTGCTTCATAGGAGTAAGTAGATCACAGGACACGGGAATTTCACTGGGGACGAAGGGAGGAAGATGAGTAGCGACTAGCGAGTGGAGGTGGACTGGGCCTGCACAGAAAGGATCAAAGTCAGGAACATCTTTCAATTGGGTGGTCCGCGGCCTAGTTAGTACAGTAGCTGTTGCGGTGTTCCCTCAGATTCCTCCTACCCATGACCCATCTCTCTCATGATGATGGTCACACTCACACCGGCGGAACCAAAGGACTTCTGTTGGTTGGGGGGAAAAAAAAGTAATGGCAGTTCTAATGGTGTAGCCATGGTACATGCCGTGGATCCATGTTATATAGCCATACACAAACATTTAACACATTGAACCATCCTATAAATTTAGGAGGAATTGTTGGAAAGACGAAAGAAACCACTTTGATCCTATATATTTGCCCACAGTTTCCCATGGAGAATTCCCCACTTTTTTTTTTCCGTTCTGCCTGCTGGCCCTACAAACCAGAGGCAGGCACACGTACTACGGATTCTCATCAACTGTTTTGTTTTTTTGCCAGCTAGAGCAGTGCCAAAATTTGAGAGTGCACGCCGATCAAATTTTTTTTTTTTGAGAGTGCACGTGTTCGCGAGCCGAGATCCACTTACGGACAGATCCGGTTGTGGAGCGTCGTGTACAACGGCCCACGTGAAATGGGCCGCCTACCAGGGCCCCAGTGCGTCGTGTTCGGCATCATGTTGCTTGCTTGGTGCAAAATACTCCATGACCTTCTTGTATCGTTGTACGTGTTAAGAATCGGCGTGTTTACGGATTGGCAGATCCGTTTTCTCGTTCCCGATCCCAAGAAAGAGTCGCATAGAAGTTGTATATAGATCTGTCTCCCTCTCCCACCCTCAAGAACGGCACAGAAGAACACACATGACACAAGTATACGAGTGGGGGAGTCATCTCTTCGTTAGTCCTTTCACGTGTACATCTAGTCCCTTTATATAGAAGCCTTCAGGGCATATATGGTATGAGCCTATTAGGGCATATATGGTATGAGCTCATCATCAATCCTCTATTAGAGAAATTCTTAACACTCCTCTTTGGACGAATACCATGACAAATACATGTCTCGTTAAAACTTAAAAAAACACAATGGAAAAATATGGAGAAAGACTACATTATTGTCGTTCAATGCATTTGCACATTGTTACCTCATTAAAAACCCTACATGAGAAACTTCAGAAAAACTCACCAAAGAAAAAAGAGTACAACATATGTCTTCAGCATATTGTTACCTTTTGGATCAAATTATGACCTTCTGGATGATATCATTTTGAATTATCTAGAATTCTGATCATGGATTAATATTCTATGAAAGTTCTCTCCCTGAACCTTGTAGAATTGTCCCGCTATGGCAAGAACGCTTTCTACAGGAAGAATATGCACACAAAGACTTAACAAGTATATTGCATACGTTGCAAGGATCATTTCATAATCTTAACCTCATCTTACTTCTAGAACTCGTGAGGTAAAAATATGAAGTGTACATAAACAATAGATCCACTTTCATAAATGGTGTCACGATAGAGCCTTCAACAGAGGTTAGGAAGTCACTATGGGGGTATGACCCCCTGTATCCATAGTACAAGACATGGGCCGCACCATCAGAGGTGGCCCAGCCCACAAGATCAAGACGTGCGACGCACAACATTGGTCCGCGTGCACCGCAAGGCTACAAGAAAATATTGTAATACCAAATAGAATATTTTTCTTGTAATCCTACCCCTCTAGAGTATATAAAGAGGGACAGGGGTCCCTAGTTGACATCCTCATACGGATCCTAGGCTTAGCCTAAGACATCGAATCATACGCAATACAATCCACAAAGATACATGACGTAGGGTATTACGTCAAGCCGATGGTCCGAACCTGTCTAATCGTTGTCTCTTGTGTTCTGTATCACCATCCGGTTTTCTCACGCGCACCTCCACCGATTCATCTACTATCGTCGGCATACCCCTCGGTAGACTGCCGACCAAATTTCGTCGATAGTGGCGCACCAGGTAGGGGGTGTGCGTGCCTTCTAGGTATTGTCTGAGACTTTCAGAGTCTTGTGAATGACGATCAATATCTTGTAAATACTCCCCCTGATGACAACATCCGTTGAAGTCATTCATTCGCTTGACACTAACCCTTATTTAGAAATATACATAAACAAAGATAGTGCAAATGAGATTACAATTTAGTCTTCATGATATTTGTCTCGCTATTCTTCAAGAACATTGAGAATACAAAATAATACTGAGCAGAATTTATTATATTATATCATGCATACATCGAGATGCATATTTGTGCACTCTAAAGTTGCAATGACACGCATCTTCGAGATGTGATCAATCATTATAATTTTCTCTATTCATAATAGTGGTGACTTCTTTTGGGATTGATTCCAGATTCTTCGAAAATCTTTATCTTTAATACATCGTAAGACATCACAAGTCTAGATTTCTAGCGTAATGGGGAAAGTATTGCTAGTAACACCAAAATATATCATATCGGTTTCCACAGGATACTTCAATTATTCAAAAACTTTAAATGGAGAACACATTATATCACAAGTATATATACACTCATAGTAAAAGCTCACCAAATGCGCATGTGCTTATTCCTTCCGGTTCCTCTTTTCATTCTTATATCTTGGGTCTTATATGGGTCTTTATTCCTTCTAAAGAATTCACTTATTTTGGTGTATTCAGACTTATAACTATATATTCGTTCAAGGAAAATCCTTCAGGGAGTTGTTATATTTATGGGGAGATCATTTCTCTGAAAGACAATATTGGTATGAGGTTTCAATGTTGCTCTTCATGGATTTTCAGAATCCCATAACTGCATATTTTGAATTCATGCCATTAGCCAGATTTATTATATAGCGAAACTTTTTTTGTAAAATTTATGTCAGAATTAGTCTCTATTAGGACCTTTTGAACCATAGACCCATAATTATTTGAACATCAGGTTCAAGATATTCACTTAGCGATTTTTGGTTCAACCACAATTGCATGTTTAATTTGACCCGATATGAGAGCTTCAAGCACTCTTGCTATGGACTTTGTTCCGTATCCGGGTTCTCACGAAAGAGACTCATTTAGCAATTATAGAGGTAAACAAATGTCGACATATATTTTCCGACTTTAAACATCTTAATAATGATCTTCATTATTTCCCAAAACGATAGATCCATTATCGTTCCATATTTTCCTAGCTTTATAGTTTATAGTACGCGCGCATTGTTAGGATTTTCATTTTCAGGATAAACCTCATTGTGAGGTGACTCACCAACATGGTGATTTCTCTACAAGAGTATGAGAGGAGTTTTGACACACATAATGTGAGAATGCTTCATGAGCATATGCTTTTGACTTAGGCCAATAGATCTTATTTGCAGGCGTCCTCGCATAATTTGATCAAAATACCAATGTCAGATGGATATAAAATTAATCCTGGGTATATCCACATCCACTTCGGGTAGAAGCATTCATTTAGATTTTAACCAATTTGGTTGCTCATTGTCAATACAAATAGTTATCTGGCATAACTCCATGCTATAGAATAGAGGAGTGTAATAAACAACTAGTTTAGTTTGGGTTTGTGCGTTTTGATTTATAAATATCAAGGCATTTCATAATATAGGCATTTCTCTCCCCCTAATGCCGAGATATTTAATAGCATACTAAAATTTCCCATTCACCAACTTCTAGTAGTGTATATGTATGCTTTAGTGGTGGTTTATTTTAGAAATATTACGCACTTTAATATTAGGGGGTCAATAAATTTTTATGCAGCGAGCTTGGACTTTATTAATGCAGTTGCATGAATACTGCATGTATTTCCTTCTACAGGAGGAGTATCCTCAACTTCTTGTTGAGTCCATAACTTCTGATGGATTATAATCTATTGCTCTGCATGTTTTTGGTTTTAACAAATATATATGCAGCCTTCTAGGCTTAACACCTATAGTTACGGATGTAACTCATAATTTAGCCATAACAATCCTTTCGGGACTAATGCTCACCAATTGTTGTATAATTAATAGTTAACCTGTCCATTATGGATATCAACCTTCTAGGTCATATGCATGAGAAAAGACAATTAACGGTGGCATTGCGCTTTCAGGCGCATTAAGCTTGTGTGCATAAGTATGATAGCAAGAATATGGCGTTTAGCCATGGTTGCCAAGCAGAAATTTGGGATGTAAAATTATTTTATAGTCCAACTCTTTTTGTTTATTGCCCAAATTTGACCCAATTACTCATATCATTTAGAAATATTGAGTCATTATATTTATTGCAACATATTTCGTGTTCTATATAAAGCATGACTTGGATCAATTCATTGTTCAACATGAAGAGAAGCTTTTAAATAGAACAGATAAGACAAAGAATTTTGTTTTATCTAGGAAAAGTTATTTTAATGCAAAGTCATTGACTTAAGCAAAAAAAAAAATGGCTTCTTGGCAAGAGCAACAAAGACCAATATCCTTCTGGGATAGACACTCAACTGATGGAGCAACTTTAGTAGGTAAAAGATACATGTAAGAAATATCATCACTAGCAATGTGGTCATGATCCATGTGGCCTTTTAGAGCCTAGGATAGCTACTATAACCCATAGTTAGTTAATACCGAGTAAGCTTCTACCTCATTGTGACGTGGGATTCAGACTTATTTACTTGCTTTCTATCTTCTGGTAGTTGGCAGGTAGATCTTAATAAAGTAGGTGGGATGTGGCATATACAGAGCTACTAGCCGATATATTGTCGCATAGTGTAGCCATGCCACATAGCTACCACTTTCATTTGTTCTCCTTTATGGGTGAACCCATATCATTTGGCTTACTTTCCTTATATACAACACAATGGTTTCCCTTTATAATGCCCACTGTTATTTCAGCAACTGTGGGAACCTCTAATTATGTGTCCTGATATGCACTTCGAGCCTTCAATAGTCCAAGAAAAAGGACAGGCAATGCTCCTCATCGGGAAGAAGTATAGTTCTTTTGCACTAATAAGGAAAAAAAAATCTCAAAATATTAATTATTTTGGTATTTTTGTAGCAACTCCATGTTGCCTAGGGGAATATATTAGCTTAAAGTCACGAAACGTTGGTTTGAAACAAACCTCAATTAGGATGGCACCTCGTGCTGTTCTTCAGCAGAGAGACAAGGACAATACGTTGACTTCAGGTCTTGTGTTCACCTGACTAGTGTTGTAAGCCTATATTATCACGTTTTGGTGGAAAAAGAACTGCCTATAATCTTCCTCGGTTTGTAGCAGTGAGTATATCCTGCAATGTGCTATGGACGAGAATCAAAGATGAAATTATATTTTTGGGGGATCGAGGAAGTACCAAATATTAGGGCCTGTTTAGTTTCACTTCAAAATACCAAATTTTTCAAGATTTCCCGTCACATCGAATCTTTAGATACATACATGAAGCATTAAATATAAATAAAAAATAAAACTAATTACACAAATAATCCACGAGATTTAATCTTTTAGCCGTGCAAATAACAACGAAAAACTCCAATTTTTCGGCATCCAAACGGTGCCTTAGCCGTGATCAGAGTAGAGAAGCAGTCCCCAAAGCTGGCTTTGGCTAGGACGTGGCTAGAGCGCGTCAAAGCAAGAGACATTTTTTTCGTTGGAAGCCAGGAATCGAACTGGACCGACAGGCTCCCAAGAGGACCTACCGCCACGCAGTCAGCGTATTCGACGACCGTACGAATACTCCGACGACGACCTGCCCCAAACAGTCTCGGGTGCGTTTAGTAAAACTTTCTATTATTGTCCTCTCCATTTCCGCCTGTGGCTATCGGAGCTCTCCATTTCCACCCTTAACAGTCTCAGGCGCGGGATGCTGCTATCGGTGAGCAGCTCCATGCTATCGTAGACGATGGCGGCCGCAACCATGTCATCGTAGGCGATGATGCTGTTGATGAGGATGGTCACCTTCGCCTTGGTGTTGTCGGAGACGAGCACGGGTGTGCAAACCGTGGTGCGCTCCATGGAGCGGAATGCTGCGAATCGACCACCGCATATCTGGACAGACTCATGGCTTCCAGATGGAGCCATCTGCAGCTTCGCGCCCAACCTATTCATGGCGGTCGGTTGCCGCCGGCGTAAGCGCACCATTAGGGAAGCCCTCACGAGCGATCAATGGGCGAGGGATATCTCCGGTGCTACGACGGCAGCCGTACTCTGTGAGTACGTCCGTGTCTGCGACTTGGTCGAGCCGGTCCAGCTGTCGCCACAGGTCGCCGACCGCTACATCTGGAAGTGGACGCCAAGCGGAAACTACTCCGCCTCCTCTGCGTATAGAGCGTTCTTCTTTGGCATGACTTCGTTGCTTGGAGCCATGTTCGTCTGGAGGGCCTCCGTGCCGCCAAAGGTGAAGTTCTTCTTCTGGCTCGCGCTCCACGGCCGTCTGTGGACCGCTGAACGCCGGAAACGCCATGGACTCCAGGCGGATGTTGTCTGCACGCTTTGCGATCAAGACGATGAGGCCACCGACCATCTCCTGGCATCCTGCCCGTTCACGCGCGAGGTCTGGATGCGGCTCCTCGCGTCGGTGGGACTCCAGCATCTTGGGCCGCGCAATGATTCCACCATGGCCGATTGGTGGCTGCAGACTAGGGCCAACTTTTCCAGAGACGTTCCGGCGCAGATTCGACTCCCTCGTCCTGCTCGTGGATCATATGGAAAGAGCACAAAAGGTGAACCTTCGACCGTCTCGCGAGAACTACCACACAGGTCCTCGCCGTCATCAGTGAGGAAGCAGATGCCTGTGTCGCCGTCGGGTTCTGGGCCCTTGCGTCGCTGCTCGCCGCGGTGACCTAGGAGTGGGCCACTCCCTAACTTCCTGTCGCGCAATTTGTTACTCCCTTAGTACACCTTCTTAGCGCCACCGTTCAAGCCAGTGCTCCTTTTCTGTGGCAACGAGACATGTAACATTTCCCACTTCACTTAATGAAACACGTGCTAATACACGCTTTCAAAAAAAAAAACACCACCGCATATCGCATCGTAAGCCTCGGTGTGTCCGTCTTAGCTCGATACTGAGGGACTGGCGGTGGGGATTTGGTACGCCGCCAAAGGTTTGGATGGGAAATTGGAAAGGCATGACCACCAGTTATATCGGAAAATATGTAGTGTAAACTCAGCACTATGTAGAAACCTGCAAACTTGCTTTTGTGGTTTGCCGGCCTCTCAGCTCACGGACTTTTTTTCAAAATTATTAGCCTACCCTAACTTGTTTGGGACTGACAGACTTTGTTGTTGTTGTATTAGAAACAGGTTCTGCAACTGCTTTAATTCACTTCGAATTAATGCCATAGATTTTTTTATATTATTAGATACGGGCTCTTCAATCCCCTCCGAAAGTACATCTAAACCCCTAAGAGGGTTTTGCCATATTGTTGACAATGTAATTAAGGAGCTAATGAGATTTGTCAAATTTAGACAGGTAACAAATGTGTAAAGGTGCATGACAATACGTGAGACCCCCCCCCCCCAAAAAAAAATTCTTTTCCTAGCGGTGTGTAGATCAATGAAGGCTTATTTTTCATTTCATATTCTGAATTTGAATATAGGAAGCGCCGTACTATAAACGAGGACAGAAATACAAGCTTAAGGGAAATCTTGTGCTCTGACTTCAAATGTGAAACCCCAAAGCCAAAAATAAAGCCAGCATCATTCCTAGTCCTATTTGTTCTGGCCTGCGGAACTTCAATGTTCAACCACTGAAGTTCCGCGGTCAAGCATGGAAGTTTCATGCCATGTTACGGAAGTTCCGCGACTTGACTGTACCGTTGGAATGGAAATGGGGGAGTGTTTATACTCTCTCTCTTCTTCTCCAACGGTTGCTTGCGCACATTCACTCCCCACCAACCTGCAAACAAGCTATCTCTCCACCATTGATGGCCACCCAACCTCACCTTGAGTTCTAGGTGATTTTCACTTGTGAGATTGGGTTTAATTTGAGAGTGGATTAGAGAGCCCTTGAGCAAGTCTCTCCTCCATTGATGGCCACCCAACCTCACCTTGAGTTCTAGGTGATTTTCACTTGTGGGATTGGGTTTGAGAATGGATTAGAGAGCCCTTGAGCAAGGGAGTCAGCTGAGACGCTTGGTTCTCCCTCTAGCTTGCGTTTTGTGTTCGTTATTCTTGGAACTTGGTCTCCTAGACGACTAGAGGTTGCCCGGGAGCTCCCAATGGTTGTGCTTGCATCGATCCTTTCCGTCTTCGTTCACTTCAAATTAATGTCATGTAATTTTTTTGAAATTATTGGATACGACCCTGCAAGATTAGTCTTGGGTCTGGGATCAAACATCTCAACAACTACTTGTTCTTCAGGTTGTTCCTTTTCTTCTCGGCGTTCTCTATCCGATGCGGGAGTGGAGGCTGTGACTTGTTTCTCCGTCATGTTTGTCATGTCTCTCTTCGTGGAACCAATCGATCATTGAGACAATTTTCAAGGCTGTTTGGATCACTGGAGGTAGTTACTAGTTATGGCTATACGCTTAAAAAGTTTTTATTGATATTTTTCATGTTTTAGATCTTTGTACATAAATGTAAAATAACCATGACATCGAGACTTTTCTAAATAAATAATGCCATTTCAGGTTGGGAAAAGTGTTTTGTCCATAGATATTTTTATTGATTGGCCAAAAGTGTTTTGGCCATTTTTTTATTGATCACACAACTCACATTTTGGACCGAACAGTCTCAAGTGTGTTCAGTAAACTTCTGGGCATGTTCTCTCCATTTCCACAACCTACAAGCGAAGCATATATATAAAGCCAAGCCTGGCATGGTTCTCTCACACACTTTCTGACCGCTTCAGCTCAGCTACTCTTGGCTCAATCCACCCTTAGCCCCACGCCCCAGCTGCTCTTGGCTCAATCCACCCTTAGCTTGCTGCTCTCCTTTGTAAATCACATGCAACACAATGATCAATCAAAGTGTAAATGTGAATCAAACCATCACGGTAGAGTATCATGCCAACATATTTAAATAGCACATATATCTACTAAACAGCTGAAAATTAAAAATATAATATGTACTGCATTACTATATATATTTTCCTCCCAATTGACTATACAAATTAAGTAATAGTTTGGAATTGAACATTGATTTGGTTGGATAAAATTAACAATATGTGAACCGGTTTGATAACACTAGTGCTTGAAACATACTAGTAGATAACAGTGCTGCCAATTAACACATCACAGTGCCTCCTGTTAATATATTATAACTATACGGAAAAAATTATCAACTAGTTAATTAACAACTTAACATTAAGATGACTCGAAGACAACAATTCAACATTAACATGACATCCAATAAATTAAGCAAAAGATTAGTAAGCACAAAATGCACATCTCGTTCGGAGGTGGAGCTGGTCTGCCCGCGGCTCGAGAACCGCTACCACCACCAGAACCACTGCCAAGCGACAGCAAAAGAGGAGGCGGCTTGAGCACACCTACAGGAGCGCCCTAGATGGAGGAGCGATCGTGACTGCACTGAAATGTTTATAGACAATTTACATAGCCTCACATCTAAACTAAGCAGGCCCAACAATAAAAACAGAAACAAGCAACGTATCTTGTAACGAAACAGAAGAAACGCCACTTAGGCTAGTGACTCTAAAAAATTTCAATATTTGACTCTAAACAAATATGTCTCTCTACGTTTGACACATAATTCGTACGTCTTTAGAAATTGACCTTGGGCATGCCAATTATTTTGACATGAGAGATTGCTCTCATTTTCTCTCTTTTCTATTTTCAATATTCTTTTACTCTTTAATCTAGCCACAGAAAAGACCGAAATACCCCTACACACAAATCCTATTATGAGCAGTGGGCGGAGAGTTTTAATGCTGCGATCGAGGAGCGAACGCGCGAACGTCGCCGCCCGCCCAGACACACCACCTCCCACCTCTCGGGCACCCAAGCGCCTAGGCTCTAGCGGTTGTGTCGATGAAAATTAGAGGAGCTAGGAGCAGTGGCGGTGGCGAGCTAGCGGTGGACGACAAGCCTAATCCACAGGAAGAGAGTCAGGCCATAGCCATGCCTCTAGACAAAAAAGGTTTAGCAACCCTAATATTTTCCTAATCGAGATCAAGATTAAGGATGGCAATGGGGCGGTTTCAGATCGGATATCCGCGGGTTTCGGGTCTAGCGGTTTTGGGTTGAGGGGGGGATTTCTCGGCCACGGTTTTCGGGTTTGGTTTTCCACCCGTGGATACCCAATGGATACCCAAAATAAATCATTTGAAACTAAAACTCATGTTTTATAATATACTAATAATAACTTGTTTACTTAGACTATTAAATTTATTCTAAGTTGACTCATGAAATTATTTACTATTTGTTGCCTCTTGTTTATACATGTGAATATGTGTATATGAAAGTGCATTTGCCGCTATGTGGGTTTTAATGTATTGATGACATCCAAATTAGGGACTAATGTGATCTTAATGAGATATGTCGCAGCTATTAGTCCCATGAAAGATTCAAAGAGTTGATAAAGATAAAATGATATCCATCAATTCTTGAAGTTGTAAAGGCGGATGAACTCAAAGCGCTCTCTAAGGGTTTTATATTTTGTTTTGAGTTTAGGACCTGCCGCACTATAAAGACGGATGCAAACTTAGTTAGTCTGAGGAAGATAGAGTGCTCAAGCATAAAAATAAAATCAAAAGAGAGACACTCTAGCACTTCACGAGCACGTAAAATAGTTTTCGGTGACTCTTGGTGTCGGAAGTCCCGACGTAAGTCGGAACTCCCGACCGTCGGAAGTCATGATTCGCGCCAGAAGTCCTAACACCCAGTCACTTAGCCTGCACAGTGACCGTGGTCGTCGGAAGTCCTGACACCTTGACTTTAGCTGGCCAGCTGTCTGCGCCTGTTGGAAGTCCCGACCGACGTACGTCGGGAGTCCCGACAGTCGGAAATCCCGATGTAAGTCGGGAGTTTTGATGTTGACAAGCTCGTGCGGACTTTGACCTTGTGTGAACAGTGTTTTATTTATAGGTAGGAAGTTCGGAGATTTGCGTCGGAACTTCCAACATAGATCTGAACGATTGAATTTCTACCTTGAATATAAATAGCTCTCTCCTCTCTTCTAACCATCACTCACTCATTCATTGCAACCTACTCATGGCCAAAACATCTCTCAAGCATTCAAGACTCCTCTCTCCTATCCCCTTTGCTCCAATCTTTGATCCCCCTAGGGTTTTGAGTGAAAGGAGAGTGGATTGAGTGAGAGCATCATTTTGGCAAGCTTGATCACTCGATTTCTTCATCAAGACAGTTGGATTTGCGTCTATTACTCTTGGGGCTTTGCCCCTAGCCAGCTAGGTGTCGCCCAAGAGCTTCCATCTTGTGGAAGAGCCTTGGGAAGTTTGTATTACCCTCGATTTCTTAGTGGAAACCTCGAGTGACCTTTTTGGTTGCTTTGAGAGAGGCAAAGAGGTGAAAGAGACTCCAACCTTTGTGGTCACCTCAACAACGAGGACGTAGGAGCTCCTTTGTGGGGTTGCTGAACCTCGAGATAAATACTTGTGTCCCGTGTGCTTGTTGTTGTTGAGACTTGTGCTATCACTTTTATTCTTTTGTGTCTCTTCCTCCCTAAAGATTTTCTTAGGGTTTGGACTCGATTTATGGAGTGGTGATCTTTCGGCGTCAAAGGAGCAACCCCAACGCGTTACCTTACCACTACGAAGTGGGGTTGTAAGTTATAGAAGTCACAAAATTCATTTTAACACTTGTACATTTTCCATAGGCGTCGGGACTTCTGACAGTTTGCGCCGGAACTTTTGACAATGTCGGAGTTCTAACCCAAACTGTTGGGACTTCTCGACAGTTGTTGACAAGTGACATTGAGTTTTGTGTAGAATTTTTTAGATACACCTATTCACCCCCTCAAGGCATTGTTTAGGTCCTTTCAATATATATATCATGCATATGTAGAAAGTCCTTATTGCACTTAATATGTTGCCATACAAAGTGGGTTTTGGGTATCCAATTGGGTTTCGAGGATCCACAGGTTTGGTTATGGGGATGGATTATCACCCGAATCGGTGTTCGGGACGATTTCGGGTTTTGAGTTCTGGTTTTGGGTTTGGGTGCATAGACACTTCATCCGATCCGAATCCGACCTGTTGCCATCCCTAATCGAGATGATGTTAGACCGGCTAGTCAAGCACTCCATGTGGCACCCTTGTGGCCTGGGTTCGATGCCCCATGGGGGCAAATTGCAGTACCGGAGGTAAATAAAACCCTCATCTGTCCCACGTTACTCAAAGCACATGTTTGTGGCATCGGTCCACTTATAGGGTAATAGGTCCCTATGTGCAACGGGATACGAGGTTCGGTGGTTTTCTTGGACTAGGTGATGAGTCCTCTACCTTAATGCAAAATGCTCAGAGGTCACATGCTATCCCCATAGTCCAAGTTTTTTATGTTCTAAAGAAAATTCTCTTATGATTTATGAAGTTATATTGTCCGGCAGCCATGGCTGGTTTCCCAAGCAACGGGGCAAGCCATATCCATATCCGCCGCCACATAGCAGCGAAAACGGCATTGATGTTGAGTCATAGGTAGATCCTCCGGCAACCTCTTGTCACGTGGCTTTGGACATTCCTGAACCCATTCACAAATTGGATGACTACACGATCGTCGTCGAAGACGACATAGACCCCTGTTTCGCTTCGTGTTTCTTTCTAAAATTTACTCTCTAGTAAAAGTAACTTTTTATATCTTTTATATCCTTCAACAACTTTTTTATATCTTGTGTGCACTCTTGAGAGTCATCATGGCTCTCTATCTTTGGATAGTGAGAAATCCAAAATAGATGATGTCTATATCTAGAGATCCATTTAAAGAGCCTATTGGAGGGTATTTTTTTAAGTAAAATATGTATTCCTATAAATTAGGAATGGAGTTGCTCTAACCATGTTCAAGGTAATTAAACCGCTCGCTACATGCACGTCGTTAATAATCGACCTTATCTCGTACGCCAAGCACATGTATGTATGATGATGATACTGAGGTGATGTTTCTTTTTCTCTCTTTTTGACTTTTCGCGTACGTTTTAGCTACCTATTCTGCAGCACTGCTTCAACAGTATTTTTCAACGAACGAATAATGTTTTCCCTCACAACAAATCAGCATAAGGATAAGTATAAGCCAAATTTCAGCGAAACGTGGGACGAAGCCTGGCGGCGGTTATGGTAGCGGCTGTGGCAACTTTCCTCTTCTTCGTGACTGCGTTTGCCTTTTGGGCAGAAGGGATGTGCTGCGCGAGAGTGCAATGCGCAGAGCAATAAGAGTGGAAAGATCTACCCAACTATCCTTGTTCATTCTGCGTCGGCTCGTCGCTCATCTGATGGGATAGATGTGTAATTGGGAGACGGGAAACCCAAAGTTTTGTATTCGTTTCTTGCATTGTGGCCCTACCAATGCAGTGGCCATATATACTTCTACTAGTTATAGCAGTGAGTTTCATTCTATACAGAACAATAAAGTTCCTCTTTTTTATTAGACAAATTAAATATAATATCGAGATTGACCTCTGCTGAGTCACGCACGCACACCACGCGCACTTAGATCCCGCGGCCGTAAATTGGTTAGGATGGTCAAATTGATTGAATAGTAAATTTTGTTAGGCTCGTTAAAAGATTGAATAGTTAAATAAAAAATAAACGGTTGTCACTACTTACAGTGATACTAAAAGATAGGTGCCCGCGCCATAGCGGCAAACATCTCTTCCTAGAAAGATACATAAGCTAGGAAAGCACATGATATGTAGTATAGAAAGTATTCCTCTACGGTGAGTTCCGATAAAGCATCTCTTCTCAAGGACAGCCTACTCCTCACTCTACGCCCTGCGTTTCATTCTACGAATATAATCAATTCAATAATGCTATCCGGTACGCCCCCAACCCTTAAGAGCAGCTTTCCCATTCCTCTTCCTCTTCGGATGATACTTTTCTAAAAGCTCTGACATCTCGTCCTATTTATGTGGTTAGATATTTGCCTAAAAAGGAAGATATCAATTCCTAGAAAAGGCATTCCAAAAATCTTTGGATCTAAGTGAGAATATGACATGGAACTGATATGTTTTCTATAAACCGGTCAAAATTTGTCTAAAAAAAAGGATTAGCATGGAAATTCCCCCTCTTTTTCCTAGTTTGGACGGTTGAGTCCGAATGTTTTTGGAATAGGACTGAGTATCTACAGCCTGTTCGGGAGGCCGTATCGTATTGTGGATTATTTACTGCTGGCTGGTTTGATGTGAGAGAAAAACACTGTTCCCGACTGAAAATTTACGATCATTTATGAGCAAGCGAACATACTGCTAGACTACAAATCCCGGTCTGACGGTCCAACATCAGGTAGCAGCCTCTAGAGAAGAAGGTTTAGTAACCCTAATGTTTTCCTACTCGAGATCTAGATGATTTATAAATTGTACTAGTAGTAAATAAAATACTCTAATGGCGTTATATCTCAGGCAGCCATGGCCGGTTTCCTGAGCAGCGGGGCGAGGCATCCGCAGAGCAGCCACGGCGGCGGCGTTGACGTCGAGTCGGCAGATCCTCCTCCGGCAACCGCTTGTCACGTGGCTTTAGACATTCCTGAACCCGTTCACAAATCGGATGACCGCAACGTCGTCGTGGAAGAAGACGTAGATCCCTGCTGCGCTTCGTGTCTTATAACCACGTTAAAGGTAATTAAACCGCTCGCTACTACACGTACGTTGTTAATAATAATTAACCTTAATTATCTCGCGCGCCAAGCATATATATGTATGTATGATGATAATAATACTGATACGCTGTTTCTTTCTCTCCTCTATTTTCTCCTTTCGCAGGGCGTGTACGTTTTGGCTATTGTTTTCGCTTCGTACTTGTTTATACGGTGCGTCGCCACTACAAAAATGACGTGGGACGAAGCCCTGGTGGCGGTTATGGTTGCGGCTGCGGTGGCTTCTGTCTTCTTTGTGATTGCATTTGCCTTTTGGGCAGAAGGGATGTGCACCGTGAGTGGAATGCGCAGAGCACTAAGAGTGGAAAGACCTACCTAACTAATATATACTACCCTTGTTCGTTCATCGTCGGCTCGTCGCTCATAGGATGGGATAGACGTGTAATTGGGAGACCCAAGTTTTGTATTCGTTTCTTGCATTGTGGCCCTACCAATGCAGTGGCCGCCATCAAACAATGCACGTACGCCTGACCAACGTTTGTTAAATCTCTCTTTCGTCAATGTAAGCATATACTCCTTTCTATAGGAACCAACTTGGGTAGTTATGGCTCACGGCCTACAGGCCCTCCTAGTCCAGCCAACAGAGTATTTTTTTTAGCCAACAAACATATAAAAAACTATGACTAACCCTGAA
The DNA here is from genome assembly GCA_904845875.1 of Miscanthus lutarioriparius. Classification (NCBI taxonomy): domain Eukaryota; kingdom Viridiplantae; phylum Streptophyta; class Magnoliopsida; order Poales; family Poaceae; genus Miscanthus; species Miscanthus lutarioriparius. The sequence goes on from CAJGYO010000001.1 coordinate 135,250,698, forward strand.
TATCACCGAAAATCTCGACCCATTATGAGGCCTAGCTAGAGCTATGGTGAGTTATGTATTTGATGATTGACTAGATAAATGCCCATGCGTTGCACCGGGACCATACAATTTCGATGGAGCATGTTCTTTTATGGAGCTGAAGTTATTTTGAAAACGTTTGATAAAATAGCTTCGCTAAAGAGTGATGAAATGTCTATAGTGCCCTTCACTCGGAGTTTAGACTTTGGAGGGTGCACACACGAATCTTCTTCTTTTTTTACGAAAGTTTTGATATTTCTTTGTGATTCTGATTTGGAGGTGAAGGATTCCTAGTTTTGGTTCTGCCAATTTTGGTTCTATTGTGGACGATTACCTGAGAGGCTTATTAGATGTAGATGTAGATGTAGATGTAGACGTAGAAGAAGAAGACTTGTAGAGGAAGAGATTTTCAGCCAGCGCGCCATGTCTCTAATGGACCGAGCGGTGGTGCGAAGGCTGTTCTGGGCTGGCCCACCACACTGGACACGCTGGGCTGTTGCCACCGTCTGCCAATGAAAGGCTGATGGACTCTCTGGTAGGCAAATTTGGGACCAGATCTTTAGTTCCCCTGTTTTGTTAAACCATTTCCCATAAAAAAGATTTGATGTTCTACGTGTGACTTGAATAATTGTGCATGTGGTTATAGTTTAAGAGCATGCATGGAGTCATACGATGAGATTGGACAATAGAGGAAAGATGCACGGTTAAGTTGGACCCTAGTAGGTATTTAAAGCCACAATGCTAAATTCGGTGAGATAAAATTTGAATCCCAGAATGATATGCACGGAGAGAACATGAGACAACATTTTTTCTGGCTTGAAAAGTGCCCTCTACACTACGTTACTCCCTTCATTCTTTTTATATGTAATATTAGCTTTGTCATAGGTTATATATTTTTAACTTTAACCATTAACTTTTTTAAAATGAACATGCTAACAACGTAAGATTTATGTTTTTAGATTGACTACAACAAATAATTTCATAAGATATAATTTACATGTTACGAAATTACATAGATTTTGAAAATAGATGACTAAAGATGAAAATATTTGACTTTGGACAAAAAAAACGATATGTAAAAAAGAACGGATGAAATATTATTATGAGTATTTTATTGAGCACATCGGACGGAAGCATTGCCAGCAGCTGAGCAGCACCAGATCTTCTGCTTCTATTGGTCGCAGTCACCGCCACGTGGGCCCTGCAAACGTGTCCGCTCTCCCATCCCCAGGGAGCACCCCACAAGTCCACATGCTCGCATCCAAGTCGTGGTTCCCACCACGGCCAGTCCTCAGCTCCCACTGCTATGCGGGCCCATGGAACCCTTAAGTCGACGTGATTAGCGACATTTATTAATAGTAGACGCTATAATGAAGCGCTAAATAATTGTCCGCTTAAATACGGAAGCGGGCTTCTCGCCGCTCGCATCACCCTCGCTGCTCCGTGCTCCCCCGAATTTTCTCCTCTCCTCTTCCGAGTTCCGACCTCGTCGCCCCGCGCCTCCAGAGCTCTTCCCATTCATTCCCTCGCGCCGAAGCAACCCCCGAATCCGCCTGCGCGCCAAAACCCTAGCCCCAGATCCCGCGCCTCGCCGCCCGGTGCCCAAGCGGCGGCGGCGTCCGCGCCCGCGCCGGCCATTGCCGCTCGCCGCATTGGGGCGCTTACAGGCGTCGCCTCCGCTCCCGTGGCAGAGATCTGCGTCGAGGAGACCTGGTTGCCTGTGGGCGGCGTAGGGGATGGGCCGGGGGCGGGGGCGGTGGGCCCCGGGGATCCGCGCGGCGGCGCTGATCCTGCTCGCGGTCGCGGCTGCGGCCGGAGCCGCCGCGGGGGATCCCGATCCCGACGAGCTCGAGCGCGCGTAAGTGTCTCCGCTCTACTCCGCGTATCCGTATGGCTGGTCGGTGCTGTGGCGCCATTCCCGTTGCTTGTGTTGGGGCGTCGAACCGAATTTCGCGTTGGATTGCGCGAATGTCGCGTTGCGTCTTTGGCCAGCATTGCTCGTGCTCGTGCGTGCGTTGACTGGTGGGAAGCATGCGCCGTCCGCGCCGTGCATTCCACGCGATGATGAGGTGTTGTAGCGTAAAGGAGCTAAAGCGCTCTGCTTGACTGCTTACCTGTACAATTCTGGTTAAATTTCCCAATCCCGACATCTCTTGTATCGCGTGTCATGAGTTCTTCATGCCGCGCTTGTGCGAAGTTGGTAGAACAAGTTAGGTGAGATGTCGAGGAATAACAGGTGCTTGGTACTTCATGCCTTGTAAATGGAGAAGGCTAAGAGGAATGGTGTTTTTTTTGGCATTTTGGTAGTGAATTACTTATGTCGTGGGCGCAATTGTTTCAGCTTTCAAACAGTGTTGAAATTGAGACTACTTTGGCTGCTCTATGGGCTATGGCAGATTGGGTGCAGTATTGTTGTGCAAATGTTCCTGTTTGAATATTTTTGGGTGCTTTTGCCTAAAATGGTAATTTGAATAGCTTCAAACATTGTTGAGTCCCAAGCCTTTCAATTAAATGAACGCCCATTTGTCATACATGAGTAATGAGTACACTATCCAAAGTATATGCTTGTTTCATACTCCCTCCATCCCACAAATCAGTTCGTTTTGGACATGATTTAGGATACCAAGGAGCAATTAAGTAGAGTGTATTTTTCCCTGTATGCCCTTATTAAATAGGGCTGTGGGTATCATTTATACACTAACCGTGCGTAGCTGGGCCTTGTATTGGTATACGCTGCCTCCTGATCTAGGAGGCCTCAGTTCGATTCCTACCACGCTTTTGGCATTTTGCAAAGGTCACGAATTTTGCATGGCAATTGTGCACTCGGCGCGTTTTTTACGCCTTTGCCCGCTTTTTTGTATGGCACTGTGTTGAAATTGAGACTACTTTTATTGGCTTGCTCTATTTCTGCGGCTATTGGCCTTGTATTGGGTGCAGTATTCACGGCGTCTTGGCGCGTTCCGGCGACGCTTGGTTTCTCTGTTTTATTAATAAAACAGAGCACTTCGTTCAATGCCCGTCCTCGTCTTGCATGCAGTCATGCGCTTATTGCCGAGTCCCAATGACCTTTCAATTAACCCGAAGAACGGGCAAACTAAATCTACTTTAGCCGTGGTCCACTCAAAACGAACAGATATGTGAAAACTGATCTACAGCCCAGAACGAATTGATTTGTGAAACGGAGGGAGTAGGTTCTAGCAAACGTTTCTGCTCGAATTCTTTTTCCATCCTTTTCTTTTGACTTTTGCAAATTTTATGTAAAGTTTGTCTAAGCTTATGTTCCCACATATATTACAGAAGTTGGTTAGTTTTTCGTTTTACCTCAAGATTTCTAAATGTTAATAACTCAGTACCTTTCTCTAGAGTGAATATGGGCACTGAATATATGTGACCTCATTGCACACTGATGTATGTGGTATTTAGTCATTGAGTGAGACTGCTTGCTTCTGCCCCCTCATGAAATCTGGCTTCCAGAAAAAAGGAGACTATTGTCTGTTACTCTTTTTTTTGAACTTTTGATTTTATGTATCAAATATTCATGTTCGTTATTCATGCTTCTGATGGAAGCATTTAATGGGACATATGATGGAAGATCATTGTGTTGGCCTACCATCAACTTTTCACTGTATGTACCTACAGGTTTCCAATAGTGGAGCCAGACCATGGACACACAAAACTTCGTCTCTCAGAACAAGGTCTAGAAGCAATTCGAAGGATTGAAACTCCTATTGCTGTTGTTGGTGTAAGTTTGAACTTTTTGTTCGTAAGAGTTGTATTGTGTTTGTCATTTTAGTATTTTACATTATTGAACAAGACCAATCATGATATGAAGGATTGCTTATTGCAATATTTGACACCTCAATGAGACAATGACTAACTGCTTGTTAACTCAGGTCATTGGTCCGTATCGATCTGGAAAATCTTTTCTCCTCAACCAGCTTCTCTCCTTATCTTGTGATAAAGGTAGTTAGATGTTGCTTCTGATATTATAAACATGGATTTACTAGTTTGCATACTAGAACTATTTGAGAATGTGACAGTCTTGGCAATGCAGGTTTTGGAGTTGGTCATATGCGAGATACTAAAACTAAAGGTGAGGTTGTTTCCCAATGTCCCGGAACTTTGCATCTTTGTTGGTTGTCTATTTGCTTAGCTTATGAGAAATTTATTGTACCTTTTCCTATTATATTGCAGGTATTTGGATTTGGGGTACTCCAGTTGAGATGGTTGTTGATGGTTCCAAAGTTTCTGTCCTTTATCTAGACACTGAAGGGTTTGAAAGTGTTGGGAAATCAAATGTGTATGATGATAGGTTTGTGCTTAGAAATGAGCTCATTCTGATTTACTTTTCCTAGGATGGAGAATTAACTATTAGAGTGTTTTCTTTTTTTGGTAGGATATTTGCTTTGGCGACTGTCTTAAGTTCGGTCCTTATCTACAACCTTCCTGAGACGGTGCTCTCTCTCTCCCCCTCTCCCTCCCTCTCTCTCTCCCTCTCCCCTCAATGGCTGTTGGTTGGTTAATTTCATTGTGTGCCATTGCAGGTACGTGAAGCTGATATATCTAGGCTTTCATTTGCCGTTGAAATTGCTGAAGAATTCTATGGAAGGTTTGTTCATTTCTTTTGCGCCTTGCCATTTTCATATAATCATTTTGATCTGGAACACTAACGTTTATCCTTTTTTTGTTATATGCTGCATGTTTGTGAGCAGAGTGAAGGTAATGCTCCATTTGCATGAAATTATGAGCCTGTAAAATAGGAACATGGATACTTTTTTTTAAATGGAAATGCTTGTTTTTTCAGGGGCAAGATGTTGCTTTTGAGCCAGCAAAGCTTCTCTGGCTTATCCAGAGGGATTTCCTCCGTAAGTTGCTTCAAGAATAGTTCTCCCTATTAAGATGATTTGAAACAGTTCCATTTTGTTTGAGAATGCAAAAGGTCAAACTTTGGACTGGCATCCTTTATGAATTTTGATTTTTTTTTCTGCAATCTGCACAGCATGTAATCTTAAGCACATAGAATAGCTCGTAATCGATTCCGTTGGGCCTAATGTGTGTTTTAGTCACTAACAAAAAGTGGCTCGCAACTTGTGCCATAGAAAGTAAGAGAAATGGTAGCATGAATAACTTTTAAGGTCTGTTGTTCTTGCTGCCTCAGTTTTTGTGCCACCTCACCTTTCACATGTCATAAACATGGCTTCGTTCTGCACCATAACTGTGTTTCATGAACTGAAAACGTACAAAGTGGTTTAAGGAATGGGGTGGTTCATCATCTGTTCACTCACTTTTTTGTTTGATTTGTGGAATGGAACATCCATCACAAGCTTATATAATTAGTATAAGCATTATTAGTGATGGAGTCGTTCCACGAAAATTCGTGGAGGTGAAGATAGAACCAAGTTCTAAACTGTTTATTTGTCCTAGGTATCTGTAAGAAAAGACGTGTGTGAAAGCGCAACATGATTATTTCAATAGCTACTGCTACTATATCCAAACCTTGATGTACTATTAATGTTTGAACTGTTTGTTAGACTACGCTGCACTAACTTAACCAGTGGCTTGCTAAATCAATGGCTTGTTGGTCAATAACTGCTGCTTGTTACACTACGTTGATATTTGTTATTTATATTATTTCTACTGTATTATAATTATAAGTGCTTATTTCATTGGAGTTGTGCTCTTATTCCCTATTATTATTCTTTTATAATTGGTGAGCTATATTTACCTGTGCTTAATACGAAAATTTTCTCTAAGAGTGGTCACTTTGACATTGGAAACAGAAGGAAAATCTGTTCAACAAATGGTCAATGAAGCCCTCCAGCGGGTGCCTAATGATAATGGTCAGCTCAAGCAACATTACAAACTATTGCTAGTTTTGTGTTATTTGAGCATCTACTAGAAAGGTCTCACTTTTTTTTTGTATTTATTTCTGCAGGTGACAAATATATTGATGAGGTATAATTTGTGTATGAAATCTAGTAATATACACTTGAACCAAAAGTTGTTAGTTCCAAGCTCAGTTACAAATTTTCATTCTATGTGTTTTTAGGTCAATCAAATACGAGATTCTTTGGCAGTTATGGGCAACAACAGCACTGCTTTTAGCTTGCCCCAGGTACATTTCTGATAATTTCCTTGCAACGTCTAACTGCAGTTATTTAATTTAAGCAGTCTTTGACTGCTCAACAGAACATTATATGTAGTTATGTAACTGCTACAATTTATCCTGTATGGTGCTGATTAATGTTAATGCTTCTGCATTGTGCTGTGTTTCCTGCAAACCATATGAACACTAATTTTGTTTATACAGCCACATCTTCAAAGAACGAAATTATGTGATATGGAGGACAAAGAGCTTGAACCCTTATATGTAAAACAGCGGGAGCAATTAAAGCAGCTTGTTTCATCCATTGTAAAACCAAAAATCGTGCAGGGTAGAACTCTCAATGGGAAGGACTTTGTGTATTTCTTGCAGCAGGTAAAATACTTAATGATGTGGTTGCTGGTATGTATCTGATCAGTTAGAATTATTAGTAACTTTTCCTCCTGTGTTTCAGATTCTTGAGGCTTTGAATAAAGGCGAAATTCCATCAACGGGATCTCTGGTTGAAATTTTTAACAAAGCCATTCTTGATCGCTGTCTGAAGGTGTACAGGGAGAAAATGGATGGCCTAGGCCTACCAGTACCAGTAGACGAGCTGCAGAAACTTCATGAGATGTCAAATGGTGAAGCTAGAATTCTCTTTGATAAGCAGCACTTTGGCAAACATCATGCTGCTGAGTCGGCCCTCAAGCTTGAAGATGAGATTAAAAAGGTTTGTTGATACTTTTTTCACTCTTTTTGAATGGCCACATAAGGTTCAGTCAAGCAGTATCAATGTGTTGGGTTGCATTTCACATTAAAAAAGGAAATCCGCATGATATGTAAGCTGTTGCATGACAATAATACTGTAATGGCATCTATGTACGTTCACATGATACATTATTGTTCTATTTGTTATTCTTTACCTTGTTATAAAAAATACAATTATAATTCCACTACTACAGTTTGATTTTTTTGTGGCGTTCTGTGCATAATGTTTTGGTATCTGATATCCTTGCTGTGGCTCCTGTCTTTCTTTCCATTGGAGTTGGAACGCCACAGAAACTTTCTGTGGCATCTCTTACATGCCTTCAACTCAACTTACACCTTCTGTCACCTTTAGAAGATAATATGTTTTACATACTTACAGGATGTACTTTGTAGGTGTACAGAAACTTCCTTCTAGCTAATGAATATCAATCGTCAAAGCTGTGTGAAGCTCGCTTTTCTGAGTGTGAAGATAAGATGGATCACCTTCAAGTCTTGAAACTTCCTTCAATGGCGAAATTCAATGCAGGCTTTACTCACTGCAATCAAAGTTTTGTAAAGGACTGCGTGGGACCTGCAAAAGAAAGCTATGAACGTAGAATGTCAAAGGTTTGCCTCTTAATTCTGAATATAGTTTTCATGTCGGGCATCAAGGAGCCTAAGGTGAAATCATGAATTTTGAGTGCTGTAGCATTATACATATATTTTGCTGCCTAGTTGCCCATGACAAACCAGCCTTCTTTTATTCTTATTTTTGGTTGCTGCCATCTTACATTTCATTTCATCTGTCTACAACTCTACATGATGAAATTCAGTTACTTTTATATTGGTAGCACATTTTCCCCTGTAGAATGGTAGATTTGTTTTGGGACCTGATGGCACTGACAATTTTTTATCTGTGAATATCAAAATAAACATATAAGCTAGTAAAGATGCACAAACAGGAAGATAATAAGAACCATGTTTGGTGTGGAGGGAACCCATGTAGTTATCCTGTGCATTGATATCTTCTATGGTTCTGCGATCTCTACTCGAGTCTGTATGCTGCTTTGCTGCTTTTACTCAAACTTTTTATGGTTTGCATGGACTAAGCTCCAGTTTGGTGTTGTGTTCAGATGCTTGCCAAGTCTCGTGCTCTTTTCATCAAGGAGTACAATAACAAGCTTTTCAATTGGTTGGTGACCTTCTCTTTGGTCATGGTGGTCATCGGACGCTTTGTCATCAAGTTCTTCTTGCTTGAAATTGTCGCTTGGGTGATGTTCATCTTCCTAGAGACGTACACGAGAATGTTCTGGTCAGCAGAATCACTGTACTATAATCCAGCTTGGCACATCATTGTTTCTTCCTGGGAAATCATCGTGTACAGCCCTATTCTTGATCTGGACAGGTAGTCTCCTTACTCCATTTAACAAGTATATATTGGCATGCTACTCTGCCCGACTAACATGCAATTCTTTGAACAGATGGGCCATCCCAATTGTCATAATGCTATCATTTGGGGTTCTTTACTGGAGATGCTTCGGTGGTAGAAGGAAGCGGGGAAGGGGTTCACTCCTCCCATTGTACAAGAATTCTTACAAGAACTCGAGTCGCCCGAGATCAGACTAGTTATACGCAATGCATAAGTTTTTCTTTTAAAGAATGGTACAAAATATCTACTTATAGAAGAGGCTAAACTGCCCGTTGTGGATCATCTCCCCGTGCTTTTGGATGGGCATATTTTGATGGTGCCCTGCCTATGTATCGCCAATTATTTTTGGTGGATGAAGGGAGGCAGTGAAGCTGCTAGCGATGGGGCACCTGCACAAGCCTCTGTTATAATTCGTACCAGGGTACTTTTCTGTCTTCTGTAGCTAGGCCATCCTTACATGTCACGGTCCCAATTCATTGATTATTGTTTACATCCACCGCAATTTTTGCAAGAATTTTGTTTGTAACAAATCATATGCAAGGTAGTTGTTAGAGCGTGTACCGTGACAGTCATGTTCAAAGTTATAACCTGGTGGTGGATTGTTTCAAAAAAATTAATCTGGTGGTGGAATTTGGAGAAGTGCCTTGTTTTTATTTATACTGTTGTTATACAGTTGATGTCCTCATATATGCTATCCTTTTGGCCAGGAGCTGTATTTTTGTTTTGCATTAAACCAGTGTGTCACTAAAGTCTAAAACCTAGTGGTGGCCCGGTGTTCAAGGCCGCTGACAGACCATCGACGATTCATTACTGAACTAGCTAAAGGCACATAGCCCATAGCTTGCTCGTCGATGGAAACTGAACTTGTTCTGCCCACTGTAATGCGCAACAGACAGCAGTTGGAGCATAAGAGACTATTCTCTTCCTAAATGGCAGGAATAGAGATTTTGGTGAAAAACTATCCTATAACAGCTTATCTAAATGGTTATTAAATATAGCTATTTTTTATTTCAAATTTTTCACTAGCCAAAAATAGAAGACGAGAATGGCTCTCTAGACTGCTCACAAGATATAGAAAAACTATTGAAGAATAAAAATATATAGAAATTGATTTTTATGTAAATGACCCTCAAATGATAATTTAGAGAGTAAGATTTAGAAAGACTCTTGTATAGCACACGGGCACCAGAGAGCAGAGATCCACATGAAGAATGCAAAATAAGTCAATAGCACTTGACCCATAAGTCCACAACGAACGAATGCGCATCGCAGGATTAGCAATATCCACTACAAAGTATGTTGAAATGGTTAATTTATCATTCTTGCCGTTATGCATCAGGATCTTTTTCATATCCAATGGAGGAGAAACCTAGGAGGTCGACCCGGATGAAGCCGGCCCTCCGTACATCCTCTTCTGGAGGTGCTCCAGGCTTGCCACCCGCTGCAGCGAGGCTGTTCTGCCCATCTTGCCAGCAGCCCCGTTGACAAAATTGTCGTCCTCTTGAGCCGAGGAAGCTATATCTGGCATGTAACCGTTGTTGCCTCCGATTTCGCTTGGATTGGCGAAGTAACTGTTTGGGTCATCTTGGATGGGGACAGCGGCATCAGAGGTGGAGTCAGTTGGGGAGCCATTGAATGGCATGCTGAGGGACGACATATCAGAAACGGCTGGGAACAACGTGTTCATGCCTGTTACCCGCTTCACTGAGTCCTCTGCCATCTTCACCTGAAAACATGATGCATTCCCAGATTCAATCAGAATAACCAAGCACATCCAATTATGTATGGAAGGTCTGTACTATGTGATGACCATGGATTATCTCTAAAATCTAGGGTGTGATTCTGAATTCTGATTCACCTAGTGCTAGCGATTGAAACAACCCAAAGTGTCCAATTCAGCAGATGCAGGGCTCAAACAGCGCAGACAAAGCAGCGTACCTTTGCTCTTAAGGTTTCAACATCTGCCTTTAGCACCCTATTGTCAACAGCAGACTCATTGAACTTCTGATTAACATCAGCAAGTCGCCTTAGCAGCGAAGAGTTTTCAACTCTTAACTGTGCTACCTGTAACAAGACATCAACAACTCTAGCTCGTTAGCCAAGAGCCCAAGAACATCTAGAATTTGTCAACACGTAAAAATAACAGCATAACCCATCAGACCTGTGCCTCCAGTTCATTCAAGTGAGCTGCCTTTCTGCTTCTCGAACGCCTGGCTGATTCTCGGTTGGATTGTTTCCTGGAAACAGTAAAGAAAACTGGCCTCGACTCCAAGAATTACATGTGTATGGTTGTGGCACCAAGCCAACACCAGTTTTACAGTAAGGCTAAAAGTATTGCCAACCACAAAAACAAGCAGACCACTCTACTTGAGAATTGGTCCACTAAATAATACTATAGCATATAAGAAAACAATGGCAATACAAATTATAATTACCATGGCATACAAATATACAATGTCAGCCATAAAGTAAAGTCTTAAAAAAAAACTCGACCTGCGGGGGGTAAGCCACCCCCGGGCATTGCTGTAAGAGAGAAGACATTCTCACACAGGCCGAGAAAACCCCCGAAACCCCTACCCCACCCTGACACAGGGGCGCCGTTGCCTTGTGAGAACCGGGCCGGGCCTTTGACCTGCACTTTGGCCGTGGGACAGACGAGGGATTTTTTTAACCCCAGCCTGAAATTCGCTCCCATGGGGAGTCGAACTCAGGACCTGAGGAGTGCCGCCGAGGCTACCTAACCAGTTCAGCTAGGCACCCTTTGGCATAAAGTAAAGTCTTGATGCACATACATTTCACAAACAGGTAAAAATAAAAGATCACCTTCTCTGTAGTCTTTGTTGAACAGGGTTTGCATTTCCAGTAGTCTCAGCATCTCCTTCCATGTCATCATCATCTGACTGCTCTCGTGAGGAAGAGCTAGTGGTTTGCTTAATAGGGATATCGGCATTCTGTACTACATGTGGACCTGATCCCCCACCTGGAGCACCAGCTAGCTTGTTTTGAACTAGACTTGCAGTACCTGATATGTGCCCAAGATACAATCCAGACCTTAGTTCAGTCATTCAACCAGATGTCATACATAAGTTAAAAGGCTAGTGTTTACAGTGCGTGCATGTTTACCCAAATGAAATAGCACTATGTCAGTGAAATCGTGATTCGGCTACTTGGTACAATTGTCCCTTGCATAGTAATGGACGGCATACCATAAGGATACAACCATAAAGGCTTCACAATCACAAGGTGTTTTATTTTGAAAATTCACAACAGAATATCAAGTTTCCCATGGTTTACTAAGTCAACCGCAGATGGATACTAGCAAGTAGCAAGCAACCTCACAAAAAAAATGATGCCTACAAGGACAAGGACAAGGACAGAGGAACTGAAGGTCTAATACCTATTACACGAGTATAGAGCACTGAAACATAAGCTCATCTGAGCCAAGTTTCGCAATCAATTTGAAGACGCAGCAGAATGATGACTGGATGATTACCTCCGATGGGTTTAAGAGGAGCTGCATGCGGAACATCCACACTTGGCAAGGAAGAAACAGCTGCAGAATGCTCTGGAGGTGCTGCACCTGAAGCCTGTGGATAAAATGGTATCAGAAATTAGATATAAACGAAAATATAGAAAGAGGATAGGATAAAAAAGAAACCATGCATATTGGGCTCCCACTCATGTTACTGTAGTACTTGATGCTAGGCACAAAAATGGGAATTCACTCGATTACAGACGTGGAGAAACATAACTCGATGCTTGAACCATGAAGTTCTGATAAACATATCCAGTAGCTATAATATTCTGATAAGCCAGGCTCATATAATCCCCAAGAGTATCTAAACAAGATAATTCGCTTATCACAGAAACAACAAAAACGTGTAGGAGACAAATCAAGCGGATACTACTCATGTCCTCAAATAGCGCACAATGACCTATGAATCGCTATCGACGACAGCAGTCGTAATTAACCACCCACACACATGAAACGACAGGAATCATGAACTTACAACAAAATATATATTTTTTTGAAACGAATCAAGCAGGAGAGCTGCCGATTATATTGATTAAGAAGAAATCCCAGACTCCACGAATTCCACATTTCCCTAGTCCTAAAAGCAAATGATCACTTGCCCCGTCATCTCATTGCAAAGGGCAAGGAGCCTAGGAATATGAGATACTGTGCTGGACTGCTGGATGTTTCGTGTCCTCTGAGACTGATGACCTCTAGGAATCTATAAGAAAACTATCTGGAGCAGCTATAAGCTCTGACCACATAAGAACACAAACAAGCTACTATAAGCTCTGACCATTCGAACCAAACAGCATTGCAGGTGAGCTGCAGATAAAGGCAAGTAGCAATACCCTCCACATGGCGACGGCAGCGAGGTCCTTCTCCAGCTTCTGCTTGAGCATCGCGTTGTACTCCACGGGGTCAACAACCGAGCTCGACGCAGCCGCGGGCGCCGCGGCCCCCAGCGGCTTGCTCTCCGCCGCCTCAACTCCAGCTCCACCGCTGCCCCTACCGACGCCGGCGACGGGACCCGGGCTGTCGAGCACGGCCTCCTCCAGGAACTTCTGGAAGTACCACTCCGACGGGCACCGGTTCATCGCACCCGCCGCATCCCCCGCTCCCCCTCCTCCACCTGGTGCAGCAACAGCGCCGGCGGCCGCCGATTGAGGGTGCGGCGGGGCCCAGTAGGGGTTGGGGATCTCCTCCACGGAGAAGACGCGCTCCATGCTGGATCGAGCCGGATCGCGACGCTTCTGAGAAGAATTTTCTGCTAGCTTCGCTAGGGGTCGGAGGATTCGAGGATTTGATCTAAAATTTGGGAGAAATTTCTCTGGCAGGGCTTGGTTTGGTGGAAGAGAGGAGCAAAAAATGGAAGGGAAGAGCCGAAGAGGGGAAGAAGAGATGATGGGGTGGGACGGTGGCTGTAAATAAAGTCAGCACGGTCGGCTTTCACGCCTCTACGCGCACGCCAATTTTACTTATAAAAAACGTGGGTTTTGTTTGTCCTTTTATTTGGACATGAACTTTTTTTTTCCTTATACACGCCTCTTTTCTCATTGGAAAGCTGCTTTTTATCTATACGTACTAATCAATGACATGTTGAGGATTGATTCTAGATATCACCGACAAAGGAAAATATATTTTCATAATAAACATATTAAGAGATATACATCTTAGATAAAAGTTTTTATAAATCTAATTAAATTTAAAAAAAGCTTAGCTCCTTATAGTGTAGTTATCTTGGGACAGATAGTGTGTATGAAAGTATTAATCTCTTCTCTTTTTTTCTTAAATTTGTATTTTGTGTCTATCTTTATGTAATGAGAATTTCTAAATGGCATGTGCTGTTTTTTTTCTCACAAAAAAATATTTAATTTTTTTTTTTTAATGTGTATTTTGTGTATTTTCTATAGAAATGAGAATTCATAAATGGCGTGTATTTACCACTTTATTTTTTGTACAAAACAAAATTCAGGAAATTTAGTACTTCCTCCACTCTAAATTATAAGACGTTCTGGTCTTTTTTTTAGATACATAGTTTTTGCTATACATTTAGAAATATACTATGTCTAGATATGTAGTAAACATAATATATCTAAAAATATCAAAACGTCTTGTATAATTTAAAATGGGGGGAGTACTCCCCCATCCTGTATATTTTAGTGATTTTAGAAAGAGAGAATACAAAAGACACATGTACTCTTACCTTATTTCCTAGTGGATGCTGTCATCAGCATGATTAATGGAGATTGGTTGATAAATGGTACTTCCTCCTTCCTAAATTATAAGACGTTTTGACATTTCTAAATTTATAGTTTTTGTTATGTATCTAGACATAATATATATCTAGGTGCGTAGCAAAAACTATGAATTTAGAAAAGCCAAAACATCTTATAATTTAGAATGAAGAAAATAATAGTATAATATCTATCGAATTTATGCTTTCATCTAATGCAAAACTATCTCTTGTCCCCTAAAAACCCTTATAATTAGGTATACATTTTAAATTCTTAGAGGATAGAGGGAGTAGCCAGTTGCAACTATCTCGAGTTTATTATTGTCGTCTTCTAAATAGTTTCCCTGTGATATAAACTATAAAAACTGAATAAAATATCCATTTTACGAACAAACCGTCGTCTTCATCTTGAGTGCTTAATAGAAAGAATTCTAAAGGTGGCCTCTTTTAACACGTGGCGTTCGCCAAATGATCAACCGAATTGAAAGGAAGGATTAGACGGCACCTCCAAAATCCAAATGTCAGGTCGACATATATGGCGACGGTGACATGGCGTCGATATAGGCGAATCACGATTGGTCTACAACGTGACGTGGACACGGTCGATTACTGCATGGTCCAAGCTTATTCCCTTTTGCGCACCACTAGTAGTGAGTAGGACATGACCCAAAGCCAAAGTGCATGCATAGATTCTTGGATGCTCTTGCTCCCCCTTTCCCGTTTCCGAATGGAGGGATATATCCTTGTTATTGCCTAATTTGAGATTTTGTCTCATCCAAAAACCCACGCCCTTTGAATCCTTTCCACGGATAAAGACTCACTTGCTTGTATTCCCCCCGTCTGCACGTTGTCGTGTCCTCTTTCTCTATTGGGCCTTGTTTAGATTACAAGTTTTTTTACTTTCTCTCTATCACATTAAATTTTTGACATATGTATGGAGTATTAAATGTATATAAAAAAACTAATTACACAGTTTGATTGTAAATTACGAGACGAATCTTTTGAGCCTAGTTAGACCATGATTGGACAATAATTGTCAAATACAAACGAAAGTGTTATAGTATCAAATACTGATTCCTAACTCTAATCTAAACAAGGCCTTGGTTAGAGTCGAACGTCAGATCAACTCAGGAAATTAAATTCCTTTTCAAAACAAAACCTCAGGAAAATGCATATTGATGTACTCCCTCTATAAAAAAAAATACAATTCTAGGTATAAATCTGGATAAGCACCATTTAACCTACATATATGCTTCCCCGCCCTTCCTCGCCCCAGATCTGACATCGACTCCAGATCTGCCACGATGTCGTGGAGTCGAGGGAGAAGCGCTACCAAATGCCTCAGATTTCGACTGGGATTCTAGGAAGCGATGGGAGCGGGAGCCGGGAGCTAGTTAGGAGCTTCATCAGACTCGCCCTTAGTTTGTACTGTTTTCAGCTTTAAAAAAAACTGCTCAAAATTTCCATGTTCTTTTGTGTAAATGCTTCTTGTGTGCCTACCCAAACATGTGCCAGGTTTGAAGCCGTGTGTTTCGATAAGAATCCAAGCAAACGCCGGAGTCAAATCTCACAAGCTGATCCTAACTGTTCATCACCTCTTTTTCCTCTGTCTAGGCTGAACGCGAGGAGAGGGCAGCGCGTCGCTTCCCGGATGCCGGGTGCGTCTTGGCGCAAGCAATTGACTTTTCATGGGCCCTAGGCCCTTGCACTAGTGAGGAGAGCCTATCCAATTCTACCTGTACTGTACATGGACAGTTCAATATCAACACTGCTTCTTCACGTCCAGATACGCTTCATGCTGGCATGACAAAGCTAAAGAATTTATTCATCCAACAACATGTTACTAGTCACATGCATGATATGATGAGCACCGGAAAAGTTTCCATAGATAGGGGAAGTGTTAACATCCGGCACTGATTTGACCATAAATATGGGTAGGCTATAAAAGGACCCGACATAAATATAGGCCAGAATTGACTTTCCGTTATCCAAAACACCAACATCTGGGTCCATTCGGATTGATCTGTGACCCAGCCTGACGAGGCTTTTCCCGCGTGACATTACGAAAGATATTCCATTCTTATGTACCACTAAAAAATTTACACGGACCCTGGTGCCATGATACTAAACTTTCTTGTCCTCCACGCCATTCCGTCCGCCTTCTATTAGATTTCTACCGTTTACTAGTCATGACATGTGGGTCCGACCAGTGAAAATGTACAAAATGCCCCCCTCTTCCAATCCATCCCCACGCACGTCGTGCTCCTGCGGTCTTGCCCCTCCGGCGCTTGCTGCGCTCTCGGTCCAGCAGCCCGTCCTCGCCACCGTGGACGCAGTCTCCTCGCTCGCAGCCGCGGCCGTGTCATCCTCGTCGGCTCGCTCGCGGTGTCCGGCCAGCTCGCGCCAAGCACCTTGCGGACGACTGTTGCGGCCGTGGGGCTCCAGCCCTGCTCTTCTCGCAGGACGGCCCGCGCGGCCACGGGGTGTGGGGCGGGGCTGCCGTCGCGCGAGTCGCCGCTGTCGTCCCTCCGCGGCCGCGCAGGCCGCGGCTCCGCGCCACTCGTGCCTCCGCGCCCCAGATGGGGGCTCGCCGGCAGCCGCGCGCCCTCCCGCCCACCGTCCGCCGCCGCTCGCCCCGCCAACAGCCACGCGCCTGCCCGCCCGCCATCAGCCGCACGAGCTCGCCTCGCCGGCAGCACGCGCTCGCCGGCCACCGCTCGTTCGCGCCGCGCGAGATCGCCCACGCCGGCCGCTTGCTCACAACGAAGGAGAAAGGCAGGGAGGAAGGGATAGGGAAGAGAGAGAAATCACCCACATTTATTATATGTAGACACTTGTATAGAGAAGGGTATTTTGGACATTTTTCCTGGTTGGACCCACATGTCAGGGCTAGTAGACGGACGGAATGGCGTGGAGGACAAGAAAGTTTAGCGTCATGGCACCAGAGTCCGTATAAACTTTTTAGTGACACGTAGAAATGGAGTATCTTTCACAATGGCACAGGGAAAAGCCTCCAGCCTGATGGACCTTGAAAGTCTTCCAGAAGAGAGCAAGACGAATTGGCTCAAGGTAATGTCATTTTCAGTGCAGCCAATCAGCCATCACGTTGCCTCATCCCTGGACACCAACTTGTGGGTTCAAGCGGAAGACCTGAAGCAAGCGGAAAGCCATATAAATCATCATGACCTTATCCTCTCTTATTCCTATCCTCTCAAGAGTCAGGACAACCTCATCCCAACATTCCATCTTTCAGACAAAAAGGATCTGCCTATCATTATGAACTGATATTTCACAATCACTTTTTCATAAAAAATGTCACACTAACTCCGTATGAACTTTTTTGTATTACAGGCAAAGCTGGACTTTGTTCTCACCACTGGAGAGATACCATATAGCACTCGATGAATTATGGATGCCAAACCCCTGACCATAATATTGCTAAAACCAATATTTTGCTATGCTCTAATTATCTTGCCTGTGACGCGAGTGGAGTCTCATGGCATAGCAGCCTTTATACTCCTGGTGTACTCCTCAAGCCTTTTCAGCCCATCTTCAGGAGTAGCAGCTTCACACAACTGTCTGACAATTGCGCTGCCAATAATCACACCATCTGCTCCCCAGCCTGCGATCTGTTTACTAATGAAAATATCAAAAGGGTGTAATCACAGATACCATTAGACCACATGTTTAGCAAGAAAGTTAGGAGAAGTCTAGTCCACCTGTTTCACATGCTCTGGAGTCGATACACCAAAACCAACAGCTACAGGTTTGTCTGTAACCTGTAAAGTCAGGAAGATAAGCATTCTTGAACACGAATTTCTATAGAGATGTTGGTGCACTAAAACTGATTCACTGTTTACTGATGACAAACAGATTATATTTTACTAACCTTCTTGATCTCCCTAAGAAGATGTTCTACGCGTAAGTTTACATTTGAGCGTGCACCTGTAACTCCTACAGCACTCACCTGAATAACACACAGGTTAGTAATGCCACCAAAACCTAAATATATATTCAAGATCAAAGGCTGACAATGATGGTGAAACAGAAAGGCTATGCATTTGTTCCAGGTGCCATAATTTTTACTTAAAACCTAAATAATTCCCTTCTAGTTTCCTTTATATTTTTTCCTAGAAAAACATGTCAGGTGAGATGAACAAGCAGGAGACAAAAAAAAATCGCTGTAAAATTTCATTAATGTAGAGACATGATATTATTCCTTATGTGGTACGTGCTAGTTCAGGATGAAAAAAAAACTCTTTTAACTAGTGCAGACATAAAAGTTACACAAAATATATAAACTATGCCTGGAGCTTTCAACTAGGCAAATAGTTGGGATCTTCTGGACACTCACAAGATAAAGAAATCCTTCTGAAGCTTTTGCGATTTCCTTCATCCGATCTGTTGGTGTGGTTGGTGTTGTAAGCAACACCTGCAGGCAATCATGCAAAACATAAATGATATATGGCTGATACTCAAGATATCTATTCTGTTGATTGGTCCACCATGATTAATAAGCAAAGTTATTCTGTTGCGGTACCAAACCCAAGTTACACAGTAGATTTCGGATTATTTCGGATGATTCAATAGTATTCTGTGAGAGAGAATAAGCTGAAACAAGCTGAAACGAGCTGATAACCTACCAGCCGAACGAGCTGATTAAAAAAAAAATGGCCTTGGCGTAACCTATCCTGAATTTAGTGGACTGGACAAACCCAGCTGACATGTGTGAGCCCAAGTAGCTAGACCAGCTCCTAGGGCTGGGCTGATCCAAAGGCCCATAAGATCTTTTGCAACTGTGTATTTTTGTACGCCTGGAATGGGCACAGCCCAAGCTGAAGATTTGATAGGTCCCATCTCGAGTAAGAATTTAGTTAGCACCCAGATAGCAACAGAAGTATGCAAAATAAAACAAATTTTGTGTAAGTGGTGCATGAAAAGATGAGAGTGGGTATGAACCAGCTCTATGTTGTGCATAATGGCCTCGCTCCTCAGCAACGCTGTCTCCTCCAAAGGAAGATCAGGCACTACAAGTCCTGTGACATATAACAAGTGTAAAACAAAGATCTTATTGACAGAACAACAAAATTTCTGAACTAAGCGTGAATCATATTTATAATAAACAGAAGATGCAAGGACAAGACACCACTTATGGTAATAGAAAATATGAAACAACCAAAATGAAAGCTTACCATGTATGCCAGCTTGTCTGATAGTAACCATGAAGTTTCCCACACCACGTTTTAGAATTGGATTATAGTATGTGAAAAGAACAATGGGGCAAGAAAGCTCAGGTGTAACTCCCTTCAGCATCTCTATGACAGAATCGAGTGTAGTGCCTTTCTTAAGCGTCCGTGTTGCAGAAGCCTGAAATGATGTCAATCTAAAACTATAAAATCTGTAGCATACCACATACTATGTTGCAGCTGGTGAGAGAAAAGGCCATCACGACTACCTGAATAACTGGTCCATCAGCCAGTGGATCTGAGTATGGTACACCAACCTCTATCACATCTGAACCGCAGGAATTGAGGATCTTCAATGCTTTCGATGAGGTTGCCAAGTCAGGATCACCCGCAGTGATGAATGGGATGAATGCAGTCTGAAAATTTCCTAGGTTAGACTGTCAGCTTAAACTAAATCCGGGAATTAAATTCCATCGACCCTGGGTCCAAATCCCTGTCCGTGCGCCCATGGCTGGGATGCTACCGCGTGGCGTCTAAACAAAATCAGACGTTACGAGATGTGGCTCCTCTCCACAACATCCGGGTGATTTGATGTCTGCGTCTGCGCGGCTCCTTGGTTTGTGGCTCGACCCCCCCTCTCTGACGGGTGATTTTCCCGCATAAGTTTAAGCAATCAGGGCAGGAGCGACGGCTTGGACCCAGTGTCCACTGAATTTTATTCGCTAAATCAGTACCCCCAAAAGACTATTTGCCAACTGCGGCACAGCTACACCATACTCCCTCTATTCCAAATTATAAGTCGTTTTGGCTTTTTTAGGTACATAGTTTTTGCTATGTATCTAGACATATCTAGGTGCATAGCAAAATCTATGTACCTAGAAAAGCAAAATAACTTATAATTTGGAATGGAGGGAGTACAAGGCAAGATCCCTGCAACTAAAGATTGGTCTCTGCTTAGCATCTTATCGCTACTCTGGATACAAATTTGTTAGTGCAGTTACCTTTTCTGAGAATGAACACTGTGGCAGCTAAAAATGGAAACACTAGTTTTGCAGACAAAGACGGTTCAATATGCACATCCAGCCAGCGGCCACTATTGTGCAATATCAGGCTAGATTTTTACGGAAATTAAGACCAGCACGGTGTGTATTCGACATAAAACCGCTACATTTGGACAATTCATGCAAGGAATGCACAGGTTGTTCCAAGCCCGGATCCATTTCCCTGCAACTAACTGTGACCAACATTAGGTATTCCCTGCAACTAACCAGGACCAACATTGGGTATTGGACACCACGGCACCCGCAATCCAACCCCGCGACTCAATCAGGAATAGCAATAGAAATGTGGGTGCTCGGGTGAATTGGCCCCAAGGGTTGCGACGAAGCGAAGCGCGAACGTGAGGGCTCAAACGCACGCACCTTGCCTTGCTCCCTGAGGCTGGAGAAGGTCTCCGCGACGGTGAGCTTGCCGGCTGCAGCGCCGCGGTTGGCCATGGCGCGGGTGTGTCCACCCTGACAGAGGGCCACCGCCCAGCGCCGCCTCCGTGGGGTCAAGGAGTAGCCGTCGAAGAGGAGGCCTCGGCGGCGGCGGGCGGCAAACCGAGGGGCGAGGACACGGAGACGGAGGGGGAGCACACACAGCCTTGATTGCGACCTGCGATTTTGCGAAGGTCACGTGTGACGTATACCGGTGGTCTGTCTGTGGGCAGATGTCACTTACCAGTCGTCATCTCACTCGTTAGGCAATTTCTAGATGTGATTTTAGCTAAACTAAATCTGAATAAATCAAAATTTTAGAATTATTTTAATTTATATTTATTCAAATTTAACCGAATTTAGACGGTGACCCAAAGTGTTTTTTAAGTTATGCGACGTGATTCCTTCCTTGACACCCACCTCTCATGCGCGCCTAAATTCTTTTATTAGTCAATTTCTTGATGTGATTTTAGCTAAACTAAATCTGAATAACAAATTTCTTTTTGATCTGAATAACCGATGTTTTTTTAGATAGTTACAAAATTCTTTTTGGTTAATATCTTGGAGGGAGGGAGCGCAGAAGATTTATAATAGAATTTTGTAACTATCTATATTATTTAATTGTTTCATATATTTAAAAATTAAGCGATGTGATTTATTTGAGGTCTTACAGCATCTTCAATAATTCTCAAAATTCCAATTGGTAAACCAATGAGTTTTCAAGTGGCTTTAAAAAGTCAGAGCACGTTCGTTGGATTCCTTTATTTTCAAAATCTCGCTGCTAAAAGATAGAATTTAATTTTGCATCAAGTATCCTGGACCAATTGGAACGTTAGAAAAGCACACTTTTTCGTAAGTAAAAACAAATTGGGAACTTTAAACTACACTCACTTGATTTTTTTTCTCCCCTCTCAATGTCCGACTCCCTTCTACTCTATCTCTAGCGGATTAGCATGGCGGAGGAGGACCCAACAGCGAGGAGACACTGGGGACGAGGTAGACGTAGACGCTCCCAGCCATGGGAGCTAAGCTCTGTGAACAAATTAATGCTTATTTGTTTGATCCCAAAACTAAGAGGTTGAAAGGGATTGAGAGGAATTAAATCCCCTATAAATCAAAATCTCCCTCAATTCCTCTCGAGAGCCTGTTTGTTTCATCTCCGATTGAAGTGGATTGAAGGGGATCAAGAGGATTTAATCCCCTACAAGTCAAATTTCCCCTCAACCCCCTTGGATCCAACAGAATCCACTTGGATTGTAGATGAAAAGTACTGACCGTTAGTTTTTTTTATTTTGAAAACAAATGAACAACGCCTAGCCTGTTTGGATTGCAGGAAAAATTCCTATTCATGTGTTTTTTCTGGGAAATTGAACCGATTCATGTAAAATTTCTGCGTTTCAAATAGGCCCTAAAGCAGAAACGGTTTAGGGTTGAAGAAGAAAGGAGAGGTGTCGGTCATGATAGGACGGTAGATAAAAATCAAGTGCTGACTGTGGAACTGTTGTAAAACATCCGTGTGTTGAATAAGCAACTTCAATCAAAATCAAGGTGATGCACAAATTAAGCAAGAAATAAACTTGTCTTGCGATATTTAGCAAATAAGTATTAGTCAAGTTACTACCAAGTTTTGTGTGTGGACATTTCGACATGGGTTCAGATGTCGAATTCGGTGAAAATTTTTGAACAAACAATGTAATCCGGCAAGGTAGTTGCCAGTGCCAAAACATTATATTTTTTTTCTTTACCAATCATGCAAGGACACAGTAGTTAGAAGATCGATGCTACCGTCAACCCAAGACGTTGGGGCCACGATCAAGCCAAGGAACTGCTGAGAAATGTCCTACATAAATAAGGCCACAGTGCTTCCGTTCCCGTCGCGCCCATGGCCCATGGGCCTTTTCGGTGGCCTGCCTGCGTCGCCCCTCCCTGTGGCTGTGAGCGACGCGTTGGGCCTGTTGACGACGACCAAGGAAATCGTGCCGAACAACGTGAAAAACCAGAGTTTGGAGTCGCCAAGCAGGCTCGTTTCTAGAAGCACGGGGAGCCTGTCACGCCAGAAAAGGCCAGGAGGCCAGCTGGGGTCAAGTGACGCGTACGTCCGTTGCCCGTCGTCCTTGTCGTCCCGAACAGGGAGAGTACCATGCCGCCGTCTCCTCGACGCACCATGCATCATGCATGCATGGCCCGTGGCGCACGCACGCTCCTTTTCTCTTTTCATTCACCATGCTTTATATTATATTTATTATGCTCCTCTCCCTCCTCCTGAACGAGACGGCGGGGCGGTTGCGGGCCCATGCAGTTCTCCGCAAACACGCTTATCCCGTGCCGTACCGCCGAGTGTGGTTACCAGGAAGGAAATCAACTGCATCATGCCTTGCCCGGTAATGGCAAGAAATGAACTACTGAAGAGTCAATGGTACCTACTGGACAGATAGCTCTAGTCCTCTAGTTCCAAACCAACTTGTAGCCTCCACATATTTTATTTAACTACGTGAGAGATCTTTGGATTTGTGAACAATATTAAGTAAAAGTTTGTCGGATGAAGAAATAACCAAATAAAAGTTGTAAAGCTCGATGAGTACTACAACTTTTATGTTCATGACTTTTTGAGTTCAAATCATTTGGTGTGTCAATCTGTCATTTGTTGAAATTCAAAATTTGAATGGCTCAAATTTAGTGACATGAAAAGATGACCAAAATAAAAGTTGTAGAGCTTGATGAGTTCTACAACTTTTATGTTCATAACTTTTTGAGTTCACGCCATTTGGTGTGTCAAATTCTTGTTTGAAACTATCATTTGTTGAAATTCAAAATTTAAATGGTTCAAATTTAGTGACATGAAAAGATGACCATAACAAAAGTTGTAGAGCTTGATGAGTTCTACAACTTTTATTTTCATGACTTTTTCAGTAGAAATCATTTAGTGTCTCAAAATCAAGCTTACATCTGTCATTTCTTGAAATAATTTTATGGTTAAAACAATTCCGAAACCAACAATGTCGAACTCATAAGCATAGCGCATTGGTCACACCCGGGCCTTGTAATCCTCAGGCCGTGGTTTCAATTCCCGGTTGGGACACCCTTTTTGTATTTTGTTTTTATTTCCACCGGCGGTGGATGAAACAAACCGGCAGTGGAAATCTATCTCCACTGGCGGTTGGTATAAAAATCCGCCTGTGAAAATCATTTGTACAGGCGGGTTGCTTATATACCCGCGAGCCGAGAGCCTCTGAAAATTTGAAGTCTGGTGGCACATTTTCTTCCCCGAGACGCTGTCAAGCTGCCCAAAATTTTCCATCGCCGCCGCGCCATTCCCGCCTGCACCGCGCGCCGTCCCGCCCCACACCTCGCCGTACCCGCCTACGCCGCCGGAGCCCACCTCGGAGCCATGCCGTCTCAGCCACGCCGGAGCCCCGTCTCGAAGCTCTGTCGTCTCGCCGCGCCGGAGCCCCGTCTCGGAGCCCCGTCTCGGAGCCCCGCCTCGGAGCCCCGCCGTCTCTGCCTGCGCCGGAGCCCCGGCCGTCTCGGAGCGCCGCCCGCCTCGGAGCCCCGCCCGCGCCGGATCCCCGCCCGCCTCTACCGCGCGCGCGCCATCGAAGTCTGCATCTCGCTTGCTCCTCTCGTGCTCCTCCTGTGCCGCTAGAGCCCGCGCCACCACACGCTGCCTGCCCCAAGCGCCGCCGCGCGCTGCTTGCCCTGGAGTGTCGCCGGGCATGCCGCTTGCCTACCTGGGTTGGCCCATCTGGCACATTTCCCTGGGCCAAAGCCCTTACTGGCCCATTAAGGGCTTGTTTCAACATCTTTTTTTTTGAAACTTTGTTTCAATATCTTTACTTGTATGATTATATGTTTCAACACCTTTACATGTATATTATGTGTTATAATCATAAAATTAATTCTAGGGTAGCTTTTTTTGCTGAAAAAATAAATTAGTTCTAGGGTCGAATATTACTTTTATATCATGCTGGTTATTATTAGTTCTAGGCCCAAGGATTAGAATCGCAGCCCAACACCACCAGTGGATCGTGGAGTTCGCCGTCCGATCCGTGCCCTAGCATAGATAGGGCAGCTCATCATACCAAAACCCGAGACCCTACTTACAGTCCAATAGATGAGGAGGTCGAATGGACAATGAGGCAGTGTGCAATCAGCTTTGGTAACTAGAGGTCTGAATTGAATACCAAGTTCGTGAAGAAAGGGTTGGACGCAACGAAGAAGTACCCGAGAATTACAGCAGCTAAGTGGAAGACCTTTGTTGAGCAGAAGACATCAGAAGAGTTCTTATCTATGAGTCAAGCCAATGCTGAACTTGCAAAGAAGAACATATACCACCACCGCCTTGGAACTAGTGGTTACCAGCGTGCGATTCCCAAATGGAGGGCAGAAGAAGCTGCAAGGAAGGCGGCAGGGTTACCGGTGTTGTTGGAGGATGTACCGAAAGGCTGGAGACTGGCTTCGTGCGTGGAAACCACAAGAAAGTGAGGCTGGTTTGTCGTGGCTAGATCCAATGACCGATGAAGCAGCCAAGAACATTTTGGCCGTGGTAGCTAAGCAGAAGGAAGGATTATTCAAGCCATCAAGAGAGAGGGACACCCTTAGTGTGGGTCTGGGTAACCCAGAGCACCCCGGTCGTGTGCGAGGCGTCTCGTCCCATTTGGGCTAGAAGGAAGGATTTCCTGAGCATGCCGAGATGTATAGAAAACACGACCGCTACAAGAAAGCTATGAGAGATTATTTTAAGGAGGAGGCTAAGAAAGAAATGAAACAAATGTTGGTTGAAATCATGGCCAATCCTAATTCTGAGATAAGGCAACAATTGGCTAGTGTAATGTCAAGTCAACAAGTGCCGACAATGCAACCGCCATAGATGATCACACAGATGCCACAGATGCAGATGGTCATCACGCAACCCTCGGATTCTCCAATAGTTCCAAGCAGTATCGGATCTACGGCAAATAGGTAGCACTATGTAGTTGATGACATCATCACACCAACAGCTTGCTCCCTAGTTATATCGTATGGTATTACCAATACCCGTACGATAGAAGTTGCCACTGGCATGGTGATCCCAGGCCGCGACCATCACAACAAGAAAATGCTAGATGAGTACTGCATGGTAGAAGTGTTGACAGTCGTTGAAGGACATAGGGATGACTTCCTAGACATCCCCACTCCTGATGGTGTCGAGAAACTCGGTCAAGCTATCAACGAGTTCATCTTATGGCCTCGACGGGACATTAGGTTGAATGATCCTATTCCATCGATGTCATTTTTCGGAGTGGACGATGAAGGAACGGTTCTCACATGCAGCCTCACCATCTCATCATACCCCACCATCTCGTGACACACCACCATCACCAGAACCTAACCCACCACCATCATTTAGCCTCCACACCAACTCGGAGCCTCTACCTAACCCACCAGCATCGACATCCATGAACCCACCATCATCCCTGAGCAAGAAGGATACCTCGTCGGAACCTAAAGGCCATGTAGCTAAAGGAAACCTTCAGTCTGTGCCAAAAATGGTTATGCCCTTTGGTAAGGACGAGACATCACCGGGGGCCTTGAAGAAGTGGATGGCCGGATTGGCAAGGAAACCAGACACATGTTCCAGTTGTTAGAAAGCTGCCAAGTCCGCCTCCAACAAGATCACCATACGGAAGCCTACGAGAGAGGATTACAATAATGTCCCCACCGATAAATATGTTCTAGGCAGGCCTCTACTCTAGTGGTGCGAACTCTGTGGTGTTTCACGTGCGATGAAGAGGTTGCATGACTGGTATATGAGAGCATCTTCGGTTGAGATCAATGCCTTCTCCGCAACTATACCACCACTAGCTTTTATGGGTGGCAATAGCAAGATTATTGTTGACTTCGAGGACATTTGGTTGATGTTTTGCCTCGGAAAACTCGACATCCAACTCTTGAGCGTGTGGTGCCTGTAAGTGTCACTCATACATAACTATGTTTTATTACTAATTAATATAATGTTAGAGCATGAAGTATCTGACAATGTCATGCGCTCTACAGAATGCAACAATTAGACCAGGAGATGCAGTATACTGAGAACCCGTTTCTTCATGAGGAGAAAAAGATTGGGTATCTTGACCCGGCCAGAATAAGCCAGAACAAGCACACAATGGTTATGGGTCCTGACCACGACTTATTTGTGGGCAAGACCGATGATGAAATAGCCAAAATTAGAGTGGAGGAGCAACAAAAGCAGGAAACAACAGTGGCCACCTACATAGGAAATGCGTTTCTTCAATTCGGAAACAGGAGTATTGTATGTGCACCATACATGTTCAAGTATGTTGGTCCTAAACTCCCTTAATAATTTTTATTTATAAACTTACTACTGTCTTAAAACATGACTTCATTAAATTCGTGCAGTGAACATTGGATTTGTATATTCATTTATCTCCATGAAGGACGACTTTTGGTCCTTGACTCTGCAAATTTCCCACAGAGCAGTTATCAAAAGTTCATCGATATTTTAGATCAGTAAGTCAAGATTTGCATGAGTGCTTTTCAACATTTCTATATCATATATGAGAGTTTGGATCGATATGACTTGTTGAATTCATTCGAGCACTGCAGGGCATACATGTTCTACAAGTTCAAGGGTGGATGCTACGATTTAAAAAGAGCTGGAAAACCGATACATGTGCGGATTAACTTTAATATAAATTTTAAATAAACATACATATTCGTCTTATATATATATATATATATATATATATATATATATATATATATATATATATATATATATATATATGTATACGTAGCAACTATGTAACCACTTGCCAATTCTTATATAGTGCCACAAGCAACCATCGGGATCGGTGCTTTGTGGGTGCTATGTGTGCGAGTTTCTCAGAGAAAACGGGAGATACACCAACAACCTTAGCAAAGTAAGTAATAGTCATAAGTGAAGTTTTGTCACTACTGATGCCTTCTCCTTATTGGTTAGTTGTAAATGTATGATGACTTATTATTTTTTTGCAGGTATACAATTGTAATCCCACGAGTGTACGCCTCCAGAATGATGACCTCATGGTCATTTGCGAGGACTTCTGCCGGTTCATCATGAAAGAAATAATTCACTTTAATAGGAAGTATTTTGATCCGGAGTCGGCATTAGCTCAACCACAGTACCGAGATCTCGTAGATATTGCCAGGCTAGAGCTAAACCACGAGGATTATTAGGGGAGTACGTCATGGGACCGAGCTAGTTACGAGTGGAAGAAACTTCATTTGTTTTATGTATACATTATTAGCGTGTGATGACTTTGGTAGAGTGCAACAAATATTGCTTTTTTCGTGCATGCAAATATAATTTTCTATGATTTTTATTTGGATTCATTTCAATTTGTATACAATACTCACTGGCGGGAAATATATGGTGGAAAATAAAAATAATTCACTAGCGGGAAATATATAGCGTCAAATTTTGAATTTTTAAAAACAATTTACTGGCGGTTTTGCTAATAAACCGCCTGTGGAAAAATTATTCTAGAGGCGACAGATTTAGGTCAACCGCCTGTGCTAAAAACGTTACACTGGCGGCCGACTTAAACAAACCGTTAGTGAAAATGCTTTAACACTGGAGGATTGCTTACCACAACCGCCTGTGAAAATATTATTATCACTGGCGATTGTTTAAGAGGAACCGTCAGTATAAATTTATTAACACTGGCGTATCTTGACTGACCATCTGTAGTATTTTTAATTTCTACTAGCCTGTGCCACTGACCGTGGGTTCAGACGCCAGTAAAAATGGCTCTGCAACCGCAGCTCCAGTGCACTAGTGACAAGACGAGATGAGTAGACGAGGGGTCGAGCTTAACCGACAAAGACCGGCCGGGGCCTCTAGCTCGGACTAGGTGACAATTCTTTGTACATGGACCGAAAACAAAAGGAGATGGAGACATTAGATGGAAACCGTGTGATGACGACTCAGGGTTCAGGGAGCATCTACTATCATTAAACCGGCGAGCCTCGGCCGTCGCTTAGACCATCCACGTCGCCCCATCCACGTCGCCCCAAATTCCCTCGTCCGTTCGATCTTTGGTCCTGCGGTCAAGATCTATTGAATCAGATTTCGTCTGAAGCGGCTCCTCATGCTTCTCCTTACCTTATCCGCCTTTTTTCATCGTTTCTTGTTGGATTCTCTGGCTTCTCCACCGAATCCACAAAAGCAAATATATACTCCCCGTGCAGGACCGTGGAGTACTCAGCTTCAGCTTCTGTTTCCCGAGTCTTCTCGTCGCCCCTCCTCTCTCTCCCCATCGCTCTCTCCTTCATGTCTCGCGTCGCGCCGTCTCCGAAGCGACGACCGCCGCTGCTCCTTCCTCCCTCTCTGCTTCCCTCCTCGCCTCGCGGCATCGCCGGCGGCGCAAGGCGCCACCCGCGCGTTGCACGCGCAGCGGTTGGGGCCTAGCTATACCCGTGCAGGACCCCAGCGCACAGTCCACCGAAACCCTAGGTATCGCGGGTGCCGTGCTCAGGGTCCCCTCACCTGTGGCCTTCCTGAGTTCGTGTCGGAGGTGGGATCCTTTGCCAGCTCCACACGCCGGGGGCCAGGACCTGCGTTTGCTCCGTCTTGGCCTGCTGGTTCGTCTTCAAAGGTTCTCCGATCCAGCATCGCCCCTACCTCGTGTTCCTCATTGCTGACCCCTGGTAGTTTCCCCACGCTTCTCATCTTTCGTTTTGATTCAGGCTTTATTCCATGCTGTACTCCCACGTATCTGTCCCTGTGGTCATCAGCTAGATTATACCGGCGGCGGCTGACACTATGTGTTCTTCCTCTTTACTGTTCGTGCACGCATCGTGTTTGATTACTACTAATAGTTTAGCATTTGGATATGTTACCAACTCGATTTAGGTTCTATGTAGACCTGCTAAATTACTCAGTGCCCTCTCTATTATATACATAGATTGGATTGTTCTTAGATTTCTCATATTTTCTTTTTTTAGAGGATATATGTTCTTGCCGTGCTATGTAAATTTACTATCATTAAACCGGCGAGCCTCGGCCGTCGCTTAGACCATCCACGTCGCCTCAATTCCCTCGTCTGCTCGATCATCACAAAGCGCTTGCCTTTATGGGGATCCACGTAAATATGAGATATTTGGCTCAGTAAGCTAATGGTTAAATGTGGATGAGTTCTTACTATGCCACCACTTTGCAAGGGTATGAATGCTTCTCAAAATAAATAACCAGCATGCCCGCTGCAACTATGATTACCATGTCTTTTCTTTTTTTCCTTACCTCCTCTCTTCTATTTTACAATGGATTTAATTTAGTTGCACATGATATATCATATTGAGCCATGATTCCCATTGTTTTTCTAACTGTATTTTACTTGGCCTAATACTTCCGTTTGTTTTTATGGCCAGCATATGCGACTGGGAAAAGTATAATTGGAGTGCTTCAGTTCTCATTTAGCAAGCAAGGTAACATCCAATTCATATTCCTCCTCTATATCCCCATTATACTTTTCTCTTTATATTCACTCTTCAAGCACAAGATTAACTTCTTGGTTCCGAGAGCATTGCTGTCATAGGTGTTGTTACATTATCTTAGTGACTTCCTACATGTTTGTGTTGTGCTGTTGTTTATGCATGATAGCAGGGATGGTTTGTATTTTTTTTTTGGTTAGGTTCCTCACATGTTCTTAATGTCACTACTTACATTACAGGGCCAGAGAGCATGGGATTTGGAATTCTTCGTACACTTCACTTTGAAATGAATGATCCAAAGTTACTTTATCAGATATTGTAGATAGTATAGGGCACATTTGTTTGAGATAGCGTGAGCACATTAGGTTAGTTGTATCCCTAAAATTACAAAGATTTCTGAAATTAATACAGTTCCATATACGTTGTCGGTAAATATGCAGTCTTTGGAGAAGTCGCCAAGAAAAGAAGAAATAGTCATATGTGTTGCCATGAATTTTGTCAACGTGTGCCACATCACAGTGAAGACCTAGCTGTTTTATTCATCGGGATGCCCTCGGTACTCGATGCTTTTTCTTATGTTCCTCATGGTAACCGTGCGGTTGGTCAGTGTCTGCTCTCATCATTTTGTTTCTCCTGTTGCTTCTCTATACAAGCTTTGCCTTTGCTTCTCGTCGTTGCCATGTACGAGACCTCTGTCATGACATGTCCGCCATGCCGCTTGACCAATCGGAAAATGATTTGGAAGAAGTGCCATCATATATGTTCGGTTGTCAAAACATGATATATGTGCATGGAAGCTTTGGAAACTTTTTTATTGCACGAAAAAAAACAGATCCACTTAACTTACTTACATGTATGACTATCCTGCTTCATAGCATGTTCTTCTTGGAAGCAATTTTTGGGATGTTGCATTAACATTTACTAACAAGAAAAACGTCCCTCGCTTTTGTCAAGAACAACAATCTTGATGGTTTGGCAATAATGTATGCTTTGGCATAACTTATCAAACAAAACAAAAGGTCAATGCATGATCCAAAAAAAATAATGTGGTGGTACCAAGCTATATGAGGGATCATGCGGCTTCTACATTGATGTGATCTTTGTGATTTGTTATGCTCATTATCACTTCAAACAACCCTTCTCTATCTCAATCGTCTGCTTCAATCTTGATCCATTCTCTCTCTCGGTCTCGTGGGTCGAGGATGCCCAGTGGTCCCTCGAATGGCGGTGGCGCGGACCTACATCAGCCCCTTCATCACATCTCCTCCCTCGAACAACGTCGATGGCCACCTATGCTGCCACCTCCTTTCCCTCTTGCCCTCGCCCTTTCTAGCTCAGGCAAATTTCGGTATGGTAACCATCCATGTGACCAACATTCGATTCCCTAATTTTACTCCCTTTTCGGCTGGGATAAGTGATTGATTGACAACCTCACTTGCTCCTATTGTGTGCAGGTCCAAGAACCCATAGAGGACCCCTCACTCACTGATCTTTTGGCTCATGAATGAATCTCAAACCTATTTGCACATGCAAAGTTGAGTAGTTTGGGGTCTCGTTTTTTTACCAAAGTATATATGCACATATAAACTTTTGTAACCAATATCGTTCTTTGCATTCGTCTTGAATTGTATAGGTCGGTGCAAAACAACACCGGCTATGCAGTCTTGGTGCCACGCATGATGATCATGTCTTCCATAAAATTCAGGTCTCACGCCTCCTCCATGTGTAACTCTCTATCCTCTTCCGTAAGTCAAATGAGGCTGCAGGTTGTCTGGCGGCCTATTTAAATGTAGCTTATGTTTAGCGTTTGCACATTATCGCAGTCAGATAGTGAGGATCGATGCCGAAATGGGACCTTCTTGCCTCGCTTTTTTCCTTATCGATTCAGATATGCATCCTGCTCTTGTGTTAATTTTCAAACAACATTTGTGAGACCTCTTGACCTGTCCAATTTTGTAATGTCCTCTTTCTTGCTTAATCTAACGAGTGCATGATCGTGCTATGCATATTGTTGCCATCTACTTCCTCCTCCTCTTTTTTTTGTTTATTCGCGTTCTATTTTTAGAATAAAGACCAATCGTCAGCAGTTATTCCTCCTTAGTTAGTGTGTAATCCATTTCACAAATCTATAGGTATTAGGATGTGTAAAATAGATATGCGCATACCACCACAGCAGCTCAAGCTTGCATATGATACCTGCCTTACATCTCAAAGTTAAAAATGAAATGGAGGAAGTACGTCTCCATTTGACCTGTAAATTCAGATGCTCTCTGAAAATCACATGTCAATCAATAGACGTTCTCTGAGCTGGTACAACATATGCATCCATTCGATGCTTTCAAAGACTCTACTGTTGGTTATCAAGAGTTTGTGTAGCTTGACAACATCTAAATGGTCGTAAAGTTTTTTTATCTGCAAATTGATTGAAAAAAGAATAGGCACAAAGTGATATTCAGCAGGCTACAAAAGATCTTGCCTACTTCATGCATACATACTTAATTTACATTTTACCTGAAATTTATTATATATCTATCCGCAACTTCTAGAAATTATCGGGACTACATGGCCGCCTAACTTTTACGATCTAATCACCTGCTATATCCTATAAGGTTTATGCAGCATGACAACTTCTAGATGCTCCCTGGGCTTCATCTCAGCTAAAAAATTGTTCCAATCTAGTTCCTATTTCATCTCGCCTGTGCATGCCTTCTGGTGGTCTAAATGGTGGTGGTTCAATAATGGTGTTGCCTGTCATTAGCTATCTTCAACATTTCTTGGCGAAATACAGATGCTGATCAAGTACCATCACACAGTTAAAGAGAGGTACATTATCTGTTTTCGTATTAAGGAAGGTGCATAATTAACAATTGCAACTACAAGTTCCTCAGCTATTTCAATTACCTGATGATCAACACAGACAAATTTATGTTGCATTCATTCTTTGATATGTACGCACTGCATGCAAAGATTAAACATATTTTTTACCTGCGCCTGAACCAGCTGATTTGCTGACGCGCGATGGCGCGCGTGAGGTACCAGTATGTATAAAACATGCGAGTTGCGTGCTGTGACTGTGACGACGACGTTGACATGACATGCACAGCCACCGTTACCGTTGGTAACCAAGGTTGTGATGACGACCCGATCTGATCCACATGTGTCCCGTGCTATATATATACGATCCTATATAGAAGTGTATATATATTGCCGAAATGTAATCCATGTATTGATAAAAAAGTCCCAAAGTATTTGTGTATCTACTTCTGTCATTGTTCATGTAGAAAAACTTACTCTAGGTATATATATATATGTGTCACAATTCTCACCATGTATACAGAAAAGCGATAATCATATATCTTCATGTCCAACACAAACCCCAAGCTAAGGTTTCGCCTAAACATGTCAAATTCACATGGAGTTTCGATGCAAAGGGAAACACTATATGAATGGAAAATATATAGAATAATTGGTAAATAAAATCTATTATGACTAGGCAAAGACAAGAAAATATCTATACAAGTACCGTGTTAGAATGCAAACAGTTTAAACTTTAAAGAGAATAAAGGTAAGCCGTCTTTATTTGGCATTGGGGCCTAAATTTCTCTTAAGATTACTTTTTTTTCAAAAAAAAAAGAAATTACTAGACCATGCAGGAGCAGGAACCAATGAGGTAGTTTAAATTAAGGTGGCTTGGGAAAATGTGAATGAGTGCTCCCAAGTTTGTTTTCAACAAAAAAATGTATCAAAATCAATATCACTGGCTTTGATTTTTAACACCATACTATGAAATTTATATATAAAATATATACTTTGCAAAAGATCTGATAGAATCATGATCTTATAATCTGATCAAACCAAAAAATCCTAATAACTAGGATCCCCCGTACATCAAAATCCTACACATATTCCCCTCCATTTCAAATTATAACTCACTTTAGTTAATTTGTCATACACTGATTCACAAAACTTCTCTACGTTTGACAATTTTTTAGAAAAATATGATAGTATCGCTACAAGTTCAAATAAATGCATATCAGAATTCCATGAAGAATGTAATGAAACTACTTTGATATTATAGATATTGATTCATTAATCTAAAATATTAGTGAAACTTTAAAAAGTTTGAGTTAGCATAAACTCAAAGTGAACTATAATTTATAACAAACGGAGTAACCACTGAATGACAGCATCGGGCAATAACGTTATGTTTTTTCTCTCTCCTTTTTGAAAAAAAGGAATCGTTGATTTTTGTATTGATACCTTATCGTTACAATTTGTACAAAGCAATCTTGCTGAATGGATCGTTATTAATTGTCCTACTCCTGCCAAGATTGTTTTCTAACGTGCATGCTAACAACCTATATATTGCGTCATCCAACTAGTTCATGGTAGTGCGTTCTTCATGCTCCTGGCATATTTCTGTAGCCTCTTCAAGCCTTCTTTGGGAGAGGCTGCTTCGCCTAACTGTCTCACCATTGCACTGCCAATGATCACACCATCTGCACCCCACTCTGCAATCTGTCCATGTACAATATACTGTTAAGAATTTGTTATAAAATCTAGGAGTAAGTTTTTGAGACATTATAATTAGGGAGTGTTATAATTAAGTTTTCCTTTACCTGCTTTACATGCTCAGGTTTCGATATGCCAAAGCCAACAGCCACAGGTTTGTCAGTGAGCTGCAAACAAAAGCACAAGCCGCTAGCTCAGTGATTGGCACTAGTATTCATCTCGACAGTGAAGTCACGTCGTTGTCTGCCAGGTAACAAAAATGAATAAAAAATGGAATCTTTTCTTTTCCTTTTTCTTTGGCAAGATATATTGGCCTCGTTCGGCTTACCCTATATCCGGTTTATTCGGCTTTTTTTTTCAGCCGGAACAGTATTTTTCTCTCACAATATTTCAGTCAGAACAGTGTTTTTCAGCCAATTTCAGCCAAGATTCAGCAAGCCGAACGGAACCATTATTACCTGTTTAACCTCCTGGATGAGAGATTCGACACGTGTGTTCACGTTTGCGCGTGGACCTGTAACTCCATTGACGCTCACCTGTGGTGCATGGGTCAAGTAGGATAGATGAGCATGCCATCATCAGCAAGTTCAGGCGCCAGCTAAACTCTGGACAGTCAGTTTGCCGTCACTTACGAGATACACGAATCCTTGTGAGGCTTTTGTGATCTCCTCCATCCTATCCGCTGGCGTAGATGGTGTCGTGAGCAGCACCAGCTCGAGGTTGTTCTTGATGGCTTCACTCCTGAGAGCACACGATGTCCCATACGGGAGATCAGGCACTAGGAGGCCGTGCACGCCGGCGTCCTTGACGGCGGCGGCGAAGTCGGGCAGGCCCCAGTGCACGATGGGGTTGAAGTAGGAGAAGAGCACCACCGGGCAGGACAGCTCCGGGGTCACCTCCTTGAGCATCGCCAGGACAGCGTCCGGCGTGGTGCCGCTCCCCAGCGCCCGAGCCGCCGACGCCTGGATGACCGGCCCGTCGGCGTAGGGGTCCGAGAAGGGCACGCCGAGCTCGATGACGTCGGCGCCGCAGGCGTCCAGGAGCCGCAGCGCCTCCGCCGTCGTCGCCAGGTCCGGGTCGCCGGCGGTGATGTACGGGATGAACGCCGTCTGCAAGCACGGCACACCAGAGCTCCAAGTCAGAACCCGTACATAGATACGCGCAAGACCAGGCTGGCTACATGCGTCTATATATATAGTATATACGTACCTTGCCCTGCTCCCTGAGCTTGGACATGGTCTGCGACACCGTCAGGCGGCGTCGTCCGCCGGCACCGGTGAGCTTGGCCGGCGCCGCCGGGGCAGCCGGAGCTACCCCGGCGACCGCCCTTACAGTGGCCACAGACCTCCGCCGCCCCGGCATGGCCACCCGCTTCGGGAGCGGCGACGATTGGACCGCCAGGGACGAAGACCACCGGGAGGTGGATGCAGCCTTGATCGCGGAGGCCATGTCTCTTTGTGTATATACGCGTACGTACTGTGGACTGTGGTTCGATGGATGGATCGGTTTATGGAGTTGGTTTATCCGCTACTGAGTTGGGAGCACAGCAAACTCGATCACTGTGGCTTCTCGCTAGCTACACGATCGATCAGAGTTGTGTGCAAGTGCTCAGTTAGCTCCTTGCTCGAACGAACTCTGGTCTGGAACGCTGGCTGTAAGAGTAGGATCGGATGAGAATGAGATACTGGGATGCTGGTGGCCTGCCCAGTGCCCACAGTTTATATAGCAACAGCCGCAGCAGCAGCAGAGGAGGAGGCGACACCCAGTGACGAAGCTGAGGCAGCAGGAAGTTGCCAGCGTGAAACTGATAGATAGCTCGGGTCGTTTGCTACCTCCTCTCGTCACGTCATCGTGCAAAAAACGTGTGTGCGTGTGTGGTTTTACTGGTCCCATACTCAGCCCCGTGCATGTTCTGCTCTAGGGGCACCAGGTGCCTTCAGTGGTGAAAGCACAGTTTTCTTAAGAATTCCAGGCAATCTAGTTCATAGTCCTAGCTGCTACATCTTGTTCTACTGTACAGTACATGCTACGAATGACTAGTAGTTATATACTTCGTCGGTTACAAATTGTAAGTCAATTTGACTTTGTTCGTACATCTATTTTACTATGCATCTAGATATAATAATATGTCTAGATACATACCAAAATGGATGAACCAAAAAAGTTAAAGCTACTTATAATTTGGAACGGAGGAAGTACATATGATCATTCAATCAATTTTTTTACCAGGAAAACTCCAAAAAAAATTTACTAGGAAGTAGCAATACATGTGTCTATGGATCTGTCAGACCAAAAGACCAGCCTTTTTAGTGCTTCGCCAAATTCAGTCTACTGATTGCCATATTTTATTACGCCATCTAACTAACTGATCCGGCTACCTATCAACACATCATGGCAGTTGGCGGGCACTCTTCATGCACCTGGCGTATTTCTCTAGCCGTTTGCACTGGGGCCGTTCTCTGGGAGAAGATTGGTTCGCCTAGCTGCCGTACCATCGCGTTGCCAATGATCACACCTTCACCCGGCCCCACTCTACAATCTTGCCTCCATGGACAATTTATATAGATGAAAAAAGTTATTAAAAAAATCAAAAACTATTTTTGATACAATAAGGTGGTAGTAACTTTTTTTTCCTTTTACCTGCTTTACATGTTGAGGTGTCATTGTCAATATGCCAAATCCAACGACCACAAGTTTGCCAGTGACCTGCTAGCAACACCCAGGTTTGTTGGCTATAAACACCCAGAGTGGTTGGTTGCAATGATTGTTTTTGCATTGGATATGAGAGAATTGCCCAACGCCATGAAAAGGGCAATATAATACTTGGGGGCATGTGGATGTACCAACCATGATACTAGAAACTGTTGCATCTGAGGATTTGTGGATTTAGGATTATTTATTTGGTTTATCTAGCTCATTGAATACTATCAACATTCTTTACACATCTCCCCTTTTCCGGCGGTTAAATACTAGGACTTCAGCTTCGATGGAGTACATGGTGAAAGCAACAAAGTACAGCATGGGTACTATACTCTCTAGCAGGTGGGAAGCTACCAAAATCCACAGGGGAACAAGAAAGCTCATTTCACAACACCTCAGAAGCTATGACTGTGAAGAAGGATGTAGAGAGAGATTTGGAATTTTGCAAACTCGAATTTCTAGGTGAAGTAATCCCTGCTAGACTTTGAAACAAGAAAATCAACCTCTTGATACACATGGCAGTTATTGTGATGATGCACAACATGTGATGATATTGAGAATGAGTGAGATGTGGTAGATGACAGGGGCTATGGCTATAATCCGGATGGTGGCGATGTGCTAGGAGTGCCAACGTCTTAACCAATGGCGGAACTAGGGGGGTCAGTAGGGGCCGTGCCCCCCCCCTCCCAAAAAAAACAGTGAAAGGTTTTTTAGTATTCTTATTAATATTACAAATGTAGAAGCATATTTTACCATTTTAACTCATATTTTATCATAATATAGCGATTTTTTGTACATGGACCGAAAACAAAAGGAGATGGAGACATTAGATGGAAACCGTGTGATGACGACGACTCAGGGTTCAGGGAGCATATATAAAACATGCGAGTTGCGTGCTGTGACCGTGACGACGACGTTGACATGACATGCACAGCCACCGTTACCGTTAGTTTGTAAACCAGCTGGTTGGTAACCAAGGTTGTGATGACGACCCGATCTGATCCACATGTGTCCCGTGCTATATATATATATATATACGATCCTATATAGAAGTGTATATATATTGCCGAAATGTAATCCATATATCTCCTACAACTAAAAAGAAAGAAAGTAAGACCACCGTTTCGTGCGACAATCGTCGGTCCGCCCCTCCCCCTGCGACAAAAACGCGCTGTCAATCACGCGCGCTCCTTCCTTCCCGTGCACGCGCGGTACGATCGTGAGATCCCTCAGCCTCGCGGAAAACCACGCGCCGTCCCTACACCACCGCACGTCTCCGACTTTGGTCTCGCGGAAAACCACGCGCCGTCACTAGAATCTGATGATACTTAGTTGGTATCATAGATGTTATTATCTTATCATATAACTTTGGTCAAACTTAAGATGCTTTGACTTTTTAAGATTCTTGGAATGATTTATAATTTGGGATGAAGGGAGTAGTAGTAATACACAAATAGTACTGCCGTTTAATTTGCATTTATTTAATTTGTTGCTATGAAAAGGATGGACATATTGGAAGAAACCATGAGGACAACAAAACCACGTCAGGAGTCAGGACTTCTAGTGCGGACTTTTCAGCACGAGCATCAGCACAGTTTTCTTAAGAATTCCAGGCAATCTAGTTCATAGTCCTAGCTGCTACATCTTGTTCTACTGTACAGTACATGCTACGAATGACTAGTAGTTATATACTTCGTCCATTCTAAATTGTAAGCCATTTTAACTTTTTTGGTACATCCATTTTACTATATATCCAGATATAATAATATGTCTAGATACATACCAAAATGGATGAAAAAAAAGTTAAAGCTACTTATAATTTGGAACGGAGGAAGTACATATGATCATTCAATCAAAATTTTTACCAGGAAATCTCCAAAAAAAAATTACTAGCAAGTAGCAATACATGTGTCTATGGATCTGTCAGACCAAAAGACCAGCCTTTTTAGTGCTTCGCCAAATTCAGTCTACTGATTGCCATATTTTATTACGCCATCTAACTAACTGATCCGGCTACCTATCAACACATCATGGCAGTTGGCAGGGCACTCTTCATGCACCTGGCGTATTTCTCTAGCCGTTTGCACTGGGGCCGTTCTCTGGGAGAAGATTGGTTCGCCTAGCTGCCGTACCATCGCGTTGCCAATGATCACACCTTCACCCGGCCCCACTCTACAATCTTGCCTCCATGGACAATTTATATAGATGAAAAAAGTTATTAAAAAAATCAAAAACTATTTTTGATACAATAAGGTGGTAGTAACTTTTTTTTCCTTTTACCTGCTTTACATGTTGAGGTGTCATTGTCAATATGCCAAATCCAACGACCACAAGTTTGCCAGTGACCTGCTAGCAACACCCAGGTTTGTTGGCTATAAACACCCAGAGTGGTTGGTTGCAATGATTGTTTTTGCATTGGATATGAGAGAATTGCCCAACGCCATGAAAAGGGCAATATAATACTTGGGGGCATGTGGATGTACCAACCATGATACTAGAAACTGTTGCATCTGAGGATTTGTGGATTTAGGATTATTTATTTGGTTTATCTAGCTCATTGAATAATATCAACATTCTTTACACATCTCCCCTTTTCCGGCGGTTAAATACTGGGACTTCAGCTTCGATGGAGTACATGGTGAAAGCAACAAAGTACAGCATGGGTACTATACTCTCTAGCAGGTGGGAAGCTACCAAAATCCACAGGGGAACAAGAAAGCTCATTTCACAACACCTCAGAAGCTATGACTGTGAAGAAGGATGTAGAGAGAGATTTGGAATTTTGCAAACTCGAATTTCTAGGTGAAGTAATCCCTGCTAGACTTTGAAACAAGAAAATCAACCTCTTGATACACATGGCAGTTATTGTGATGATGCACAACATGTGATGATATTGAGAATGAGTGAGATGTGGTAGATGACAGGGGCTATGGCTATAATCCGGATGGTGGCGATGTGCTAGGAGTGCCAACGTCTTAACCAATGGCGGAACTAGGGGGTCAGTAGGGCCGTGCCCCCCCCCAAAAAAAAAAACAGTGAAAGGTTTTTTAGTATTCTTATTAATATTACAAATGTAGAAGCATATTTTATCATAATATAGCGATTTTTTGTTATGAACGCTAACTATAAATGTAGAAGCATAGAAAAATATGTTGTGATGTATATATATATATATATATATATATATATATATATATATATATATTTATTTATTTATCACGTATACGAGGTGTCATCATGTTTGTCCGGTCCCTCTTAATCAAAGTTGCTAGTTCCGCCACTGGTCTTAACCCACTTTTCTTATCGAAGTTTCTTAGGATACATAAGGAGATTGATTGAAGACAGGCAAGTACACGATGGAAGGGTTCTAGAGGATTTTGTTGAACATCTTTCGTCCATTCATAACTCTAGCTACCTTGTTTTATTGATGTGGTGAACTTTTTCTTTAAAAATATAGTTGTGATGGGACACTTTATTTGTCTTCAGATGGTATTTTGTTTGAATTCGGTTTTACTTGTGGTATTTTAATTTGGATCGTTTGTACTAACTACTAACACTATAGTTTGAAATTGTAGTGTCAAAATAGATAGAATATATAGAGTATGTGAGGAAAAGAGAGAAGTAAGAGTAGAGACTTCCATTTGATAGTTATTTGTTGGAGTTGAATTAAAAAAAACAAGTATATATGAATCACTGGCTCTGACGACACTGCCGAGCAAAAGTAACGACCCAACACTTGCTAGTTTGCAACACAGGCTGGGAGTATACTCCTTGTACAGTACCTACGTTCCCTACATGATTGGTTCTAGAAGTAGTATGACTTTTCTTGCTGCTACAGCTGTGCGGCTGTGCCAGCAGCAGCAGTTGCTATACTCCGGAATGGACACCGGAGGGTTGGCGGCAGGTGCAGGACAGTCAAACGCGCGTCGCCGCGTGCAACATATGCGCGAAAATGTATTATGTGATGTCCTGTAGTTTTAGGCAGTCTTTGGCAAATGTATTATGTGATGGTGTGATGTCCTGTAGTTTTAGGCGGTCTTTGGCAGGGCTCCTTGCCCAGCGGCTGCGGCTCTCGCTGCACTGTGTCGAACTGTAGCTGCGATAAAAGGGCTCTGGCTCCTCCTCAGCACAAGAGACGAGCAGGTGGAGCTGTTTTTCTGTGGCTCCCTAGCCCCGCGCTACAGGAGAGAGCTGGAGCTGGGGAGAGCCCAGCCAAATAAGAGGCCCTTAATTTGAGCAGCACACTGTTACGCAAGTAACACTGCCTGCTAGCCTGCTACGCATCAATGCTGCATATAATTTTTACTATAGTTTCTTATTTTTCTAAGAGCCGTTAATATAGTATTACCTCGTCTATAAATATTGTGCTGCACTGTAGCTTACGAACAGTCTCTGTAGCTTACGAACCATCTCTATATAGGATAGTTTCCGAACAAATTTACATAATATTAAAGATAGCATCGGAACGTTTTAATTCATAATTATTCAAATGAAATTGGAAGTCTTGATTGTAAAGCATGACAAGATCTAAAAAAACTTTGTAGTTCACGAGTTTTTTTTATTGGAGATTATTTAGGAACCTAGATTTCATTTTAAGTTCTCAGAGTTTGAAATTCAAAATTTTAAAATTTTCAAACAACCTTGAATGTCAAAGTTATTGTAACACCCTAGGTGTTAGGCTTGCATAATTTCACTTGCATTGCATGAGCATAATCATCAAGCATTCATATATAAGATTTTACATATGAAACGTACAACTGAAACATGTGAAACATGCCTTGTTATTTTATGTTTCCTTTGTGTATGCTTATGATCATGTGTGAATAAGTGTAAATGGTTGATGTTGGTCACTAAAGCACCTTAGCTATACTTAGGATGACTAATGGAACAATGTTCATGTAGATCACTTTATCTAATTAAGCTCCTAAGTGATGATATGCTTGTTGACCTAGGAAGTATTATATGTAACCAATGTATGAAATGCTTGTGTGACCTTAGGAATACCTTAAATATGTTTAGAATGTCACTATGAACAACTTTGGTATTCATGACTAGGGCTAGTTTGGTCTCTAAGTCATAGTTGTAGTGTAAGTCATCATTTGAAAGTGGTATGTTTGACCTAGGTTGAACTATGTCATAGAGTCTTTGCATGGCAAAGCACCCTTAAGCAAAGTTGTAGTATTTGATTAGAGCAACAACTTTTATTTTTGAGTCATAGGCTAGTTCAGCTCCTAACATGCTTGAATTTGGCTCACAAGAATCAACATTTCACTGTTTTGAGCACTTTGGAAATTTTCTAAGTCTTATTAGTCTGACAGTGTTGACGTGCCCAACTTTGTGATGAACTAACTCCATAACCGTTGAGAATTAGATTTTGATTCCTAAATCAAGTTTGTAGCTCGTATGTAGATCTCCAACTCTTATTCAGGACTTGATCGCTAACTCGCCACCGTTTAGGATTTAGAAGGCATGGAAAACGCGCTGTTAGGCTCGCCATCGGGCACTGATGGACGCCGCATGGCCGCCGCTGGCCGACGTCGAGCCCTCGCCGCAGCGCGCTGGCGCACGTTATCTGTGAAGCCGTGCACCTCATTTCGCACTCACGCGCTCACTCTCTCCCTCTCCACTGCCCTCTCTCGCTCCCGCCGTGGAAAGCCGAGCGCCGTCGAGCACCCGCACCACTCCACCGTCGCCTAGCGCCCGCTCCACCGCACCATTGCCGCCTCCATCTAGACAGCAGCTTCGTCGTGTTCCCCTCTACCTCCTCGACATGTTTGCTATGCCAGACGAGCTACGGTGAGGGCAAAATCGCCGTTCCCGTCCTCGCCGGAGAGCTCGGCTTCCATGGCCGCCTCCACGGCGAGCTCACCGCTGCTTGGCTCGCATGCGCATTGCTTTTGATT
The DNA here is from genome assembly GCA_904845875.1 of Miscanthus lutarioriparius. NCBI lineage: Eukaryota > Viridiplantae > Streptophyta > Magnoliopsida > Poales > Poaceae > Miscanthus > Miscanthus lutarioriparius. The sequence continues at coordinate 135,293,977 of CAJGYO010000001.1, forward strand.
CCTAGCGTTAGAACTTGGTCAGGGTGTAGACTAGCTAGTGGCATGACCTCACCGCGAGTGGATGCCTCGTCGGTGCGGAACACGACGCGCAGCGCCGTCGCGCTCTCACCGCCGCGCATGTGGACACCCTCACCGGTGCTTCCACTCGAACCCTAGATAGGCTAGATAGGTTCGAGTCGCCACCACGTTGCTCGTACGCTCCCCGCCTGGACTTGCCGTGGCCAGAGATGGCCGCGCACCTCCGAGCAGCACCGCCGTGACGCCATGGCCGACGACGAGCATGCTCCGTTGCATCTATACTGCCACCACCTATGTCAGTCGATGTGGCTTGGCGAGTAGGTCACGTAGGTGTGGTTGGTTTCGCCGAAGATCTCACCGTCGGTGAGATAACGCCAGCCGACCACCATGCTCTATCTTCGGGTCACTAATCGGTGGACCCCGCTGACCCATGGGTCCCCTCTATCAGCGACTGCTATTTAGGGTTTCTATTATTTCTTTTACAGATTTTTGTACTAAATTTGAAAAATCATAAGTTGAGTTGTAGATATCTATTTTTGGTGAACCAAATTTTGTTGTGTTCCTTATGAAGTGTAGTATTTTATAAAATATATATATACACAGTTTCTAGTATTTTTATTGGTGAATAAAATATAGCTAGATAAATGCTGTTTGAATGTTTACAATTTTGTAAAATGTGTAACTTGAGCTAGGAATATGATAAAATTGTGATTTCAATTTTCCTGGTCTTGTATTGACATGTCTAGCTAGGAAAAATAATAATCTTGTAGTAAACTTGATTGAAATATGATCTTTCTATTTATCTATTAATAAATGGTGTTTTCTGAGGAAAATTATAGGGATAAAGATTAGTAACATTTTGCCCTGCAAATTTTTGTACAGTATTATGGCACTATTATGAAGCTAAGAAAAATATAGAATCTATTGTTTGGCACTTTTCTATAGGGTTAACTATTTTCACTAAAATAGATCTTGCTAGCTTGTCATTTTTGCATAGGATGTTATACATGTCCAAATGGTATGAAATTTTCACAGCAGTCTATTGTGAGCACTAGGAAGCTATTGTAATTTTATGAGAATTTATTGTGCACATGTGGTATATGTTTGTTATTTCCCTTAATTATCTAATTAAATAAATAAAGGCATTTAAATAAATAGATTATGCTTGACCATAATGTTTTATGTGGTGCTTGTGATGCATATAAACTGTTGATGTTAATAGTAAGGCTTAGAAGCAATTAGTGGTATGCAACTCATTAATTATTGCTTTATAATTCAAATAAATGGATGCATGTATAGTTTCGGTTGTGTGGATGATTTCATGTTGATAATGGCATTTTCTGTAAAACTTATTAATAACAAAGTTGTAGATAACTTACTAATCTACCTTGTGTTCAAGGGTGGACGCTAGGATTTAAAAAGAGCCGAAAAACCGCTACATGTGCGGATTAACTTTAAGATAAATTTTAAATAAACATGCATATTCGTCTTGTATATATATGTATACGTAGCAACTATATAACCACTTGCCAATTCTTATATAGTGCCACAAGCAACCAACAGGATCGGTGCTTTGTGGGTACTATGTGTGCAAGTTTCTCAGAGAAAACGGGAGATACACCAACAACCTTAGCAAAGTAAGTAATAGTCATAAGTGAAGTTTTGTCACTACTGATGCCTTCTCCGTATTGGTTAGTTGTAAATATATGATGACTTATTTTTTTTTGTAGGTATACAATTGTAATCCCACGAGTGTACACCTCCAGAATGGCGACCTCATGGTCATTTGCGAGGACTTCTGCCGGTTCATCATGAAAGAAATAATTCACTTCAATGGGAAGTATTTTGATCCGGAGTCAGAATTAGCTCAACCACAGTACCGAGATCTCGTAGATATTGCCAGGCTAGAGCTAAACCACGAGGATTATTAGGGGAGTACGTCATGGGACCGAGCTAGCTATGAGTGGAAGAAACTTCATTTGTTTTATGTATACATTATTAGCGTGTGATGACTTTGGTAGAGTGCAACAAATATTGCTTTTTTCGTGCATGCAAATATAATTTTCTATGATTTTTATTTGGATTCATTTCAATTTGTATACAATACTTAATGGCGGGAAATATATGGTGGAAAATAAAAATAATTCACTGGCGGGAAATATATGGCGCCAAATTTTAAATTTTTAAAAACAATTCACTGACGGTTTTGCTAATAAACCGCCTGTGGAAAAATTATTCCAGAGACGGCTGATTTAGATCAACCGCATGTGCTAAAAACGTTACACTGGCGGCCGACTTAAACAAACCGTCAGTGAAAATACTTTAACAATGGAGGATTGCTTACTACGACCGCCTATGAAAATATTATTATCACTGGCGGTTGTTTAAGAGAAACCGCCGGTACAAATTTATCAACACTGGCATATCTTGACTAACCGTGTATAGTATTTTTAATTTCTACTGGCCTGTTCCACTAACGGTGGGTTCAGACGCCAGTAAAAATGGCTCTGAAACCGCAGCTCCAGTGCACTAGTGACAAGACGAGATGAGTAGACGAGGGGTCGAGCTTAACCGACAAAGACCGGTCGGGGCCTCTAGCTAGGACTAGGTGACAATTCTTTGTACATGGACCGAAAACAAAAGGAGATGGAGACATTAGATGGAAACCGTGTGATGACGACGACTCAGGGTTCAGGGAGCATATATAAAACATGCGAGTTGCGTGCTGTGACCGTGACGACGACGTTGACATGACATGCACAGCCACCGTTACCGTTAGTTTGTAAACCAGCTGGTTGGTAACCAAGGTTGTGATGACGACCCGATCTGATCCACATGTGTCCCGTGCTATATATATATATATATATATATATATATACGATCCTATATAGAAGTGTATATATATTGCCGAAATGTAATCCATATATCTCCTACAACTAAAAAGAAAGAAAGTAAGACCACCGTTTCGTGCGACAATCGTCGGTCCGCCCCTCCCCCTGCGACAAAAACGCGCTGTCAATCACGCGCGCTCCTTCCTTCCCGTGCACGCGCGGTACGATCGTGAGATCCCTCAGCCTCGCGGAAAACCACGCGCCGTCCCTACACCACCGCACGTCTCCGACTTTGGTCTCGCGGAAAACCACGCGCCGTCACTAGAATCTGATGATACTTAGTTGGTATCATAGATGTTATTATCTTATCATATAACTTTGGTCAAACTTAAGATGCTTTGACTTTTTAAGATTCTTGAAATGATTTATAATTTGGGATGAAGGGAGTAGTAGTAATACACAAATAGTACTGCCGTTTAATTTGAATTTATTTAATTTGTTGCTATGAAAAGGATGGACATATTGGAAGAAACCATGAGGACAACAAAACCACGTCAGGAGTCAGGACTTCTAGTGCGGACTTTTCAGCACGAGCATCAGCACAGTTTTCTTAAGAATTCCAGGCAATCTAGTTCATAGTCCTAGCTGCTACATCTTGTTCTACTGTACAGTACATGCTACGAATGACTAGTAGTTATATACTTCGTCCATTCTAAATTGTAAGCCATTTTAACTTTTTTGGTACATCCATTTTACTATGTATCCAGATATAATAATATGTCTAGATACATACCAAAATGGATGAAAAAAAAGTTAAAGCTACTTATAATTTGGAACGGAGGAAGTACATATGATCATTCAATCAAAATTTTTACCAGGAAATCTCCAAAAAAAATTACTAGCAAGTAGCAATACATGTGTCTATGGATCTGTCAGACCAAAAGACCAGCCTTTTTAGTGCTTCGCCAAATTCAGTCTACTGATTGCCATATTTTATTACGCCATCTAACTAACTGATCCGGCTACCTATCAACACATCATGGCAGTTGGCAGGGCACTCTTCATGCACCTGGCGTATTTCTCTAGCCGTTTGCACTGGGGCCGTTCTCTGGGAGAAGATTGGTTCGCCTAGCTGCCGTACCATCGCGTTGCCAATGATCACACCTTCACCCGGCCCCACTCTACAATCTTGCCTCCATGGACAATTTATATAGATGAAAAAAGTTATTAAAAAAATCAAAAACTATTTTTGATACAATAAGGTGGTAGTAACTTTTTTTTTCCTTTTACCTGCTTTACATGTTGAGGTGTCATTGTCAATATGCCAAATCCAACGACCACAAGTTTGCCAGTGACCTGCTAGCAACACCCAGGTTTGTTGGCTATAAACACCCAGAGTGGTTGGTTGCAATGATTTTTTTTGCATTGGATATGAGAGAATTGCCCAACGCCATGAAAAGGGCAATATAATACTTGGGGGCATGTGGATGTACCAACCATGATACTAGAAACTGTTGCATCTGAGGATTTGTGGATTTAGGATTATTTATTTGGTTTATCTAGCTCATTGAATAATATCAACATTCTTTACACATCTCCCCTTTTCCGGCGGTTAAATACTGGGACTTCAGCTTCGATGGAGTACATGGTGAAAGCAACAAAGTACAGCATGGGTACTATACTCTCTAGCAGGTGGGAAGCTACCAAAATCCACAGGGGAACAAGAAAGCTCATTTCACAACACCTCAGAAGCTATGACTGTGAAGAAGGATGTAGAGAGAGATTTGGAATTTTGCAAACTCGAATTTCTAGGTGAAGTAATCCCTGCTAGACTTTGAAACAAGAAAATCAACCTCTTGATACACATGGCAGTTATTGTGATGATGCACAACATGTGATGATATTGAGAATGAGTGAGATGTGGTAGATGACAGGGGCTATGGCTATAATCCGGATGGTGGCGATGTGCTAGGAGTGCCAACGTCTTAACCAATGGCGGAACTAGGGGGATCAGTAGGGGCCGTGCCCCCCCCTCCCAAAAAAAAACAGTGAAAGGTTTTTTAGTATTCTTATTAATATTACAAATGTAGAAGCATATTTTACCATTTTAACTCATATTTTATCATAATATAGCGATTTTTGGTTATGAACGCTAACTATAAATGTAGAAGCATAGAAAAATATGTTGTGACGTATATATATATATATATATATATATATATATATATATATATATATATATATATATATATATATATATATATATATATATATATATATATATATTTATTTATCACGTATACGAGGTGTCATCATGTTTGTCCGGTCCCTCTTAATCAAAGTTGCTAGTTCCGCCACTGGTCTTAACCCACTTTTCTTATCGAAGTTTCTTAGGATACATAAGGAGATTGATTGAAGACAGGCAAGTACACGATGGAAGGGTTCTAGAGGATTTTGTTGAACATCTTTCGTCCATTCATAACTCTAGCTACCTTGTTTTATTGATGTGGTGAACTTTTTCTTTAAAAATATAGTTGTGATGGGACACTTTATTTGTCTTCAGATGGTATTTTGTTTGAATTCGGTTTTACTTGTGGTATTTTAATTTGGATCGTTTGTACTAACTACTAACACTATAGTTTGAAATTGTAGTGTCAAAATAGATAGAATATATAGAGTATGTGAGGAAAAGAGAGAAGTAAGAGTAGAGACTTCCATTTGATAGTTATTTGTTGGAGTTGAATTAAAAAACAAGTATATATGAATCACTGGCTCTGACGACACTGCCGAGCAAAAGTAACGACCCAACACTTGCTAGTTTGCAACACAGGCTGGGAGTATACTCCTTGTACAGTACCTACGTTCCCTACATGATTGGTTCTAGAAGTAGTATGACTTTTCTTGCTGCTACAGCTGTGCGGCTGTGCCAGCAGCAGCAGTTGCTATACTCCGGAATGGACACCGGAGGGTTGGCGGCAGGTGCAGGACAGTCAAACGCGCGTCGCCGCGTGCAACATATGCGCGAAAATGTATTATGTGATGTCCTGTAGTTTTAGGCAGTCTTTGGCAAATGTATTATGTGATGGTGTGATGTCCTGTAGTTTTAGGCGGTCTTTGGCAGGGGCTCCTTGCCCAGCGGCTGCTGCGGCTCTCGCTGCACTGTGTCGAACTGTAGCTGCGATAAAGGGCTCTGGCTCCTCCTCAGCACAAGAGACGAGCAGGTGGAGCTGTTTTTCTGTGGCTCCCTAGCCCCGCGCTACAGGAGAGAGAGCTGGAGCTGGGAGAGCCCAGCCAAATAAGAGGCCCTTAATTTGAGCAGCACACTGTTACGCAAGTAACACTGCTCACTAGCCTCTTTACTACGCATCAATGCTGCATATAATTTTTACTATAGTTTCTTATTTTTCTAAGAGCCGTTAATATAGTATTACCTCGTCTATAAATATTGTGCTGCACTGTAGCTTACGAACAGTCTCTGCATAGGATAGTTTCCGAACAAATTTACATAATATTAAAAATAGCATCCGAATGTTTAAATTCATAATTTTTCAAATGAAATTGGAAGTCTTGATTGTAAAGCATGACAAGATCTAAAAACACTTTGTAGTTCACGAGTTTTTTTTATTGGAGACTATTTAAGAACCTAGATTTCATTTTAAGTTCTCAGAGTTTGAAATTCAAAATTTTAAAATTTTCAAACAGCCTCGAATGTCAAAGTTATGATCTAAAACTCTTTAGTTTAGACTTTTTTCTAATATGAGACCATAGTCACCAAAATATTCAAATAAAATTGTAAAAATTAATATAAATAAAAGAATAACATCTTATACTTAATTACAACTGACTATGGTGCGGACGTAGGATGAGCTCCTGCCAAGCAAGAGATCACGGGTTCAAATCCTTGTGGATGTTATTGTAAGAAAAAAAAAGATTCAAGCTTGCAATGCCACGATTTTTTTCTATGTTTTGGCGCAATTTAATATTTATTTTTGTTGTCCGGGGAGCTATGCCTTACTTCTATAAGTACCGGCATTGTAGCGATTTCGAAAACTGCTTATGAAAATCGATTTTGATCATCTCTTAAATCATCTGTGCCGTAGTGTGTGTGGAGCGTGACGAGTTCCAAAACGATGCAGTGGACTCCACCAGCACAGGTCATTGTGTGTTTGATTGCCTGCATGGCTGAGTGGATCTATTTAGAGTGCGTTTGGGTTGATGGATATTTATGGATGGAAGATGGCTTCCATGGACAAGTGGTCTTTGGTTCGTAGGTGGGTCTGATATGGTTATCTCTAACGTGGGAATATTCTCTCAAATGTTGGATATCTCTGCTAAAAAAAACACCTAACGAGCTCATCCATTTTTCTAGCCTTTGTTATTAGTAAATAATTAAGGATTATTGGTTTGTTATATTATTGCTTAGTAATTATGATGGCAAGATTAATGTTGATAAGTGACAATAATATATTGATTAGTGCAAGTTTTGTATGCCAATTAGGATAATAGTGGGGCTAATTAACATATTTTATTTATAATTAGGGATTATCTGATAAAATTAGTGTTAGTGCATATTTATTAATGTACAACTAATTGTTTTTAAAATAATATAAATATAATTAGTCAAGTGTTTTCATCCTATCCACTCTCATCTATCTAACCAAATGAAAAAATGGTTCGCCTCGTCAATGCAACCAAGCAACATGGATATTCATATCATGAAATCCAAGAATGGTTATATCTTATCCACCCTTGTCCTCTATAATACATAGATGTAGCCATTTGGTTACGTGTTGAGTAGGTGTAGCTTGCATATCAACGAATGCATAAATACACTTTCAGCTTGGCCCAATGGTCACTGGATATACGTTCAAATGAGATTCAATTCAATGGCCATCTTGGCTAGGTGTAATGCATCTCACGCCGGCCCACCTGCCACCCTCAGCCGAAGAGTCAACCAAACATCTTCAGTATTTTTTCATCCACGTACTTACAGGACAATGAATAAAAAGGGGACACGTACACGGCGATGAATTCAAACTAAGTAATCAGCTGTTTGTTGCCTAGAGATCGACCGAGAGAAAAGTCAGTTAACTGATCAGAGAGCGTCATCAAAAACCAATTTATTTATGTGCTAGTCATGTACCCTTAATAATATAATTAAGTCCTATATATCTGCATGATCATGGCAGTGCATTCTTCATGCTCCTTGCATATTCCTTTAGCCTTTTGAGCCCTTCTTTGGGAGATGTTGCTTCACCCAGCTGCTTCACCATTAATTGCACTCCCAATGATCACTCCATCCGCACCCCAGTCTGCAATATCTGTTCAGTGAAAGGGGAAACATGGTGAATTTAATTTTGCGATAAAATCAGCCAGACCATAATAAATAAGTAAATCAAAGGCAGTAATTAAAAAAATCGACATACCGTACCTGTTTTACATTCTCAGGCTTGGAGATGCCAAATCCAACAGCCACAGGTTTATCAGTGACCTGATTGCAAGCAGCAAGACAAGCTCATCAGTGACTGACACCAGCATGATATGTTATCATGTTGCGCGGTGTCTCTGTCGGTTACGTACTAAGAAAAGGATGCATTTTTATTTCCTTTATTAGTGTACCTGTTTAACCTCCTGGATGAGAGACTCGACACGCGTGTTCACGTCTGCACGGGAACCTGTAACTCCATTGACACTCACCTGCGACGACGACAGTGAAATACTCCATGAATGTCATGAGCAAATACGAAGGCACAAGCTAAACTTCATCAAACAGCCAAACGCTAGGAGTTCTTTAATTTCATGTATGGCAGGCACATACAAGGTAAACAAAGCCTTCGGAAGCTTTTGTGATCTCCTTCATCCTCTCCTCCGGTGTAGCTGGTGTCGTTAGCAGCACCTGCATGCATGCAGAGCCAGTATTCATGTCATGGCAGACTGCCGGTGCTCGAATCAGACAACCAACATGCATGCTCTCCATGCATGGTGATGGAGTCGACGACGTACCAGCTCGAGGTCGTTCTTGATGGCTTCACTCTGAGTGCACACTATTAGATAATCTATCGCTTCCTTATGTGAACACACAGCAAGGGAAGACGACGTCGAAAAGGCTTCATGCTATGGTGTTGTAGCCGTTGTGCAAGGCAGGCGCCGAACGGCTCATCTCGCCTCCTTTCATCAGTAGCCACAACAGGACAGACGCGTGCAGTCGTCCTCATTGTGTTATCTAGTCACTGTTGTAGCAGGACAGTTGTACTAGAACTAGATAGATAGAGTTGTATAAATAGTTTGCCACTGCAACTCAGTAAATAGAGTTCAGATTTGCCATCTGCTATACAGAGCTCCGGCCAACGCTGGTGCCTTTGTGTGTATGCTCTGTTCTTCCTCTCTTCTTCTACCTCTAACCATAATGTGTGGTCGGACAACGTCTGTCATGGTCGGCCATGCTCGGCAAGACTGGTGAGTGGTCGACTCGTCTGAGCCGGTGATTCTGTGTGGGCCAACAAGTGGTATCGGAGTTGTACAAGCGCCGTCGCCGGACTAACCACTGGCGATGACGGACGGTTCGAAGATGGACGACAGCAGTGACACTGTTGTGGCTGCCCAGCCATGACAGGAGGTCGTTGTTCGCACGGTGCGGGAGGTCAGCGGCACCAGTTGGCCGACGCTTACTCGCACCAACTATGGAGAGTGGTCGGTGACCATGAATGTCAAGCTCAGAGCCCGACGGCTCTGGAATGCTGTTGACAGAGGCACCGAAAATAAGAAAGATGATATGTCAGCGTTGGAGGCTATCCTTGCTGCTGTACCGGCGGAGTACATTGAGCCATTGGGGGCGAAGAGCTCTGCTAAGGAGACGTGGAAGGCTATTGCGGCGACGCACGTCGGTTCCGACCACGCAAAGAATGCGACGGCCCAGCTTCTAAAGCAGTAGTACGCCATCCTCAAGTTCAAGGATGGTAAAACGGTAGAGGATTTCTCCCTCTGTCTGCAGACGCTCATCAGCAAGCTGAAGAGACGTGGCGTCACCATCGACGAAGAGGAGACGGTCTCCAAGTACCTTCACTCCGTGCCGGCAAAGTACACCCAGATCGCTCTCTCCATAGAGACGATGCTGGACTTGTCCACCCTCACCATTGAGGATGTGACAGGCTATCCGTGGGCAGTGGACGAGCGCCTGGAGCAGGCGACAGCAACCAAGGACAGCGGCAAACTGCTGCTGACAGAGGAGGAGTGGGCTGCTCGGAGGAACTCCGGGGTAGCCTTCTCCAGCCGCGGTGGCGATGGCAAGCGCCGCGGCAAGGTTTCTTTAGAGAAGAAGAAGGAGGTCAACCCCAACGTCTACCGGCGCTGCGGGAAGATGGGTCATTGGGCACGGGAGTGCCCAAATCGCAAGCAGGAGAAGAAGGTGTAGCACCCCTGGTGTAATGAGCTTGTTTAGCACCCCGATTAGGCCTAAGAAAAATTCCTAGAACGAGTTTCTTGGATTTTAAAATTTAAAATATTTGAGCCCATGTTAAAATGCCATTTTTGGCAAACTATATTGAGCAAAGTAATTAAATAGTGCTTAAATATTCTGTCGCTATGGGTTAGTGCGAGGTGCGAACTTTTGCGTGAAATAAGTTTTGGTGGAAGTTAATCGAGTTAAAACTTAAAATAAAATAAATAGGAATGAGAGTGATATGTGGAGGAAATATTTTGTACGTAAGGTAGGGCCCATTTCTTGGCTTTTTGCTCGACACAGGAATGCCCGGCAGCCACGCCCTGTTGCTGCCGTGTACTGTTTTGCTTGTAATTTTTCCCAGGAGAGCACGTGGTTATGTCCCTGCCACGTCGTGTTCTTTCACTTCCATGTGCGCCAAGCATTGCGCTTGGTGCCGCCATGACGTGCCATCCCGTCCCCGCCTCGTGTTCGTGTACTCTGCCGCGCGTCACGACGTTGCCTACCTCGCGTTGTCTCCTCCCTTTTCTCCTCTAACGCCTTTGCTCGCCTTCCTTGTCTTTGCTTTGCCAGCGGTCTTATCCTTGTTCCGCCCTTTGTTCGTGTTCAAGTGGAGCCGAGCCTCGCGTTGCTTTTCCCTCCCTCTCCTTTCCGGTTGTCTTGCGAGGAGGAGGAGCCCCACCCACGAGCGTCCGCCGCGGGCCACCGTCCCTCCTTCTCCTCCTCCTTTTTTCTCTCTGCCGCTAAGGCCTAGCCGCTCTTCGCTTTTTACCGCCCGCCACGCTTCTATATACTCCGGAGCGGCCGTGTTCTCACTACCTTCCTTCAGACACCGTAGCTCAAAAAGACGCTGCTGCCTCCACCTTTTGTGCCACGCTCGATGCACCCTGCTACCGAGCCATTTCACCCTCGCCGTCTATTGCGAGCCCGAGCCCACCACCACCGCAGCCCACCTCGCGTGCCCTCTGCACCGCCTGTGCCGCCTCAGGCTGTCCGGTCAGGCGACTTCGCCGCCCATCAAGAGGCCATGGCCGTGCCGAGCTAGTAGCTACCGCCACTGCAACGCGACGACAGGGGTTGGGCGCCACCAGCGGCCATGGCCGAGCCGTCATAAGCTTAACGCAGCCGTCTTTGGGGCCAGTATGCAGGTAAGGCCGATGCGCACGGTACACACCCCGCCGAATCGATCTCGCCCGGCGCTCCTCTACTCTACAACCACCATGGTGCGTGGTCCCGACACTGCACCGCCTCCGGCCATGCCGCGGCCGCCTTGGGGTCACGGAGGGACCCGCGTTGGGAGCTGGCCGTTCTGTCGTCGCCGTGGTGCCCTTCCCTGCCGGACCGACCGTCGGTGAGGCCTCGACGCGTTCTCTCCTTTTTGCTCGTGAAAAGGTAGAAGAAGGACCTTAATGCGAATAGAAACTAATATGGGGTCCTCATTGCACAATACGTGACTCATGTTAATAGGGTTAAATGGTGTCTAGAGTACCGCGGGTTAGTTTAAGGAAAATAAAGGGGCCGATTTGCAAATGTGCCACGCCACCTGCCCGCGCTGGGCCGGCTTGCCTTGGCCACGTGGGCTGGTTGGTGGGCCGCTCGCGTGCCCAACCTGGGCTCGTCGTGCCACGGGCCATGGCCTGGGCCGTTGGTCGCCACTTTGGACCGGCTTGTGTCTCGCCGCCCCGGCCATTGTTCATTATGACACCCGCCTTAGGGCCGGACAGGATTCGCGTCTTGTTGGGGCCACGTGTTACACGCTATGCTTGGGGCTGCACGCCATTATCACGGGCCGCTAGGCCGATTTGGTTGCTGCCGGTCTTTCCATTTTTCTAAATGCTTTTCTAATATATGTTTCTAGTTAATTTGTAAAATCAATATAAAATAGTAGAGGAATCCAAAAATTGTGAAACCAATTTTGTTAAGTTTCTAAAATCATGATATATCTATTAGCATAATTGGTTCATCTAGTTGGTGCTATTTTAGGGTTGCTCTAATTATTTTAACATGCTTAATAGTGTTAAAAGGGTGAACTTGTAGGAATTTCCGTGATAAATCGGTGATAGTGTTGATTCTAAAAATTTTACAGTAAATTACTAATATTATTAGTTGCTCACTGTAATTTTTGTTGCTCTAGTATAATTAGTTTGCTAGATAGATAGTGATGCCCTATTTCGAATAATGATTAAATCGATAGAATGAAATAAAGAAACACCTTGGGTTTTGTATAACTAAAATATTTGTTGGAAAATAACGCCATATTCGACAACATGGACACGTAGACCAGTGTTAGAGCTATCTCGTTAGCTTGTGAGGCGTGATCGGGTTTCTAAGCATTTCAGCTGTCGTTGATTATTTACATTTATGCATTTGCATCAATGTACATCATATAGGTACAATGATGAATCAACGGATCAATTGAAGGATGATGGGGAATACAAAGATGGTGTAATGGTGTTCTTTCTAGGAGATGATGCAATGAGCTTTCTATTCAGATGATGTTGGATGATTTGAAGATGCAAATACTAACTTTTTAATCTATATCTTACCTGACAAAGCCCTTGCAGCATAACCCCTATTTTTGCTGCACTTTAAATTATATTTGTGCATTAAGTTTTAAGGAATTGATTGAAACCCACTTGCATATATATATCTTTATCCTATGAGTCTTACTAGTATGATAGGATCGTGTAGATTGCTATGCTACAGGACTCCGGTAGAAATCGAGTGATTTCCTATCGCTCGCGAGATATAGGAAATATATTACGCATTATTATCACTTGGAAAATATAAATGGTGGAAAGGAAAATGGTGACCGGGCATGGATATGGTTTGGGTATTGGTGGGTATAAGAGGTTGTGTCCTATATGGCAGGGCATAGCTTGTTTACACTTCTTTCCCCAATAAGTGTCGGGCTAAGGACCGACCGTTGCATAAGGCTCTAGGCCAGTCACAGACTTATTATCCCGAGCACATACTTAGGTATGGGCGCTTGAAAGACTTGTTACTCTCTTGTCATGGGTTCCAGCTCTTTCCGGACCGACTGTCATGGTGGTTTTTTGGTTTAGGAGGTCCTTGCACCGCACTGAGTCCAGAACTTAGGGGCGAGGGCTTGGAGTCCCAGTTTGGACGGGGATCTGGACCCTGTGACAGGAGGGTAGTGGGTTGGTCCTGCTTGTGCCTTGGGTACAAGTGGGGCGTGTGTTTTCAGGGTACCCAGCTGGGGGTATGATTCACAAATCGTCGGGCGATCCGGTACGGCTTGTCTACAATTTAGCATCGTAGTAAGAACTGAAAGATGGAAGATGGAAAAAGGAAATCTGATTGCTTACCACATGCTTGAAAGTAGCACAGGTGCTTACATAGAATGGTTAGTAAATGAACTAATGCACTGCTAATAAAAACCGAATATAAGGATGCACGCTTAGTAATGCTTCCTGCTGATGCAATAAACCCACAAGCTAGAAAGCCTTGCATATCCTTGGAGTCTTTTCATTCCTCCTGTCGAGCAAGCCTTGCTGAGTACAATTGAGTACTCAGGGTTTTATTTCCCCCTGTTGTAGGTAACAGGTGGATGTTGGAGCTGACCTTTGTGTGTTGATTCCTCCTGGTGGGCTCAGAGAGGATTTCCTTTACGCTGCGATCATAATCTTTAATTATAACTCTCACTAAATGTTTTTATAAATAAAAGTTTTATAACCTGTTATCATAGTTTATATATCAATATTTCATCATGTCATAAATAGATGTTTATTTCCGCTGTAATTTTGATCACATGTTTATATTCTGTTGTTCAATTAAATTGTTCATAACTCTGATAATATGATTACATTCCACTGTTATAATAATAAATACTATACTCTGATGTTGTATTAAAAGTGATGTAAGAAATGGTTTAAGAATGTTGTAAGCTTTATTCTCTCATTTGTGATCCTGATGAAAAAATGTGGATTTTTGGGTTCTCCCCTGGGGTCTGCCCGACGGAACTCATTGAACTTCTGATTAACATCAGCAAGTCGCCTTAGCAGCGAAGAGTTTTCAACTCTTAACTGTGCTACCTGTAACAAGACATCAACAACTCTAGCTCGTTAGCCAAGAGCCCAAGAACATCTAGAATTTGTCAACACGTAAAAATAACAGCATAACCCATCAGACCTGTGCCTCCAGTTCATTCAAGTGAGCTGCCTTTCTGCTTCTCGAACGCCTGGCTGATTCTCGGTTGGATTGTTTCCTGGAAACAGTAAAGAAAACTGGCCTCGACTCCAAGAATTACATGTGTATGGTTGTGGCACCAAGCCAACACCAGTTTTACAGTAAGGCTAAAAGTATTGCCAACCACAAAAACAAGCAGACCACTCTACTTGAGAATTGGTCCACTAAATAATACTATAGCATATAAGAAAACAATGGCAATACAAATTATAATTACCATGGCATACAAATATACAATGTCAGCCATAAAGTAAAGTCTTAAAAAAAAACTCGACCTGCGGGGGGTAAGCCACCCCCGGGCATTGCTGTAAGAGAGAAGACATTCTCACACAGGCCGAGAAAACCCCCGAAACCCCTACCCCACCCTGACACAGGGGCGCCGTTGCCTTGTGAGAACCGGGCCGGGCCTTTGACCTGCACTTTGGCCGTGGGACAGACGAGGATTTTTAACTTGACTGAAATTCGCTCCCATGGGGAGTCGAACTCAGGACCTGAGGAGTGCCGCCGAGGCTACCTAACCAGTTCAGCTAGGCACCCTTTGGCATAAAGTAAAGTCTTGATGCACATACATTTCACAAACAGGTAAAAATAAAAGATCACCTTCTCTGTAGTCTTTGTTGAACAGGGTTTGCATTTCCAGTAGTCTCAGCATCTCCTTCCATGTCATCATCATCTGACTGCTCTCGTGAGGAAGAGCTAGTGGTTTGCTTAATAGGGATATCGGCATTCTGTACTACATGTGGACCTGATCCCCCACCTGGAGCACCAGCTAGCTTGTTTTGAACTAGACTTGCAGTACCTGATATGTGCCCAAGATACAATCCAGACCTTAGTTCAGTCATTCAACCAGATGTCATACATAAGTTAAAAGGCTAGTGTTTACAGTGCGTGCATGTTTACCCAAATGAAATAGCACTATGTCAGTGAAATCGTGATTCGGCTACTTGGTACAATTGTCCCTTGCATAGTAATGGACGGCATACCATAAGGATACAACCATAAAGGCTTCACAATCACAAGGTGTTTTATTTTGAAAATTCACAACAGAATATCAAGTTTCCCATGGTTTACTAAGTCAACCGCAGATGGATACTAGCAAGTAGCAAGCAACCTCACAAAAAAAATGATGCCTACAAGGACAAGGACAAGGACAGAGGAACTGAAGGTCTAATACCTATTACACGAGTATAGAGCACTGAAACATAAGCTCATCTGAGCCAAGTTTCGCAATCAATTTGAAGACGCAGCAGAATGATGACTGGATGATTACCTCCGATGGGTTTAAGAGGAGCTGCATGCGGAACATCCACACTTGGCAAGGAAGAAACAGCTGCAGAATGCTCTGGAGGTGCTGCACCTGAAGCCTGTGGATAAAATGGTATCAGAAATTAGATATAAACGAAAATATAGAAAGAGGGATAGGATAAAAAAGAAACCATGCATATTGGGCTCCCACTCATGTTACTGTAGTACTTGATGCTAGGCACAAAAATGGGAATTCACTCGATTACAGACGTGGAGAAACATAACTCGATGCTTGAACCATGAAGTTCTGATAAACATATCCAGTAGCTATAATATTCTGATAAGCCAGGCTCATATAATCCCCAAGAGTATCTAAACAAGATAATTCGCTTATCACAGAAACAACAAAAACGTGTAGGAGACAAATCAAGCGGATACTACTCATGTCCTCAAATAGCGCACAATGACCTATGAATCGCTATACGACAGCAGTCGTAATTAACCACCCACACATGAAACGACAGGAATCATGAACTTACAACAAAATATATATTTTTTTGAAACGAATCAAGCAGGAGAGCTGCCGATTATATTGATTAAGAAGAAATCCCAGACTCCACGAATTCCACATTTCCCTAGTCCTAAAAGCAAATGATCACTTGCCCCGTCATCTCATTGCAAAGGGCAAGGAGCCTAGGAATATGAGATACTGTGCTGGACTGCTGGATGTTTCGTGTCCTCTGAGACTGATGACCTCTAGGAATCTATAAGAAAACTATCTGGAGCAGCTATAAGCTCTGACCACATAAGAACACAAACAAGCTACTATAAGCTCTGACCATTCGAACCAAACAGCATTGCAGGTGAGCTGCAGATAAAGGCAAGTAGCAATACCCTCCACATGGCGACGGCAGCGAGGTCCTTCTCCAGCTTCTGCTTGAGCATCGCGTTGTACTCCACGGGGTCAACAACCGAGCTCGACGCAGCCGCGGGCGCCGCGGCCCCCAGCGGCTTGCTCTCCGCCGCCTCAACTCCAGCTCCACCGCTGCCCCTACCGACGCCGGCGACGGGACCCGGGCTGTCGAGCACGGCCTCCTCCAGGAACTTCTGGAAGTACCACTCCGACGGGCACCGGTTCATCGCACCCGCCGCATCCCCCGCTCCCCCTCCTCCACCTGGTGCAGCAACAGCGCCGGCGGCCGCCGATTGAGGGTGCGGCGGGGCCCAGTAGGGGTTGGGGATCTCCTCCACGGAGAAGACGCGCTCCATGCTGGATCGAGCCGGATCGCGACGCTTCTGAGAAGAATTTTCTGCTAGCTTCGCTAGGGGTCGGAGGATTCGAGGATTTGATCTAAAATTTGGGAGAAATTTCTCTGGCAGGGCTTGGTTTGGTGGAAGAGAGGAGCAAAAAATGGAAGGGAAGAGCCGAAGAGGGGAAGAAGAGATGATGGGGTGGGACGGTGGCTGTAAATAAAGTCAGCACGGTCGGCTTTCACGCCTCTACGCGCACGCCAATTTTACTTATAAAAAACGTGGGTTTTGTTTGTCCTTTTATTTGGACATGAACTTTTTTTTTCCTTATACACGCCTCTTTTCTCATTGGAAAGCTGCTTTTTATCTATACGTACTAATCAATGACATGTTGAGGATTGATTCTAGATATCACCGACAAAGGAAAATATATTTTCATAATAAACATATTAAGAGATATACATCTTAGATAAAAGTTTTTATAAATCTAATTAAATTTA